>CM052663.1:4732134-4816295 GCA_028533165.1 Leontopithecus rosalia | reverse complement strand
TATAACTGTGAGCTGCAATCTCGAGATGTTAGCGATTGGCCATCTTGGATTGTAAAGGATTTTATTTCTCCTTCACATATGAAGTTTAGTTTGGCTGGGTATGAAATTCTAGGTTGAAAGTTCTTTTCTTTAAGGATGTTGAATATTGGCCCCCACTATCTTCTGGCATGTAAGGTTTCTGCAGAGAGATCTGCTGTGAGTTTGATGGGCTTCTCTTTGTGGGTAACCCAACCTTTCTCTCTGGCTGCCCTTAGCATTTTTCCTTCATTTCAACTCTGGTGAATCTGATGATTATGTGCCTTGGGGTTGCTCTTCTTGAGGACTATCTTTGTGGTGTTCTATTTCCTGGACTTGAATGTTGGCCTGTCTTGCTAGATTGGGGAAGTTCTCCTGGATAATATCCTGAAGAGTGTTTTCCAGGCTTGGATTGATTCTCTCTGTCACATTCAGGTACACCTATCAAATATAAATTAGGTATTTTCACATAATCTCATATTTCTTGAAGGCTTTGTTCATTTCATTTCACTCTTTTTTTTCTCTAATCTTGCCTTCTCATTTTATTTCATTGAGTTGATCTTCAATCTTTGATATCCTTTCTTCTGCTTGGTCGATTCAGCTATTGAAACTTGTGTACGTTTTGTGAAGTTCTCATGCTGTGTTTTTAAGTTTCATCAAGTCATTTATATTCTTCTCTAAGCTGTTTATTCTAGTTAGCATTTTGTCTAACCTTTTTTCAAGGTTCTTAGTTTCTTTTCATCAGGTTAGAACATGTTCTTTTAGCTCAGAGAAGTTTGTTATTACCCACCTTCTGATGCCTGTTTCTGTCAATTCATCAGATTGATTCTCCATCTATCTTTGTTCCCTTGCTGGTGTGGAGTTGTGAGTAGAGGCATTCTGGTCTTTGGTGTTTTCATTGTTTTTGTGCTGATTTCTTCCCATCTTCATGGATTTATCTAACTGTGGTCTTTGTAGTTGGTTACTTGGGATTGGGTCTCTGAGTGGATGCCCTTTTGTTGATGTTGAAGCTATTTCTTTCTGTTTTTTAGTTTTCCTTCTAACAGTCAGACCCTTGTGCTGCAGGAGTGCTGGAGGTTCACTCCAGACCCTGCTTGCCTGGGGAATCACCCACAGGGACTGCAGAACAGTAAGGTTTGCTGCTGGTTTCTTCTTCTGTTATCTCTGTCCCAGAAGGGTACCAGCCAGATGTCAGCTTGAGCTCTCCTTTATGAGGTGTCTCTTTGGATATATGGGGGTAGGAGAGCTGCTTGAGTACACAGCGTGTCCCTTATAGGAGCTAAAATGCTGAGCTGGGAGCTCCTCTGTTCCATTCAGGGCTGCTGGGCAATTACGTTTTCTGCTGCAGCAGAACTCATAACTGCCTCTTCTCCCAGGTGCTCTGTCCTGGGAAGATGGGGCTTTATTTATAAGTTCCTGATGTGGTGCTGCCTTTTTTCAGAGATGCCCTGCCCAGCAAGGAGGTAGTCTAGTCACAGTCTGCCAGCAGAGCCATTGCTGAGCTGCTGTGGGCTCTGCCCAGCTGCTGTGTAAACTTCCTTGTGGTTTTGTTTACAGAGGTACAGTTAGAACTTCCTCGGTAATGGCAGACACCCTTCCCTACACTAAGCTGGACCATCCTGGGTACAGCTGCACTGGCTGTGAAACTCTCAATCTAGAGCATTTCAGATTGCTGGTCTTTGTGAGGGTGGGACCCACTGAGTCCGATCACCTGGCTTCCTGTTTCAGTCCGCTCTTTTTCAGTTGAATGGGCAGCCCTGTCTCCCATGTGTTCCAGGCACCATTTGAAATGGCTGCCCGGATTTGTGTGAGTTTTTGCATGGAAACCCGCAGTGCTGTCTGAAACAGCTGTGCTGGAAACTCATGGCGCTTTTCGGTCCAGGAATCTCCTGGTCTGTAGGCAGTAAAAACTCATTTTGACGTGTGGTGATCACTCACCCTCTGCATTGTTCTCAGTGGGAACTGCACTCCAGAGCTGTTCCTATTCAGCCATCTTGGATCCCTGGGTCATGTTCTTCCGTCCATCTGTTCCTACAGGTTAGTCATGAAAAGAGTTACACTGATTTGCTTGTTTACCAACATGCTGTGAAGGGTCAGTCAGGTCTTCAGTCTTTTGGAAGTGATTCTTGTGAAGGCTGATAGGATAGGAAGATGGGGTAGGGAAGACCCTCTGTGAGAGGATCTGTAATGAAGGAGCCTGCAGGGAGTGTTGCCCAGTTCTGACTGGCTCCCTTGGGCCCCACTCAATTACAGATCATGTCCTTTGTTGCTGGAGCTGGGGAGGGCATGGGACACCCTGGGTTGTGGGACCCTGGCTCAGCCTTCGTGTACACAACCTGAAGCATCTCAGTGGCCTGCCCAGCCCCCTGGGCAGCAGAGTCAAAAAGCCCACTGAGCTGAAGACATTAGCAATGGAGGACTGCAGTCCTTAAAATAAAGTCAGTGGTGAACTAAGGATGTTCTGATGCAGTTTCCTTTTTCAAGTTAGAGACTGTCCTTGCAGAAGCCCCTAGAGTCCCCTACCTCAGCTTAATAGAAGCCACACTTTTTGAAAGGTTGTGACTCAGGGCTTCTGGAAGTACAATTTTTGCAACACTAATTTAATGCTTAACAGGAGTTTTGGAATGCTATGATGGAGATTGAAGTTTACATTCATCTAAAGTCTGGAAAGCTTATATTTCTGTTTCAAAGATTTGTGAGGTCCTTAGGTAAAATATATACCTGAGAGTTAAGTCATATATGTAATATATATGTAATTTTGTATACATATAGTAATATATTTAACTTAAAATTAAGTCCTTTCAATTCATCAATTTATCAGTCATTTATCTATCATCCAGGTATACTATATACACAGACACACACTTATAAGGTCTAATTTTCACCTGTTTATATGCAAGAAAATGACTATTTTCCTTTTTAAAATTTAATTGAATTATATTTTAAGTGTCAGTATACACATGCATGATTTGCAGATTTATTACACAGGTACACGTGCCATGGTGGTTTGCTTCACCTATCAACCCATCACTTAGGTATTAAGCCTAGCATCCATTGGCTATTCTTCCTGATGCTCTCCCTCCACTTGCCCCACAAAAGGTTCCCATGTGCACTGTTCTCCTCCCTGTGTCAATGTGTTCTCATTGTTCAGCTCCCACTTATAAGTGAGAACACGCAGTGTTTGGTTTTCTGTTCCTGCATTAGTTTGCTGAGGATGATGGCTTCCAGCTCCATCCATGTCCCTGCAAAGGACATGATCTCATTCTTTTTTATGGCTGCATAATATTGCATGACGTATATGTACCATATTTTCTTTATCCAGTCTATCATTGTTGGGCATTTGGGTTGATTCCAAGTCTTTGCTATTGTGAATAGTGCTGCAATGAACATATGTGCATGTATCTTTATAATAGAATGATTTATATTCCTTTGGGTACATACTCCATAATGAGGTTGCTGGGTCAAGTTTTATTTCTGGTTCCAGGTCTTGGAGGAATTGCCATACTGTCTTCTACAATCATTGAACTAATTTACATTCCCACCAACAGTATAAAAGCATTCCTCTCTCTCCACAGCCTAGCCAGCATCTGTTGTTTTTTTTCTTTTGCATAATAGCAATTCTGACTGGCAGGAGATACTATCTCACTGTGGTTTTGATTTGCATTTCTCTAATGCATGACGTTGAGCTTTTGTTCATATCTGTTGGCTGCATAAATGTCTTCTTTTGAGAAGTGTCTGTTCATGTCCTTTACTCACTTTTTAATGGAGCTGTTTTTTTTTTCTTGTAAATTCATTTAAGTTTCTTGTAGATTCTGGATATTAGACCTTTGCCAGATGCTAGATTGCAAAAATCAAGAAAATGATTTTTATTAATCACAGGCAACAATAGAAGGAACAAGATACTTATTTTTAAAAAACATTTTAATTTAGAAATAATTTCTAATTTACAGAAAAGTTGCAAGAATAGTACAAAGACCCCATTCAAATTTCTCCAGTTTTTACTGTAATAAACCTTACAGGAAAAGGCCCTAATTCAGGATCACATATTGCACCCGCTTGTTGTATCGCTTTAATCTTCAATGTGGAACAGTTTCTCAGTCTTCCCTTGACTTTTATGACCTTGACATTGTTGAAGGTTGATGCCTGGAAATTTTGTAAAGTATCTCTCCATTTGGTGTGGTCCACTGTCTCCCCTGGATTAGAGCTGGTTTCCACCGATTTTCACCGAATTATTGCATACATGGTAGTATGTTCTGTGACATCTTATCAGCTGGCAGATTGATGCTGATTTCTCTCATGGCTTGTGACACTGACTTTGACCACAGAGTATCTTAATAGCCAGGCTCCTCTGCTATAGAGTTACTTTTGATTCCATTTGCAATCAGTGAGTATCTGGTGTGGTGATAACTTTGAATCTATTTAAGGTCTCATTGCTCATCCATTTTCCTACTTAAGTTTGAACATCTATTGATGTTTCTTGCCAGAATAGAGGACTGCTGAGAGGTGTTTTTCAAATGTCATTATTTTTTCTGCATTTATCAGTTGGCATTCTACTAAGAGGTAGTTGTTTCTCTTTCACATGTGCATATGTGTATATATGTGTGTATGGTTTTAAAACATTATTTAGGCCGGGTGCGGTGGCTCACGCCTATAATTCCAGCACTTTGGGAGGCCGAGGCAGCTGGATCACGAGGTCAAGAGATCGAGACCATCCTGGTCAACATGGTGAAACCCCGTCTCTACTAAAAATACAAAAATTAGGGCATGGTGGCTGGCGTGTGCCTGTAATCCCAGCTACTCAGGAGGCTGAGGCAGGAGAATTGCCTGAACCCAGGAAGCGGAGGTTGCAGTGAGCCAAGATCACGCCACTGCACTCCAGCCTGGGTAACAAAAGCTAAACTCCATCTATAAAAAAAATTATTTATGTGCGTTCTCCTGAATTCCTGTCTTGTTGAATGAGTTATGATGCATTGCTATCATTATTGTCTTGATGTCCAAATTACCCTGGATTTGGTCACTGAGAGCCTCATTAGCCTGGCTTCTGTGTTTTCTGGGCATGCACCCATTATTGCTTGAGCGTGTTCTTATTCTCCACCACCTCAGGATACTCCAGGGCTATCTTCTGCTTTCCCTGCCAACCCCGGAAGCAGGCATTTTTCCTCGCAGTAATGAAAAGTGCTACTTGGAAGCCAAGATCTTCAGTGTAGACATGGCCTTTTTTACCAAGGGTTCCTTGTCCCGGGTACATTTTGTGCACAGCATTAGGAAATACATTTCATCATCTGTCTCTGTATCTCTATACACATACATACATCTATACACGCTCACATCTATACTTCTTTCCTCATTTATCAAGTTAAATTGGAAACCAGGAGTTCACACCAATGCCTCCCATTTCAGGCCCACAGCACTCATTCATTTCAGCCTTTCCCTTTTCTGCATTTGTGAGGCTTTCTCCCCACACCTGGCTACCAGTGAAGAACCCTGTTTACTATTTACTCAACCCCCTCCCTGTGGCTAAGCTTCCACCTTCTGCCTTCTGCCCTGCTGGGTGGCCATCTGCTCAGACCCCCGGGACAGCCCAGCCTCTGCCGGGCTGCCTCTCAACCTCGTCCCCAACTCTCTGGTGTTTTGTTTGTTTTTAATGTGGGGCCTATGTACTATGAGATGTGTGAAAGATTTCACCAGGAAAATGAGTATTTTGCAGCATTTTAAAACCACAGAAAGCTAGAGAAGGCAAGAATGTTAGACTGTTCAGAAGGAAGCTGAGTCTGGAAATGCAGGCAGGCTTGGGAGTTGGGGTGTCTCTATCCCAGCACCCCCAGCTCAGCAGTCGGCTGCTCCGTGCCGAGGTCCTCTGCAATTTTAAGATTGGTGTTGTTATTGTAATTTTAAGATTGGTGTTTATGCTCTGTAGAAACAATTTCATGAGCAAACTCAGATTAATGACAGTTCTGCCTTAATTCTTACAGATTGTTTAATGGATGGTGCTGACCCCATTAAGATCTGTAGCGATTAAAATAGTCTGTACCTGTTGAATGAGATAAAGTTGCTCTTCTGTCTGTCTTACTTCTTCTGTTCTCAGTGTCTTGCAGAGCACACTCACCCTGTGTCCCAGAGACATTCGTAGGTGTTTAGGTTGGGGGTTGCCCTGCCACTGGGAATCTGAAGTACTCCTCTAGGGGGTCTTCTCTGGTGTGGCCTTGGTAGGAACAGATGCTTGAATGTCCTATCTATCTGGATAGGACACCTGGGAAGAAGCCAACCACTAAGATAACACTGGAATCTGCTTTTTAAATACAAAAGGGGAACCTGCTCTCTTGTGTAGCAGGCGCTATGGCTGCTGCAGGGAGAGGGCAGCAGGTGAAGGGCAGCGCGTTCCCAGGGCACCTGGCGGGTGTGCTGCCACCCTATACAACTGCTGCTGAATGCCCTGCTGGCCCCAGGGACCCCGAATGCCCCCCAGCAAGGCCTTCCTGCCCTCCTTTTCTAGGGAAGACTGGCTAGAGCCGGCTCCTCCCAGCCCGCCAGGGTCCGGGAGCCAGCCTGCTGCAGGCCTGGGGAGCGGTGGGAGCACAGGAACCTGTGTTCTGGTCACAGCTCTGACACTTGGCTGCTGTCTCTGTCAGCGGGTGGGGGCTGAGGGATTACCTGGGGGCTGGGGAATTTCTGCCTGGTCTGCTTTTGAAATTAGTGCTCAGGGGCCCTGCTGCTTGACAGGCTGACCTCTGGGGACTCCATGTGACAAGAGGCGAGAGAATAGATGCCTTAGGATGTGTGACCCTTGTCAAGCAGGCCCCGTGAAGGTCACTCTGCATTTATTCACAGACATAGAGCTTAGAGTCAGTGCTGTCCGACAGAAATAGAATGTGAGCCTCAGATGGAACTTTACATTTTTTGGTAGCTACATTTTTTAAAAGTAATAAAGAAGCAAGTGAAATTAATTTTAATGGGATATTTTTGTTATCCTAATATATCGAAAACATTAACCTATCAATTATGTGAAATCGTTAAGGAGATACTTTGCATTCTTCTTTTCATGCTAAGTCTTTGAAATCTGGTGTGCATTTCACACCCAGAGCACATCCTGGTTCACACTAGCTGCATCTCAAGCACACGAGAGCACTTGGGCACACCCGGGGCGTGAGGACGGACGGGACTCTTTACCTTCTGGATGTGAGTACAAATGAGGAGACAGGCTTCCAGAGGCTGCGTGTCCAAACCAAACTGGGGTACGTTGAGAGAACCTAGCGCTCTCCACTTCAAATACACAAAATATACATTCTCCACTTTCAATACACAAAATATTGATCAGCCATTATTAATAACCATTCTTAGAATTAAGCAATATTCCTGTTCTCTCTCCCTCTTTTTCTTCCTCTTTCTTCCTCTCCTTCTATCCTTTTTTTTTTAAAAAGAGTGGGTTTATATATCCTATGCAAAAAGACCTTTGTGCTTTTCTCATTGGTCTCTATTCCCCAATTTTCTGATTTCATACCTTGAGTACACCATAATTAAAAAAAAAAAAGAAAACAAAAAGAGAGAACCTGGGAGACTGCTCATCAAGCAATGTTCTCTGTCCATCCTTACAGCAATCAACCCACGATACTGGACTGCCTTACTGTGTAAACTAGGCCGTGTGTGTGTGTGTGTGTGTGTGTGTGTGTGTGTGTGTGGTGGGGGGAGCAGGGGCCGGTGCAATAATAAAATATGGCTCTGACAAAAGGCCTTAGATTGAACAAAATAAACCGAATGACCCACTACTAGGTTTATGAAATGTGTCTACACAGTTACGCCTTCCTAGGCTAACACAGGATCTCTTTACTGGTTGACAAATTTTTTGTCATCTTGTGTAGTATTTTAATCAAAACATCTGTAATGTTTTGATAAAAAATGTGACACAAGGTTTAAAAAATACTCCATAGAAGGTTTAAGATGGAGCACCTCATGCCACTGTTTCTTATATTTTTTGTTATATTATATAAATTTAAGACCCTCAGTCTTGTTGTGAAAGACAGAAGGAACTGGAAAATTAAGGATTTGACTTATCTAGGCTGTTGCAATAGGGCAGAAGGTTCCTGCGTGAGGGCTCGGCGAGATTCGTCACTCCCAGGGACCAACACTCACTCTTCCCTTTAATGCGATGTTTACATTCATGTTTCTCTTCATCATTTGAAGGAGCCCTCTCTCCATAAGACTGGCCTTATGAGAGGTGGCAAAGCCGCCACCTCTCAACAGGTAGTTGAACTGATTCACAGGAATACCAGCAGCAAAAGTCCTGGCAGAGTATTCTCAGCCCCACTTCGCCTCACTCAGGAAGATTACGGTTAACCTTGGTGAATATTGCTCACCAAGGATGACCTTCATTCCTCTTGAATAAGAGGGGAGAATGGTAAGGTTGAACTCGACCTTGCTCTGTAATACAAGATTGATGGTCAAGAAATCCTCCTCTACCCTCAAAATAAGTCATTGTATAAGACATCTGCTCTTGTATGCTTATTGCAGCACTATTCACAATAGCAAGGATTTGGAATCAACCTAAATATCCACCACCACCATCAACAGAGGACTGGATCTAAAAAAAATGTGATATATATATATATATATATACACACACACATATACACACACAGAGACACACACACATACACACATATACATATACACACAGACACACACATACACACACATATACATACACACACAGACACACACACATACACACACCATGGAATACTATTCAGCCATGAAGAAAGATGAAACATGTCTTTTGCAGCAATATGGATGGAACTGGAGGCCACTATCCTCCGTGAAATAACTCAGAAGAATATAGTCAAATACTGCATGTTCTTGCAAATGTGACCTAAAATGCATACCCATGAACATACGGAGTGGAAGAATAGACGTTGGAGACTCAGAAGGGTTGGAGAGGAGGAGGGTGGGTGAGGGATGGAATACCACCTACTAGGTACAATGTCCACCCTCTGGGTGATGGTTACACTGAAGGCCCAGACGTCACCAATTTGCAATGAATACATGTAAGAAACCTGTACTTGTACCCCTAAATATATTATAAATAAATAGATATCCTCATCCTCTTCTACCATTTTGTGTTCTGAGAGAGAAATGGACAGGACCCCCTGCCCTCCCATATTCTGAAAATGAAACCCTCCTCCCGCCTGGCTCAGTGGCTTAGAAGACCTGGTGCCTCTCCCCTGTGAATCCCGGGAGACTCTGGACGACTCTCTGTTTACCTGCCTCAACACCCCAGGCTATCGTCCTTTCTCAGTGAATTCGAAGCCACTAGGCAGTCCCATTCCCTGAGTTTCTCCAGCTCCCGTGCCAGGCTGCTGCTGTTCTGGGGATACTATTCACAGGTATGATCACCTCTTGTACCAGAGTGAGCATGACCTGAGCATCCTGCTCAACCTTTTATGACCTGTCCAGGGGAACCCAGCCCATGCAGGGTCTGCTGTGGGGTGGGGCTTTGGGTAAAGTCCAAAGGCATACACAGCTTCTGTCATCCTGGGCAAGGGCCACTGTGAGGCAGCCTAGAGTCCTAGGGGATCTGGCTATCAGGCCTGAATTCCCACTGACACCAGATCAGTAAGGAGGGAGAAAATGGGAACTGTTCGCTGGGAGAGTTATAGCTAGACATTGAGGAAAACTGACAATCTGGGTAAGGTGACGGGTCTGATCCAATTGATAAGTAGATATCTGTGAACCGTTTTCTTCACAGAATGGAAGAAAGTCAATTATTTCTTGGCCAGATAAGACAGAGAATGCATATTCATCAGGTACCTTGATTTACAAAAAGACACAAGAAACAGCCCAAAACCCGGTCCAGAGTTTGATAAACTCAGGAAGTGCTGTTGTTTTGTACTAAAACACACAATTCTCTTTAGCTATCCCCCTTTTGATTAAAGATGATATGAAAGAATGCGTGCTCTTGATCACAAAGTAAGGCTGGTCTCATTAGATTTAGCCTACTCATCTATGTAGCTGTTGTAGGAGTGTTAAATTTGCTGGCCCTAAGTTTCCTGTGCTGCAAGTTTTCATAAAGAATCTCAGAATGGATTTCTTAAAGCCTCTTGAAGCTAGGCAGGCAAGGCACGATCAAACCACTAGATTTCACCTGGAATATCTATAAATTTGGTCAAATTATTCTCTTCTTGAGGTCCCCACTCAAACTGTGGTAATGTTCTTGGGCAGGCCAGGAAGTGATCGTTGCTCATCTGTAAGGCTGAGAACCTGCATGCCAGGCACCACACCGGTATTCCTGGGAGCGTTTGTAAACCTTGGCTCCGTACCGTCAATCTTAGTTTCTCAAAAGCGTCTGCTCATATCTTATTAAATGACCGCCATTCTCAAATATGACATTTCTGTCATGGCCTTCGTTATGGAACCAATGTTTCCAGTTTTGTCTTGTTACAAGGAGGACAGGGTCTCATCCCACCCAGACAATTACATCACCATGAACAGCAAGAACACTCAGTAAAAGTTCTGACTTCTGGAGGGCTCAGACAAGAATAAGATATCACTTATAAATGTTTCATTTCCACTTACAAAAGCAGAGTCTAGTAAATTGTTAGTTACAGATAGCTTAAGAGGAAAGCAAAAGCACTCACCTTATTTATTCAGAGAGTAGAACATTAAAGCACCGATAACATTCCAAACAAGAACCGCAGTCGCTCCTCATCTGTTCACTCAGCCCTATGCAATTAGTTCTTGGGTCTTGGGTCAGCAGTCTCACAAATCCAACCACTTCTCAGCTAGAGCCTTGGAAATCCTGATTCAGTCCACAGACATGGTCTAGGCAAGACCATCAGGGATTGGCTCCTAAACAGATCTTTTCCATAGGGAAAGATGGGAAAGGTTCTGAGAAAACTCTTTTGAAACCATAGCACCTTGGCTTATAGCTGATTGTAAAGCTTTCAAAGAAGCATCAGAGTAAAAGGAAAAAAGAAACTATGTCTGTAGATGAAGGAAGACTTACAATGCTGTGGTTACCTTATTACTGACCGTTTTCGAAAGTGAAAGTCTGATGAGAGCTCATGGCAAGAATGATCCAACCAACAGGGAAACTGACCAGCAGAGCCAGTCCAAGGAAACTTACATAAAATACCCACAAACACGGACAGCCCCATTTTCAAAGAAGAGTGGCTGTACATTTAATTTATTAAATTGGATTAACATGATCTTTACAGAGAAAATATCTTCAGATATAAGGTATAATAATTCCAACATAATATATATATTAAAGCATATCGTTAAAATATATCAAGAATATACGAAGTGCAAAGGAATCAGAAGGAGCAGGTCCTGAATGTCATACGCTGTAAAACTTCATGGGTAAGCCATGTGAAAGCCCCAGCTGAAAACCACTGGCTGAGTCAGAATGGCGATCATTAAAGAGTCAGGAGACAACAGAAGCTGGAGAGGATGTGGAGAAACAGAAACACTCCTACACTGCTGGTGGGAGTGTAAATTAGCTCAACCATGTGGAAGACAGTGTGGAGCTTCCTCAAGGATCTAGAAATAGAAATACCACTTGAACCAGCAATCCTGTTACTGGGTATATACCCAAAGGATTATAAGTCATTCTACTATAAAGACACATGCACACATATGTTTATTGCAGCACTATTTACAATAGCAAAGACTTGGAACCAACTCAAATGCCCAACAATGATAGACTGGGTAAAGAAAATGCGGCACATAAACACCATGGAATACTATGCAGCCATAAAAAAGAATGAGTTCTTGCCTTTTGCAGGTACATGGATGAAGCTGGAAGTCATCATTCTCAGTAAACTAACACAGGGACAGAAAACCAAGCACTGCATGTTCTCATTCATAAGTGGGAGTTAAACAATGAGAACACACGGACACAGGAAGGGGAACGTCACACATTAGGGCTTGAAGGGGGGTGGGGCAAGGGGAGGGAGAGCGTTAGGACAAATGCTTAATGCAGGTGGGCCTTAAAACCTAGATGACGGGTTGATGGGTGCCGCAAACCACCATGGCACACGTACACCTGTGTAACAAACCTGCATGCTCTGCACATGTATCCCACGACTTAAAGTAAAAACATGTTTAAAAGTAATACAAAAAGAAATATGTATACACTGTGGAATGTCTAAATCAAGCTAATCTGTATTACCTCATGTATTTATCATTTTCTTTTTATGGTGAGAACACTTCAAATCTACTCTTTTATCACATTTTGTGAATAAAATACACTGTTATTACAAAAAACTGGCTGAGAAGTTGTTAGACTCAAATTAAAGAGGGAAAGTCATGACGAAGTTGACATTTGAAAAATAACTGAAGACTTGGCGTGGCTGCTCATGCCTGTACTCTCAGTGCTTTGGAGGCGGATGCAGGAGGATCTCTTGAGGCCAGGAGTTCAAGACCAGCCTGGTCAACATAGTGAGACCCCCTTTCTATAAAAAAGTAATAAATTAGCCAGGCATAGTGGTGCTCACTTGTAGTCCTGGCTAAGAAGGATGCTGAGGAAGGAGGATCACTTGAGCCCAGGAGTTTGAGGTTGCAATGAGCTATGATCATGCCCCTGCCCTCCAGCCTGGACCACAGAGGCAGCCCCTGTTTTTAAGATAAACAATATTTTTTAAAAAATGTGTAATCATGGATTACTGAGAAATTGTACCTGGCTACCTACTTAACCAAAATGACATTAAAGGATCACCTGAGGTCGGGAGTTCCGGACCAGCCTGGCCAACATAGTAAAACCCTCTCTCTATTAAAAATACAAAAATTAGCTGGGCATGGTGTCTCACGCCTGTAATCCCAGCTACTCAGGAGGCTGAGGCAGGAGACTCTCTTGAACCCAGGAGGCAGATGCTGCAGTGAGCTGAGATCATGCCACTGCACTCCAGCCTGGGTGACAGAGCGAGATTCCATCTCAAAAATAAAAAAGTTTTGAAAGAAAACACAGGCGGTAACATGACTATAAAGACTCTTAATGCTTTCAAAAGTGAGAATATTTGGTTCTCTTAAATAATCAAGAACATTAAAAAGTCAACATAAAGCACAAGGATCTTTACCTTCTAGGCAGCTTACTCAGAAGGCAAAGGAAAACTTTTTTTCAACGTCTCAGTGAGAGCAGATCAACAGTTCAAGAGAAATGTAAATGTAAAAAGCTCTTTTTGAAAACTGTGTAAGCAATTCCTTTAAACCTTAGCTTTGACCACTGCAAAGAGAAAAATCACTTTCTGAAAACCTTCTACAACTTTCTATATTCATTCAGGTTTTGTCCTGTACTTTTCTCTTTGTTATTCTCGAAAAACAAGTCATTTTACTTTAGGACACAACTACTCTCTTTTCCCTTTAGCAAAAACATATCCTATACAGCTTGCTTGCAAAGTTGTTTCTCTCTGCTTTTGTTGCTTCTAGTAAAGTCTCATTCATATATATTGAGCATAACTTTTATTGAAGGTAATTTCTATTTCACAGAGCAAATTAGGAGGTAGATAATTGCAAGCTGTCACACGCCAGCATTCTGCAACAGGCTAACAACTCGCGAATATACATTCACAGCTTTCTAAGACCCACACATCCCACAACTTCTCAAAATGCCAGAAATGCACCTCTTCACTAATAGGCTCAAATAGATATATAACCTTTAATACGTATAAAAAGAGGAGGCAAACGTTACACAAAATTAAAATTATGATTAGTAATCAATGCTTCAGTGTTCTCTTACTTAGAAACGATCTAGCTATATAATAAAGATTCATTAATCATCAGTCCCAGTTTTAAATTACCTGAACATCTTGGAAACTGTAAACTTAAGTTGACTTAAAGTTGACCCACTACAAAACACACAAAACATCATTACACATGAATGAAAGTTCGTCAAAATAATGATATAATTTTGTTATGCACAAATTAAAATTTTCACAATATTAAATATTTAGTATGGGAGTGGTGGCTCACACCTGATATCCTAGCACTCTGGGGAGGCCAAGGCAGGCAGATCACTTGAGGTCGGGAGTTTGAGGCCAGCCTGGCCAACAGAGTGTACCAGAAATACAAAAATTATCCAGCTGCGATGGCACATACCTGCAATCTCAACTACTTGGGAGGCTGGGACGGGAGAATCACTTGAATCTGGGAGGCAGAGACTGCAGTGCGCAGAGATCACACCACCACACTTCAGCCTGGGCAACAGAGCCAGACTCTGTATCAAAAAAAAAAAAACAAAAAACAAACACCCAAAAGTTTAGCAGAAATAATGGTAGCTTAGTTTTTCTGTAAACCTGTATAGATTTGGGAAGATCATATCCAAGTAGAATAAAAATGCAATGCTTAATGCCAAAGACACAGTTATTTTTATTAAACCAGTAATATTCAACTAGCTTCATTTGTCAAAGATTTATCTAAATTACGTGAACTTACATTCTTAAAACATTTGAATTAGTTTCTATGAGAATGCTTCTGATAGAGCACGTTGAAAATATTAGAAAGTCAATTTTCTCAGTTTCTGGGAATTTTAGAAATAGTCAATGCATGTAAGCACTTACTTATCACTAAGTCAATCAGAATAGAGTTCCTTTCATTTAAGAGATTTTATAATCTAATTTGCTAATACCATTTGGAAGTAGAAAATTTTTACACACTTATACGATGAGAGGTAAAGGCCTTTCTGAATGACAGACACACAAACATATACAGAAAGAGAAAAAATAGTTTATATTTTAAATTCAAAATCTAGTCTTGGGTCAAGTGAGCTAGAACGACAAACTGCGTGGGTCTACAGGGGAAAGCTGCTCGCTCTCTATTAATAGTGGGTGTGCATCCTCACTGTGCTGCCGAAGAGCAGGTGCTGGAGCACAGGCTTGGGTCTCGGGAGCACCATTTAGGAATGGAGCACCAAGAGCCCCAGGAGCCTCATGACCTGGGGATCAATGGGGGTTCCAGGTGAAGTCTGGCACTACCCAAGTCACGGCACCAAAACTGAGAAAGAAACAATGCATAAGTCAACTGAGACTGCTTTATTTGGGCTGCTGAAGTGGGGAGAAGGTCTGCAGTGAAGCTGGCAGCCTGGGGATATATCAAGACAGGTGGACAAGGAAGGCGTCCAGAGTCCCTTGGGCATCTCAAGAAGAGAAGCCAGGCCTCATGTGAGTGACTGAGTGAGACTGGAGGAGGGCCTCATCTAACAACACGGGAGGGCGAGCGTCCTGGGAGCTGTCCATTTCTTGGAAAACTTCCCAGGAAAACTGGGCTTAGGTAAAGTTCAGTGTTGCCATTATCTTCCAAATTAATGCAGGGATATTAAAGCAGAAATCATTTTCTTACTGAATCTAGTCTTTCCATATATATATACACACACACATGGACATATATATATATGAGAAAGGGTCTTGCTCTATTGTCCAGGCTGGAGTGAAATGGCATGATCATAGCTCTCTGCAGCTGTGACCTCCCAAGCTCAAGGGACCCCGTCCTGCAGCCTCTGGAGTAGCTGGGCCTGCAAACACCACATTCAGCTAATTAAAAAAAAGCTTTGTAAAGACTTGTTTCAGGATGTTGGCCAGGCTGCTCTCGAACTCCTGGCCTCGTGCCATCCTCCTGCCTTGCCCTCCCAAAGTGTAACAGTCCCAAAGTGCTGGGACTACAGACATGAGCCACAGTGCCCAGCCAATATATTTTATTGATCCTTCAGTTACTAGTGACTCAAATCCTTGTAATTAACCATCCTATGTAAGAATAGAAATAGAATTTTTAAAATGACTCATCGATTCTGCAGCAACAATTTCTCTGTTGAAAAATGTTTTCATTTATGGAGAGATTTGTTGCCTTAAATAAAAAGATGGTCATTTCAGCGAAGGCACTGGATTCCCAGTTGAGATTTGGGGACAGCTCTTTCTCTGGGTAATGACATCATCAAGAAGAGATTCTCACAATTAGCTGAACCCCTACCCTCAGCACAATTTAGTGATTTTCCAAGAAAAACCACATCTCAGGATATTTAAATTTCTGGGTGTACATTTAGCTTTTCAATAATAAAACTGACTACATAAGTAGCAAAATTATCCTTCCACAATGTAACCTTCCTACCAAAAGCTTTTTAGCACTGTTTTTCTTTAAGGGATTTAAGAATCAGATTAAACTATAAGAATTCTTGATTTTAGGCAGCTACCTATTGGTTGAAAAAGCGGCCAACTACATTACAGGAGCACACACGGCAAGCAACAGAAGGATGCTTTCTGAGAGCAAAACAAGGTGAGGGCAAAGTCTGCTCTAGGCTTAGAAAGGGAAGACACTCCCGTGCTGTGTAGCCAGTAAGCAGCCCTGCAGTGGTCTGGGAAGAACTCATCCACTAACAGTGCAGGCTCCTGCAAGCCCCATATCCACGTGCCAGTAAGGGGCATTTTCCTCCCCTAGACCAGTGGCCACAGCTAGGGTTACAAATGGCGGTGGCGGAGAAGGCGGGAAAGCCCCATCCCAGGCTTGCTCAAACCAGCAGCCTCGCCAGAGGGCGGCCATCATCCTCTCTTCACCCTCCTCCCAGCGCAGGAGGCAGGCATCAGGGTTTCCATGTTAGAAATGAGAAAATGGAGCCCCAGGGCAGTAATGTGACCTGGCCCGAGTAGAAGCTTCAGCGTGCAAGCAAGCTTGGGTTTCTGACTCTGAGACCAGCACCCCTCCTGCTCCAGGGAGTCTGCCTCAGGGAGGAAGACCTCTGCGTTTACATGACTGTGGGGAACAATGAAAGGAGACCTCTACCTTTCTGTATAGAGCACACTTGACTAAGTAACTCTATCTTGGAAAAAGACTCCATTTTACATCTCAAAAGCCATCATGCCAATAGAGAACAGATGTTCCCCTAATCAATGGAAACTGCACCTGGCTAGACAAGAGCATGGACAGGCACACTCTTACTATCAGTCCTTGCCAGAGGACTCAAGGGCCATAAAATGAGCAGAACTTCACTAGCTAGACAAGGCTATCTTGGCAGACGCGCACCTAACCAGATAAGACATAACCCTTTACTATCAGTCTTCACCAGAGGATTCTGTGGCCATAAAATGAGCAGGATTTCATTAGGTAGACACTGCTGTCTTGGGAGACCCTGTCCTGCTGTCACATGTGATAAGCACCTGGCATCTGCTGACTTTAAAGGCTCTGACCACATCAAAGCCTCTTTCTTGCAAGGCACCGGGGTCTGTTGGGATCAGCCCAGGACATCCTCCTTGTCCTCATCGCTCTCCTTGGAGCGCTTCATTTGTCCCGTTTCCAATCCCCTTTTCTCTTAATGTTGAATGTTACTTTGCTTGATGTGAAATATTTAATCTATAACGTTTATATATTGATTAAATATACTGGTGTGTATGGTTTGCGAAACTGACTGACTTGTGGAGTGGCTTGAGCCTGCGTTCCCACAGCTGGTACTAAGAATTGCCTACTTGGGAGCTCCAGGAAGCTTGTGGCTTTTATGGTTGAAATAGCCTGAGTGAAAGTCTGACCTGTGGAAGGACATGCACGTGTGTGGGCCTGGTTATGTCTGATCTCAGGCTGCTCATGACAGTTTCTCATTGAGTGAGGCAGACAGCCACTGTCACGTTAGAGCAGAGGAAGCGGCGAAATTGTTTCTTTATCTAGAAAGTAATAGGGTGGCTAACATCCAAGAGGGGACCTTCCCATGGCCCTGGCCTGGTGGGGGGTGCAGTGAGGGCTGCCAAGGAGGGGACATGCTCTTGGTGCCAATGAATGCCTGATGCCAGCCTGATTGCCTGGGCTGTGCCTGTTATAAGCACATTACCTTGAGTGAGGTGTGGTGAGGCCAGACGCAGGTCAGGAATGACACCAGAAAGAGTTTTACAGTTCATTATTCTCATGGTTCCCGGGAGAGGCCTGGGGAGGGTCAGGAGGCTGTGAATGAGGGGAGGGAGCTCAGGGCAAGTACCCTTGTTGTGGTTTATGCATGAAGGAGCAGGTGAAGCTGGGCAAGCGGGCTGTAGGTTGGTGCGTTTGAACAGTCTCAGGGCTCTGGAGCAGTGGGGCTGTGCCGGGCTGTCTGGCACGTGTCCTGGGGTGATGAGGGCAGGTGGACGGTGGCCCAGAGCGGGAGAGCCTGATAAAGGCGGCCACTGGGGATGTGAATTGAATCTGCTCAAGAAAGGGAACTGACTGGGCTTTAGCCACTGCCTCAAAACTGGGTGAGGACAGCATTTCAGAACTGCAGCACCCTGCCCCAGCCTGGCCCCTGCTCACACACTCCCGGGCACACCCCAGCCGCACCATCTGCCCAGCTGACTCTTGGCTCCTCCTGGCTCCTGGAAGCCGAATCTGACTGTGCAAAAGGCCGAAGAGTGGAAGGCCCTGCTGGGCCCAGCCTCAAAGCAACTGAAGAGGCTTTAAACTACAAGTTAATTTCTAGCATCTTCTAAATACGCAAGAAAGGAAATAGAGATTTGGGTGTTGTGTTAGTCTGTTCTAACGCTGACTGGCTAATTTATAAAGGAAAGGGGTTTAATTGACTCAGTTTAGCATGGATGGGGAGGCCCGAGGAAACTTACCATCATGGCAGAAGGGGAAACAAACTCGTCCTTCTTCACGTGGCGGCAGGAGGGAGAAGAATGAGTGTCGAGTGAAGAGGGAAATCCTTTATAAAACCGTCAGATCTCCTGAGAACTAACTCACTCTCAGGAGAACAGGCTGGGGGAAACTGCCTCCATGATTCAATGATCTCCATCCATGACACAGGAGGATCAAGGTGAGATTTGGGTGGAGACACAGTCAAACCATATCAAGTGTTAAGGAAATGAAGGAAAATTGTTTCCTTGAGGTGGGGGCATTAGGTGGAGTTGAATCCCCAGAGTGCAGGTAAAGGCGCCAGGCTTCCAAATGACTGAAGAGAATCCTTACCAGGTCCTGCTGTCTGCTGCTCAGTTCTAAGCCAAGCCCTAAATGGGGTTTCCCATGGAGATATAACATAATTACCTGAGGCTTACCTTGCCCGGGGTTGCACGTGTCTGTGGCAGAGCCAGAAGTTCAGTCTCTAAGGTCCGTGCCCTTCTCACAACACTACACTACACCATTTCAGATGCAAACTTGTCTCCCTGAGCCTCCTACTCCAACCTCCCAACGTCCTCTATCTCTGCTCCTGGTCACTGGGGGCTGTGCCGATTTTTTTTTGGAAAAGTAAGGAATCAAACACAATCACTTCAAGGCTGACCATAAGCGCTGCTGTGAGGTTTTCAAGGGGACAGCATGAGAGCGTCTCCCCCTGAAAACGTGTCCCAGACTTCTCCAGAGAAGGAGTCCAGTAGACAGGCAGACTGGCCCCTTGGGGGGTGTGCAGCGAAGTGACCTGGGGAGCCAGGTGTAAAGTCACACACGGCCGGGAAGCCTTTGTGTAAAGCTTATAGAGGCCTCTCTGTGGCGATATTATTGTGTTCTATCATGTCAGCGAATTATTCGGTAAATCAGTTCTTCTAGGAAGGAGTATTATATTTATCCAATGGCTTTGTGTCTTTCCATGACCTCTGAAGAAAGTCTTTTTTTTTGGGCATAAACAACCCAGCATCAGATGAAAGCTTGTAGAGCACTTGCTGTGGTGCCCAGCCCCAAGTGTGTTCTCAGGAAGAAATCGATGACCTTCATTTATTCATGCTACAATCATTTGCTCATTCAATTGTGACCTCCTGTTGTGTGCCAGGCACTGAGCATCTTAGTAAATAAGAAACGCTGTCTGTCCCCAGTCCCCGGGGCTGGTGGGCATGTGGCACACCCAGGGTCAGTGCACGGAGCAGATGTGCCCAGCAGTGTCCGCCTGCGTAGCCAGTCATGAAGGCCTTTTCAGGGCCTGGCTTATGTCAGCAAAAAGGAACAGAAAGAGTAGGCGTCAGTCAGGTGGAAAAGGGCAGGGAGCACTGTCTGGGCAGAAGGGAGAGAGCGAGCAAGGGGTCCACGGGACTGGTTGCTGTGCATTGCCACAGAGGGGCAGGAGGAGGATGGTGCTGGGCTCCGCGGCTGGGGGACGCGGGCCGACAGGGTCCCTGGGCCAGTCAGGGGTCCCAGCCTTCCCTGGAAAACAAGGAGTCATTACAGAGGCTCGATGGCATGTGGTGAAATGAGGTTCTTCTGGTAAATTTTAGGCTGCAGGATGCAAGCGGCCCCCAGCAGGGAAGGCCTGGCAGGCAGTGAGAACTTCCGGACTAGACTCCAAGAAGGGGGTGGGGCTGGGAACACAGACGCGGAGGTTCCTAATCCTCAGATGGTACCCAGGCCACTGTGTTGGGTCAGGTCTTCCAGGGCATGGGAAGAGGGACGCAGCTGAGGGAAGGAAGCCCAGCACTGCCAGCCCCAGGACCAGTGGGAGGCCAGGGAGCAAGGCCAGGGCGAGCCAGCCAGGACCCCAAACATCAGAGGCTCAGCTGAAGTTGCTGTTTTTCCTGTTAATCCATATGCTTTTCTTAATATTTCTTTCCATTTGGATTCTCCACTTCAGAAGATTTAGTTTTTGGATTAATAAAAATCGTATGTATAAAAAACATGCTGTTTGGAAATCTGTGCCTGTTGTGGAATGGCTACACGGAACTAACAACGCATGCATTTCCTCACACCCTTTTTTTTGTGATGAGAACACTGAAAATCTACTCTGACAGTTTTCAAAGATGGAATACACTAACTACCAGTCACCATGTCCTGTAATGGATGTCTTGGTCTTCCTGAGACCAAGTACCTGTCTACCCTGTCTTCCCAGCCCCCACCCCAACCCCACCCTGGAACCGCCACATTTTTTTCTTTTAGTTTTCCCTTGTCTTTCTTTCTTTTAAAAATGCATATTTTCTTTGATTTTGCTGAAGTTCTTTACAGAAGAGGGCCAAGAAGGCAACAGACATCTTTCACCAAATCTTGGATTCTAGAGAACTTTGTTTTCTTTCTTTCCTAAAAATTCCTTGAAAGAACAATAGCAAGCTGATGATTCATTTGAAAACAGTCATGTGCCAATTTTGGTAAAGGCTCCCGAGTTTCCTGCTTGATGGAGCAGTGTGGGGTGAAGGGCTGCACGGGAGAATGTTTTGTTAGTAACTGAGAGTCAGAATTAAACAGTTGCGTGGATCCCAAGGAAATCCAACTTTATTTTTTCTGCTTTCCCCCACCCCCCACGAAGAGTTTATTCATTATGGGACTTCTTTGTAAAGTGATCTTTGTGTTCTTTTTGAGCTTGAAATTATACTCAAATGTTCTTCTGGAATGTTTTCCTTTTTCCTTTAAAATAATACATGTATTGACTCCCTGGAACTAAATTAAGTGAGGCAATGAGGCCAGGAGAGAGTGGGCAGCGGGACATCACTCCGATTCAAGGACTGTGGCGAGGTGCATGTCCCTTGCTTTGTCAGTCTGGCCTTGGGTAAGTTGGGGTTCACGTTTTGCGGGCCATCCCTCACCAGTTGTGTGACCTTGGGCAAGTTCCTACTTCTCAAAGCATTAGTTTGTCCCTCTGGAAGGGAGAGAGTAATATCTAATCCATAGGGTGCCCCACAGATGAAATGAGAAAACGTATTAGAGGCATAGTATATATTAAGTACTTACAAAGCCCAGCAGTTAAATGGATAGGCGCCGGGCACCAGTGGCGTAAGCCTGTAATTCCAGCTACTTGGGAGGCTGAGGTGGGAGGGTTGCTTGAGACAAGCCTGGGCAACACGGCAAGACCCCATCTCTAAAAAAATGAAATAAAATGAAATAAAATAAAATAAAACGGAGAGGCCGTACACACAGTACATACGGGAGGAAAATCTGTCACAGTGGGAAAATACTGCTACCGACAGTCACATTATATAATCATGGTGTTCCCGAAAACACCAAGATGTCACCTTTTGCTCAGGTGAGGGTAGAAGCCACAGGAAACGGGTGACTCTCTGGTAGGTTGGAAGCCCCATCTTGGCTTTCAAGTGAGATGCCCTGGTGGCCCACACCACCCCTGCCAGACAGCTGGTCTACCCTAGAGGATGCATCACACCTCTGGAAGAAGTCCCTGCCCTACTCACCGTCCTGGCTTGTGGCTGGGGCTTCTTGGCAGGGCCGGTGTGTCTGTGCCTGAGTCACTGTGGGCAGGGTTGACTCAATGTGCCTTCATCTGTGGAGTGTCCCTGCCGATGAACCTTGGGGTGAACTGGAAACTCCACTTCGTGGGACCTCTTCTGAGACATCCATAGTGAGAAGGGGATGGGGGCTAAAGTCAGATGAACTAGGGTAAGTTCAGTTTTTAGTGCACATAAAGGTTAAATAGTGCAAGAACACACACAACGTCCAACAAAAATTGTTTTTTGTATTCAAAATATTTCTCAACAAAAATTAGCATATGTGAATATCAAGAAGGCAGATGTTAAAACTTCTTACCATCAGCTCCTGCGCCTTTACGCACGTGGTACTGGCACAGGCTGATGCACTGAAGATGCTCTCATGCTTCTCCGTGCTACTTGACCCCCAAAGAGAGTCTACCTGGCCCTGGAGAGCCCCTCTCAAGCACATCATTTGCATTTGAAGCGCATTCATTTTGGAGGGTCCACGTGTTCTCTATCAGGCCACTGTGATGTCATTTTAGGGCCACTGCCCTCAACAGCTTGTCAGCCTAATTGGGAAAATAGGTAAGTGGCAGAGGAGTTTGCCAGGTACTGAGGCAGGAAAGCAGGGAACCTAAGGCTGTGTCATCCCAACTTCCTAGAACCCTAACTTCCAACACCTAAAAAAGGACTAGAGGCTACTCCTTTTGCAAATCTCCCACATTTTCTGTGGGGCAGATGGGAAATTGTCTTCATTTACAACTTTGGAACTTCATCTTAGCCTCTAATTGGTTGCAAAAAGCAACCAATCAGATGTTCGCATAAGAGCATGACCTTTGTAACTCCGCTTCAGCCTCTGATTGGCAGCTTTCATCAGCCAGTCAGACCAATTGTGGGCCACCTGTCAGGTGACCATGAAGTGGCCAGTGGACCCGACAGGCTGTTGAGCACCGCTGGGGCCACTCCCACACCGTGGAGTGTACTTTCGTTTTCAATAAATTTCTGCTTTCATTCTTGCGTTGCTTCATTCTTTCTTTGCTTTGCTGTGCGTTTTGTCCAATTTTTTGTGCAAAACGCCAAGAACCTGAACAACTTGCAGTCAAGACCGTCAACCGGTGACAGTGCCATAACGAAGGCAAACTCAGGTGGGGAAATTGGGAACAGAGGGAGGAGGACGCAGGTGAGGCTGGGGGAAGGTGTTTGCAGCGGGAGAGGCCAGCAGGTGTGGGCAGGAGATGTGACTGTCTTGCTTTCCATTTCGTCTCTGACCGCTCTGTGTCTGGCTGAACGACCCCATGGATCGTTCAGGACATCTGAGTGACCCACCACAGTGTGGTTCTATTTGCACCCACATTGGGATTTGCTACTGTTTAGCACAGCTCTCCACCAACCTGCTGTCCTGCAAAGGGTCCAAGACCAGGTCCCACCCCCACTCCCACCTTCCGTGAGCCATACTAACTTACTTACATCTGTTCCTTTCCAGGAAATGGAGGCAATGACTCCCGCCCTGGAGGACTAAATGGCATCTTCTATGTCAAAACCACTTTCAAAGTTTTCAAAACTGTACACCAATCAGGTGTCACTAAGACAGCTTGACAGTCACAGTCCTGACTTCAGCTGTCAGTGTGATGTCTCACCAACATGGGAAACCCATTATGTGGTATTTTACCGTCATGAATGAGATCTTCTATTTCCCCACAAAAACTGGCAGATATTAGCATTAATCTGATTTTTCGAAGAAGTTAGTTATTTCTCAGGATAAGTCACTGTGACTTATCCAACGGCCTTGGTTGGTGGGAAGTAAAGCCCAGACTGCATTCTTGAAGCTGCTCGCCTTTTCCAGCTCATTGTAAATTGAGCAACGCTGATGAACCCACGGTTAATCCATGGAGTCAAATGCAGCTGTACACGAATGCCTGGGGATTTTCCCTGTGAGACTCGTTTGCTCTTCCGGTGATGTTGAAGGACGGCTCCACCCATGGCAGGGGCCGTCACTTGTCTCTGGCATTTACTTGACCTCATGGCTTCCGTGAACATCAGGCACAGCCCTTGCAGGAGGCACTGCTGCCCTCAGCCTGCCTGGCCTGGGGGTGCAGAGGGGAACGGGATATGGGATTTTGTGAAAGGCCCCTGGAGAGCAAAAGTCAGCCCTAGGGAAAGTCAGACTGATGGCAAAGGCTTGAGCACGTGGTGGGCGAAGGGGGTGCTTTCCCTCAAGTTTCACTGAGTAGTGAGATGCACTGAGCAAAATGCACTTGTCCTTGGAATGTGAGGCACACACATGGCAGGCATAAAATTAGAAAAAGGAGGAGCTCCTTGGTCTGCTGAAGTTGAAGACTTACCTTGCCTTCCTGCTGTTAATTCTTTACAGAAGCTTCCTCTTCTCCATTTCCCAGGGTTCTCCATGGGGATGTGCTTGAGGGAGAATGGGCAGTTTAAGAGAAAAGAATTCTTCCAGAATGGATTGTGGAGTGCACTGGAAAAGGTCTGGGCTGGAGCTAGAGACTTACTTTGGCTAAAGATAATGTAGTGTATATACACAATGGAATAGTATTCAGCCTTGAAAAAGAAGGAAATATGTCATTTGTGGCAACATGGCTGAGCCTAGAAGACATTATGCTAACTGAAATAAACCAGGCACAGAAATACAAATACGGCATGACCTCACTCATATATGGAATCTTAAAAAGTCAAACTCACAGAAGCAGAGGGTAAAATAGTGGTTACCAGGGGCCGGGGATGGGGTGGGGAGATGGAGATTGAAGAGAAAAAAATCCTTTGAAATGATCCATCAGACACACTCATTTGTGATTTCCCCACAATTGTGGTGCTCCAGGGAACCTTCATGATCAGTTGCTGAGCCCTTATTATCTGCCTGGCTTTGTGCTAAGCCTCACTCATGTTCCCAACAGTCCTGTAGGATATTTTAAGTGTTATAATCCCCATTTATAAGGGGCAAATGGAGCTTGAAGGCGTGGAATATGTCGGGGAAGGCATGCTGCTGGTAACAGAGCTTCAGCCTGCTCTGGTCCTGCGGCCTCTCTCATCTGTGAGCTCCTGCTCCCATGCCCCCTGGCCATCGTCCCAGGCTGAGGCTAGGGCTTGCCAGGCTGTACTCCGCCAGGCGGGACACACAGGCACCCCAGGAACTTGTCTTCAGCTGTCTGGATGCCAGATTCCTACTGCCCCACTCATATCCTCAGAGTTCAACAGGTCAGCTTTGGGTGTCATTCTCTGTTGCTACATTTCCCAGGGAGCAGAGAAAGCAAAATCTCAGTATTTCACTAAGCAATATAATTTCAACTAAAATCTATCCCCACCTAAATCTGATTTAAGTAAACGTAAAAAAATAGTATTTTAAAAAGGCTTAATGGGCTGGAAAATTTTTTATTTTGTGATAGTTTTATTTGGACTTTCCACAATATTGATAGAGTACTTAAAATTGCAACATTTTCTCAAGAGGGGATTCCCGAGATTAGTTTTCTTTACTCACCAGTTATAATTTCAACTAAGGTCTGTCCTAGCCAACTCTCAGACACATGGCTGGGGGCTTCACCTTCCTCCTGGTGGGCAGTCCAACTGTGGACACATCTGCCTTGCTGTCCGCTGGTGTCACAGGAAGGCTATGGAGGGAAGGACTGGTAACACATCAAGATGCACAATTTATAGTGAAAAACTGTAGGGGAAATATTCTTGATTGAAAAGGGGATTTCTTGTGTTTATCTACTTTGGCTAAACCTTCTCTTGGCTCAGCCTTGGGTTTGTTGGATGTTGTGTGGTGTTTCTAAGGCAAATTGGCTGATGAATTCTCTCTCTGAGCTGATCATGATGGGAAAGTATGTCCCTTGCATTCGTCCAGCACACTGAGCTTTATTTGCATTGGACAAGATCTAAAATGGGTTATTCCCCAAAGTGCCAATAACAGATATAACCAGAGGAAGCTCCTTATCCAAGAGGCCGGTAGCTGGGTGAGGGAAGCAGGAGCTTCCCTGGAGCCAGGTCGAACCCCAGATTTGTCGCCTGTGAGCTGTTGCCTCAGCTGTACCCCAATGTCCCCACACCATAGTTTCCCCACTGGCAAACAAGTGAAGCAACAGTGCTCATTGCTTAGTGCTGTTCGAGGTTTAAATTAGAGAAATGTGCACAGCACTTGGAAGAGCTCTTGGCGTCTCTCTAGGATGGTGCACGGAGGTCTCCAAGCTCTACGGGGGCTGTCCCTACAAGGAATCTGCTTGTTTGCAGTGGTTAGAATGCTAGGACTCTCATACCACTCTCATGACAGACAGCCAAGCAGGTAGAGCAGGAGAGAGGACTCTGGAGGACAAGGAGCTCAAAGGCTCTGAATTGGTTTCTTGCAGTTTAACAAATTACCATGAACTGGGTGGCTTAACCCAAGAGAAATTCACTTACTTACCCACCCAGAAGCTGGTAAGGTCGAGTCCCTCTGGGCTTTTCAGGTGAAAGAGAGTCTGTTCCTTGCCTCTTCAGCTTCTGGTGGCTGCCAGCATTCCAGGGCTTGTGGCCACATCACTCCAACCTCTGCCTCGCTGGCCGTGTAGCCTTCTCTGTGTATCTATCTCATAGGAAAAGAGGTGACTGCATTTAGAGCCACCCACACAGTCCAGGGTGAATTCCTTCTCTGAAGATCCTTACTTTAATCACTTTTTTTTCCATGTAAGATCCTGTTGAGTTCTCTGCATGTATCGCTATGTGTCCCCTCCTCTTCTTCTAAGGACACCAGTCATTGGCTTCAGGGGCTACCCTAAATGCACTATGACTTCCTCTTAACTAATCACATGTTGAAAGACCCTGTCTCAAAATCAAGTGCATTCTGAAGTTCCAAGTGGACAGGAATTTGGGCGACATTGTCACCCACTACAGTTTCCATTTGTGGATGGTAGCACTTAGTGAATTTGTAGCTAATTTCTCGGTTTCTCAATCGCCCCCTGCTTGGATGAGCAGGGAGCGAGTGTGCCTTACTTCCAGGACTGAGCAGGTAGGAACCAGGCCTCCAGATAGGTCTGGCAACTGGATGCATTTAATTACTGAATTGTCCACATTTTCCTGCATTAACTCGGAAACTATGTTGCCTATTTCCTCTTAGAAACAGAAGGCAACCAATTTCTTTCATTTTTTTTTTTTTACTGCTTTCCTCTTAAAATAGGAATTAGTTTTGAATTTCAGGTCAGTTTTTTTTTTTTTTTTTGAGACAGAGTCTTGTTCTGTCGCCAGGCACCAGGCTGGAGTGCAGTGGCGCGATCTCAGCTCACTGCAACATCCGCCTCCCGGATTCAAGCAATTCTCCTGCCTCAGCCTCCCGAGTAGCTGGGTGTACAGGTGTGCGCCACCATGCCCAGCTAATTTTTGTAATTTTTTTTTTTTTGAGACGGAGTTTCGCACTTTTCGCCCAGGCTGGAGTGCAGTGGCGCGATCTCGGCTCACCGCAACCGCCGCCTCCTGGGTTCAGGCAATTCTCCTGCCTCAGCCTCCTGAGTAGCTGGGATTACAGGCACGTGCCACCATGTCCAGCTAATTTTTTGTATTTTTAGTAGAGACAGGGTTTCACATGTTGGCCGGTATGGTATTGATCTCTTGATCTCGTGATCTGCCCATCTCGGCCTCCCAAAGTGCTGGGATTACATGAGTGAGCCACCGCAAAAGTTCTTTATATATTCTTGATAGGAGTTCCTTTTGATATATATTATTTGCAAACATTTTTTTCCACTCTGGGATCATGGAGTACTTTAAAGAGCAAGTTTCAGACTCTGATGAAGTTCACGTATCTCTTTTTTCTTTTGTTGCTCATGTTTTTGGCATCACATCTAAGAAGACACTACTTATCCCAAGGTCGTGATGACTTCTATGTTTTATTCTAAGCGTTGTGTAGTTTCAGCTCTCACATTTACATCTATGATCCGTCTTGAAATGATTTTTGAATATGTAGTGTGAGTTAGAGATCCAACTTCGTTCTTTTGTATGTGTGTATCCATTGTCTCAGTACCATTTGTTGAAAGGACTATTCTTTCCCCATTGAATTATCTTGGTACCCTTGTCAAAAATCGATTGAGCCCCTATGTATAGGTAAATCTCTGGACTCTTATTCTACCTTATTCATCTGTATATCAATCCTTATGCCAATACCACACCTTCATGATTATTGTAGTTATGAGGTAAGTTTTAAAATAAGGAACTGTGTGTGCCCTTTAACTTTGTTCTTCCTTTTAAAATATTGTTTTGGTTATTTCGAATCCCTTGCATTTACATGTAAATTTTAGGATCAACATGTCAGTTTCTTCAAAACAAGTTGGGATTAAAAAAAATTGTGGTGAATCTATAGGTCAATTTAGAGAATATCGCCTCTTAACAATATTAAGCCTTCTAAACCATGAGCATGAGATACCTTTCTTTCCATTTATTTAGGTTTCTTTCAACTATATCTTGTGGTTTTCAGCATACAAATCTTACACTTTCTCATTAAATTTTATTCCTAATTTATTTTATTCTTTATGATACTATTGTAAGTGAGATTGTTTTTTATTTTTATATTTGGATTATTCATTGCTAGTATACATAAATACAATTGATTTTTGTATTTTGATATACGTATCCTGAAACATTACTGAACTTATTTATTAGTTCTCATAGTTTTTCCTTAGGATTTTCAATATACAAGATTATGTCCTCTGTGAATACAAATAGTTTTATTTCTTTTCCAATCTGGATGACTTTTCTTTTACTTTTTTTTTTTTGAGATGGAGTTTCACTCTTGTTGCCCAGACTGGAGTGCAATGGCACAATATTGGCTCACTGCAACATTTGCCTCCAAGGTTAAAGTGATTCTTCTGCCTCAGCCTCCCAAGTAGCTGAGATTACAGGCATGCGCCACATGCCCAGCTAATATTTTGCATTTAGTGTAGACAGGGTTTCACCATGTTGGTCAGGCTGGTCTTGAACACCTGACCTCAGGAGATCCACCTGCCTCGGCCTTGATTTTCCGAGGCATGAGCCACTGTGCCTGGCTTGATTTTCCTTTTCTTGCTTAATTACTCTGGCTGGAAACTTCAAGTACAATGTTAAATGGAAGTGGTGACAGTGAATATCTTTGTTTTTTTTTCCTACTTTTACAGGGAAGACATTGCCTTTCCCTGTGATCTCAGCTGAGAGTTTTTCATAGATACCAGTAATCAGGTTGAAGAAAATCCCTGTATTGCTAGTTTGTTAAAATTTTTTGCATTAAAATGTGTTAGGTTTTGGCAAATGCTTCTACATCTGTTGGGGCAATGGTGTGTTTTTTGTCCTTTAGTTTATTAATATGATGAATCTTTGAATGTAAAGTCACCTTTCAGGTGGTAATGGTGTGTAACATCTTTATATGCTTAAACATTTGATTTTCTAGTACTTGTGAGGATTGTGTCTACATTCACAAAGAATATTTGTCTATAGTTTTTTCTTTTTTTTAGATAGTCTCGCTTTGTTGCCAAAGGCTGGAATGCAGTGGCATGATCTCAGCTCACTGCAACCTCCACCTCCTGGGTTCAAGCCATTCTCCTGCCTCAGCCTCCTCAGTAGCTGGGACTACAGGCACGGACCACCATGTCTGGCTAATTTTTTTGTGTGTGTATTTTTAGTAAAGACAGGGTTTCACCATGTTGGCCAGGCTGGTCTTGAGCTCCTGGCCTCAAGTGATCCACCTGTCTTGGCCTCCCAAAGTGCTGGGATTACAGGCATGAGCCAACATGCCTGGCCTATAGTTATTGTTCTTTGTGATGTTGTTAGCCAGTTGTGGTATAAGAGTGACACTTGTCTTATAATTAGTTGGAAATTTTTTCTTCATTTTCTATTTCTTAGAAGAGTTTGTGATGTATTGGTACCAATTCTTCCTTAAATGATTGGTAGAATTCATGTAAAGCCATTTGATTCTAGGCTTTTCTTTGTGAGAAATTTTCAAAATTTCTAATTCAGTCTCTTGTTATATGTCTATTCAGATTATCTGTTTTTTCTTGAATCAGTTTTGGTAATTTGTGTCTTTCTAGCAATTTATCCATCTCATCTAGGTTAGATAATTTGTTGTCATACCATTGATCATAGTATTCTTCTATAATTCTTTTTATTTCTCTAATGTTGGTAGGGATGTCCGTTCTTGTCGTTCCTGACTTTGGTCATTTGAGTCTTTTCTTTTTTGTTCTTGCTCAAACACCTAGAGATTTCTAAATTTTATTACTCTTCACAAAGAAGCAAATTTTGGTTTTGTTGATTATCTCTAATTTATTGTTCCTTCCTTCATTTTCCTTCTGATTGCTTTGGATTTAGTTTTCTGTCTTTTCCCCTAGTTTCTTAAGACAACACGTTATAATACTGATTTCTTTTTAAATGTAGGCATTTACATATTTACGTATCAGTTATAAAAATCCCATACGTTTTGACATGTTATGGTTCCAGTTTCATTCATCTCAAAATATTTTTTAATTGTTCATGTAATTTCTTGTTTTACCCATTTGCTGTTTAGCAGTATGCATTTAATTTCCACATATTTGTGAATTTCCTGTTTCTTTCTGCTATTGATTTCTAATTTGATTTTATTTTATGAGATCACATATTTTGTAGGACTTTAATTTCCTATCTATTGAAGGTTGTTTCATGGCCTAATATATAGTCTAAACTGGAAAAAGTTCCATGAGGATTTCAAAAAAAGTGTATCCTGCTGTTACTGAGTGATGCCTGTTATGTCTAGTTGGTTTATAGTATTAAGTATTTTCTTTTTCGGTTGATATTCTGCTGAGTTGTGATAGCCATCATTGAAAGTCAGGTATTGAACTATCCACATATCTTCAGTTGTTAATTTCTTTTAATTATGCCAGTTTTTAAATAAATATTTGATATTTTGACTATATTTATTTTTATAAATGTGGAAATCATTGCAAAGAAAATTATTTATACCTGATAAATATATTCATAAAAAATACCTTGGCTGGGCACAGTGGCTCAGTCCTGTAATCTCAGCACTTTGGGAGGCCAAGGCAGGCGGATCACTTGAGGTCAGGAGTTTGGGACCAGCCTGGCCAACATGGTGAAACCCTGTCTCTACTAAAGATACAAAAATTAGCTGGATGTGGTGGCAGGTACCTGTAATCCTAGCTACTACTCAGAAGGCTGAGGCAGGAGAGTCATTTGAACCCAGGAGGCAGAGGTTGCAGTGAGCTGAGATTTTGCCACTGCACTCCAGCCTGGGAGACTGAGCAAGACTCTGTCTCAAAAAAAAAAAATCCTCAACCATTTTACTGCTATTGTTTTACAATGTAATCACAACAAGAGCCAATCTTTCCTTTTTTTAAAAAACAATTAACATAATAATTATAGATATGTGTGGGGTATGGTGTAATATTTGATACATGTGTACAATGTTTAATGATCAGATCAAGGTAATTAGCATATCCATCACCTCAAAAGAAAGGTATTTAGTATGCTGAAGAAATATTTGCATTTTCATGTTTCTTGCAGTACTATTTACAATAACCAAGATAGGAAATCAGCCTAAGTGTTCATTAACAGATGAATGGATAAAGAAATGAATATATATATATATATATATATATATATCTCAAATTGTTCTATTTCCTTTACTTTCATTTGTGCTATGACTATTTACTATGAGTTATTAATATGTGAATTATTGTTTTAAACAATTATCTTTTAAATCAGGTAGGAAAAGAGTTGCAAACAAAAATAGCTTTACACTGAATTTTATGTTTACCTTTGTAGTTGCCTTTCCTAGTGCAGTTTATTTCTTAATATGCATTTGGGTTACTGTCTCATGTCATTTCATTTTAACCTGAAGGACTCCTTTTAGTGTTTGTTGTAGGGCAGGCCTGTTAGTGACAAATTCTCTCTGTTTTTGTTTATCTAAGAGTGTATTAATTTCTCCTTTGTTTATAAAAGATAGTTTTGCTGGATATAGCATTCTTAATTGACATTACTTTCTTTCAGCACTTTTGAATTTTCATTGACCTTTAGTTTGTATGTGTTCCAATGAGATGTCAGCTTATCATCTTATCCACAATCCATTATATTTGATGAACTGTTTTTCTTATTACTTTCAAGATATTCTCTTTATTTTTGGCTTTCAACAGTTTGATTGTAACTTGTCCAGGTTTGGAAGTCTTTAAGTCTATCCTATTCAGAGTCTGTTGAGCTCCTTAAATGTGTAGATTACTATTTCTATTGAATTTTGGGAAGTTTTCAGTTATTATTTCTTACAGTACTTTTTATGTCCCTTTTCCTTCCTTCTGGGACTCACATTATACATATGTTGATATACATGATGCCATCCCACAGGTCTCTGAGGTCCTGTTCTTTTTCTTCTTTCTTCTTTAATTTTGTTATTCCTTAGACCTATTCTCAAGGATATTCTCCCTATTTTCGAGTCAATGATTCTTTCTTTGATCACCTTAAATCTTCTCTTGAGTCTCTCTAGGGAATTTTTGACTTTAGGAATCATACATTACCACTTCGGACTTTCTGTTATTTATTTTTCATATTTTCTGTCTCTTTCTTGATATTCCTTATTTGGTGACACAGTATTCTCATACTTTAATTATTTATACACGATTTTCTCTAGTTCTTTGAGCATATTTATAATGACTGTTTTAGCTTTTTTTTCAGTACATCTGGGCTTTGTTACATAGTTTCTATTGGCTCATCTTTTCCTGTGTATTTAAGATGGGCCATAATTTATTGTTTCTTTGTACATATCATCTTTTTAGTTGAAAACTGAAAACCAGATTTTATTTCCCTGTCTTCTCCCCCAGGGTTTGTTGTTCCAGTTTTTAGTGATTTTGCTGAAATAATTCTGTAAATTTTGCATTGTTTGTCAAGTATGACCACTGAAGTCTGCTCAGTTGTCTTAGTGGTCAGCTAAGAGTTGGACAGAAATTTAAGTCTGTATTTATTTGCCAAGGGGCACTGTGTGTGGGTTGTGGCATCCTTTAAACATTCTGACAGTTTACAACTCTGCCTTGGTCTTCACTTCCTACTTGCTCAGTATCTGTAGATTATCCAGAGTTTAGAGATTAGGGCTTTATCAGGTTTTTCCTAAGTATGCATTGCAACTCTGCACATGCACATGGCCTTCTCAAGTCCTAGCCATGTGTAAAAACTTTTCAAAGCTGTTTATAGACATCTAGTTCCTCAGATCTTCCTTTTAAGGTTAATGGTCAGCCTGCTGTTTGACCCAAATGGTACCAATGCCTTAGGAAGCTGTGATGTTACAAAATTGTCATTGATTATTTAATAAAGTCCTGGGAGTAAGACTTTTTACACTAAGTGAGCGCTAAATCTGGTCAAATAAAGACAAGTCCTGATAACACAGTTTTCCAGGGATCTGCCAGACCGGTCAAATAGTGACCTTTGGAGAGTCAAAATCCACACTTTCCCTTCTCGTAACTACTAGGCTGCTGGTTTTCACAGCTAGCATAGTTGCAAGACTGGTGATTTTCAATCCTATTGCAGAGCTGGGGAGAGAGGTAGGATACGCAGAATAGTGCACGCCCTCACCCCTAAACGTCCTAATACTCAGAAGCCATGAATACGTTATATTACATGATAAAGGGGAATTATGCTTGCCTGAGTTTGCTAATCAGCTGAATTTAGCATAAAGAGATTATCCTGGATTATTTCAGTGGGCTCAGTATAATCACAAAGGTAAAAGTAGATGAGAAAGGCAGGAGAGAAGGTTGGACTGATAGGATGTGAGAAGGATTCAACCTCCGTTGTTGGCTTTGAAGATGGGAGGAGGCCATGAGCCAAGAAATGAGGCAGCCCATGAAAGCTTTAAAAGGTAAGGGAATGCATTCTCCCCAGATCCTTCAGAATGAAACGCAGTTCTGTCATCATCTTCACTTTAGCCCAGTGAGATCCACGTCTCACTGAGCCCTACAAAAATGTAAGGTAATAAATTTGTGTCGTTTTAAGCCACAAAATATGTGGTAGTTTCTTACTGAAGCACTGAGAAATGAATGCAAGGAAGTTTAAAATTTAACAAATTAAAATGCCACAAAACTGTTCTGCTGAGATTCATTTTTTCTTGAATAAATATGTTTTGGATTGTTGTAATTTTTTGGTTTAATTTTCAGAGTTCTGCAAAGATTGATTTTTCCCCAGGGTTCCTGTTGCATTTTTGGAGTGGATCCTTGGAGGTCCTTACTTCCCTTTCCACAGTTGCTCCTAGCAGACAACAGTTTTTAAATGGTGTTTGTTGAAGTCCTAGGAAGTCTGCAGCATGTTTTCAAAGGGCATTTATTATAGGAGGCCAAATGTTGGCAGGTGAAACTCCAGGTTCTCATACAAAAAGTTTAACCTGAAGCAAAATTCATTTTTATGTATTTAATACATTGAGCTTTTATTTCAATTTTATTGAATGTTACTTTTATTTTTTCAAAAATAAACGAATTTGAAAACTCTTCTCTCCCTTTGCCCTGTCTTTTCACTTGATTCTTGTAATCACAAATGAGACATGTTAAAAATTATAGGATGATCACTTCCTTTGTGTTGGGCCAAGCTTGCTCAGCATGAGTCATTGCATTGTTTGAGGCAATGGTGGCTGGCAGATAGCTCAAGATACTGGAACACAGACATAAACAGGTCATCGTATGAAACTGCCGATCAGCCGTGAACTGGTTGACGGAATTAGGGTAGCTAGTGTAAGGTGTATCAATCTGAATTCAAAAGAATAGAGAGCAACATAAACAAAAACACAAAAGAAAAAAAAACAAGGATTAAGTCCTGTAAAATTATAAAATCGAATAGAATCATATACAAGTGTATATGCAGAACTGAATGGGTCTACAGAGGTCATTAGGTATAAATCCCCAATTTATAGAGCACCCATGTTATTCTTCAGCTCCAAATGACTGGAAGTTAAAAATAGCTCCATAACCTTCTGGAATAACTCCAAAGACCTAAGCAGAGTTAGTGGTGAGGTTGAGGACCCCCTCTGAGGGGCCTTGTGGTTGAGGGTGTGCACCACTATGCCTGGCTAATTTTTTTTTTTTTTTTTTTTTTTAAGTAGAGACAAGATTTCTCTATGTTGTCCAGGCTGGTCTTGAACTACTGAACTCAATTGATCCTCCTGCCTTGGCCTCTCAAAGTGCTGGGATTACAAGTATGAGCCACTACGCCTGTCCCACAGACATATTTGAATTCCATCTCTAATTAATAGCTGTGTGACCTTGGGGTTACGTAACTTACTATCTGTCAGTCTTGTCTCACTATCCTGAAAAGAAAGCAATACTAATTTATTCCTTAGGTATAGGGGGATAATAAAATATGTAACTTTGGTTGGCACATGGCCTGCACCTGATAGGGCTTCCCTTCCTTGGCCGGTTAGATGAGGCTTTGGTCAGAAATCCAATCAGAGATTAGTTTCTGTCAGAAGAAACGATACATGAATCCATAGAAATACAGTTAGTGTGACATTGTTTATGGTACCTACATATCCCGGCATCCTGTTAAGTAGCAATTTCCAGATAGTTTTCAGAGTAAACTTTCATTTTCAAAGGAATGAGTTTGGCGGCATGAAAATATCCTTTAAATAAGAGGTTAAAAAATAGGCTGGGCACAGTGGTTCATGCCTGTAATCCCAGCACTTTGGGAGGCTGAGGCAGGTGGATCACTTGAGTTCAGGAGTTCAAGACCAGCCTGAAAAACACGGCCAAAACCCCATCTCTACCAACAAATACAAAAGTTAGCTGGGCATGGCGTGTGCCTGTGGTCCCAACTACTTGAGACTGAGGTGGGAGGACGACTGGAGCCTGGGAAGTTGAGGCTGCAGTGAGCCATGATCATACCAGTGCACTTCAGCCTGGGTGACAGAGTGAGACCCTGTCAAAGTAAAAAAATAATAAAGCCAACAATCCTCTTTCAACGTAAGCCTGGCAGATGCTGGCTCTTGACCATTCCCACAATCACAGTGCTTCTCATCCATGCTTCCATTCCCCACCTCAGGGACACTTGGTAATGACTGCAGACAGTTTTAACTGTCACAGTTTTGGGGACAGGCACACTGTCGTCTAGTGAGTAGAGGCCAGGGATGCTGCTTTACATCCTATAATGCACAGAAAAGCGCACTCCCCAAAGAACAATCCGGTCCAAAATGTCAACCATACTGCTGTGAAGAAAATGTGTCAGGATGTGACGTGTTTTTAATGGAGCTGAGCTCCTAAGTGACGTAGTCCTTTTTGACTGAGTGCACCCATCTTGCTGTCTGCAACATCCTTGTGTTATTGAACATTTGCTGGAGCATACCGGATGTCTGTCTCCTCCCGCCTCCCTGTAGCAGGCTGTTGAACTCGTGCTAAGGCCCCTAATTAACTCCTGCCATCCAGGCAGAGACAACACGCAGATAGGCTAGACATGTCATGCCTGGATTACGAAGGGCAAGCAGGCCGCCTCTTCTACCACCGCTTCCTCTGAACCTTTCCCTTCTCAGATGACATGAAATGACTGGGGTGGGTGGCTGGGGTAGAGAGGGAGGAGAAGCAGTTGTTGCTGGGATTACAGGTCACAGGGAAAGGCAGGCATTTGTGGTGAAAAGTTACCTTCTTCTTTTCCTCTAGCACCTTCTCCTCCACAACCAGTAGACAAGTGAGGATTCGGGAACCCTTGCAAGAAGTGGGTGAAGCTTGGTGGATGTTTTCCTTTGCCGTCTAAATTTGGGAGATTGGTGGGGGAGGAATTCATATTTTCTCTCCATGTGTCTCCGGTGGACACTGCAGTCCACGAGGGATACCCTCTGGGCATGGACATGCAGCCGCATGTGAGAAGCCAATGGTGGGAGCTGGAGAGAACAGAAGGTCAAACCTCAGCAGGAACACCCAGCTCAGGGAATTGTGCAGGGGACGCCCACAGAGTTTCCCAGAGGAGCACCCATACCAACCAGCACCCCCCAAAGGTGTAGCCAGATGGAGAGAGGGCAGAGAAGCCAGTCAGCATTAGAGAAGGAGACAGTCACAGCCAGGGAAATTAAAGCAACCTTGTCCTGTTTCTGCAACCTCCTCATCCCTCCAACCAGCTGGAGCCTTGAAAAGACTCAGGAAGGAAATCTCTTAGAGCAACAGAAGGACCTCCCTTCCTCCACTCCAAGGAGTCAGGCTCCTGCTCAAACCTCCTGTAGACTGGGGAAGGGAAGACGTTTAAATTGGGGGTAAGACTGAAATTTAAGTGGGACTGGGATTTACTAACTGGAAGAGATCAGAAACTTAGGAAGTCTGTCATACATTTTGGGAAGAGACAGGAAAGAGATTCACTGGAGCAGAGATTGGCAAACATTTTCCGTAAAGGGCCATGTACGAAAAATGTAGGCTTCATGATCCATCAGTCTCTGCCGGAATGACTCAGCCCTGCTGTGGTAGCAAGACAGCAGCCATAAATGATACGTAATTGAGTGCCACAACTGTGTTCCAATCACACCTTACTTACAAACACAGGCGTCTGCATGGATCTGACAGGCAGGCTATGGTTGGCCAACACCTGAGGCAGGGTGTGAGTGGAGGCGGAGAGTGGAAAAAATAAAAAGCTTTATTTTCATAACGCATCAGTCAGTTCCCTTTAAAAAGTCAGTTTCTACAATATATCCCAAATTTTGTCAAGCCCCTGTATCCTTTCTCAGCGCCGCCTTTCCCAGCTGTTCCGGCTGGGGTGTGCATGCCCTCCTCAAGGGCTCTTCCTCCCAGGACTTGCTCCGGGCTTCTTCATCTGCAGACTTGCGGGTCTCACACACTTTTGTGTTTAAAACATGGGTAGATTTGAAAAAACTGCATGAAGTTATGCACTTCTGTTTGTATTATGAGCCAAATGTGCTTTCATGTCTCACGGTCAACTTAATTTATTGAACGAAAAAATAAAAAATCAGTAGATAAACTTTAGAGGCAGGTGGCATATGCGTTTTGTGTGCTGCATATTAGATTACTACAAACTTACCGCCCACTGGGTGCCTTGAAACCACATGCATTTGCTACCTTGCAGTTTCTGGGGGTTGAAAGGCCGGAAGCAGTGTAACTGGGTCCTCTGCTCAAGGTGTCATGGGGCTGCAGCTGAGGTGTCAGTGAGGAATGGGGTCTCACCTAGGGGCTCGACTGGGGAAGAATCCACTTTGCACTTGCATGGCCATTGACAGCTTTCTGTTTCCTGCAGTCCAGCCACTTCCCTTTTCCTCTATTTCACCTTCTGCAGTTTCCGTTACCTCCAGTCAACTGTTGTGCAGAAACATTAAATGAAAAATTCCAGAAATAAACCATTTATAGGTTTTAAATTGGGTGCCATTCTGAGACCCGTGATGAAATCTCGAACCATCTCTCTGTCCCGTGTCTTCATGCTGGTAGGCTGTGTGTTGTCAGTCACTCGGTAGCTGTCTAGGTTGTCAGATCAAAACAGTGTGGTAGAGACAGTATTTGGGAGTATCTGCAGTGTTCATCCACTGGGAGCTTGGAATGTATCCTGTGGGGACGAGGGGCAGCTGTGTTTGTAGGAAGGAGCGCTTCAGTTTTCTTTCCTTTTCTTTTTTTTTTGAGAGGGAGTCTCACTTTGTCACCCAGGCTGGAGTGCAATGGCGTGATCCTCCACCTCCTGGATTCAAGTGATTCTCCTGCCTCAGCCTCCAGAGTACCTAGGATTACAGGCACCCACCACCATGCCCAGCTAATTTCTTTTTTTTGTATTTTTGGGTTTTACCATGTTGACCAGGCTGGTCTCAAACTCCTGACCTCAGGTGATCTACCCGCCTCTGCCTCCCAAAGTGCTAGGATTACAGGCATGAGCCACCGCACCCGGCCAAGCTTCAGTTTCCTATTGGCTGGAGACAGGAGGCTGCCCTCAGCTCCTTGCTACATGAGCTTCACCAACAGAGTTGTTTATCTCATCAGCCCCTCAAGAAGACTCTCCAGCACAAGTCTGCTGTGAGATGTAGTCCTACAGAGCTTTGGAACCACTGAAAGGACACCCCCTCACCTTCCCCTGTTCTATTGGATGCCCTGACCACGATTAAGGAGAGAGGTAGTTCTGAGGCACACAGGCAGGTGGGGGTGTTATTGTTGACCCTAGAATCTGTCTGCCACAGATGGTTCTGCAAAACCCCAAAGTGAACTAATTAGTAGGAGCTGACTGAGGTCCTTACCCTCGCCCTGCCTGAGTATAAGAGGAAGGAAGTGAATTCATTTCTCCACAGCATCTCCTGAAGATGGGGTGGTTTCCAGGCCTCCCTGTCCTTGGTTGACAGAAACTAGCTCCATGAGGACCTTCCTCACAGGACATCATCAGTCTTCAATGGAAATGTCCCTATTTTTAAGGGAATTTTAGGAAGATTTCCTATAATTTCATCTAGTTAGAAACCTGTCTACTCATAGAAGCTGTCACATCAGAAAGGGCTTTTTAAATCTGGACAGCAACAGCTAAAAAAATCCCAGCCAGTGGAGTTCTTCTCTATAGAGAAACTGAGGCTCAGAACCAGAGACCCCAGAGGGTGGCTTGGAATGATTGCAGCAGAGTTCTGGGTCTTCCAAGGTACGGGCTTCGATTTGGCTCCCCAGAGGCTGCCATTTCTCTTTCAGTGGCAGGGGATGTTAGAGCAGTCCCGAGTTTCATCACCAACCACTGGCCAAGGTGTGGCTGTCACAGGAGAGTGGGAAAATCAACGGAAAACATTGTGCCCCGTCATAGCAAAGAAGTTCCAAAGAGACTAAGGTTCAAAGTAGTTTTTTTTTCTGACATGAAACCTTTAAACTACTGTTCATAAGTTCCATGAAAGGTATTTTGTTTTTTACATTTCTGTTTTCAACAGGAAGAAAGTTGTGTGTTAATCTGCTAATACCTCATAGAATTATTTACAGTCAAGAGAGACCATTAATTCCCCTCTGTGCTAGTTTGGGCTGCTATAGTGGAATGCCATAGACTGGCCAGCTTATGGGCAGAACTGATTTCTCCCAGGAGGCTGGAAGTCGGAGGTCAGGGTGCCAGCAGGGTCAGGCCCTGGTGGGGGCTTTCTTCTGGATTGCAGACTGTGGGCTTCCCATTGTATCCTCACATGGCACAGAGAGAACTCCCTGAGATCCCATTTATAAGGGCACTAATCCTGTTCACAAGGGCTCCAGCCTCACAACTGAATCACTCCCCAAAGGCCCCACCTTCTAAGACCATGGCATGGGAGGATGTGTCAGGATTTCAAGAAGTAAATTTTGTGGAGACACATTTAGTCGATTGCATTCTTTTATCCAAAAGACTATGTTCTAGATTTAGGACTTGCACACGATAATAGCAGTTTGGCGTTTAAACCTGGAGCTGTTCTGAAGAATAGAATACATACCATTGCATGGGGAAGAATTTTAAATGAATCTTCAATTCTTATTTGTGGAGCAGTGGTTCTCAGACATTAGCATGTATAAAAACCACCAGGGAAGCGTGTTAGAAAAAGCAGATTCCGGGATTCCATCCGAAGATCCTGCTCCGTGAAGTCTGCTAGAATGCGCTGCAGTCTGTCTGTGGATAAGCACGCGGGTGATGCGAGGCAGGTGTAGAGAGCTGCCCTGAGACACCTGGCAGCCTCCGTGTCTCACCGAAGCCTCGCTGTATAGGTGGAGTGCTCAGGTCCAGAAAGACAGGTGAGGCACCCATGTCTGTGCAGGTCGTAAGAACTCCAGCTCCGCTCTCAGGTCAGTCACTACTCCTCTCAGTTAGTCATTTCTCCCAGGAAGATTTCTTCTGGTTTATATTTTAAAGAGAAGAGGCAGTACAGGAAGATGGTTTAAAGTAAAATTTGAAGAAAGTGCCCAAACTGATAACTTCACAAAAGCAAATATAATTAAAAAAATAACTACTGTTAATCAATTCGGTGTCTTGAATTGATTCCGTGCAGGTTGGTTAGAGAGATGGGGGAGCCACAAAAGAAAGCAGGCTCTCTCCTGACACTGCACTTTCCTCTGCTGCTCCCACTTCCCTCCTGTGTTACCTGGGTGCCCCCTGGAGATCTGCTCCTTGCAAACCATGCACCCATGGGCCCTCACGACATGTTTGGGGCTGGCCTTGAAAATCAGCCCAGGAACATTCCTAGTGCTGCATAAATGCTGGTCCTGAGACCAGCACGCTTGCTGCATAAAGCAATGGGACTGTGCAGTGTCAGCCCGCGTGGCCAGATGGTGAGGGCCAAGGCTCCTGCCTGGGCTGGACCCAGGTTTTATCTTTACCATCTGAAATGACTTTTCTTTCTCATTTGGTCCGAATTCTGAAAATCAGTATTTTAAACGCAGAGGACGAAACAGAAAGAATAGAATTAATTGTCATATTGGGAAGGGACATCATTCTGGTGAGATTCGAAATCACAAGGTATTTACCAATTTTAGAAAGCTGAAAGAAAATGGTTTTGATTGAAGAAGTTAGTTGAGCGGTTTAGTTTCTTAAACCTAATTCAGAACCCGAGGTAAACTGGTAGTCTGGGTACACTGCCCTGGGAGCTCTCTGTGAACAATGGTGCTCTTGGGATCTGTGCCGACACCTCCAGCCTGAGAGCCAAGAGCACAACTCGCTGTGGCCCCGATGCCACTGTGCCTAAGAGATGGCACCCAGCGGGCGTCTCGCACAGCCTCCTCTGGATGCCATTACAGGTGGCCTGCAGTAACGGAACGTTTTGTCATTAGATGGTGGAATCTTTTCTAAAAGTTGGCAGAGCTTCGTAGTTCCACCTGTTAAGTTCAGCCTCCTTAGAAATCCCTCAATTAAAGCTAGGCTCAGGACTAGAGGTGTGCCTGTGTTGCTGGGTTTGACTTGGACCCGACCGGCCAGGGAAGGTCACGTCTGCCTTCGCTCTTTGTTGCAGTAACATGTTGCTCACAGCAAACTGTCTTGGGGCTGTGGTAGAGCTGAGATGCGAGAATGACTCATAAAACAAATCTCAGGCTGGGGACTTGTTCCTATGGGATTCCCACATTACGTGGGAAAGTGTGGAGCATGCTGTACACATCCACCCTGGAGCCAACTGTTTGGATGCTGTGTTGTGAGTGATTGGTCCCTGAGTGCAGGCAAAGTGTCAGGGCGTTTCAGCAGCAATACCCACGTGGGCTAGAGTTGGAGGAAGTGCTAGCAGCTATGTCATGAATCCGTTTTTAATAGTTATCTAATCCCATTTTTCTAGCCTGAGTCAATCACCAAAAAGGTTGAGAAATTTCAAAGCTGGATATATCCGATTTGTATCAATTTATTATAAAACAAACAACTTTAAGAGCATTCTGGTAACACACACTTTAGAGAAAACTGTATATTCTAAAAATAAGTTCTTAAAGTTGTTATCGGCTTATGTCATAAATTTAATGATGGTAGGAATACATCTTTATTTTATATTAAAATTCTTTTATATTTAAAACTGTATTTTAAATGTAAATTTGAACTGTTTCGTTTACCTTTCTTTCTTCTTTCCTTTATGGATTTGGCAAATGGAGTATGCTTAGTTTTTAATGTGAGACTTAGAAACCTAGATTGCAGCTCTTTGAAAAAGATAATTTCTAAAGTACTTAATTTAAGATTTGGTATGACTTTGTTGTAATGCAATGTTGGCCGACTTAATAGACATATATTCAATTTTTAAAAAGAAATTAAACTATTTTGCCTTAAGAGGCTTAGGATGACATTAAATGTGGCTTAAAATCAATGTACATCAGTAATAGCTTTAATTTTATTTGTGGAGACCACTTTGATCTGCAGCTCTCTGCTAGCTTTTGTTTAAACTGATTTTGGTTATGAGCTAATTGGAAAGATCACACATTTTTCGGGTTTGACTGTTCTGAAACCATTTTACTTATACTCTACAAATAAAACTGACTAGTTGGCCAGTGCCACTGAGATTTACATATAAAGGTGGCTGTGAAATCTTGTACCTCTTCTGATTTTTGTCTAGATCCAAGGATAAATACCTTGGTTTCAAATCCAAATCTATTCACTTTCTCAAAAAATACCCTATTTGCATATATTTTTAAAGCATATAGGCTTTCTTTTTTAAGCAAAAATTTTGGAGAATCAGGGAGGTACTCTAAGGCATTGTGTGCAGACTTGAACTACTTTCTTTTCTACCTGGGATCTGCTGATGGGATTTGGTCCCATAAGGGACAGCAGAGATGGGTGGTGGCTTCCTTCCCAGTGACCCCAAGGCCTATGATGGCTCTAGCAACATAGGAGGTGCTCAATAAATATTTGTATATGAAGTGCTTGATAATTTCATTTTTTAATTCAGTCAATTAATAAAGAACTTTGGTAAAAAGTGCTTAGTCTGACTCAACAAATGACTCATAGAAAAATACTTCAGAGGAACTTCTCAAACTAACCTAAGTTTCTTCCTCTTTGTATATTCTGTATAATATATAATTTATATGAATATATCATTATATGCAATTATAAATCATACATATATACTTTCTGTAAATATATTGACATGACATATACATGTATATAGTATTTATCCATTTCCCTCTTGGAAAGGCAAATGATACGGGACTAGAAAGGAAATTGCCACCGTGCCAGTGTCTGCATGGTCCTTCCCGCCTGTTGTCTGTTTTCTCTCAGGTCCCAGCTTCTTTGGTTAAGGCTCATTCTTTTAAGAATTTGTCTTGGGAAGGCTGAGGCAGAAGAATCGCTTGAATTGAGGAGACGGAGGTTGCGGTGAGCCAAGATCGTGTTGCACTCCAGCCTGGGTGACAAGAATGAAACTTTGTCTTAAAAAATAAAAAATTGACTTGATGATTTGGTTTCTTTAAAAATGCTTAAGAAGGTGCAGGTTCCCAGCCACTTTGCACCAACTTTTCAATAAAAATTAAAATGTCCTCAAGAAAGTGAAAGAGTCTGAACATCCCTTTTTGAGTGTTTCTACGTATGTATTCTTTCAGGTTTTTTAAAGTTAAATTTAAATTTTTAGTTTGGGAGTACATGTGCAGGATTTGCAATATCCAGAATCTATAAGGAACTCAAATTTACGAGAAACGAACAGCTCCATTAAAAAGTGGGCAAAGGACATGAACAGACACTTCTCGAAAGAAGACATTCAGTTTTTTACAAACTATTAAATACGTGGCTGTTTCGTGTAAGAGTCAACCAGGAAAGAATCCTAATAAATGTTGTTTTGCAGAATGGATTAGGCATGGAGGGCAGTGCCAGGTTCCCATCCTATCAACAGCGTGAGAAAATTTCCCAGGGTGTTCCATAGTTGGGAACCTGCTGGGAGCTCAAACCTGCTGCACGGCTTTGTCCCTGGCCACTTGTGGCCCATCCCTAGAAGCCAACAGCCTCTCTCACTCCCTCACTCTGGCGCACCTGCAAGCCTGACTGGAGGCAGCTTTCCCACACCGCTGCTGCCGCTGGCTTCCTGGAGATTGTGAAACCTGTTTATAGAGTGTGTTTCACGGCAAGCTGTGGATTATGCATTTCCCACGAAGCCCTGCCCTTTCTGTTGGGTGGATAATTAGTTCAAAGGGTTAAATTTTACTGTGTAGCCTGCCAAAGCTTTGCATGCTGTCACTTTCTAGGGGTGTTGCTGGTCACTTGGAAGAGTTTGATATAACTAAGTTCCTTGATCCTGTCAGGAATCAGATTTCATTTAGTGGAACTCATTCAGTGTGTCTCTACTTAACAAAATCACAGATCAAAACAAGTAGGTCTTACACCTCCCAAATACATCCTGCTCAGGATAAGATAGGAAAAAAGCCATTGCCACTGGCTGTCACCACAGAGCACCTTCTCTGTCTGTAGGCCACCCCGCACTGCTATGGAAAGGGGGTCCCCAAAACTGGAGATTCAGGCTCTGATGCTCTGCACGAAGTCACCCATCTACCTGACTTCATCACATGGGCCGTCTGTCATGTCAAAATGCACAAGAATTTGTGGAAACCACCCCACTTAGGGACCTTGTTCTTTCTCTCTTCAAAACTCAAATTTGCTGAGAAGATCCACCAGCACTGGGGAAGTGGGGACTGACAAAATTGAGAGTGAAGAACCAGGACGTGTCTGAAGCCACAACGTTTGAGAAGCCTCATTTGCTGCCTTTTATCTTGCTGTACCTTTGCCCTGACCTCAAGCAAAACTCTGTGATGGCTTCCACCAACAATCAGTTACAAAAATTAAACAAAACGTAGCCTTGAATGCACTTTCTGCGCATGGATTCTTCTCTCAGACACACTCTTGCTCCACTGTGTGAGCCGCCGACTTCCACTGGGTTGAGGGGTGCACTCCTGAGAGAGGGGCTGGCCCAGGGAACTTTGGGGGGCCGGGAGTGGCTGTCCTGGGGGTGGGCACGGCACCCTCTCAACCTAGCATATGGAAAGTAAAATAGCTCCTTTAGTCCCCCACTATCATTGTGTTCCAACACAATCATTTTTCAGTGAAGAACAAAAAACAAAACACATGAAGGTAAATTTGCTTTTCTCTTTGTGCCGGGTCGTCAGGAAACCGGAATCAGGTGCTCCATCTTCTCACATCATCCTGCTGCTTCCCACTGGCTATACTGCTGACTCACAGGGTCATTCATTTAACTGAATGATGTGAGTTGTAACCTAGGTGAATAGCTCAAGATTTGACTTCTGTTTCAGTCTGGTTCATGAGCAGTTAGAAGTTCTGCATTAACTGCTTTTGCATTCTCTGCTATTGTAGGGTTCACTCATTAATTATTCAAACTCGTGGAAGACATAAGTATCAGGCAGCGTACGAGGTCCTAGGACACAGATGAACAAAATTGCGCTCTCCTGATTGGCGGAGCAAGTACACAGCCCGGTGAGAAAGAAAAAACTGAGCGGTGGGCAGAAGGTGCTCGATTTTCTATTTGCATGTATTTTCTATCATCTTAAATATTTTAAATTATATTTTGGTATTGCATTATTTAGCGAATATAATACAAAAGTGTATGTACATATTTTGAAATGAATAAACATTTATGTTGGATAGACGAATTCAATGGATTTTTTTTCCAAATAAATGAGATAGAACAGATACAAGGGTCCTGGGTGAAGGAGGTTAATGAGTGGGAAGTGAGCAGGAAGGCAGAAAGGCTTGGCTCACATGGCTCACAGTGGACACAGGTAAATGAGTGGGAAGTGAGCAGGAAGGCAGAAAGGCTTGGCTCACATGGCTCACAGCGGACACAGCTTCCACTGAGGTGGCAGAGGTGGGATGTGCAGTGAGTGCTGCACTGGCCCTGGCTTCTGGGTCCTGGTGCACGCGGCAGCTGTCTGCTGGGAACCTCCTTTTGCAGCTTGCCCACTCGATTCCCACGCATTATCTTCTGGGCTTGGCTGAGCCATCAGACCTGCACCTACAGTCTCTTCAGCTTCTGAGATGAGCCGGCAAGGGCGCGGCACCGTGATCTCACTGTGCCCTCTGCTCTGTGGCAGTTGGCAGTGGCACTGCCCCTCTGTGACAAGACCGTTCCCCATTCTCAGCCTCTGTTTTCCTGTGTGGTGCCACACGCTGTGATACAGTCTCTGCACCTCCGAGATGCCAGATGCAGCTTTCTGCAGGTGGGAAAGGCTTGAGGAAGGCGGAGGACCAGTGCAGAATGTGGCCACTGCAAGGATGAGGCTGGGAGGAGGAGCGTGGAGCTGCTGTGAGGGGTCACCCTGAGCTGAGGGCCCTGGATCCCACATGAGCAGCCGTGAGTGGACAAGGGGCGAAGTGTGGCTCTGCGGGGAAACTGGCAGAGGCCTGAAAGCTAATAAGGAGTGCAAGCTCATTGGAAGACAGCCAAGGGGGCATGTTTCCATGTGTATCTCTTTCATTAAAGCTCATTGTATAAGGAGGTGGTATTATTAAGGAAATTTTTGAATGTAATAAAATAGCATTGATCTCTCTTGCCATAAAAAGATTTGAAGAGGTTCAACCATTCAAGTCTTCAGGTTGAAAATTGGTGTAGCTTTTTAGACCCACTGTCCACCGCAGAGTCCTTATGTACATTTTAGGACGTCAGTGACTTGACACATGGCCAGGCTTAACTCTAGGCTCTTCGTACTTGACCAGCTTCCTGGTCAACTGTCCAGCCCACAGCCACTGTCCTCATTGTATTACTGCTTTTTACCTCAATTCTAATTTACCACAGAACATTCTGGCTCTATGATACTGTGAGAAGTTACTCAGGCCAAGGTAGGGGAAATCACCAGGAAGACTTGGTGTCAACCGTTAGAAAATGGAAACTGTAAGCAGAGGAGTCTCTGTACTGCTCTTGAAAATGTGTCCTCCTCAGATCTTCATGTTTGTTGTTCCGTGTAAGCCTCTAGACTAAGCAGCATCACTGCAGTACATGTCAGCCATTCATAAAATGGTGTTGGAAGCTGGGTACAGCATGTAGGAAAAGCTGAGTCTTCCTGACTACTTTGCACCAGGTGCCCTGATGGATCTGTTTGTTTTTATTGCAAAAGAGTTGCCCATCGAGGGGGCCTGGAAGAGTCCTTCCTTTGGGGACAGCACTAGGACTTCAGTTACTATTATGATACAGCCTCAAAAGCAAGTAAAACAAAACAAAACATTTTTCTCATATTTTTCTGTGATCTATTACAAGACACTTCTCTAGTTTTCCTTTATATGGCTTGCATTTCCAAGTATATTAGTCAGAGTAAGGCATTTGTCTTAACAAATAACTCTAAAATCTTAGGGTTTGAATGCAACAGTTTATTTCTCACAATCTGCATCTCGACTTGGAGATGATAAAGGAGGGTGGTGACAATTGAGTGTACATACAGGATGGGGGATGGGCAGTGCTTGCTCCACAGAGTCACTCAGGGATCCAGTCTCTCTCCACCTAGAAGGTCAGCCATTGTTTACCATTTCTCAATCTCTACACTATCAACATTTTGGTCTGAGAGCCAGTGGCCTAGGGCTTCAGCATCCTCCCCTGGCTCCTGTGAAGTGACAGGAGAAGCACAGGTGACATGAGACAGGAGCAGCAGGAAAGAGAAGAGAGTGAGTGGATGGCTGCACAGGGAGGTTTGCCAGCTAGTGCTAAAAACCACGTGTCTCATAAACTCACATTCCATTGGCCAGGTAGACACTATATATATATATATAGTTATATTTTTTAATTAGTATTTTTTTTTAAATGAGACAGGGTTTTGCCGTGTTGCTGAAGCTGGTCTCGAACTTCTGGACTCAAGCGATCTGCCCACCTTGGCCTCCCAAAGTGCTAGAATTACAGGTATGAGCCACTGTGCCTGGCCAGGTAGATATCATATATTGTGTGTATATGTGTGTGCATGCATGTGTACACATGTATATATACAGACAAAAACGTTTTTCCCAACATAATGTCTCTGAACAATGCAGTTACGAGCAGCAGAGACTGATACAAGATGTAGCAAAAACAAAGCAAAGCAGTGGGTCCTCCATGGCTGGCACATAAATGGAAGTGATTTTAATCACCGTCCACTCACATGTAATTGTTATGAAAAAGCCTTTTGAGACTTGTTGAAGGGGAGAATCTAGAGACATAGGCTCACTCTGGGCAACAAGGCCTGCAGTGATGGAGACCTTCACGTCTGCTCATATTTGGTGAAGGTGGAGTGATCTATCTACACTGTAAAAATCTGTTAAAAAGTGCGCATGTAGCAGGAGAGAAGTGACCAAGCAAATGTGGTGTATCTGATCTTACATATTAAAATAATATATATGGTTTGGTTTTTCTGAGGTAGACGTGGCTCGTAAAAACAGGTTTAAACATTGAACAACTGACAATGTTTACTATTAATTTCATGCAGGCTATTGTACTATGTGCAGGGGAGGGGTACAGAGGAAATGGAAGTCATGGCCCATGTACTCGAGGAATTTACAGGCTAATAGATTACATACACATGCCAGGGAATAGGGAACATATTGGCTGACAGCCAGCTGGAGATCTGTTTGCTCGTTCACTCTGTCTTCCTATATTTTCTGAGCACTATCTTACACTAGAATAAGCAGGCCAGTTTGAAAGAGCTCTTCCTGAAGCAGATGAGTACCCCTGTATCTTTTACCATAAACACCAGAACACTTAGAGATTAGGCATGGGTTTATATGGGCAGAAACAGATGAGTGAAATACTTTTTAGGTAAATTAAATCAGTGTGGATTATCACTCTGGGTGCTTTTGATTTTTCACCAGTCTCTTTTACTATTCCCAGGTCTATAAAGATCCTCCATAAGTCAGAAACCATAAGTCAGGTTTCTGCTAAAAACAGGTGACTTTAATTTGGCGATTTATTTTGGCCACACAACTATTGCTCAAGTCCATGATGGGGCTTGTTGGCCAATGAGCACTATCCCCGGCTATTTCATCTAGGAGAGGCCTGGGCTCTGGCTGTTCTGGGGAGCATAGTCCTTTTCTTAAGGGGAGGGATCTTTCCCAGGAGAAGAGGAAAATCTCCACATGGGAAGTGGAGTGTTGAAACCCTACATAATTCAGGGTCCTGTCATTCTTCACCTTTGTTAAACAGGAGGAAAACCCACCCAACTTAGCTATTGAAGAATCCCTTCAGATGTCCCATCTCCGTCCCCACAACCCACCCTTACCAATGCTGACCCTAGGCAATTACTGATTAGTCAGGGGACGTACAGGAAGGGTCCTGCGGGGCAAATGTCTCCACCTCCTAGCCTGCAGCAGCAGAACCATGGGGCCTTCACAGAGGAGGGCCACTGGCAGCAAGAGCTTTTAAACATATTTGGTTATTTTTGTTTGAATTTATGTTGGAGGAAAAGACCCAAGTGAAATAATATAATACCTATTCAGGTTAACATTGGCTGAAACTCTTTTTATTTTTAGCATGCGAATTCCTTCATTTCCTAGGTTTCCTGCAATGGCTGAACTTTTTGTGTAAGCTGATCAGTTCCCAAAAAGCTAACTGAAAAATAATCTGAAATAGAGCTCCTTTTCAAATAAAGTAACACGAACTTTTGGGCAAAGGTACTTATTTCATTTTAGTTGAATAGTGTTCTGTTTTTAAAGAGCTGTGGGCTTGTGAAAAAAGCTGATATTTACTGAGTTCCTGGCCCTCCACAAAGTACCATTACATGGATAATTTCATTATAATCTCATAGGAAAACGCTTGAAATAAGTACTTCTTAAAATCTCTGTAAGAAGAAATGAGATCTGAAAGATTATCTTAGTATGTTTCATGTTGCTGTAACAGGATACTACAGACTTGGTAATTTATAAAGAAGAGAAATTTATTTCCTCAGTTCTGGAGGCTGGGAAGTCCAATATCAAGGTGCCAGCATCTTGTGAGGTCCTTCTTGCTGCATCGAGCCATGGTGGAATGGCAAAGAGAGAATGAGAAAGCAAGAGATTGAACTCACAGCCTCAGGGCCTTTAATAATTGGCATTAACCCCTTCATGAGGGTAGATCCCTCATGACCTAAATACCTCCTGTTAGGCCTCACCTTCCAATGCTGTTGCATTGGAAATCAAGTTGCCAAAACATGCTTTTTGGGAGGCACATTCAAACCATAGCAAAGATCTTAAGCAAACTGCCAAGGTTACAAAGCTGGTACATCTAGGGGCCAGAACCTGAATCTAGGGCCACATACTCTGAGGTTGGTTCTTAATGCTCAGAAAATCAATGCTTTAATGAGGCCATGTAATGAGGTGGTGGCTTAAGGATAGCTTAGGGATTACGTGGACATTTAGTTCCCCTCATCCTTCTTCCCTACTCAGGTTTCAAACAGAAATATATTTGGGGTATATCTGATGTATATTTTTGTTCCTGAAAAGTTCTAGCTGTCTAGCAGATGTGTGTGTGTGTATGTATTTTTTTTTCATCAGGCCATGCTGTGTTGTCTCAGTACATGAAGGAATCCTGTGCATTATGCAGTTACTCTCGAGATCCTAGGTTTGTATTCCCATCCAGTTAGCAGGGCCTAGAGCCAAGACATGCAGCAAAACCAAAGATGTGCATGGAACCAAACCCCTCATTTGGAGGTGAGCGCTGTGGACTGAATAACGTTCCCTTCAGATTCCTATGTGAAGCCAAAACTCCCATTGGGATGGTGTTTGAAGGCGAGGCCTTTGGAGAGGTAATTAGACTTAGACAATGTTCTGAGGATGGAGCCCTCAGGTGGTATTAGAGCCCTCCGAAGACAGACATGAGAAAGCTTGTTTCCTGTCTGTGCTTTCTACCCTGTGAGGATACAACGAAAACATGGCTGCCTGCCAACCAGGAAGAGACCCTTTGCCAGACATGGAATCTGCTGGCCTCTTCATCATCTCAGTCCGCAGAACTGTGAGAAATAAATATTTGTGGTTTGAAGTATCCAGTCTGTAGCCATTTGTCATAGCAGCACCAACTGACCAAGACAGCTCATAGATATCCGCTTCAGTTATTCATTAGCCATGTGACTCAAAGTATTTAATTTATCTGACCTCTGTTTCTTCACCTGTTAAGTGGGGGATAACAATACTTATTAAAAGAGTTATAATAAAATAATATAGGGAAGTATTTGGGAAACGACCAGTGTCACTGCAGACAATAGTTGTTGCAATGTTACTGTGAATCAAATCTGACCTCATCTCCAGAAAACCAGTTTCAACTTCAAATCTTCGTAGAATCAAACCAAAGTTGGGTGGTGTTTCAGGAAAGGAACAGGGGTGTAGAAGGAAAACTTTTCTACTTGCTTTACCTTCCCGCTTTCATTATACAGATTGTAATTACAACTGGGAGGTTTATTAGCAAATATCATTTGGTGATATTTAGTATATTTTGTTATTCCTCCTTAGAGGCCGAGTTGAAATACTCTACAATACTTTCTTGTTGGCTTGTTAGGATTTCATTTTTTCCTACTATTTATACACGGATAAGAACCTAAATCAAAGTATGGAAAAGTCAGATGGGCTATTTTGAAAAACATGTAGCTCAGAAATTCCTTTGTTCTCAAAATGAAGGCTTTTCTGGATCATTGGTTAATAGAGATAGGGGCTTTGAGTATTTTGAACAGTTTTGAAGAAAATCAACCATATAAATTTAATTTTAATCAACAAAACAGATGTGCTTGGTTTTCCATATAGACGCTTTCCCACAAGAGCTAATTTCTTGTTTCTCCAGGGTACCAGAAATTCTGCTATAGATGAAATCAAAATGAGATTTTTATCCTTCGAGTTATTGTCCAGTATACATGTGTTCAAGTGTTTTCTAAAAATAAAGGTCCTTGAATCACTGCACATACTCCTATGCCTGGACAGTGGAGCTGGTGGGTTTAGGAGTATTTGATCTGCAGGAGAGGAGGCAGGTATCACCTTCTTGTCACATTCAAGAGGCTGTAATATGCTTGTGAAAAGTCACCTGTGGATCGGATGGCAAGTGCAAGGCAGAACGCCAGCGCCATCGTAGAGTTCTTTGGGGGTCTAAGAAGCAATATAGGGTACATTTAAGGCGGACGCCTGAAATACTGGTACGCTCTTCTCAAGAAGTTATGAGAATTTATGAAGTCTCAGTACACTGATTAAAAAATAAAACAAGCCACTGTTCTGCTCTACATTTGCAGGCCTCCATGTCTCAGCTCTAAGGCTAGGCCTCGTGGTGCCTGCCTTTGATAAGGTGGTCCAGGCTTCCGTGAGTCAGTGAAGCTTCGTGCTCTTGAGTCAGTGAAGCCCCAGCCCCATCATGGCCCGAGTCCTGCGACGGAAGTCCTGCGGTGAATCCAGCGGCCTCCAGCACCGTTGCCTCCTTCGGCCAGGATCTTGGTGGCCCTGGTTGACATTTCCACGCCTGCCGTCTCCTGGGGCCTTCAGCACATACGATGAGCTAGACGAGGACTCAACAGTGTTCGTTGCATGACCTGGCCTTTCCTCTGCTTCTGACTGCTGTGTCCCCACCGTGGGGTCCTGGAGTTGCTTCAGGTGATCGTAGACAGCAAACTGGGAATTCTACCAGACGCTCAGAGGCAGCCACCATGGAGGTTTTCGTTGGGATTGCTCCGTATCTGCCTGAACACGCCCGAGGGCTGTCAAACTGTGTGAGCGAGGCCAGGCGGGCGCTGCCGCCGGGGCTCCTTCCGGTTCCGGCCAGGTCCCTGTTGGGGCTCTCAGCGCAGCTCCTCCGGCCCAGCCCACACAGTTCCGGTAACAGGACCAGCAGCCTCCGGGCAAATTCCTCCTGCGCCGCAAGGAAGAGCTGCCTCCTCTCAGAACCCCGCACCCCGTAGTCAAAGCAGGTCCGGAGGCAGCTGTGTGAGGAGCGCTATAAAAAGCCTGGGTTGTGGCCTGCAGGCAGCAGCATCGCGGTTCAGGAAGGTATTTCATGCAGAGGATGGCTCCCTCCAGGGCCAGGAGAACTGGCGGAGAGAGACCCCCGGGCAGCGGGCCCCTGGTGAAGCCCCACGCTTCCCCCGCCTCCGCAGACGCCCGGCGCCCTTCAGTCTCAGGCCCAGCAGGGGCCGGTGTCTGACTCCCGCGGAGGCGGCGCGCTGACGTCAGCCCCACGCCCGAGCTGCCGCCCGCGGTGGGGTGGAGCCAGGTGGGCGGGGCGGCGCCGTGGTGGGCGGGGCCGTGCCCGGGTGGGCGGGGCCGTGCCCGGGTGGGCGGGGCCGTGCCCGGGTGGGCGGCGCCGTGCCCGGGTGGGCGGGGCCGTGCCCGGGTGGGCGGGGCCGGCGCCGGTTCCCGAGTGCTGGCCGCTAGGCCCCCGGGGAAGGAAGTCTGGGCTCGCGCCGAGCCAGGCCGTCGGGTCCACCATGGCGTCCAGGGTCCTGCTAGGCCCGCCCCTTCGCAAACAGCGGGCTCCCGCCCGGGCCGGCCACCGGCCACAGGCCTGGTCTGCTCACGTCTCCTGGACCCGAGGGCCAGCCAGGAGCCGCTGCCCTTGGCACCTGTTCCCCGTGCCTACAAACAGACAAGGCCTGCATTCTCCTTCTCACGTGTTTTAGGGACTGGTCTCTCTCCTTTTCTCTCTACTGCATCTTTATTCTCCCGGCTCTGCTTCTCCCAGTTAATTGCAAACAGTGGACTGAAAAAGGCATGCTGACACTGCCCAGCAGGGTTTTCCGCGAGGTAGAGCCGCTCCCTGCAGGCGCTGCCCGCCGAGGCCAGCCCCTCCCGGAGGCTCTGGAGGAGGGTTTTGGGGAGGAGCGCGGCGCACAGGCCGCCTGGACTGAGAACGGCTTCCGGGCCCTCATTCCCACCGGCCTCGCCCCCTCTCCACGCATCTGTTTTCATTTTCTTAGTGTTTAAACTTGATTCCGCCCCCACCTCCGTGTCCTCACACCACTCCCATGAAAGACAGAAGATGGATTTCATCTGTGTCCTGAAAGAGGGCAGGGAACACTCAGTGACTGGAGACCCCAGAGAATGCGAAGTGCAAACTGTCGCGCGGGCTGTCTCTGCAGAAAAGTGAAAAGAATGTAACAACTTTTAATTAAGAATCCAACTGAAAGTACCATCATTTCCCCCTCAAACACGCTTTACCAATGACATGTGAGACCTATGAACTGGACGTGTCTCAGATCTGGTGCCTTCCCCCTCCATTTACTTTTCTTTAACACCCATAAGCTGAGGGATCATGAGACACTCATTCCATCTCTTTGTACCTCAGCATTTGAATGTTTAGAAATGGCACAGCCCTATTTACTTCACATGTTTATTGCACATAATCCGATACTCCACCCACATTGTCCGAGTATAGGTTCTAAAAGTGGGCAGCAAAAACATTTGCATAACATTCCTCAAAATGTTCTCTTTCAATTTGATATTTGAGAAGACAGAGGCTTCAGGCTGGTCTCCCGGTGGCTGCCCTCCCGCCCCCAACATACCTGAGTCTCCAAATACACAGACATGTCCCTCCCAGTCATGGTCTCACAGTTTGGGGGCAGCTGCATTTTTATTTAAATACTTTTAACGTACACTTAAAACTAAAGGGATTAAGCACTAAAGTGAAATTGGAGTCTTTCGGGTGGGATGACAATGATTCGAACTTCGATCATTTTATATCACGGAGATTTCCTAATCTCCCCACTCCAAGAGAACCCTCCAACGGAGGAAGACGCCTTTCCCCACTATTCCTATGAAATTCCCTTTCCCCCAAACTCCCATCAGATGGCTTTGTTGACTTACGACCACTTAGCAGGAAGCATGCCCTGTGCTTACACCTTCAGAAAAGCTTGGGTCTTGTTTCCGCTGCACTGTGGGACGGAAGGAAAAACCGTTTAGCCGGAAGCTTCCTGCAGCAAGAAGGGGGCATTGTGCGGGGGGTGGGCCTCTGCCCAGAGTTGTTTAAGAAGGTATTTTACTTCTTCAGAGCTGTTCTAACGCCTTTGACGTGGCACTTCAGTAGAACTTCAGATATTATTGGGGTTAACGTGAAAGTCTACTTAAAACACCAAGTATTGTTATTTTTATTTGAATATACTCTTCAAAGTTTCAGTTGGTGAGATAAGTTCTGAATTGCCTAATGCAATTACCTAATATAAACTGAAAAAAATATATAAAGGAGTGAAAAATTTTAGTTGTGTACTTACGTGATTATATATAAATTCTAATTATTTTACCATTTAATTACTTTTCATAGCATACTAGATGTTATGGAAACATACACAATATAAACAGCACTGGAAAAGGGAAAAGCATGAAATGACTGATTTCACCATAGGGGTTTAATATAAAAATCAGTTTTCTTTCAATCCATTTTTGATTCATCTGAAAAGCTGTGTACCCAAGGCACAAAAAGATAACAGAATCTGAAGTCAATCCCTCATGAAATACCTAGGTTAGCTGAGTTTCTAAATCAAACCTCATATTCAGTGTGGCTTCTCAGTAAACCCCATGAAAGTGGAAACCAGCATTGAGAATTGCACCCCAACCACGCTCTTCTTCTTCCTCTTCCTCCTCCTTTGTATTAAATATTATTTGAAGCCATCAGCAGTTTCTTTGGCCATGGGTAACTGGCAGGAAAGCAGAATGAATTATTTCAGAGCTGGAGAAAAAACCTGTGACCCCTCTTTCGTTTTCATCCAAAGTGAGCCATTGAAAGTGTCTACGTGGTGTCAAGAGCTGCCTGCCTGCAGGGCTCCTAGTTGACTGCTTTCCGTGGTGGCGCCCCGCCCCATTCCCAGCATCTTCAGAATCCCCCGGGGGCCGTGGTGAATCTCTTTCCTCGCCTTCCATTGTGAGTGAACACTGGAGAGGCGAGAGTTGTTATCAATGCAGCAACTTCACTGGAGAAGATTCAGAACTACAGGGAAAGTAAGCAATGTGAACATTCTCAATGGGAAGGCTGTTTTCAACGGGCACTGGGTGACCCTTGCCTTGATGGAAGTGGGGCACAGTATGCTATTTGTGGAGAAGAAACACTGTACCTTTATTCAGAGCTTGGAAGGTTAAGAGGCCCAAGATTTATGGAAACAAGGAGGGATTTTAAAAAGAAGAAACCTCCCTTGCCTGGCTGCAGGTGCAGGGGCAGTGGGGCCTCTCCTCCCTGGTGGGGTGAAGAGACCTGCCTCCTGGAAGTCACTGTGAGGTAATGTTCCGGTCTGCAGGACCTCATCTGACCCTCTGTGTATTGGGGATCAAGGCCCAGGGAGGAGGTGAAGGCTCCATTTGGGGAGGGCAAGCTTGCTATCCAGAAACAGAGCTGGGATATGGAGTGGAGCATTTGAAAGATTCTAGGAGCACAGGGGATGAGCCTTAACGTGCTGTGTTCTGGATTATAGCAGTCTCTTGAATGCTCTTCTGGGTCTCTGGGTCTTTCTTGTGTCTCAGTTGAACTTCACAACAATAAAATGCTACCTCTGATAGTGGAATCAGATGACTGTGCCCAGAGTTGCTTAGGTAAGTTAGTAAATCTCCCTGAGCTGGCTTTGGTGTCAGATTGCTCAGGTTTCAACACTAGCACTAGTTCTGCAATCTTGACGAAGGCATTGTATGAGTCTGTTTTCATGTTGCTGATAAAGACATACCCAAGACTGGGAAGAAAAAGGAGTTTAATTAGACTTACAGTTCCACATGGCTGGGGAAGCCTCAGAATCATGGTGGGAGGTGAGAGACCCTTCTTACATGGTGGCAGCAAGAGAAAATGAGGAAGATGCAAAAGCGGAAACCCCTGATAAACTCATCAGATCTTGTGAGACCTGTTCACTACCATGAGAACAATATGGGGGAAATCACCCCATGATTCAAATTATCTCCCACTGGGTCCCTCCCACAACATGTGGGAAATATAGGAGTGCAATTCAAGATGAGATTTGGGTGGGGACACAGAGGCAAACCGTATCAGTCATTCAACCCCTTTGTGCCTTAGTTTCTTGCCTGTAACATGGACATAGTAAAAGTACCTGCCTCATTTCGTGGCTGTGAGGGTTAAATGAGAAAATGCGTTAGAATTCTTGCTTGCCAACATTGTAGATGATCACTGGCTTTCCAAAGCAGGGACGAGCTTGTGAGAAGGCAGCGGTCGCTTCACTGAGGAAGCAGGTTTAAAAATTAGCAAGAGCCAAAGCAGCCAGACCTTATTTCCCATCTCTGGTAGGGAGTCCACGGCTGCTGCAGGAGAGACGGTCAACCGTTTCTGAACTGAAACCATTTCTTCCGGATGCAGTGGCCCATCCGAACGGTAGGATGCAAGCCACCAGAGGGTGTGCTGAGGGAAAGTGGGACTCATTCCTTACTCTCACCCCGCAATAGGATGGGGATTCAGACACAGCACTAGTAATTAATGGAAAATGTCCCCCAAGACACATAATGCTCGGTGTGACAATGATTCAAGCCAGTTGTGACAATGATTCATTTTTACCTTTCATGAGTAGTTACAACAGGATCTGCCCGAAAAGGCATAGCTATAGCAAAGACCTAGTCCAGTACCTGACGAATGTTGCATGACCAGCACGTGCTAGCTGATGTTACAGTGTGGTGTAGATAACGAAATTTACAGATGGTTTATAATATGTTAGTCTGATCACTGGCTTCAATGCCGATTTCCATTAATTATTTTTAAAATCACTATAAAAGAGCAAGTTACCCACAGTTCCTCTCCCTGGTTTACTTTTCTATATCACCATCAACACCTACTTGTACCATCGCAGCTTTGTAGGAAGGAAAACATTTGCTTAAAGCTGAGTTTTCTCTGAAAAACAAATTCTAATAAAAAATGTCCACATGACACAGAAAACAGTATGTACTCATTTTCACCTTCATTTTCTAAATCTCAGGCAAATGCTTATTTTTAACTTACAGCAATGCATACTGTCATGGAAAAAATGCAAACGATATCACGTCACAGTTTTTTTCAAAAGGTAGAGCTGCGTGTTAGTGATTCTCTTAGGTTTTATTTTATTTTTTTAGTCACATCAGCATTGTGTGTAGATCCTCTTAGGTTTTAGATGAGAACAAATTAATGATCAAGGATTTCAGGTATTTAATATATTTTTTCAGCTCCCTGGGAAAAAAAGTAACCTGTTCCAGGCAGGGATTAGGATCTAGAGGAGAAGAAATGCTTTTGGTGTGTGCTTTCCTTTTTCCCTCTGAGGGTGTGTGTGTTTCCATATAAGGAAACTGCACATTTGCAAGGTACGTCTGCTGTGCATTTCCATAGCGATCTGTACTTCCTATTCCTCCTGTGCTTATTAAATATGTTGTTTGCATTTGTTTAATTCTGACTTTTCCCTTGTGAGATCCACGAGGGCAGAAGGTGTTGGTATTTTGTGTGCCATGGTACCCCAGGCTTCTGAGCCAGGTGAGCTGGGTGAGGTTTCACACTTGCTGCTTCCTTGCTACATGGTGTGTGCCAGCGACTTCACTGCTCTGAGTCTCAGTTTCTTCACATGTAAAACTGGGGTAAAAATGTAATTCATCTACCTCATAAGGACACGAAGAATAGGAGGGAATGCCTGCAAACTACCCAGGACACTGGAAGGGCATGCAATAAATGCCAGCCAGGACCATGAGTTCAGGAAGTGCCTGGCAACTGGCTGAGCTGCAGATGGTCTGTCCAGCAGCAAATGGATCCACCCACCCCAAAGATGGAAAACTTTAGAATCATTCAAGACAAACTGAAATAGCAAGGCCATTTGCAAGAGGCCATTAGAGACGCAAACCTGAAAGGCTCGGGCCTTAGGATGCGTGTTGGAAGCAAAACAATGGAAAACATGAGAAGGTCCTTGTGCAATGTCCAGGTTTGGAGACTGCCGTTAACTCAGAAAAGCTGACTTGGAAAGCATTTTCCACACGGGCAGGGGTTTGTTTATAGTGTTCACATGAAAGCATGCCAGCAGTTCAAACGGTTTTGAATGATCCTAAACTCCTTGGGGGACTTGGGGAGAGGAGTTTTGCACATTGGCAGTAACACGGCACCGTAGAGGTGAGAATCTTAAACGGAGAGAGCTGGAGCTCGTTTTGCTCCGCCCGGCACCTGCTCACTCTGGTGAGACGACTGTCGGGTAGCGGGTGCTGCTTTCTCAAAAGGGAGTTAGGTAAAAGTAAACACACAGTGAGGGGACAGACGCGTTGGATCTCTGTGTACCTCCCACCCCTCACCTTTTTAACAGTGGTGTAACCATTTTAAGACCCTAATTAAGGTTTTACAAGTCAGTGTGGTTGACTCTAAAGCTCCAGGAAAGAATGTGGCTGTCCATGGGTAAACCCACATCCCCGCGCTAAACCCAGGTCCCCGCACTAAACCCAGGTCCCCGTCCTAAACCCAGGTCCCCGTCCTAACCCCAGGTCCCCGTCCTAAACTCAGGTCCCTGCGCTAAACCCAGGTCCCCGCACTAAACCCAGGTCCCCGTCCTAAACCCAGGTCCCCGTCCTAACCCCAAGTCCCCGTCCTAAACTCAGGTCCCTGCGCTAAACCCAGGTCCCCGCACTAAACCCAGGTCCCCGCACTAAACCCAGGTCCCCGTCCTAACCCCAAGTCCCCGTCCTAAACTCAGGTCCCTGCGCTAAACCCAGGTCCCCGCCCTAAACCCAGGTCCCCGTGCTAAACCCACGTCCCCGCGCTCACAACTGTGGCTCCTACTGTTAGCAGGCCCCCTTAAACCTATCCTCCTCCTTTTATTTGGACCTTCCCCTTTCTGACTAATTTCTCAATTCCTGCAAAATCATGTGCAAGCTATAACCAATCAGTCAGGACGGCAAATGCTCCTTCTAACAGCCCCACAATACCATCCCTTGCCCCCCCCAATCTCTCAGTAGTCTAAAATATCTCCTATCTGTGGGTTTCCATACCGCCCCCAATCCCGCTCAAAGAAGCCCTGAGAAACGTTGCTCATCACCCCTCTGTACCGTCCGCAATATTTCACTGCCCCCCAACTTTTTCTAGTTTTTACCTTTTTCCTTATATTATTAATATAAAAAGGCAGGAATGCAAGGTTCTTTGAACTGACTGCAGCAGGACTACACCATGGTGACCCCCGTGACCTGCACGTACACCTCCAGAAAAGAAGAATAATGGCTAGCTGCTGCAGTGCCTGATTAACTGACCTTGCGACATTTCACCATTGCACCTGTCTCAACTGTTCTGCCTCAACTGATAAGCCAACCTTGTGACACTGGACCTTGGACCTTGTGACACTGCCCCCCCGACAACACCCTCTCAGCTTGCAAAGACTGCCCTGAACTGTAACTTCCCACTGCCTACCGCAAACCTATAAAACCAGCTCCTACCCCACTGCCCCTTTCTGACTCTCTTTTTGGACCCAGCCCACTCACACACGGGTGAATAAACAGCCCTGTTGCTCACACAAAGCCTGTTTAGGTGGTCTCTTCATTCAGAGTGTGCCTAACAGTATTTCTCAGCTTTGGGGCCCTGCCCAGGCTTCTTTGAACACACATACCATTTTCCATTGAAATCAAAGCTGCTGAGAGAGCTAGACTGATAGACAAGGGCCTCAGTGACACAGCTTTACCTGTGACCAACAGCACAGTAAAGCTGCAAAGTAGAGCCAGTGGAAGGTGGCTATCTAGACTGGACATTTCCCATTTCCATGGGTCCCCTGGGCCCCCCAGCTGTGCTTGTGTGCCCTGGCAACCTTGCCCACCCCTCTCACAGGTACTTTGTGACCTTGGTCTCTCTGAGGGTCTGGGTCTCCCATATTCCTGTGACTTGCTCCTGTAACTGAGTATTGTTTGCCAGGTTAAACGAGATGCTTCTGCAGCTGGCTTAGTGCCATACTTTTCACTGTTGCCTTTGCGTCAGGACTGCAAGGAGAAGTAGACCTTGGGCTTCCAAATGGGTTTTTGAATGTGCATGTGAGAAGGGCAGAGGTTCACCGACCTAAGTTTACTAGTGGTCTGATGGTTAGGAATTGCTGTGAACAAGGTTTTTGGGGTAGGAAGAAGGGATGGTAATGAGTTGGCACCATTAAAGATGGCACCTTAATGGAACAAAATCCAGGGGGGACCACAATATTGACCACAATAGGCCGGACCGCAGGCCACACTCCAATAATAGACCAGTCACCACTTCCTGAGACAGTGGCTCGATTTGCTGTGACCATGGAAAAGGGGAAGCTGGAGAAAAAGTAGGAATCTCCCAGCATTTGCCTGTGGATATGGGGACTCTGCCCAAAGTGGGCTTCAGATTTTTCATGGCAGCAGCTGTTCCTGCATGGCAGAGATGACAGGAAAGCACTCTCCGGCCCACACTGTGCAGCTAGAACCCAGGAAAAGAAGGGCACAGTCAAAGGACTTAGAAAGAAACCTCAAATTCTTCTTTCTTTGTCGTGAATGCGTCTTCTCTGTTTCATTCTAATCTGAAATTAGTCGATAGAACACACTGCAGCTCCCTAGCTTTGTGTTTTCAGGGTGCTCTGCTGCTCTCCTAGAGTCTACTCATCCATTGTGTCAGAACGAAAGCATTCCTTATCTATTATCACCTAGGCCCTAATTCAGCGTCTCTGTGCAATTAGATGTGGCTTCAGCTGGGATTCATTTCTCAGCAGGATTACTCAGTGAATCACTTTATTGTCCCTTTGTTCCCATAGAGGTGTCCTTTCATACAAGCACAGGGGAAATGTTGCTTCTGGACAAATCCCGGCACAGAGGGCCGGGAAGTGACTGATGGTGTCCTCTGGGCCTTGGTTACCAGGCTAGTTCCTTTCCTACTGTTTGGCAGCAAAGAGGAAGAAGAATCCAAAGCGGGTGGCTTTTAATTAGAGGAAACCCCAAAATACGTTGGCTGTGGAAATTCATGCTCCGTAGTGAGCACTTTCTTTCACTCTGAAAATCTGACCACCCCATCAGGCTCTTGAGCTCCACGGAACATTCCTCCCCTCGTAAGAAAGTGTGAGCACCAAGCATTCTTTTTCAACTGGAGACAGAGAGCATTGTTAAGAATATAACTGTGGTTCGAAAACACCTGCTCACCCTCCCACATCATGCATGCACGTACAAGTACAGTCTTCAGCAGGTACAGGTCTATTTCCCAATTGCTTTAACAGGTAAAAACTGGCAGGATTTCCTGGCAGAACACGTACTTTAATTGTCCTTCTAGCTGATACCTGTTCTGAGTTGCTCCAAGTAGATTCATTATAAAGCCCTCTTATGACCATCCAGCTATGAAGCATTCCAGTGGGCTTGCTTTGAAAGCTCAGCAGTTGCACAGACCATATAGAACGAACTGGAGAATTACAAAGTCAAAAGATGTTTCCCAACCACCCTGGGCAGAACAGGTGTATGCAGAGATGACCCTGACTCCCAGGAGACAGTACCTCCAGGAGTGGCAGGTCAGAGCACGCAGCAGTTTTCAGGAGTGAGGTGTAAAATTCCAAAGATTTGGGTTCAGTTCAGATAAGCACCCACATGCTTGGGTCTTCAGCAGAAACCTGTCTGAAATGTCTCCAACAGCCTGTTAAAACAGACTGGAAATCTTGCAGCAGCTCCATCCCTCCTGAGGTTTTTGGTACTTCCTGTAAGACTCAGCCCAGAATAGCCTTTCCATGTCTGAGCCAAAGATGGAAAAGTAATGAAACAGCCTTCTCACTTTCCATTGTTTTGTGTTAAAAGATTGTGCTTCTTGGATGGTTGTGAGTGCTTTATGCGTAGATGAAGTAATAGAAATGTTCAGACATTGAGGCTCCTGTTTGGTTTCGGAAGTCTGCAGAGGCAGTGCCGGGAGCGGGTTCTCATTTCACTCAGACGGTTTACCCATAGACGGCCATTTCCCTTGAAGAGGTTATTTTTATTCTGAGGAAGGGGGAAAGTAGCAGAACTGGAGAGTGGTATTTTGCGCCAGAGCTCCCGGTTTCTAGGAGGTGATGAGTCACCGCTGCTGACCAGCGAATCCGAGTTGGTTCCTGGAGATTGCACCAGCAGGCAGCACTGGGATGGGTCTTCCCCCCAGGGGTGAGGTGGGGGCTGCAGGCCGGGAGCCAGCGGGACCCCAACTCTCCCCAAACTCCTACTAATTGCAAAACAGCCATCTACTTCAGCAGAAAAACTGGCTGGTCTTTCCTCATTGGGAGGAGAGACACCACCAGGGCTGGCTGTCGGGTCTATTCCCTAAGGCTCCTGCACAGAGCAGGCTGTTTTCTAGGGGGCAGGAAGGCCATGGAAATGAGACCTTCTGAATGGCGATTGGTGTCTCAGCCTGCGGAGGCAGCTTTCTCTAGGTGGGAAGTGTGGTAGTCTGTGCCTTGATGACGAATCAAAAACAATGCTGCAAATTAGCTTCAGCTTCTCTGCAAGTCCCCTCTGGTGATGGCCCATCCGATTTTCAAAACTGAAAATGACTGGTAAACAGCTTGTTCCGCCATTTCTTGCATTTTCCCGGCACCCCTATTACTCACTTTAATACAACCGCTTGACTCCCAGGTGAGAATCTTCACACCCGCCCTCCTCTGGGGGATGCTGGCCTGGGGGATGCTGGCCTGGCTGCCGAGTGAGTCCTTCTGCAGCAGGGAAACCGAGGTCAACCAGGAGGCATCTCCTAATTGTGAAGTGTGATGATGTCTAAAGCCAAATGATAGAGAACATTTGGAAATATTTGAAGAACAGATCAAAGCCTGTGAATTTAATTACTCCACCTCATCTAATTAGCTGCCGCCTGGCTGCTCCGTCTTCCCTGCTGACGGTTATTGATGGGCTGCTGCCCTTCGTGTTCCTTTTCCTGGGCTGGTTACACCCCCAGGGCTGCAGGTTTTCAGAGATTTTCGGATGAGAATTAATGACAGTTTGCGGTGGGGGAGTTCGAGGCCGAATGGCCTGGAAGAGGAAGGGTTGCAATGGTGGAGGGAGGGAGAGGTGGTAGAGGTAGAGGCCTCTTCTGATAGGCTGCGGGCTTCACTACTCCTGTGAGCAAAAGAAATGACAGTTCAGAATCCGAAGATACCACATGGACCCACTGTCTCCTATCAGATGTGCAAATTTTGGAGGTATACAACAATGAGGCACCTCCAGGGAAGAATATGCTTTTAGTAGAGTTGACTGGGGCATGGCGTGGGTTGGGTGTGGGGGGGTACAGCCTCCTAAGGTGGGGGTCTGGATGGCTGTGACCAGGGACGGTGGCTGGATGGAATTCAGGTTGGTCCACTGTGGGGAGTGGGTGCTGGGGGTAGAGGTGTCACTGCCCTGCTGACTGGACTGGGGAATTATCCTGTTTCTCCAGGGTTGGCCTGGGCTGTGCAGGGCCGACCCCACCTTTGAGCAGGGGAAATGTCCCTGAGGGGTTGGCTGGCAGTGGGCCCCTCCTGTTCCGGTGGAGCTGACACCACATATCTTACACATGATCCGAATAATGCATATCTTTCGTCCAACCCCCACAAGAGAAATATTTTAAGAAGGCATTGTGTTACTCTGTTTCATTGAGTACTCAAACTTTGCGGACCAGTTTGATGAGCATAAAGGACTCCCATAAAATGATTCTTTTGATTTCTTGGTCTGATGATTAGTAAGGAAAAAAGCTCTTTTGTGTCCTGTGGGCACACGCCCTCAGTAGGTAGTATTTTTTAAATGATCGTACGTCCCGACCCTCTTCACTCACCTGTCTGGTGGGTCTCCAGACCCTGCCTTCTTGGAGGGCCCTGGCCTTTCTGGAAGTTTGGGTGGAGTAGATATTGACAAAGTGAGTCTCGTTGCTCTAACTCCATGCCACAAAGCTGACTTTCTGAGCAGGATTCATTTTCTTGTATGTCTCTCAAATACTTTCCTCAGGAAATCTATTCTGGGTCACCCTCACCCAGGCACCCCACAGCTTTCTCGGGGATGCACGTTATGGACTTTATTTCAAGGTTGGGCTTTGGGTTTTTCTTCCTGCACCTGAATCACTTTCCTTATACAGTATCTCAGGGCTCCCTCTTTTCCTTTGTGTTTTATGGGTAGACTAAGCCTTAGGTCTCCAAGTATAAAACAGCCCCTCTATTTCTATTCCTAAACTTCCTATAATGACCACAAACTTCACAGATTCTTGGACTTCAACAGGAGCTGGGATTGCCCAGACTGAGCCTCGGGGCGTTCTTGTGAGGGCTGGGTAGGGGGCAGACAGAGACCCCTGGGCAGATGCAGCTGGGAGCACCAGGTCCCTGAGGTTGACGGCACACAGCCTTGCACAGTCCACCTTGGATGGACCCTACACATGGCAGGGCAGCAGCTGCACCAGCAGGTCTTGCAGAAACCCTGGTCTGTCCTCTGGGGTCCTTGCTGTAACTGGCTGAGTGCTTTTGAGTTGTACTACTCTTCTAAATAGCACTTTGGAAGTTCTGCGTTTATCTTCTAGAGAATTTCACTAGCCTGTCTTCTCTGTAAGAAACCCAGTCTGGGGAACCCACCAGAGTGCAACCAGCTGGTGCATTTGTGCCAGAGGTGAGGTGAGTGCAGCGATGCCCCTTAGGTTGTCACTGGGGTGCTGGAGGGTCCTGGAAAGTGCAGAGAGAAGGCTGGCACCCTCCTCTGCCAGCCCCTCCTCAACACCACCACTGAGGTCACGCCTGCCTGTCTGGCGGAGCTGGTGTACTCAGCTTTCTGGGCCTTTTCTGACCTGGCTAGTCTCAGATTTTCAGTCTCTGGATCAAAAATTGACCTGGCCCTTGGCCCCAGTCCTTTAATCCCTGTACTGCTGGGGCCCACCTGCAGGGCAGCCCCGGTCTGTGGAATGCAGGCCCCATCTCGGGCTCCCTAAGCTTTGTTTGTCTCCCCTGAGCTCACCGGTCTGCTGCTGAAGCAGTCAGAGTGGGGTTCTCACTTTTTCCTTTGGGTGTGTAAAAAGCGCAGACATTTCATGTTTATTATTGTTGAACTTTTCTCAGCTAAGCTGAAGAAATATATGGAGATGGTTTATTCTCAGGGGACTGAGTTCAGACATTTCACGACGTATAAATAATTATCTTTAACATAAGCCACTTATTCTGTGTCTCCTTTGTTTACAAAGAATTGTATTTATTCAATGTTAATAAAATGACTAATGCACACTTCGTGAGCTCAGTGACTAATCCTGTATTCTTGACCTAATCTCACATCTTTGGTGCTAAGAACATTCTCATCCACATGTAATATTGGTACACTTCACAAATCTGCCCAGCCCCACTGCGTCAGGGGCTGGGGATGCAGGGTGGACTGAGACAAAGACTGACTGTCTACCTGGGGTTCAGTCTCAGTGCATTCTCAGTTTGGTCCAAAATGAGCTTGTCTAACAACTCTTTGAATGGCAACGTGACTCAGAAGGCCAAAGAGACCTTAATAAATCATAAAGCCATAAATTAATTTCTTCTACATAACTTTAATCCCAGGTCTTTTAAAAAACTTACTGGCCATTCAGTCTGTGACTAGAAGCTTCTGTTAGTTTTTCAAACAGAATACATCATGCTTTCTGGAAAAGGCTGTGTGCAATGGTGAACCTGACCTCCCAGATTCTGGCATCTCAGAATGCCCAGAGGAGTTTCTGAACCAGAATGTGTGGAGCACAGTTTCTCCCTAACTAGAGGCAGGCTAGTTCTCCTGAAATTCACATGTTCCCTCCGAAAATGTGCGGTGCCTAAGTGAATCAGTACTTCTGCAAAAGTCATGATTTAATTTAACTATGTTGATTTTGGTTGCCTTTACCGTACACGACGAACATATTCTGCACTCTAAAATAAAATTGGAGGCCAATTCTTCTTCATCTTATTCCCATAACATTCCAGCCGCAGATTCATGAAAGAGACTGTGCCAAAATGCAAAACTTTTTGGGAAACAAGAAAACCCAGGAGGCATTATTAAACAATCAGCATCCAAAGGCTCTAGGTTTTGGCCCGACAGCTTATTTAAACATACTTTGGAGCCAGGCCAACCGGGATTTGAATCCACCATTGCCACCTTCTCTGTCACTGGACAAATTTCTTTCTGGTCCAAGTGTCCTCTTCTGGATAACGAGGTGGGTGGGCACCTACCTCACAGGACTGGGTCCACACACCAGCACCTGGCACAGTGGGTGCTCAATGTGAGCACATTTGCTTTCTACATTTTTTTAAAGGTGAGGCATAGTGGCTCACAGCTGTAATGCTAGCACTTTGGGAAGCCAAGACAGGTGGATCATGTGAGGTCAGGAGTTCGAGACCAGCTGGCCAACATGGAGACATTCCACCTCTACTAAAAAAATTGTAATAATTAGCCGGGCGTGGTGGCGAGTGTTTATAATCCCTGCTCCTCAGGAGGCCGAGGCAGGAGAATCACTTGAACCTGGGAGGCAGAGGTTGCAGTGAGCTGAGATAGTGCCACTTCACTCCAACCTGGGCGACTGGGTGAAACTGTCTAAAAAATTTTTTTTAAAATAAATAAAGAATTAAAAATGTTTATAAATGTAGCAGGCACAAGTGCAGATTTGTTAAGTGGATATATTGCCTGAGGGTCTGGGCTTTCAGTGTAACCATGCCCTGAACAGGGAACATAGCACCCATCCCCCACAACCCTCCACCTCTCCCAGCCTCCGGTGTCTATGATTCTGCTCTCGGCGTGAGCACATCTGACCAGCTGTACCACGCTGCATTCTGTTCCTTCCTTCCTGCACTATAGTCTACCAGATTTAAGAGATGGGATCCCCTAAAAGTCGATCCTATTGTGATCATAGTCAATGAGCTTTTTCTCCTATGAAGGGAAGAATGGGGTCTTGTGTGGATGTCGAGGCTATGAAGGGTATGAGGTAATGGTGGGAAGAAATAGAGTTGGATCAGGCCGAACGCACTGATAGGGCCCACTAAGCAGCGATTCTGAACTGACTTTTGTAGCAACTTGGGCCATTTGGCAGAAACATAGCCAAGAGCCCACAGTGAGTGAGTCAGAGATGCTGATCCTGTCACGGCTTAATGCAGAAGAAGGGATTGGAAGCCTTGGGAAGGTTGGAATGCAAGACAGGATTCTTCCTTCCAGATGTCCTCACTCACCTCAAGAGGGCTGGGAACCCACACTTTTTGCCACGGTTATGGGAAATGCACATGAGAAGGGAGCCCCAGAACCCCTGATGAGCTGCGACTGCTCCTCTCTCTGGGCCTACACCCTACAGTGGAGAATGTCCATGCAACAGGAGTATTGAATCCTTGAGTAGCAGGGGCCAAGTGGCAGCAGTGTGGGGATGTGGACCCTGTAAGGGACAGCAGAATCAAAGCTGCAATCAGAAGCACCTGACTGATCCACCAGCCTGGGGCATCGGCTGGTGGATCACGGTGTGCCCAACAGTATAACACACGGGAAGCCTACTAAACTCTTATTCGATCTGTATAAGCAGAAAAGATCTGGGTCAAGCAAACGAAAGTCATGCCCCCCCAATCAGTTCCCAGACTTGAGCCAGTTTACAGATTCAGAACCGTTGAATAAAAGGGAGGTTAGGGCCCCTTGAACAAGGACCCTGCTATGCAGCGAAAAACTTACACTCCATCTTTCTTCCAGCCTTTCCTAGAGGAACCTACAGCCTTCCAAATGGAACTGCAACGTGGACTTTTCCTTGTTCTCCAGCCTAATGGCCACTAGACGTGAGCTGCATTATTAGCCTTCCAGGGGTCTCCAGCTTGCCAGTCCGCTCTGTGGATTCTGCACCTGCCAGCTTCCATAACTGCATGAGTCAATTCCTTAAGATAAATTTATCTCCCTCGATGTATACATACCTCCTATGGTTTCTCTGGAGAACTCCAGTTAGTACAGATAGAGTACAGTCATTATACACAGAACTGTCACTGTCCACGCACCCTGGTGTTGCAAGTTCAGAGGGCGGTGATCTCCGTCCGTTGCCAGGGTGAGCTGTGAGCTGGGGACACTGCTCCCCATGTGCTTGGCGTGGCCACTTGTGGTCTTGTTCTGTCCTTCTTGTCCCACACTGGCACAGACTCACTGCCTGTGCTCCTTCTATGTGTGTGTTTTCCCTACCTCTGCACCTTCAGAGCTGAGTTCTGTGACTTTCTGGAACGTCCAGTTTCCCCACTCATCCCTGGTCCCTTCTGACAGTCACCAACTGGTCTCTGTCCTTGTTTATTTTTGAACAGGCTGTGTTTAAGATGTTCCCATGGCCTGTGCTTGGTGCATTCCTTCCTCGCAGGCATTCAGTTTATCTTCTGCTTGACCGTGCAATTGTAAAGGGGAATGTTTTGTCTTTCCTCTTCCTCTACATCTCTAAGGAGTACAGGCACCTGAAGTGCAATGCCCGCTGTTCATAGGACTCAAGTAGATGCTGATGGGTGACACCTAAAAGTCCCCTTTTCCAGAATTTATAAAAAACAAGCGACGTCACCTGTCTGAGTTGTCATTCCTTGGTGCCTTGTTGAACTTTTAGCATCGTTACTGCCATACATGATGATTTTCAGTGAGGTGCTTCCTACAGGAGGGCAGAAAGTACTGAAGTCTGACTTTTATCTCCCATGTCTTACTCCTTCATGCAAGCTCATCTTTGACATCACAGTTCTTTCTTTGAAGACACTCTTCAGGATTCTTAATGGTGTCTGTTAGCCTGTCCCCTTCCTTCCTGCTGCATTCTGTGGCTTTTAACAAAGGCAGGCTTTGGAATGCATGAATACTGAAGGGGTACACACTGACAGTGTAACAAGCACATCTTGAATTTTAAGTTAACATCTAGTAGAGCCAAGTTCTTCTGGATGTGTGCACTGCCCATGAGCCTTAACAGATGTGTAGCTTTGTCCCATCACAGGCAAGACACAGACTGGAGACGCTGCTCCACAGCACCCAAGTGCCCTGAGCTACCCTGGGGTGATCACACCTTCCCCCATGCCATCACAAAGCCATGGGTCTACTCTTTCATGTAAATAAGATCATACAGAAACGTTTTCATATTGGTTTCTTCTTCTTCTTTTTCTTGGGAAGCTATTACTATTTTTATTTTAGGAGACAGAGATTCAAATAAATTAATTGTGTAAGGTAGCAGTTTAGGGAAGCCAGAGTTGATTCTGAGCCTAGTTCATTCTGACTTCCAGCTTTACAATTAGAGACTATACAAATCTGTCCCCACACTGGATTAAGAGCATCCTTAAAATGATGAGATATTGTACTCGATATATTGAAACTTACAATAAATATTGTTTGCCTAGTAGCATACAGACATGGATTGGAATATCACAAAATGGAGGAATTAACTTTGGATATTGGCGTCTTAGATTCACCCACGTGATTGAGGGTATCGATAGTTTGTTTCTTGTTGCTGCTAAGTAGTATTTCATTGTATAGATGTACCATCGCTTATTCATAGGTTAAAAGACATTTATGTTGTTTTCTGTTTTTCATGATTACTGCTAGAGCTGCTGTGAATGTCCATTTACGTAATTTTTGGTGAACCTAAATTTATCAGTACGGATAAATTTTTTCTTATAGTGGTCAGATAATACATATTTTAGAGTTTCAGGTCACAGGACAACTCAAAATCGAGGCTACTATGCAGGAATTTTATAACCATTTAAAAAAGTTAAAACAATTTGAAGTTTGCACAAACCGTAAAAAGCAACAAAATGAACCAAAGCTAAAACAAGTGGCTTGAAGTTTTATTGAAACATAGCCACACCCACTTGGTCATGTATGTTTGTGTGGCTGCATTCTGCAACAGGGGAGTTGACTTTCTGTGACAAAGACTTTAAGACTAAAACATTTACCATCTGGCACATTAAGAAGCTTTCCAACCCCTGCTATAAACACCGAGGAGTGTCCGTGTACATTTATAAGACCAGCCCGACTTTTCCAGGGTGCCTGTACCCTTTCACACTCCGCAAGCAATACATGAAAGACCGACTTTCCTCCCATTCTCTCCAGCACTCAGTATAGTGAGTAGTTTCTGTTTTAGTCATTCTAATTTGTGCATAGTGTTACTTCACGGTGGTTTAAATTTGCATTTCCCTAATGAATGATGTTGAACATCTTTTCTGTGTGCTTATTTACCATCTGTATATCCTCTGGAGAAATGATAAAGTCTTTTGCACAATTTTGAAGATTGGGTTATTTGTTTTCTTATGCAGCGCTTTGAGAGTTCTTTACATTTTCTGGACACAAGTACTTTTTTGGGTATGTAATTTGCAAATATTTCCCCCAGTCTAGCATGTTTGTTTGACTCTCTTAATAATATATTTCACAGAGCAACAGTTCTTAATTTTGCTGTAGTCCAATTTTTTACCTATTTCTTTTATAGATTATGCTTACGGTGATACATTTAAAAACTCTTCGCCTAATTCCAGTCATGAAGGTTTTCCTTCATGCTTTTTTCTAGAAGTTTTATAGTTTATGTTTTACATGCCGATCTATGATCCATTTTGAGGCAAATTTAGTATAAACTGTGAGGGTAATTTGAGGTTCACCTGGATATCTGATTATTTCAACCTCATTTGTGAAGGTGACTATTCTTTCTCCATTGAATTACCTTCACGCCTTTGTCAAAAACCATTTGATCGGCCGGGCGTGGTGGCTCACAAGTGTAATCCCAGCACTTTGGGAGGCCGAGGCAGGCGGATCACGAGGTCAAGAGATCGAGATCATCCTCGCCATGATGAAACCCGTCTCTACTAAAAATACAAAAATTAGCCGGGTGTGGTGGCACGCTCCTGTAGTCCCAGCTACTTGGGAGGCTGAGGCGGAAGAATCGCTTGAACCCAGGAGGTGGGGGTTGCGGTGAGCAGAGATTGCGCCACTGCACTCTAACCTGGCAACAGAGCAAGACTCAGTCTCAAAAAACAAAAGCAAAAACAAAACCAAAACCATTTGATCATGATCGCGTAGCTCTATTTGTGGACTTATTCTCTTCCGTTGGCCTACGTGTTTATGCCTCACTAAGACCACACTCTCTTCCTTAATGTAGCTTTCCATGTGCGTCCTGGAAATGGAAGTCCTTGGCATCTCTCCTGGGCGTTTACCTTGTATGTTTCACAGGCGTCCTTGTCCTCATATCACTAATGCTTAGTTCAGTCCGTCAAATCTCCATTTGGTAAAAGGTAACCCAGAAGACAGGAGCACAGGCTTGCCTCCGTTTCTGCAGAATTTGCACCTTGCACCATGTAACTCTCTTAGTTACCGAACTTGGCTCTGTAGGAAATGTTTCCCAAGGCACTGTTTTGTGTGATTCTCCCCCAGGCAGCATGAGATATTTTCTGAGGTATATGTAAATATAAGGAAACCAAGGCTCCTCATCTGGCTGGGGGCCACGGTTTCTAAATATGGAGAGGGACACCTAGGCATCCCCTATCCCAGCCCCGGTTCACATCCTCCAAAGAGTAGAGTCTAGACAGGGCACACGGTCCACCGGCCCTTCCATGCCTGCCTCGCTCCCTCGGCCCACTCTGTTCCAGCTGAGCTTCCCTCCCTGCAGGCCCCAGTGAGTTCCTCCCGCTCTCCTTGTGGTGTGGCACCTCCTCAGGCCTCCACTGATGTCCCTTCCTTGTGGAGTGTGCCCTGAGCACCCCATGGAAAAGTGCTCTTCTCCGAGAGCATCCTACTCCTCCCTGCTGTGTGGTCTCCGTAGCGTGCATCACCCATCTGCACCTTCTGCCTCTTACTTGGCTAGACTCTAAACTCAAGATGGCTGGAGGGTTTGTTGTGTACACCTCCGTACCCCTACCCTTTAGACAGTACCTGATGTATAACAGAGTTCACTATTAAATAAAAAAAAAAAAAATAGGCCGGGCGCAGTGTCTCAAGCCTGTAATCCCAGCACTTTGGGAGGCCGAGGCGGGCGGATCACCAGGTCAAGAAGATTGAAACCATCCTGGCCAACATGGTGAAACCCTGTGTCTATTAACAAATACAAAAATTAGCTGGGTGTGGTGGTGCGCACCTGTAGTCCCAGCTACTCGGGAGGCTGAGGCAGGAGAATTGCTTGAACCCGGGAGGTGGAGGTTGTAGTGAGCCGAGATCGCGCCACTGTACTCTAGCCTGGCGCCTGGCAACACAGCAAGACTGTGTCTCAAAAAAAAAAAAACAAAAATAATTATGAAAGATTGGCTTCTTATGTAGGATAAGTGGTTTATCTTTTTTCCTTCTTTGGCCTCCAATATATAGACAGATGCCTGCAAAGAAGCTGAGTGATGCAGTGCTTTATGACCCTGCTTCTTGTTAGGGATATTTCCTGCTGATATTTAACCTCTTGATACATTTTAAAAGTCATCTCCAACACACAAAAATCAGTTGTGATTTTATCTGCTAAGAATAATCTGTAAAATAAATTAAGAAAATAATTCTACTTGTAATAATAAGATTAAAATGAATAAAATGCTTAGGAATAAGCTTAACCAAAGAGACAAAAGAATTGTACACCAAAAACTAAAAAAAGTTGAAAGAAATTACAGAAGTCAGAAATAAATGGAAAGACATCCTATGTTCACAAATAGAATGATTTAATATTGTCAACTAAATTAATTTACTGTTAATAAATTGAATACAACATGTGAATTATACAACCTCTATCAAGTTCTTAAGGACATTTTGTTTTTTTTGCAGAAATAGAAAAATTTATCCTAAAATTCGTATAGAATCTCACAAATTTTGATTTTGGAATCTTGATGAGGAAAAGCAATCTTGAAATAAAAGAACAAAGTTGAAGAACCCATACTTCCTGATTTCAAAACTAATTACAAAGCTACGGTAGTCAAAATAGTGTGGTGCTGGCATAAAGGCAGACATATAGACCAATGGAACAGAAGAAAAAGCCCAGAAGTGAATCTTCATATACATAGTCAATAAATTTTCACCATGGGGTCAAGAGCATTCAATGGGGAAAGGACAGGCTTTTCAACAAATGATCTTGGGAAAATGGAATAGTTACATTCAAAAGAATGAAGTTGAACCTTCACTTTATATCATATATAAATATTAACTTAAAGGGATCAAAGCTCTAAACATAACAGCTAAAACTATAAAACACAGCTTTGTAGAAAACAGGGGAAAAACTTCATGACATTGAATTTGGCAATGATTTCTTGGCTAGGAAACCAAAAGCACAGGCAACAAAAGAAAAAATAAATTAGATTTCATCAAAATTAAAAACTTCTGTGCATTAAAGGAAACTATCAACAAAGTGAGAAAAGAAAACCTCACAGAATGGAAGAACATATTTACAATCATGCATCTAATAAGAGATAGATATCCAGAATAAATTCCCACAACTCAACAACAACAAAAACAAGCAACTCAAATAAAAAATGGGCAAAGCACCTGAATAGGCATTCTCCAAGGAAGGCATACAATGGCTAATATGCACATGAAGAGAGGCTCAACATTACCAATCATTAGGGAAATGCAAATCAAAACATTTGCTACTATCAGAAAAACAGAAAATAACATGTTGACAAGGATGTAGACAGAGAAACTGGAACTGCAATCCCAGCATTGTCGCTAGCAATGTAAGATGGTGTAGAGGCCGTGGAAAACTATATGGAGGTGCCTCAAAATGTTAAACATAGAATGACTATATAATCCATCAATCCCACTTCTGTGTATATACCCAAAAGAAAGCAGGGACTCAGGTATTTGTACATTGATGTTCACAGCATCAGTGTTCACAATAGCCAAGAAGTGGGAATAACCCAAGTATTCATTGATAGATGAATGAAGAAACAAAATATGGAATACAAATAGACTGGAATATTATTCAGCCTGAAAAAAAAATGGTAATACAAAATATGGTATATACATATACTGGAATATTATTCAGTTCCTCTCATAGTGTGAAAAAGAATGAAATTCTTGGCTGGGCGTGGTGGCTCACACCTGTAATCCCAACACTTGGGGAGGTCAAGGCATGCAGATCATGAGGTCAGAGCTCAGGACTATCTTGGCCAACATGGTGAAACCCCATCTCTACTAAAAATACAAAAATTAGCTGAGCGTGATGGCGGGTGCCTGTAGTCCCAGCAACCTTAGAAACTGAGGCAGGATAATTGCTTCAAACCAGGAGGCAGAGGGTACAGTGAACAGAGATCCCGCCATTGCACTCCAGCCTGGTGACAGAGCAAGACTTTGTCTCCAAAAAAAGAGAAAAATGAAATTCTGGTATATGCTACAACATGGATGAATATTATACTATGTGAAATAAGCCAGACGAAGGACAAACGCTGTCCGAGTCTCCTTATCTGAAATATCCCAAATCGGCAAATTCCTAAGGACAGACGTATCATAGGTTGCTAGGGTGTAAGTGGAGGGAATAATGGGGAATTAGTGCTTAATGGGTACAGAATTTCCATTTGGATGAAAAAGCTCTGGAGATGGCGGGTGTCATGTCTGTACAGCAATGTGAATGCACTTAATGCCGCTGACCGTGCACTTACAAACAGTTAAACTGGTCCCTTTTATGTTACTGCGCATTTTACCACAATTTAAAAAATCATCCTGTTACTGCGCAGGAACCATAAGTTCCATATGTCTCCTAAAACGGTGCTCTGGAGAAGTCAGTCAAATGTAACTGGTGACACATGCGCATGGTGGGAGGCCACAGTGACTTCTGGGAGCCATCGGCTCATTCTAAATAAAGCAGATTCACTAAAGGAAAAAAATGAGCTGCAATTGCAGAAAATTTTCCTGAACACACGATTATTGTATTAAGTTCCCCTGAACCACAGGCTCTTATTACATGAGTTCTTTGCCCATGTCTGGAACTCTATCTTGTGGTCAAAAAAGGGAAAATTTTGTTAAAACTTTGAGGATATATATTGCATGCAGGAAGAAAGAGGCCAATTTTTTTAAAAAGCCTCTCAAAGCACTTAAAAAATAGCCATCCTCAACACCCTCTGAGAAAACGGACAGTAATTGCTGTCTGGCTTTGACTAACAGCCCCCTCTTTTGTGTGGGCTCCCCTTTAAACCACATGGCTTTAAGGTTGCAAAGTGGGTGTGGCTTATAAATGCCCAAATTACAGCAGCAAGTCTGCATGAATGATTTTTTCCCCTTTGTAATAATAATGTCAGGACTGTTATTACACTTGGCTCCGCGGGGGATTGGAAGTGTTTCTCAGAAGGGAAGTGCTTCCAGCTCTAGGGCTCTTTCAAGCACTCCATTCCCATGTACTTGCTGGAAACTTTCAGGAAACCGCATTCCTTTTCTCGTCCCCATTTAGCAATGTGATCTCTCCCAGCTAGAATGCTTCCCAGACCACCTCATCAGCCAGGCCTGGGAATGGAATGTGGCCGCGAGGGGCTAACGCGTTCGGGTTTAGGTCTAGTTTCCATGTTGTGTTTGTGAGTAAGAGAGGAAAGGAATGATATTTTTTCTCTTGAGAATATTTTGTCAACCCCCAGCATATTTCAAAGCATTCAAAGTCTCTAATGAATCAAAGGATTCAAAGTCTCTAATCTGGGGATGAGGGGAATGGAACTTGAGATGGCAATCATATCAAGTTCTGTCTCAAAGTGGCTAGAGTTGGCCTGCCTTTTAGGTTAAGAGGCATTTGACAAGTGTCAGAAAAATCCATAGGAATCTTACTAGTGATTTTCTGTCACTTCCTTTGGAAATGATGAGACGAGAGAAAATTAACTGTAAGAAGAGCAAGATGGTTATCCTCTGTGTTAAGACTTCTAAAAAGGAGGGGAGCCAGGAGAGCATAGGAGAAAAAAAAAGGAAAATCAATATGAATATTATATGATTTTGGATGAATGATTTCTTTATCTTAGAAAATCCAGTAAAGCCAATTTCAACATAAAGCAATAGAATCCAACAAATTGTACCGCAGGGATTATTATATGCCATCCCAAGTCACAGTTGATGTTGCCATGGAAACACTTGGTCATAATGAAGTTCCTTACCACATGGAGAATAGGCTCAGTGAGCTGTCCCTTTCGCAGTGTGTTGTTTGCATTTAAATGGGTAAGTATATGTAGGGGAGTTCTGACGGAATGGAAGATTAGATTGTGGAAGTGATAGTGTTCACAGGGACGGTGATATTTAGTGGTTACACGTGGCACCGGTTTTGTTTTTTCAGATATGGATTTGATTGAACTACTTAGCATTCTATGTAAAACAATTAAAATTTATTTTCTCCCTGACTAACATCTATAAACTGAAATCATGATAGTTGTCAAAGATTTCTAGGTAGCACCAGAAAACATGGAGACATCCCTTTTAGTCCCTAAATTACTTCCTGTGGTGGAAATACTACTTCCTGTGGCATAAACATCGACCCTACAGGCTGCTTCTATGGCAAAAAAACCGGAGACAGATGTGGGAGTCTGCTTGTAGGAATAACAGAGCCCAGGATTTGCTAGAAAAATGATAGCAGGGAGGCAAATTCTGTGCTTGTTACCCACACTGCCTCTGTAATCATCAGCTTTTGCTATGCACTGCATAGGTCTTGTGTATGTTTTAAAGTCCATTGTTTAGATTCACATGTGCGTCCCTCTCTGTCTCTGCTCATTAATGCTTCCTGTATTTGCATTTTTCTCTGGCTTCCTCTCCCAACTTCCTAACATATATCCTTAGCAGTTATTTCAGTGAAGTCCTCTGACTGATAAGCTCCTCTTTATCTGAAAAAGTCTTTATTTTGCTCTCACTGTGTGTAACAGTTTGGTTAAGTAGGGAATTCAGGTCAACAGTAATTTCCTCTCCACGCTTGTGCTAGGAGGGTCTCATTGCATCGTTTCTTTCTTTTGAGGAATCTGCACTGCATCTACTACATCTTTTCTCTGTGGTTACTTTAAGATTTCCTTTCTTCCCTTGCTGTTTCGAATGTGTCAAAGTACAGGTTTATTTTTAACCTTTCTGGTTGGGACTTAGTGAGACTCTTCCTTAGGAGTGCTTTCATTTGATTTGAAAATTTATCAGGGATTTCTACTTAAAATACCACCTCACCTCTGTTCTCTTTATTCTCTCCTTCAAGATACCTCTTAAACATTTTATCAATGAGAGATGTTGCATCCCGCTACATCAGATAGAAAGCATAACTTCATAGTGGCTTGAACAGACAAGAGCGATTTTTTTTTCCTCACATACTTAGGTACCTGGAGGGAGGCAGCCTTAGGACCTTTTAGCTTTCTGCTTCATCACCCCTTGTATATCTGCCAGGTAACTCCTCCACCTCAGCACTGTCTGTGATCCACACAGAAAGAACCCCATGGACACAAGGCAGGCTTTTAAAGTATACCCTCAGGAACGCCACTTGGAGATTTCTGCTTCTATTTCACTGGATAGAATTATGTCATTTGATGATTCCTTTGCTCTGGGAAACTGGCAGATAAATTTTTTTTAGCTAGGGATATTGCCACCCCAAACAAATCAGCAGTCTTGGAGGAGAGGTGGCAGAATGCAAACTGTGTGAGCAATAAGCAGGATCTGCCCAGGCGTGTGCGGGACGGTGTTCTCCATCTCAGGGCTCAATGCTGCTTGCATGTTATTGTCTCTCTCTGTGTCTTGAGATTCTGGGTGACTTCTTCAGATACATATTCTAGTTCACTAATTCTTTCTTTACCTATGTCTAAGGTGGTACTCAAGACAACCATGAATTTTTAATCTTAATAAGTATATTTTATTCTAAAAGTTTAATCTTTTTAAAAGACATCTACACTTACTTTAAAGTGTCTTATTATGTCTGCCAGGATTCTTTGTATCTTTTTGATATTCAAAAGTACTTATTTTAGGCCAGGCTTGGTGGCTCATGCCTGTAATCCCAGCACTTTGGGAGGCTGAGGTGGGCAGATCATGAGGTCAGGAGATGAAGACGATCCTGGCTAATACAGTGAAACCTCATCTCTACTAAAAACACAGAAAATTAGCTGGGTGGCATGTGCCTGTAGTCCCAGCTACTTGGGAGGCCGAGGCAAGAGAATCTCTTGAACCCAGGAGGTGGAGGTTGCAGTGAGCCAAGATTGCACCACTGTACTCCAGCCTGGGTGACAGAGCAAGACTATGTCTCAAAAAAAGTACTTATTTTATAACTTCCTTGAGCACACTGTTCTATTACCCCTGGGGTTTGCTGTGTCTGCTGACTCATACATAGTAAATACTTCTTTGTGTGTTTTGAAATTTTTGGTTATGAGATTCTCTTGAGAGGGAATCTTCTCCACAATCCTGTGTGGTCTCCATTGAAAGAAGGTCCCTCAGTGCCGCTTTGTGCGTACTTTTCCAAGTGCCTCTAGGGCTCCTGAACAAAGGATCTGAGACCATGCAAGGCACCAATGCGAGGTTTCTATTTCTCAGAAGAGACTTTTGGAACAATCGAAGTCTGGGCATCTGGCCCGGTTTGCAGCCCCTTTTGTTCCCAGCTGCTTTGGGGTTTTGGTTCCCACGTGTCTCTTTGCCCCCCGTGGTTCCTGGTTTGCCACACCACCTCAGGGCCTGGAGGGACGGACAGCACATCAGCGCTCTCAGCTCTTCATGGCCTCACTTCCAGCTTGGTGCAGAAATGGCGGCTGTGAGAGAAAGAAGTATCAAGGCAATGGCGATCCAACGAGGTGTTCTGGGCCCGAAAGTTGACATGAGGACTGAAAATCTACAAACAGAAAGGGCATTTAAGGTGCCACCTTGCCTGGGCCTTAAATCTCGGACTCCATGTGCATCTTTGACAGCAGCCTGAGCGGGCCGTGGGGACGGCACTCGGGACGTCGAGGTGGGAAATGATGCTGGGAAGGTGCAGAGCGATCCGAAGTTTCATCTCTTTATTGCTGCGGCGCGTTCACAGGGCCAGCCTCTTACCGGAGCAAGTTTCTTCTGATTCTCCACCAGGTCCAAGACACTGTGCCGTACAGTGAGAACAGGGCTCCTGTTCTCGAGTGTGGACTCAAAGCTACAAACACATCAGTCTCACGTAATAAAGTCCATAGCGAGAGGACTAGAGGGCCTGGAGGAGGGGCTCGGCGGTGTAAGTAAGGGCTTCTTGAGGAAGTGGCACTTGGGCTAGGTTTGAAGTGACAGCAGAATTCTGACAGGTGAACGAATAGGTCATGGAGCTCTTAGCTCACTCTGATCTCAGCGGAGATGTCCCCACCTTGGGGAGGCCTTCCCCGAGAAGCCCATTTAGAGGAGCTCCCCTGTCGTTCTCTCCATTTCATCCACTTGGTGACACCTCTATCTGATTCCTTGTATGTCTGCTTCTGTCTTTCCTCATAAGACGGCAAGGCCCAAGAGAGCAGAAACTTTTTTTTTGTCCTAGTCATCATAATACACCCAGAACAGATAAAAATATTTAGCACATCAGAATGTAGCTTCGTCGTGTGTGAGGAATGGCATGCCTGGATTCCCAAGGCAGGAGGACAGAGGACGCTCCCTTTCTGGACTCTGGCTCTGTGGGTGATCAGGCACATGGGAGCTGCACCACGGCCACCTGCGCGGCCACCGGCCCCGGGCACACGACGTGCCATCCATGTGCCCTGGCCTCTGGCCCTTCCCTGGTGGCTATGCCAGCCAAGACTCTTTTTCTTTTCTTTTTTACAGAGGGCGCTAAATCATCTTTTTCTCTTAAACATTATACATAGCATCTACAGAATTTAGCGGTATCTGCCATGAATTACTGAAAAGGGAGGCAGCTGCTCATGCCTGTCTTCCCAGGTTGGGGTCGCTCTGTCTGGTTTGCTTCCTGAGAAGAATCTTTGTGTTAATCAGATCATGTCTTTTTGCTTTGTATTATCGTGCGGATGTGGAACCCACCTTCAAGTTTAAAAATCACAAAAGAAAGAAAAGAAAAAAAACATTTCAAATTCAAAACCACAGCCTAACCCTTTAGCTGCTCCTGCTTCCGGTCGGAATGAGTTCACCAGCTAACTCTAAGGAATAGTGTGGTGCTAGGATCAGTGCTTGAGAATCAGTGTGCACTGGACACTTGTAAGGCTTCCTCACCCCAGTAGGAGCAATTAACGGGTGCAGGGCCAGCAGATTTAGTCTGAGCTCTACACAGACATTTCCACACATGCTTTCATTGCAGAGGCCTCGAAGTTCTTGCCCACACACAGTATGTACATTCACTAATAAATGCAAACACTGATTAGCCACGTGCAGTGGTGCATGTCGCTCTAGTCCCTGCTATGGGAGGCCAAGGCGGGAGGATCACTCGAGCCCAGGAGTTGGAGGCTACAGTGAGCTGTGATCAAGCCACTGCACTCCAGCAACAGAGCACAGGCCCTGTCTTCAAATAATAATAATAATAATAATAATAATAAAAAAGAAATGCAAGCATGTGGCCTTTCCTTTTTTATTAAGAAAGCAGGGATATAGCTTTGCTCTTTTGTTTTCTGTGCGTATTCTTCTAGAACTGCTAGATTTACATAGAGAGGCCAGTGGCTCCCTCTTATGCCCCGACTCCTCCTCAGGACAGTGCGAGGCACAGCTGCAGCACCGCATCTAGCCAGTGGCTGGCCAGGCCGTGCTTGGGCAGTGTCCACAGCCAGCAGCCCCACGGAGCGGGGCAGCACCTGAAGGACGTCTTTCAAAGAAAGACGTTTCCGCTGTCTTCAGAGGGAGCGTCCTTTTGTTCCCTTTCCAGAGGGTCACATGGTCAGGCAGCCTCCTCCAGAGCAGGAGACATTCCTCAGGAGTTCCCTGGAATTGTGCTTCTGTTCTATATCAGGCTGCAAGTGGCTGGCCACACTGTTTACAAGATACCCCGTGGCTTCCCAGAGTGACCTGGTTTCAGAGAGCCGGTCCCAGGTGGAAAATGAAAGCTGTGCAGGCTCCCAAGACAGCAAAAGGCATTTGTCTTTAAGGCAGGCCGCTTGATGCAGAGAGTGCAAACATTCGTGAGAGGGGCTGGCCTGATGGCGGTGCTCTGGTTCATTAAGGAGTGTGTTCACTGGTGCTGGCAAATCAGCGCCATTGATCCCCCTGCCTGATCACAGCCCTTCCAGACCATTTGGTAGGTAAAAAGCCCAAGATCCCAGGAAGGAGAAAACAACATGCCAATGTCCTCTGCTTCTCGGGGACAATGAATATCAACACATTTCAGTTTTCTTTCTTTTCTTTTTCTGAGATCTTCTGTGGGCAAACACAGTTTAAGCCATTTTGGCAAGACAGCAGTTGGACATTTCCATGTTATTGTTGGGGGAATAAAGAGACCAGCTGAGCAGGATTGAAAAGTTCAGTTAATGGAGGAGCGCAGAAGCTTGTTTTTCTTCATTAAAATGTATCAAGATGGACTGGATAGCAATTTTCCCTCTTCATCTCCTCCCCACCCATTCAACAACCCAGCTAATTTTTCAAAAGAAATTTTATAATACATGTAAAAAAGCTTTATTGTGTAAACTGCTGAAAAATGTGTCTTTCCAATCCCAGCACTTTGGGAGGCCGAGAAGGGTGGATCACGAGGTCAAGAGATCGAGACCATCCTGGCCATGGTGAAACCCCATCGCTACTAAAAATACAAAAATTAGCTGGGCATGGTGGCGCGTGCCTGTAGTCTCAGCTACTTGGGGGGCTGAGGAAGGAGAATTGCTTGAACCCAGGAGGCGGAGCACTCCAGCCTGGTGCCTGGTGAAGAAACAAGACTCTATCTCAAAAAAAAAAAAAAAGGTACTTTTCCAGCTGTCCTGGTGGGAGACGTCTCAGAACTGTCTTTGTCAGGTTCAGGGTAGGTTTATAAAGAACAGGGCAATGTGAGCTGTAGAATCTGCTTGAAGATGAAAATAGTTTGCTTCTTCCAACTCCATGGGCCTTGTGAAGGATGTAGAACCTCAACTCCATGGGAGAACAACACCGCAATATAAATGCAAGGCATGGAACGGTGGGGGGGGGGGAGAGAGAGAGAGAGAGAGAGAGAGAGAGAGAGAGAGAGAGAGAGAAAGAGAGAGAGAGAGAGATACGAAAGGAAAACGAGACAGGAAATTCTAGTGGCGAAGCTCCATTCTCAAGTCCCGTTAAAGGAAGAGGTCAGAATAGAGTCAAGGAGAGTGCTGAGCCCACTCATTCCCATATGTATTTTGGCCAGACATCTGCCTCCTAACCTAGAAAACTGCAGTTCTGGAGCTGGAGGCTCCCACGTCGAATGGGGACCAACTTCTAACATGCAGGTCCTCTAAAAGCTTGTTAGTAGCTCATGAAGCAGCTTCTTCCGCATTAAACATGTTCACTTCATGGTCTTTGAAAATGAAGGATGCTTTCATAGAATTCTAGGCCTGAGATAGAACTTATAGTTGCTCACTCAACAAGAAAAGTCTGGCTGTGAGCACGCCATCGCCTCCGTGGCACTTTTAAAAACATTGCTTCTTTCTCCCTAAGGGAGGTTGACGCATAGCTCCCAGGGCTTAGCCTCGCTGTCTTGGTTTACTGGGATTTTAAAGTATGCAGAAAGACCATTTTGAACCAGAGGAATAAAAGCCAGTATCGTGCCTTGGAAAAGGTTTTATGCACTGCTCAGCCTGTCTCAACCGCTACCTCGCGTCTCCTTCCTGAAACGCAGGGAGCAAGCGTTCCTGTGATCGGTGTGGTGGTGGCATAGAGAGACTAAAGCACTTTACCTGAAGTCACCTCGTGTTTTTGCAAGCCAACGGAGAGCTGCGATTCAACCAGCTTTGACTTGTTCCTCACGTGGATGATAAGCATTAAACAAGGTTTGTCTAGAACTTTAATTCTTTAGCATTTTTCTCATAGCTTTTGATGTCTATGTTTCTGTTGCCATACAATATAAAGATCAGTGGACAAAGTTTGCCTGATTTCAACTGCATGATGCTTTCTGTACCTGATCCTCTAAAATGAAACAGCTTTCTCTGCATTTCATGACACAGGCCAGTGACTCGCTCTGTGCCCTGGATGAACTCAGGCTGCCAGCAAAGAATGCACGAAGTGCCATATGAGGCTTGCATGCACACACAC
>CM052663.1:4641046-4732034 GCA_028533165.1 Leontopithecus rosalia | reverse complement strand
ACACACGAATGCACGAAGTGCCATATGAGGCTTGCATGCACACACACGAATGCACGAAGTGCCATATGAGGCTTGCATGCACACACACGAATGCACCAAGTGCCATATGAGGCTTGCATGCACACACACGAATGCACGAAGTGCCATATGAGGCTTGCATGCACACACACGAATGCACCAAGTGCCATATGAGGCTTGCATGCACACACGTGTTCACATCCCAGCGTGTACCTGGTGTTTTAGGAAGCTGTTCTGACACCGCGTCACCAGGGAAGCCCTAGGAGATTAATATATCATAGAGGCAACTTTGGGAGTAGCTCTGCGGGTTCAAGGGCACCAGGCCTGTTGCACCGTGCTCAGGTGTGGGGACCCAGCTCCAGGGCAGCCCTGTCGATAGTGTACTTGGCTGTCCTGCACACATCATTTTGCCTGCTTTAGACTTGGTTTTCTCACCTAAAAATGAGGAACTTGGGCTAGAAATTCACAGCGCAAAGTCCCTCCCATCTCAAAGAGGTCATTAGTACAATGGGATGGGCCAGACAAGTGGGGCTTTTGAGGAAAAGCTGAATTCCCAGCAAGGGCTGGAGTCTCAGTAGGAACCCAGGCTGCCATGTCCCGCAGGGTCACGGGGAGGTAGGCGATGGCTGGCTATGGGGGTGGGGGCGAGCCTGGGAGGCTGGGATCACCTGAGAGTCTGTTGAATTGGATCTAATGGGGGAGGGGCTCACAGGAAACAGGATGGCCATTTAGGAAGAGCTGGGGCTGTTGAGTGAGGTGTGGGATAAACCCAATTTTAAATCTGGTTTCCGTCACAGTGAGTCAATCTCCCAGGGTTGGTGTCTGGAAATGAGCATAACAATATCCACCCAGCAAGACTGCTCTGCAGATGGAGTCGGAGATGGGAAAGCCCTTAGCGAATAACAAGCGTTTGGCAGGTGTTGGTTCCCTCCCAGGGCTTGGGGATTTGGTCCGTGGTGTGCACACGGTGAGGCTCCGAGGGCTTCAGGGACCGCTGTTGAGCGAGTTGGTGAAGCACGATCAGCATGGTCCCTGGTGACTCCTCCTTCCAGCTCGGACCTCCTGGGTGGGCCCCTAAGGGCACCAGGCCTTCCTGAGACACACCTGGAGACCTTGCTGGAGAGAGCGCACATTTGCTTTGCTTTCAGTGGCAACATCACGGAACTCAGGGGCAGTGGGGCAGCTAACATCAACTGCGCGGCTCTGATCTTCCTTGGAAAGCTAAGGGCGGACCCACGATGAAGGGAGAGGGTGAGGCAGGCACAGTGTGTTTCTGTGTTCCTTCAGTTTTCCTTTTTGATGCTTAGAAATGTCAAGAGAAGGCTTCTCTTTTAATCTTGAGACTTAAATGCCAGGGGCAGGCTTTGGGTCTCTTACCTCGTGGGGGATAATGTCTCTGGTGCAGATACACCCTGGAAGCACACCTCCCTTTTAAATGTGGCACGTGCAGTTTGTTTAGAGATGGCCTGAGTAATGTTCTCGTTAATTTATAAAGAGGTCATAGATGCCGTCACACCGCATAAAGATTATATCTCAGCTGCTGGGAGGGTTCACAGTGACCACAGTTTGCCCTGGTGCAGCCTTCTTCCTCAGGCTGCTGGCCCATTCCCAGGACGTCATCACACAGGCGTGAAAATCTCCCATCAACAGGAAGAGCAGAGGCTGGCTGTCCCCCGCCCCATTCCACCTGAAGTGGAAAGACTGGCACCTGTATTTAATTTTGCAGCCCCAGCGTTCAGCACAGGGCCTGGTACACAATTGATGTTTACAAAACATTAGCAGAACCAAAGGTGGGAGTGTGCCTCAGGGAGCAGAAAGACTTCAGCTCAGCACTGGGCCCCTTCCACATTATTCAGGTCTTAGCCCAAAGGGCACACAACCCACCTCTGCCGTGTGGAGGACTCCATCATAACTTCCTATTGATGTTCTTCTCAGGACACATCCTACCCTCACACAATCGGCTCATGAAAGAGTTCACTTGTCTGTTATCTGCCCCTTCCCACTAGAATGCAAGCTGTGCCCTGGAGTGTAAGACACATTTTCCCTCGTTAGCTGCTTTCCCCCAGCGCTTAGAACGGTACCTCGTCCAAAGTATGCACTCAATGACCATTTCCTGAGTCTGTTGGGTGGTTTAAGATGATCACTGAATAAATAAGAATAACGTACAGCAATATGCCCATTATCTGGGAGTCAGAGATTTGGCAACTTGAACTTTCTGGAAAAGTCTAATGCTGGCAGTCTCAAGGATAAAACTCTTCACACACGAAAGAAGTCTCGAGCCTGGTGACCTTGTTCTCAAGTCCACACTGCGTTAGAAGAAGTCACCATGAATAGTGTTGAGGGTAGATCCAGATGCAACAGCTTTCTGCCAGACTGCAGTGTGGAAAAATCAGAGGTGGCTAGGGTTCTCCGAACATGGACGCCAGGCTCCAGCTCCTGGCTGGGAATCCTGCCATGCTGAAGGAGGGGTCACAGGTAGCTCATCTGTGCAGATGTGTAAGGCCTGCAGAAGTACACACTGTTCCTGGTTAGGAAGCACTTGGAAGGGCACCTGGCACCCATCTGCTGTTCATTTAGCTGTTTCTTCATTGTTCAGTGGGTGTTCATTTTGTCAGGAAAAGTAAGGGGCCTGGAAATTGCCTCCAAAGCCCCACATGAATCTTTATTTTTCTTTCATGCTACTGTTTTTGCCATACGCATACTTTGAAGAAATTTCTGGAGATAGAGCCTGTAGGTGACTTCTTGTCTAGAGACAATGACATTAGAAACACAGCTGTCTTGCCAAAAGAGACGTACATGCTCCGGTCCTGTAAACAAGGCTCTGCGTGCCTGGCACATGCGCGGCTGCTCTTATTTTTAACTGCTTTTGTGTGGGAATACAAAGTGGAATATTACGTAAAGAGCAGGATGTTTGGATCCTGCCTTACCTAATGCATGAGATTCATCTGCAGGTGTTGAGAACCTCAGAAATGTGTACCACAGGCGCTGGTACTAAGAGCAAAGTGGAAAACTCCACAAGTGACGTCGGAGATGCCAGAGGTGGCTGTGTGTCCTCTTGGACACCAGCTCCGTACAGAAGACTCCATTTGTGGCAGTCGGACTCTAATTGTGTCACCTGGGCAGTCGGCTCACTTTTCTGTGGGGGTTGGGTTCCTTGTCTGTGAACTTGGCAGAGCGAAGCGCCGTGTGACTCACAGATTGCCGTCGCACGAGCTGTCGGGCGGAAGGACTGGAACTCCGGGTGCCGTCCATCTGAGGTTATTCATATTCGGAGCTTTGAACTTTTCTCAGAGCACGCTCTTTGCTCTGACTCAGTGGTCCTAACAACCAATGAGGGGCTCGTGTTTCACCATTGAGGACTCACTTCCAAGGTCAACTCAATTGGAAGCTGAATGTGGAACTTCCCTCTCAGCTCCTGTTTGAGTCCTTCTTCTGTCACTCAAAACAACAGGGGCTACAGGTTAAAATGAAAGTGCAGCTCCATAACGATTCCTTGGAAGAATCAGGCAGCCGCTCCAGAGGACCATGCGAACCTCGCTCACTCACTCCCAGGAGGCACAGTGAAGAGGGGAGCAGCATGGTGGAGCAGCAGGCAGCCTGGGCTGAAGCTTAGCTTCCTCCATCTGCAGGACGCTGGGCGGTTATATGACCAGTCTGTGACTCCGTTTCCTCATTTGTAATCCTAAGGCCCTACGGAGATTTAAATTAGAGGACATATGCAAACCCCCCAGACCATGCTTGGCACATAGCAAATAAAACACTGCTAGTTGTTCTATTAGTATTAAAGCTCATCTTACAGGTTAGGAAACTGAGGCTCAGGAAGTAAATTGAGTCGCTCAAGGTTCAGCCTAATGCAGCTAGTCTATAGGTTTCTCTCTTAAACACGGTACTTCTTTAAACCTCACAACCAAGGCTGTAACGCAGGAGGAAACCGCAGAAAGCCTGCTGTTCTCTGCTGAGGACGGAGTTTTGTCCTCTTTTGAGGCAGGACTGGCCCTTTAGGCTTCTGCAGGATGAAGGCCAGTGAAATTCCGGTATCATATGAGCATACCCCAAGGATCCCCATTTGCAGGCGCTATCATTTGTTCTGATACCCATCCTAAAGTCCTCGGATCTGACTCAAGGAAATCAGATACAGGCCACAAATGAATGTGCTACTGCATGACGGGGCAAAGGCTTTCCTTCTTTCCTTTCTAAAATGCGCCAAGATAAAATATTTTTCTTGAAATCATATGCCTGTAATTCTCACTAACTACCTGGCAGAAAGTGCCGTGGTCTGAGGGTGACATTGATTTTTATTTCAACTGATTTTTGCGGGGGTTTGGACCGGCACTCTTGCCTTGCTCAGGGTACTCTGACTTCTGGTTCTGGTGAGCTGACTCAATCGCAGGCTCTTCTGCCAAGCCTCTGTGGCAGCTCCGTGTTGGCTCCTGCCTCGGTAGCTATGAAGTCAGAGAACACTGCGGGGCGGCTGTTATGGAGACACCCTTTTGGGAGAGGGGGCGCTTATGTGTTAAATTAGGGGTTCTTAACCTTGGTGCTGCTGACGTTTGGGACCAGATCCTTCCGTGTGTGGGGATAGGGCTATCAGTGCACACTGTAGGAAGTTGAGTAGCATCCCTGGCCTCTACTCCCTGGGTGCCAGCAGCACCCACACCCCACAGTTGTGACAACAAGAAGCGTCTCCAGACATTGCTAAATGTCTCGGGGAGGGGGCAGGAATCATTCACAGCTGAGAAAAGATGTTAAAAGTTTGGAGTCTTAGGTTTTTCCGGGGTGATCAGAGACATGGGGGATTTTAGGGTCCCAGGCTAGAAAGACGTAGGGCGGGAGGCATTCCTTGATAGGGTTATTTGCATATTAAAACATATCCTAATTACCTGTGTTGGCCATGTTGACGGCATAGTTCTTCAACTTGTGGTATAGCTGGCCTTTTAGAAAAACAAAATGGTTAACTCTGTTTTGGTTTTCGAATGATCCTGTATACCTGGAGGTATGTTCCACAGTGTTTCTCACTGTTTACAAAACCTGTTATGTGTAAATACGTCTGGTCCTTACCCAGTTCGATCCCCAGTTCTGCAGAAACAAATTCAACACAAGAGGAGGAGCTTGGAATAGTGGAGTACTTTAACTGTCACCTTAGGACTGGTAGCTGGTTTTGTTTCTTCTGCCTTGGTTTCTCTGAAGCTCAGAATGTGCTTGTGGGGCTGGTCTGGGTTTTCCTTCTTACCTTTGCTGGGCAGAGCTAAGATAATAGGAAGGAGAAGGGGAAGCAGAACAAAAGGATGGGGCAGGTTCTTCCAGGCGGAACTGAGTCCAGACCGGTGCTCCCGGTTCTTCCGGGCGGAACTGAGTCCAGTCCGGTGCTCCCGGTTCTTCCGGGCGGAACTGAGTCCAGTCCGGTGCTCCCGGTTCTTCCGGGCAGAACTGAGTCCAGTCCAGCGCTCCTGCGGCTTCTCCTGGCCCTGCTGCTCTCACTGGGGTGTGTGTGTGTGTCTCTGTGAAGGAGTGTGCATATATATGTCTGCATGTATGTGTGTGCATATATGTGTGCGCGTGTCTGTGTGTGCATGTGTGTGCATGCCATGCGTCTGTGTGCTTTGGACGTGGCGTGTTAGTCCTGGGGGCGGGCCTTGCCATCCAGAACCGAAGAAGGCAGTTAGGAAATGCACTTAACTGCTGCGGGGAAGATAGAGCTGCTTTGTGGAGCTTGTTTCAAATAGGTTTTGTTTTGAATCTACAAGTTCATTCAAATTCAATCACAGCAAAATTCATAGATTGTGATGTCATGTGGACTGAAACCAAGAAAGGCTGTATAGAATGCTTTCTGCCAGATTTTACTCATGGCCTTAGGAAACTCCCCCACCCACCAGCCTTTTTTTTTTCCTTTGCATTGTGAGCCAAGACTTTAGGGTTGTGCCTTACTAAGCCTCACTTCCATTTACAGAGTTTTCTTTTTTTAACAGCCTTGGGCCTATGGCCTGACATCTGTGCTGTGATTTCTTTAAGCTCCGATCACTCTGGTTTGCTTTCGCATTAAAAAGAGAATGGATCCTCCTAATTGTACAGACACCAGCATTGTCTAGGGCAGGGGAAGAGGTGGGCAGAGAAAGAATTCATCAGTCGTGAACCAGGTCCACCTGTTCATTGTAATTAAGCTAACTGTATGGAGAAGACACCCTCAATCCACAAGGAAGGCCCATTGGAGTGGCTCTCATGACTGCGTCTTCCTTATGACGTGACACTCGCATTCCTCTGGCCTCTTGGCAGATGGAAACCTCACTCATGTCATCCCTGTGTGCTGACTTGGACTTTGGCAGTCCAGCACTGGTACGGGATGACTTAAGGAAGGCACATGCCCTGGGTCAGTTTAACGGAAGGTGTGGCCCTCTGTCCCTGAGGATAAGGAAGGAGCACACGCTGGCCTGATCGTTCACTCCCGTGTGTCGGCCATGCTGGGGCTGTGGCTGGGAGCACACAGAGCATGGCCTCCCTGGACACCACTCGCTGTAGACAGGAACTGCAACCTTTTTGTCTGTATTGGATTAGAACTAGGATTATGTTCCATTCCCTGTGGTGAGTCTTTTTCTAGCTAAAGAAACCTAAAGCCCCCTTCTCCCAGTGTGATTCTTGAATGATACCATCACATAAGAGTGTTAGTTCCAACTGTCAGGCACGGGAGTGGAATCTCAGTGTTCCCCTGAGAATGAATGAATGGATAAATATAGAAATGACCTCGGAGTCAAATTTACTTAATCTCTTGTCTCAGTCTAGATCACTAATGGGCCAAATTCCTATGAGTGGGCACGAGGCCCTCAATCTCCCCATGGTACTCGGGGGCTCCTTGCCTTGTGCTGAGGTCAGTGGCGGTTCAAAGACGATCGTGACCTCTGGAGAGCTGTGGCTTCCTTCTTCTCGCTGTGGTGGCAGTGGGTTCTCTCCTACCACAATGCTCACTGTTTTGTCGTGCATGTTTTCATCTGGGTCCTCTCCCCAGTGCTTCCTTTCAGAATGTGAGCTTCTCTAGAGAAGCTTTCCGCGTCTCACATCTGTACCCAGCACGCTGATTTGAAGCCCTCTCAATAAGTGTGCCAGTGAAGTTTTATTGATAAATCATTGGCAAATAATGAGAATAAGTCTCTCCGGTGTACGAGCCTCCCTACTCGCTCTCAGTGAATTCTGGGTTTGAAAATGCAGTGGTGGAGCAGGCCAAAAACAAGATCAGAGCCCCAGCACGGGATACATGGGCGAGTGCTTTAAAGTGCAGAAAAATTACAACGGAATTACTATGATATTGTTTAATCTGAATGAATTGGTTTCTTCTCCTTCTTCTCTTGCTCCTCATTTTCTTCCTTTCTTCTTTCATTTTATTACTGTTTTTCAGCTTCTTCCTCTAAATAGACTGTCCTCAGTCTTTTAGGAATTCTGAGTTATTCAATAAATAATTATAGGGCCTGGTGCAGTGGCTCACGTCTGTAATCTCAGAACTCTGGGATGCCAAGGCAGGAGGATCGCTTGAGCCCAGGAGTTTGAGACCAGCCTCGGCATGGTAGCAAGACCCTGTCTCTACCAAAAGTACAAAAATTAGCCAGACATGGTGGTGCATTCCTGTGGTCCCAGCTGCTTGGGAGGCTGAGGTGGGAGGATCAGTTGAGCCCAGGAAGTCAAGGCTGCAGTGAGCTGAGGTCGCACCATTGCGCTCCTGTCTGGGTGACAGAGCAAGACCCTGTCTAAAAAAAAAAGGGCTATTAACACCAATCATGTGTAGCGTACACCATTAGATCATTAGATACTCTGTGGGTCACATTCTCCAAAACTTATTCAATTGAGTTTTTGCAAAAGGTACACCAATGACTTAAATATCAATGAGTACTCACGTGCTCACTCGGGGGCCCGTATATCAGTCAGGGCATGAGTTTTCTTGGCAGAAAACTCTTTCAGCTGGGGTGGGGTGAAGACAGCATAATGAAGGGAATATTTGTCGAGCTGTGAGCAGGCTTAGGAAGAGCAGAAGAAATGGTGCAGGTGGCAGGTGGGAGGTGCACGTTCCCACCCGAGCTGCACTGCCCTTGGGAAGCCAGAGGACGGGAGGCAGCTGAGGGAAGTGAGGAGCGGCCCTGGAGGACCCAGCAGCGTGGGCAAGGCTGAGGGGTGGACCTGAGTGGCTCTTTGGTAAGGGCGACAGCAGTGACTGGCCTGAAAACACACACTTGCCAAGGTGGCCCTACCCGCAGAGGCTAGGAAGGCAGGAGAAGGTGGCAGGTGGCAGGTGGAGTGCTCTCTAAGAAGCAGAGTGCCAGGTCTCAGTTACTGCTTAGACTTCAGAGTGGAGAAAGGAGAAGCAGCTGGGGGTTCCTGAGTTTTGATTTGAACCACACCAGATAGATAGACCATTACCCCAAAGTTAACAAACGGAGAATATGAAAGAATAAAGAGAGTTTCGGGGAAAGACAGGGAGTCTGGTTTTAGCACCTCTGAACTAGATGTGCAGTGGGACATCTGGTAGGCAAGGAAACTGGGGGATGGACCCAGTGCTTTGGATCAGCCAGTCATTAACCTCACTGGGGGTGGATGGGGTCTCACGGGGGACAAGGGGCATCCCTGCGGAGGCTTGTCCTCTGCAGAGGACTGTAGACTTGATTTTGAGTTTGAGGTTTGGTTAGAATTTACCCGGGTAGAGAGCATGAAAGAGTTTAAATCTCCTTTAGCAGCCGTGATCTGTAGGACTGGCTTCCCAGGCTGGGTTTGGGAGAGTCCACAGCAGGCAGGAGCCAGAGAGGATCCCAGTGGCGAAGGCAGCTGAGGGTGTAGGTCACAGTGGAAGAGGAGGTTAGCACTGGTTGTAAAGGTTTCCAAGGTTAATGCACGTGAGCTTCTTCATACAAGGCAAAAGTGAGGGACTGCAGGGACAGCAAGGTTTTGAACAGAAAACCTGTACTATACTGTGAGGGTGTTTGATGGGCACTGTGATCTTCTGCTGAGTGGGCTGGGATGGGTGGCTGCTGGCTGTCTTGTTCACTGTTTGTCTGCAGAGCAGGGGAACAATACCCAGAGCTCTGTTACAGAAATTAGAATATAAGCCATGTGAGAAAGGAATGAGCTAAGGAATGAACCTATGGGCCTCTGTCATGAGAGAGTGATGTGATCTTTGGTAGAAACTGGAGAGTCAAGGGGGCTGAGTTAGTTGAATTTGTGAAGGAAGATCATACATTTCCTTGTCATGTACCGAATTTGCAATGATGATGTGAAATTCAAGGGAAATGTCTAGTTATACCTGGAAGAACGCACCTAGAACTTGAGAAAAATGTCAAGGCTGTGGCTTCAAATTTCAGAGTCAGTCGCATTAGTGTAAAGACAATGGCTGAAGAGTAAAATCTGGAGACAATTGCAAAGGCCAAGCTGCAGGCTTCGCCTGCGGTCAGGTGGGAGGCGAGCCGGTGCACTCAACCAGAGACGCAACCAAGCCCTAAGAGGGCTTGAGGTTTGGTTAGAATTTACCCGGGTAGAGAGCATGAAAGAGTTTAAATCTCCTTTAGCAGCCGTGATCTGTAGGACTGGCTTCCCAGGCTGGATTTGGGAGAGTCCACAGCAGGCAGGAGCCAGAGAGGATCCCAGTGGCGAAGGCAGCTGAGGGTGTAGGTCACAGTGGAAGAGGAGGTTAGCACTGGTTTGCAGGCTTGCCAGCAAAAGCGCGACACTATTTTTGATTCCCCAGTTCAGAAGAGACACAACTAACCTGCTGTAGACCTGCCACTGGTGAAAGGTCCCCAGCCTGTGGGCAATGGAAATCGGTAGGTCAGGGACCCAGCTCCTGAGGATTTTCCAGTTAGTCTCTGACGACAGCTTTTCCATGAACAGGCTTCAAAGCTGTATGTTGTGCAGGTAAAAGACATTGGCAGATAAGGAATTGGTGCTGTGCTCATTTCCAAAGAACGCCCAGATACGAGGAAGTCCCTCTCTGGACTTTGGAGATGCACACATGTGCATGGGGAGTTGGAGGGTGTGTGTGTGGGGGTGTGGGGGTGTGTGGGGGTGGGTAGAGTGTGCTCTTGATGGTTCTGTGAGAATCTTCATCTCTTTTCTGGCTTAATGTTATTTTAAAACAGTGTTTGTGGTTTAATCATTTTTTGAGATCTTGCTACTAGATTTTTAAAATCTGTTGTTAGAAGCCAGGATAATTTGCTCTTGTGATTGTTTTTGAAACAGATCTTGTGCAAGACATTTTGTCCTGGTGAAGCTGAGCTGTGCATCTGCTGAGCTATGGGCAGACACTAAGAAGGACCCCAGCTGATTAGCAAAGTTGTGCCCTTGCCAAGAATTGGATCTGAGGCACATGTGGCCATCCTCATGACTCAGAGGAGGTGGGACTGAAATCACTGTGGGCTGAAGAGGCCTGGCTGGAAACTGGCCTGCATGCTGCTGAGATAAGCAGTTCCCTCCCAGCCAGCAACATGTGCCTCCCTGTCCCTGGGGAGGGGGGCCCAGCTTCCTCTCCTGCCCGCCCCCACTCCCTGAAGGCCCTGAGCTTTCGCAGCCCTTCCCTGGGAGAAGCCTCGCCCCGCCCGGGTTTTGGCCTGCCACTAAGACATTGCGCACACCAGTATCCCTTCACTAAAGTCCTGAAAAGGGTCAATAACGTTAATCAGGGAGGACTGGGGGCTCCGCCAGATCCATTTCAGATGGTGATGTTACAAGTTCTTGGACTCTTGACTCTGGCAGAAAGCAGAAACAAACAAACAAAAGATTTCGATCATCAGAATTACTGTAAAATTAAAAACCGTTGCCAGCAACCATGGCCACAGGCCGCTAGAAGCCGGTGACTGGTAGGAACTTGGGATTGTAAAAAAAAATAGTTCCTGTCTTCTCCTTTTTATTACAGCCCAGCTAGCAACGACTGTGTAGGCGGCGGGCGATCAGAAATAAATGTCTGACTTGGATTTTGCACAGTTGGGTCTCGCTTCAAAGCACACACTGCCTGCCCGCTGACCCAGCTCGAGTTTTACAGGGACAGCAACTAGGATGGTTTGGGAACCGGCAGGGCCCCTCGGGGCTGCTCGGGGGAGCTTGCTGCTTTGCAGGTCGCTGCTGATCAGAAGGCCGCCAGCTGTCCGGCATCCCGCGCTATTCCCGGAACCCCACAGAAAACACATCTCGTTCCTTTTGCTTTTTTTTTTTTTTTTTTTCCCTCCGGGTCGTTTCATTCTTCTTTGATTCCTTCTCCTCCCTCCTCTTTCTCTTTCTTTTGTTTTTACAGTCCCCTGTAATGACTAATTGGCAGTGTTTCCCAGCTTTTTTATGTTTCTCTTGCTCTGGTTACAAGTCGTACTAACGCGGTAATACCCACAGGGATCCATAGACAGCCAACATTTCCAAATGATATACAGCATTCCCCTTTCTTTCAAAGTGTAAAACATTTACAAGGAAATGTACAAATGTATTAGGAACATTTCCCGGGTCGGTCATTAGCGCGCGCCCTCCCTGCGCCCAAGGTGCCCCCGCCCGGCGCCCCCGCGGTCCCCTCCCGCGCGCACCTTTCCGAGTGCCAGTGGGGCGGCCTCGAGACCGCAATTGCTCTGGCCCGGATTGACGAGCCTCCGATGCCCATTTACTGCGCGCGGCAGCCACTCTGGAGCCGCGGCACATCTGGATGGAGTCAGCTGCCGAGCGCCAGGGGCCAGCGCGGCCCAGCCAGCGGAGCGCGGCGGCGAGCACTAGGGAGGCCGGCGCCCGGGCCGCCTCCGCTGGCGACCCCCCGTCCCCTCCCGGGCTGGATTTCCTGATGTAAACACAGCGGCCCTGCGAGAACAGAGCTGCTCTGCTGAATGTGTCATTTAGTGTTCTTTATCTGCTTGGGGTCAGAATAGCGACTTAGAAAAACAGCAGTCTTGCTTTGAATTTAAACAGCGAAGAAGCCAGAGCCGGCCCCGTTCTGTATGGGGGGAGGGAGAGGCCTGGAAACCTAGCTCCTGCTTTCGTGTTTACTTGTTCCACTTTATGGTAATTTGGGGGCTAATTTCATTATCTACAGCCAAATTGGAAACAAGATGCTGTTTCTGTGAATGGTGCTAAAGGCATGTGTGAGTTTCTGTGCAGGAGGTTGAAAGTTCCAGCGGCCCCGCCAGTGCCCGGCAGGCCCCCGCCCTGGTGCAGAGAGTTCAGACAGTGACTTTCCCAGGCGGAAGCGACTGTCCTGCTGGTGGTAGAAGCAGCATCGCTTTCTGTCATCGAGTACCAGCCTGCAATGTGCTTCCTTCCTAGTTTCCAGAAAGGCTCTGCTCTTGGGGGCTGAAACGGTGGGATGTGTTTTCTCTCCCAGTTTTAAAGGGATGGGAACAGCCTCCTCCAGTGTGTCCAGCGGCAGGTTCGTCCCTTTCTCCATTTCGCCGTTTCGGGTGGAATTTCCTCTTTCTATGACAGGGAATGGGAACTTAAGGATTTGTGGTTCTGAAGTTTCATTAAGTAGAAGTCAGCCGATGATGAAGCATGATAAAGTCGTTTTGAAATAGATGGTAGAGAGGGAAAATACAAAATGATGGCAGAGTTTGTGTTGTCATCACCAATAATTAAAATGAAATGTAGATGTGTTTCCAGTTCAGTCACAAGCCATTTAAACCGTCGCGTCTAGAAAATTTCAACCGGTGGCGTCATCCTCAGATACTGGCAGAGCTTCCCTAAGCCTCAAGTAGGGACGAGGTTTGCAGAAGTCTTTTAATGGAAATCAGGAGGCCATGTGTGCATATCTGAGGGCAGATGTTGGCCAATACGCAGGATATGAGCAGGCTTGGGGCAAGCTCTGGGCTGTTGGTATAAGATTTCAGGAGGGCAGCTTCATGGGGAGATTGTCACAATGTTTTCAGCCTTCTGCCACAGAAAATGGCTGGACTTCAGGAGCACTTTTCTGTTAGAAGAACTGGGTTCATCATTGAACTTTGCAATCAATTCTGTGTTAAGCAAGGGGTCTTTAAAGCCAACTCTTATTTACTTTGGGGGACTAATCACCACGAACTGGTTAATAGGGAACACTTTTCATCCCACACACTGTATTTTGATGAATTTGCCAGAAGGTGGGCCAGGACTGATGGAGAGAACCAGGGTCTGACTCAGCAAATTGGCTGTTAGCAGATCTGCTTGGTGGTTTGATAAGAAGGGGCCAAAACCAGTTAAGATGAGGTTTGTTTAGAGCGATTCCCCGCTCCCCCCCCCACCCCTCCCCTGCCTGCAAAGGCAAAGGCAAAGGCAAATGTAGGATTGGCTCTGAGCTCCCTTCGTGTGCTGAGATTCTAACATGTAGGACTTTTCAGTGACCTAGGATCAGGGTAGTGTTCTAGCTCCCAGAGAACTGTCAGCAATACGGGATGCTTCAGTTTGAAACAATGGTCCCAGCTTTTCCCACTGGATTTTTAAATAGATACCACGTAAACAGGTAGCAGGTTCTGAACTGAGAATTCTTAATTTGCTACATGGGAGACAAGCTTGGCTACTCTGTTGCTGAGCTACTCTGAACCTCAGCGTCCTCATCTCTGAGATGGGGAGAGCAACATCTATTTCTTCAAGTTACTTGAGGTTAATTGACAGAACGCATCTGGGAGCCCAAACCAGTGCCTGTGACTTAAGTTGCTTGGTAAGTGCTTGTAAAAGAGGCTTTCCACTATACAGTTTGATTGTGGTTTTTGTCCTTTTTCTTCCCATCTATATTCCCACAGACACAAGGAATATAAAGACATTTAATCTCTTGTCCTTAAAGAGAGCTCTTCAAAATCTATTCCGAACATACCCTTGCATTTGCTGGGAGCTTCGTGATTTCAAGCACTTTGTTCGATCGGCAAAACTTGTGTGAGACCATGGGTCCTGGCTTTTGAGTGGACAGTGAGTTCACTGTGTGTGTGCATGTGTGTGTGGCAAACCTGAGCCCAGCTCAGAGCACTGACCCAGTTAAATATCCACAATTTTTTTTTCTTTGCTTGAAATTTTTATTGAGATATTTGTAGAGCCACACATAGTTGTGAGGAATAATGTAGGGAGAGCCCATGTGCTCTTTACCCAGTTTCTTCCAGTGGTAGCATTTTGCAAAATTATAGCACAATGTCACAAGTAGGATATTGATATTGACACAATCCACTTACCTTCTTCAGTCGTACTCATTTATGTGTGTGCCTATTTGTTCTGTATAATTGTATCACATGTGTAACCTCCTACACACACCAGGCAGTCAGGAAAATGGTTCCAGCTTTGCAGGCTCTCCCCTGTAACTGTTTGATGAAACGCCACATCCACTTCCACTCCACCTGTGCCTTGCCTATCTTTCCTTTTCTAATCCTTGCCACCAAAATTTAGCCATATCAAAAATGTTACATAGAGAGAATCCCACAGTGTAACCTTTTGGGATTGCCTTTTTTTTTGCTCAACATGATTCCCTGGAGATCCATCCAAGTTGTTGCATGCAACAATGGTTTCTTTCTGTTGCTGAGGAGTGTCCCAGGGGTTGTCTGGATCACAGTTTCTTTAGCTACTGGCCAGTGGAAGGACATCCAGGTGGATTCCCACTTGTTGCTGTTACAAATGAAGCTGCTACAAATTTTGCGTGTAGATTGTTGTGTGAATATCCTTTTCGTTTCTCCAAGATAACCGTCTAAAAGAACATTGGTGAGTTATATGATAGCTTAACGTTTAATTTTATAAGAAATTACCAAACTGTTTTCCAGAGTGGCTGTTCTACTTTATATTCCCACCAGCAATGTGTAAGTGACCCAGTTTCTCTGTATCCTTGTTAGTGCTGGTATTGTCTCTTTTTATCATTGTAGCCGTTCTGGTAAGTGAATAGCAATATCATTGTTGTGTTTTAGTTTTTATTTCCCTAATGATTAATGATGGTGAACATCTTCTCAGATGCTTATTTGCCACGTGTATATCCTCTTCGGTAAAATACCTCTTTATGTCTTTTACTTATTTTCTAATTGAATTTTTAAAATGTTGAGTTTTGAAAGTTCCTTATATCCTCTAGGTACTAGTCCTTTGTCAGATTGGCTTGCCAATATTTTCTCCCAGTCTATAGCTTGTCTTTTTATACCCTGCACACAGGCTCTACAAGCAAAAAAGCTTTTTTTTTTTTTGAGACAGCGTATCACTCTGTTGCCAAGCTGGAGTGCAGTGGCTCAATCTCGGCTCATTGCAACTTCCCACTCCCTGGTTCAAGTGATTCTCCTACCTCAGACTCCTGAGTAGCTGGGATTACAGGCATGTGCCACCAAGCCCAGCTAATTTTCGTATTTTTAGTAGAGAAGGGGTTTCACCTTGTTGGCCAGGATGGTCTCGTTTTCCTGACCTCATGATCCACCTGCCTTGGCCTCCCAAAGTGCTGGGATTCCAGGCATGAGCCACCACACCTGGCCGCTTTTAATTTTAATGATATCAAAGTTATCAATATTCCTTTTATGAATGTGCTTTTGATTTCAAGTCTATAAACGCTTTACCCAACTTGAGATCCAATAGCTTTTCTCCTAAGTCTTTTTCTAAAAGTCCATAGTTGTACATTTTACATGTATGCCTATGACTTGGTTTTAATTAATTTTTGTATAAGAGGTTTAGGTTTAGGTTCTTTTTCATTCTTTTTTTTGTCTCTAGATGTCCAGTTGTATCAGTACCATTTTGTGAAAAGGCTACTAGCCTCTCTTCATTGAATTACATTCACACCTTTGTAAAAAAAAATCAGTAGAGAGCATTTGCCTGGTTTTATTTCTGTGTTCTCTATTATGTTCCATTCGTTTATGTGTCTGTCCCTTCAGCAGTACCATACTGTCTTGATTATCACAGCTATAAGACTTTATATTAGGTAGACTGCTTCCTCTTACTTTATTCTTTTTCAAGATTATTTTACCTTTTCTTTTCTACACAAGTTTTATAATAAGCTTGCCTGTATCTACAAAAAGTCTTTGCTGCATTTTGATAGAAATTGTATTTAACCTATAGACCCATTTGGGGAGACTTGACATCATTACTAAAATTGATTTTTTTTCAATCCATGAACATGGTATGCCTCAGCATTTATTTATATCTTCTTTTATTTCTTTCATCAGCCTTGTGTAATAGACAGTACAAAGTTTCTGTTCAAGCTTCACTAAGTGTATATCTAAGTATATCATTTTCTTTGGTGTGCTTTTAAGTGGTAAAATGTTTTTAATTCCAGTCACCATATGTTCATTGTTAGTACACAGAAATGCAATTGATTTTTCACGGCTGATCTTGTGTCCTGTGACCTTGCTGAACTTATTTCTTACTCTAGATATTTTCTTTGTAAATTTTTTGGGGATATTACCCTTAGGCAATCCTAATGTCTGCAAATGCAGTCAATTTTTATTTCTTCCTTTCTAGTATGCCTGCCTTTTATTTCTTTTTCTTGCTTTTTCAGTGGCTAGAACTTCTAGTACTATGTTAAATAACAGTGGTAGAGCCTTACGTTGTTCCTGATCTTAGAGGGAACACATTCGGTCTTTTACTATTAAGTTTAATGTTGGCTGTAGGTGGTTGTTTTTTGTAGATGCTAGACACTTTTTAACAAGTTGATATAATTTTCTTCTGTTTCTAATGTCTATTTTTATCATTCACGAGTGTGGGATTTTATCAAATGCTTTTCTTACATCAATTAATATGATTTTTCTTATTTGCTTATTTTTATGATGGAATACATTGACCAATTTCCAAATGCTTAACAAGCTTGAGTACCTGGAATAATTCCACTTGGTCATGGTGTATAATTCTTTTTATATGTTGTTTGGATTTTTGCATTTAAGTATATTGCATATATTGATCCATAGTTTTCATTTTTTTCATTGTCTTTGTGTGGTTTTGGTTTCAGAGTAATACTAGCATTAATAAATAATTTGGCAGTATTTCTTCCTTTTTCATTACCTGGAAGAAATTGTGTAAGATTCATTTCAATCTTTCTTTAAATGTTTGGTAGAATTCTTTAGTAAAACCATCTGTCCTGGAGATTGCTGTTTTAGGCATCTTTTTAATTATTAGCTAAATTTTGACCAATGTCTTTATTGGTTATAGGACTAATCAGATTGTCTATTTTGTCCTGGTTGAGTTTTGGTACTTGGTGGTTTTCAAGGGATTGGTTCATTTGTTGAAATGAATTCTCCAACAAGTTGGAGAATTTGTAAGTATAAATTTGCTCACAGTATTCCCTTGTTACCTTTTTAATGCCTGCAGGATCTGATGTTCTGAAGTGGTATCTTTTATCTCATTCTTTTTTTTTTCTTTTGTTGGGAGACAGGGTCTTACTTTTTCTCCTCGGCTGGAGTGCAATGGTGCAGCTCACTGCAGCCTTGACCTCCTGGGCTCAAGCAATCCTCCCACCTCGGTCTCCTGAGCTGCTGGACTACAGGCTTAAGCCACTATGCCTGGCTATTTTTTGTAGTTTATCTAGAGATGGGGATTTGCCATGTTGCCCAGGCTGGTCTTGAAATCCCAGGTTCAAGCAATCCACCTACCTTGGTCTTCCAAAGTACTAAGACTACAGGTGTAAGGCACTATGCCCTGACTTTTATTTCATTCTTAATAGTTGTGATTTGTATTTTCACTCTATTTTTGTCAGTCTTACTATGGGCTTATCAATTTTATTAACTTTTTTCATATAACTAGTTTTTTGTTGCATTGATTTTACCCATTGTTTTCCTATTTTCAATTTTATTGATTTCAGCTCTGTTATATTCTACTTTTTGGTTCCTCTAGATTGCTTTTTGCTCTCTTTTTCCCTCTAGTTTCTTGAGGAAAGAATACAAATCTTTCCTTATTTCTAATGTAAGCATTTAGTATTATAAATTTCCTTCTTATCATTGCTTTATTTACATGCCACATCTTTTGATATATAGAGATTTTTGTTTTTATTCTGTTCTATGCTTTTTAAAAATATATCTCTTTAAGACTTCATTTATAGCCCATACATTATTTTGAAAGTTGTTTGGCGATTTTTCTCTTGTCTGTTTGTTATCGGTTTCTAGCTGGATTCTATTGTGGTCAGAAAAGGTATTCTGTATGATTTTAATTCTTTTCTATTTGTTGATGTTTGTTTTATTGCCCAAACATATGGACTATCTTGGTAAATGTACTATGTACGCTTGAGAAACATTTGTATTGTATTGTTAGGTAGCTTATTCTATGGATGCCAGTTAGAGCCCATTGGTTGACTTTATTGCTCAGTCCCATGTATCTTTGTTGAGTTTCTGCTAAGTAGAACTATCCATTGTTGAGGAGGGGCTGTTAAAGCAATCAACTATAATTTTCTATTTGTATATTTCGTCTTTCAGTTCCATCTGTTGGTACTTCATGTATTTTGAGGTTCTATTGCTTGTTGCATACACAATTAAGATAAATATTTCTTTCTGATGAGTTATCTTTCTGTCCATATAGACTATCCTTCCTTGTTTCTAAGAATTTTCTTTGCTGTGAAGTCTACTTTATGAGATATTAGTATAACTAGGACTCATCTTTAAAAAATGTTATGTTTATATAGCTTAGCTGTTTTCATCCTTTTGCTTTCCAACCAGTTTGTGTAAAATACTTTTTTGTAAGCAGCATATAATTGGGTCATGTTTATGCATTCTGCTAATGTCTACCTTTTGATTTAGACAATGTATATTTAAGGTGATTATTGCTCTATTAGTACTTAAAAGTGGTATTTTATTATTGTTTCCTCCGGTTCTTGATCTTCTGTGTTTCTTCCTTTTCTCAGGATCACTTGAATGTTGTTTTAAAATTCCAACCTGATTTATTTTTAGTGTTTAATGTGTCCCTTTGCATAGTTTTTGTCGTAGTTTCTCTGGGTTTTACAATATATGTATATGACTTACAAAAGTTGATTGGTATCGATATTTTACCATTTTCAGCTGTGTGTGGAAAACTCACTTCTCTTTAGTTTTTTTATCTTTCCCCTTTAAATATAACTTTATTATGAATCAGAAGGTACTATTATATTTGATTCAATTTTAAAATATAATTTATAGAACTTATGATGAAAAGGATAGTCCATTGTATGCATCCATATGTACTCTTTCTTGTTCCTTTCACCTTCCTGATTCTCAAAATTTTTTTCTTTTATCGTTTTCTTTGTGTTTGAAGTACTTCATTTATATAATATTTAAGGATTGGCCTGCTTATGACAAATTATTTAGTTTTCTGCGTCTGAGAATGTTTTTATTTCTCCTTCCCTCCTGAAGGCTAGCTCAGCTAGATATAGAATCCATGGCTGACCATTCTTTTCTCTCAGCACTGAAAAATTACTGTTTAGGGTTTGTTTAGCTTTTTGGATCTATAGGTTGATGTGTTCTTGACAGATTTGTGGTTTTTGGTTATTATTTCTTTAAACACACTTTCATTCACCACCCCCTTCTTCTTCTTCTTCTTTTTTTGAGACTCCAGTGATTTGAATGTTGGTTCTTATTCTCAGAGGTCAGTGTGGGAGGCTGTATTTATTTAAAAAAATATATATGTTTTATCTCTGTTGTTCATATGGAGTGAACTCTGTTGTTCTGCCTTAATATTCACTGTGGGTATGCTCTTCATCTCTGCTCTACTGTTGAGCCCATCAGGCAATTTTTATTTTTTGAGACAGAGTCTCACTCTGTCACCCAGGCTGGAGTGCAATGGCATGGTCTCAGCTCGCTGCAACCTCCGCCTCCCTAGTTCAACCATCAGGCAAATTTTTATACCTACTACTGTGATTTCCAGTTCTATAATTTCCATTTGATTACTTTTTCTTTTGAGACAGAGTCTCACCCTGTCATCCAGGCTGGAGTGTGGTAGCATGATCTCAGCTCACTGCAACCTCTGCCTCCCAGGTTCAAGCTATTCTCCTGCCTCAGCCTCCTGAGTAGCTGGGATTATAGGTGCCCGCCACCATGCCTGGCTAATTTTTGTATTTTTAGTAGAGACAGGTTTCACTGTATTGGCCAGGCTGGTCTCCAACTCCTGACCTAGCGATTTGCCCACCTCAGCCTCCCAAAGTGCTGGGATTACAGGCGTGAGCCACCACGCCTGGTCTCCATTTAGTTCCTTTTTATAAGTTTGCTGAGATTTACTTTTTCCTTTGTTTCAATAACATTTTTAATTGGTTGTTGAAACATTTTAATTGCTATTGCTTTTATATTCTTGTCAGATCACTCTCAATTTGGATTAATATCACTGTTGATATTAGTTTATTGGGTTTTAAAATTCAAGTCGTGAATCTCCTAGTTCTTGATATGACAGGTGATTTTTAGTTGTATGCTGAGCATTTTGTCTACTACGTTAAAAGTCTCTGAGCTCTATTTAGATATTATTATTATTATTATTTGAGACAGAGTCTCTCTCTGTCACCCAAGCTGGAGTGCAGTGGCACAGTCTCAGCTCACTGCAACCTCTGCTTCCCAGGTTCGAGCAATTCACCTGCCTCACTCTCCTGAGTAACTGGGATTACAGATTTGCACTACCATGGCTGGCTAATTTGTATATTTTTACTAGAGATGGGGTTTCACCATGTTGGACTGGCTGGTCTTGAACTTCTGACCTCAGGTGATCCAAGTGCCTCGGCCTCCAAAATGGCTGGGATTACAAATGTGAGCCACCATGCTCGTCCCAAATCTTATATTTTAGCAGGAAGTCACCCTAGGCTCAGCACATAAATCTTGAACTATTTCTGTGGACTCTGGTTCCAATGGCAGCTTAATTTTCAGAGTCTTCGCTGTGTTGTTTGGTCTGCTTATTTTTTTGGTTCCCTGGGGGCCCCCACTGGTCCCTGCTGGTGTGGCCTATGGAGTGGGAAATGCTTCCCTGGGCCAGCTGCCAGGAGGCTCTTGGTGGGAGAAGGATGTGGTAGAATCTATGTGACTGTGTCCTGGGTGGCCCAGGCGCCTCTGGTCAAGGTAGGAGAGCCCCAGGCCATGGGCAACAGATTCTGTCTGAGCAGCTGCCTACTGTGCAGGCCCCTTCTCTGGTTCCATCTCTCTCTCCTGTGTGTCTCAGCAGGGAAATGTGTCTCAGGCCCAGTGGTAAGGTGTCCTACCATCCAGCCACTGATTTCTGGTGGACTCTGATGGGCCCCTGCCAGTGGTGCCCCGGTGCTGTTGGAGAAACTCTGCTCCATCTGGAGGATGAGTCATCTGAGGACCTGCTGGTGCTGGGCTGAGACCATGCCTGGTGGCCTTCCTGCTGGCTGGGGACTGAGGCCTGGCACTGTGCTGCTCCTCTTGGGTCTTGAACACACCTGCCTTCCCCTCCTCCCAGAGTCCTCCTGGACTTGCTGTATGTGCCATCGTGGGTTTGCAGTTTTGCTTAGTTGGGGGAGCAGGAGCAGGGGGAAGGGGGCTACCCATCTTGTTCTTCCATATGGCTTCTATCTCAGCCCCTTATCAGAAAAGTCACCCAGTGATTTATTGGGTTTTCTATCATGCAGTGAAGCAGCATGGCTATAAGCCCAGCCCTGAATTCTGACCTCCTGGGCTCCATTCAGTCTGTACCATGGCCTTGTACTGTGACCTTGGCCAGTGCATTCTCTGTTCAGGGCCAGGGTGAGCTTCATGCCAGTGTCCTGAGCTGGTCGAGATTTATACCTGCTTGCCGTGGTGCAGTAATTAATAGTGGGCCTCTCTCACTCCCTTGAAACTTTGGATTGCACAGTAAGTTATGGGACCATCTCATCCACAGGGCTGCTGTGAGAACTCAGCGAGCTAACCCATGTGAAGTATTTGTAATAAATGTTACATATTGTTATATGAATTTGTATCAAAAGTGTTATATACATATTATTCATATCCACATCATTTATTATTAATAAAGCTCTACTTTTAAATTTTAGTAAACATGAATATAAATACAAGTTCTAATTTCACCTCCCATACTCTAGTGTTGTCCCGTATGTCCCTGGGTGCCCTGTGTCTGCCGGCCTCAGAAGTGAGTGTCTGGAGTCTGATGCTCACCGCTGGACAGTGAGTGGCTGCGCAGGTGCAGGAGGGCTGTATCACTGCTAGGTGAAGAATAATCCCACATGGTAATGCAGGGCACTGATGACGTTGAGGCTTTTCTCCAGTAACTTCACATCACATACGCCGTTCCCAGGGTTATTCCTGCTCTCAGAGGCGATCGTGCTGAGAAGAGAGCAGTGTCTCTCTTTGCTCTCAGGCTGGGACTTAGCTTAGGTGTCTGGCTGCTGGGGAAATTTGGGAGAAGTTTGGCATGTTAATTTAGAGAGGGAAGGATTGCACAGCGAGGGTAAAATGTCAGAGGGAGAACATGGGATGCAATACCCTGTTTAATTGTAATATTCTCTAATTAAGGTGATTTCATATCTTATGATGCAGTGTAGTAGTACACAATCACTCTGCCCTTGGGAGTAAGCAATCTGGTTAGAAAAACAACTCGCACAGCTTATTGATTTGTGGATTGCCCCCTCTTGGGGTCTGTTTGAACTTTGTTCCCCTGCTGGCTTATTTAGTACCCAGGCGTTTTTAATAGTGACAGAAACAACTTTCTTGGTGGTTTGCTTTGCTTCTGGATTACATTTTTGTATCAATTTAATGGCATGTAGGCACCGGGTGTGGGGCCAGCTCTGCAAAGGTGTTGGTTTTACCCGTATTTTCTTGCCGAAGGATTTTCTGACAATATGGATGTTTGGAGAAGACTTACCATAAATCCTTCACTAATTTCAGTCTATTGTTTCAAAAAAGATTCCCGTTTACAAAAACCTACTTTTTAAAAGTTGAGAATAAAATTCCTTTTTGTCATTCAAGGAAATAACTGAAGAAATAATAGTTGTTTGTGTTAGGAATTATCCCTACTGCTATCTGCTATAAAGTGTTTAAGATATAATCTTTTCTTCCCTAGTTTTTATTTTAATAATAGTTTTTAGTTATGCAAATGTCTTAAAGGGAGTCAATGAGATTTTTGGTCATACAATGCGGGAGTCAATGACCCGTCAACTTATTTCTGTCTTACTCTTCAATCATTTCAATAGCGTTTTTCATTTATTCTATAAAAAACCACTAAAGCCAATTAGTTCTCTGAACTATCAGACTTAAAATTGCTTAAAATTAATGTTCTTTGTACCGCAGTGAGATACTGAATCTGCCTAAAAATCCTTCAATAATATGATGCCCTAAATGTATTTATTAAGGTCTTTAGGCTTTATCTCTATAGCTGCGTTTTCTTTTAAAAAGCACTGGAGACTTTTTCACCTATGGAGTTATTTCTGTGTTGTTATTAAAAGAGGATTCAGAATAAGACATTACTCAAAAACCTAACGCTAAAATTATATTTTGTTTGCACAACTTTCTAAACACCTTTAAAAATGTTTTATGATGTTTTCTTACCTGCCTTTTTTTCTCTTCCACTGGAAAAACCAAGGCCATTAATTCTATAGTTTTGTCATCCTGATGGGATACTCTACAGGCCAGTGTGCTCATGCACATTCCATCCTGCAAGTGCTTACACATGGCAATTAATTTAGGAAGTACACAAGATATTCAAGAAAAAAATCACTCACAAATAGGTATCAAATGATGTGAAAGTGAAACAAATGGAAAAAAATTTCATGCTCATGGATAGGAAGAATCAATATTATGAAAATGACCATACTGCACAAAGTAATTTATAGAATAAATGGTATTCTCATCAAGCTACCATTGACTTTCTTCACAGAATTAGAAGAAACCACTTTAAATTTCATATGGAACCAAAAAAAGAGCCCACATAGCCAAGACAATCCTAAGCAAAAAGAACAAAGCTGGAGGCATCATGCTACCTGACTTCAAAGTATACTACAAGTCTACAGTAACCAAAACAGCATGGTATTGGTACCAAAACAGAGAGATAGACCAATGGAACAGAGCAGAGGCCTCAGAAATGACATAACATGTTATGTTATGAACAACCTTCTGATCTTTGACAAATCTGACAAAAACAAGCAATGGGGAAAGGATTTCCTATTTAATAAATGGTGCCAGGAAAACTGGCTAGCCATATGCAAAAAACAAAAACTGGACCTCTTCCTTACACCTTATACAAAAATCAACTCAAGATGGATTAAAGACTTAAACATGAGACCTAAAACCATAAAAACCCTGAAAGAAAACCTAGGCAATACCATTCAGGACATAGGCATGGGCAAAGACTTCATGACTAAAACAGCAAAAGCAATTTCAACAAAAGCCAAAATTGACAAATGAGATCTAATTAAACTAAAGAGCTTCTGCCTGGCAAAAGAAACTATCATCCGAATGGATGGGTAACATACAGAATGGGAGAAACATTTTGCAATCTACCTATCTGACAAAGGTCTAATATCCAGAATCTACAAGGAACTTAAACAAATTTAAGAGCAAAAAAACCCAAACAACCCTATCAAAAAGTGGGCAAAGTACATGAACAGACACTTCTCAAAAGAAGGCAGTCTTTTATACAGTCAACAAACATGAAAAAAGGCTTATTGTCACTGGTCATTAGAGAAATGCAAATCAAAACCACAATGAGATACCATGTCATGCCAGTTAGAATGGTGATCATTAAAAGTGAGGAAATAACAGATGCTGCCAAGGACATGGATAAATAGGAATGCTTTTACACCATTGGTGGGAGTGTAAATTAATTCAGCCATTGTGGAAGACAGTGTGGAGATTCCTCAAGGATCTAGAACCAGAAATTGACCCAGCAATCCCATTACTGGGTGTATACCCAAAGGATTATAAATCATTCTGTTATAAAGACACATGCACACATATGTTTATTGCGACATTATTTACAATGGCAAAGACTTGGAACCAACCCAAATGCCCATCAATGATAGACTGAATAAAGAAAATGTGGCACATGTACACCATGGAATACTATGCAGCCATAAAAAAAGATGAATTCATGTTCCTTGCAGGAACATGGATGAAGCTGGAAACCGTCATTCTTAGCTAACTGACACAGGAACAGAAAACCAAACACCACATGTTCTCACTCATAAGTGGGAGTTGAACAGTAGGAACACGTGGACACGGAGGGGAGCATCACACACTGGGGCCTGTTGGGGAGTGGGGAAAGGGAAGGGAGAGCATTAGGACAAATACCTAATGCACGCAGGACTTAACCTAGATGATGGGTTGATGAGTGCAGTAAACCATGATGGCACATGAATACCTGTGTAACACACCTGCACATTCTGCACATGTATCCCCGAACTCAAAGTAACATTTAAAACACATGATATGAAAGTGGTGTTATAAGCAGCTCAGTTAGGTCAGACCAAGGGGCACTCAGAAGAACTTGGAAAGCCCACGTGACAGGACCAACATCACATCAGCTCTGCACTTACAGTGCTTGTCAAAGGTAGGCCACTTTCTGGGTGTATCTCTGTTAAAAGATAATTTTCAGAAAGTGAAACTGTGATTCTCATCTCCATACAAAACAAACACAGGAAGATTTTATTTTACTTGTAACCAGTGAGGGAACCAGATTCTAAAAGCAGTCCAAAGGAAAGTAAAAAAGCACAACTCTATATGGAGTAAATGAACTGAATTGCAAATGGTGGCAATACTGATTTTTCACAGGAACCCCGAAGTTGGCTGAGATCCTACAGAACACAACAAGTTTGCACATCCATCCCTTGCCTCCTGTTTACTAAGAGGTGCAAAAAAGCTCAGTGACAATGAACAAGGCAAAAATCAGAGCATCTGGAAGAGTGCGTTATAGATAATGCAGCATTTCTTCACTAAGGCACAAAACTCTTTTTTCTACTCTGTTTGTGGGTTCATTTTCATTCCTTGCCTCTCCTCCATAAGTGAATTAACTCAGGGAAGGGAGGGAGGAAAAAATCATGCTTGTGCAATCCTCAGTTCCCAACGAACGAATGAATACACATTGTTTCCAATTCACTTGATGGAAGGCATACTTGGGTTATAATGGGAATGGGTTTTTCATTATTAGTAGTAGATTTTGTTACTCTTCCAACAATACATGGAGGCTGTTACTTTACTTTTGAGTCCAGCTAACTACTGAACTAATATCCTACTGAAGAAAGATCAGAAAGCGGGAGGGCAGGGAGAAGAAAGTTTAATAAATAGAGTGGTAGATCACATGAAGTAGTCACAATTCTGCATTCTGCATAAGAAAAGCATCCCCTGTAACATCTTCTCACATATAATCTGAGTGCCTCCTCTAAAGAGACACATGCAGACACCATGTCCCAGTCCTGTCCTTATGCTGTGACCTGGATGTGCTCCCTCTAGACCAGAAGGACGGGAATTAAAAATTAGGGGCTTTAGTTCACAAACTGCAATCTTTTCCTCACCCACTGCTTCAGCATACAGTGGAGGTTTTAGACGGCAACCTACAGGTAAACACAATTTAAAATGCCCTTAAGAATTTAGCATTTGGACAGCTTCTGGGAAGGGGAGAAATGGAAGAGAGTGTTGAGGAATTAGATTTCCTTTTTTTGGTAAGAAAACAGGGTGCATGAACAAAAGTGCTTAACGAAGTTTTGAACGGTGCATAACAACGAGTTTTAGCAGACAAGATGAGCTAGTTTATGGGCTCAAGAAGGATCTTGAAACACTGTCACCTGGCTGGCAGCTACATCCGACACCTGTAATACCAGCACTTTGAGAGGCCAGGGCAGGCAGATCACCTGAGCTCAGAAGTTTGAGACCTGGGCAACGCAGTGAGACCCATCTTCACAAAAAGGAAAAAAAAATTAGCTGGGCATGGTGGCCCATGTCTGTAGTTGCAGCTACTTGGGAGGCCGAGACAGGAGCGTCACTTGAGGAGAGGCTGAGGAAAAACCTCCAATGAGAGCTGCTTTCTCCGTTGTCAGCATGTACCAGAGCCAGGTCACAAGGATGAGAGGATGTGCCTCTGCCAAGAGGGGCCTCTCCCGTGAGCGTTGGGCTGACCGTGAAGACACACGTATGTACACTTCAGCCTGAGACCTACGAGGGAATGCAGGTGGACGCGGGGCTTGCAGAGTCCCGTTGAGTAAGCTCTTGTTGTACATGCACAGGAGCAGCTGGCTCAGACTATAGCAAACATCTATGAGCTACACTTAATCCTCATCGTGGTGATACAGAAAGAGAAGCTGAGAGAAGTTAAATACCTTCCCCTCATATCTCAGACTTCAAGAGACATTTTTGAAAAGTTTTGTCTGGGAATAGAGCAGGGTGTAGTTCCTTCCCTCCGCACACGGTCACAGATAGACCTCTGAGCACCGACATGACTTCCCCAGCCCCTGCTTTGCCCCCGCCAGTGCTTGGTGCCCACAGCCCATGGCCCAGTGTGGCCCCCGTGGGGGAGCCAAGAGCTAGGGAGGGAGGCAGGTTCTGTGCCATCCACCACGAGGTCAGGGAGGCCACACAGGGGAGCGGTCACTGTGCCAGTCTCCACAGATGACTGGGGATGAAAAGCAAAGGCCAACAGGAGAGGGTGATGGCATGGCCGACTTCCGGCCTGGCAGGAAGTAGCTGAATCACCCCAGTGATGACAGGACACCATCTCCTACACATCAACTGCTCAGAGCTTTCAATCTGCAGCCTTATTTTGTTCTTACTGGACTCTCACTAGAGGGGCGGAATCATCTCCATTCCAGAAATGGTGCATTGATGGTGAGCTCAGTGAGATACCAATGGTCCACCTTTGTAGCTTGCAGGGGACAAAACCAGGATGTGAACCTGCACTCTTCCACGGCCAAAGCCGGTCCTTTACCCTGTGCCAGGCCACCTCCCATCCCACCCCTGAGCCAGGCAGAGCTGTGAGAGCACCCTCCTTCAGGAAGTCGTCCATCACAGCCGCGGCCCAGGTCACTGCCGAGAGAGAGCCAGTCTGCTTTTGCATTGAATGCACTATTTTACTTTATTTTCGCAATGCTACAAGATAATTATCATTATTCCCACTTATTAGGCAAGGAAACCAAGATTCAGTAGGTTTTGTAACAGAACAAGGCCCTACGTGGCTTTCAGCAGTCAGGACACCTAACCAAGCTGCTGTTGGAGAAAGGAGGCCGGGAGCAGATCTTCTCACGACCCTCTGACTTAGAGCACCAAACTCATGAGAGACTGGGGTTTTGTTTGTTTGTTTTGTTTTAAAGACAGGGTCTCACTCTGTCACTCAGGCTGGGGTGCAGTGACGCAATCACGGCTCACTGCAGCCTCAATCTCTCAGGCTCAAGTGACGCTCCTGCCTCAGCCTCCCAAGTAGCTGCAACTCGTTATTCACCCTCCGGTTTGCTGCTGCCTGTCCCTGTCATTTTTATTGTTCCCTCCTAGAAGGGACCGTCAGAGGAACCTATTCCTTGAGCCAGCTCCAGGGGTTGGGAAGTTCTGACATTTTCTTGTGAGACGCACTTTGAAGACAGTCTGCCCCAGGTCAGCCATCAGCATTGCTGCAGAACTTACCCCAGTGTTGCCTCCTTTGGGGGGAGGCCGAGTCTGGTTAGAGATCTGGCCTCTGCAGGCCTCTCTGGGTTCTGGGGCCACAAGCCTTGTTGGGGGTCTGCAGTTTTCAGTTGGCGTCTACATGTGTCTGTTAGGTTGTGGGGCCTGGGGCGTGTTTTTGACAGAACATTCCTAGACTCTCATGCATTTCTCTCAGCCTAAAGCCCAGGCTGGCCCCCTGCTTCATGAATAATGTGCTTATGTTACCATGCCAACTTGTGGGCTTATCTTTCTAAATGGCATGCTTTCACTAGGATGTTTGTGAAACTTTTGATATGATCAAGGGAGTTCCAGAGACGTCTTTGAAGAAAAAGGAAGCAAAATTTCAAACTCACATAGTCTTTACTCTTTAATTAGTATGAGAAAGCATCAAAAAAAGTTACATCCCAAGATCTCTTTCTCGAGAGATTCTATGACTAGGGCAAAAGAAAAACACTGGAAAATATTGAAATTGTGTCTTTTAGAACGTGAACCTAACAGCCTACTATTTCCTTCCCAAACCGTCTTCCATTTTGTGTGTGTTCCTGTCTCTTTCTTTGATCTACTTCCTTCCCTCCTGACAAGCCAGAAACTCCCTAGACTCAGCCGCCTCTTCCAGTCAAAGCTTCAGAACAGGAGTCTTCACTGTTGGTCTGAAGTCCTGGTCTTACATTGAGCTGAGAGCTGTTGTGACATTTTTCAAGAGCTGGCTGAATAGGGAAACATTTGCAGAGGGATTTACAGTAACGTTAGGAATTATAATCCAGGGGTCTCTGATGGACACAAGTTGGTTCATTATTAGTGAGGTCCTCAGTTGATAGAAACTGGATGGAAAAAGCAGGATGAGAAGCCAAAGGAAGATTTTTAAAAGACCTCAAATTTCATAGAAACTAGAGGGGTTTAGAAAAGCTGTCAGGTTGAAAAACTCTTTAAAAGGCTCTACCCAAAAACTTTCCCATGCAAAGAGATGGGACTTTGACCAGTCCTGTAAGAAGAGATGGGGCCGGGGGATGAGAGCCCCTGTCACCAGCAGGCAGCACCCAGGGTAGGACCTTGAGTCACAGAGGCCCCTGCTCTCTCCTTGCTTTTTGCAAATGTGATTAAGCCAGAAATTAGAGATTTATACATAAGTGCAAACTGGAATGAGAAGTAACCCCAGTGTCAGAACTCCTTGCTAAGCATTTTGAAAACACCTTAGAATGGAAGCAACGTAGAACCTGAGTAAATGAATGGCTTTATAGATAAAACAACCGGACACCCCTCCCTTTGTGGTACAGCCTCAGAGGAGGGAGTCTCTTGACAAAGATGCCCATGGATGCTGGAAAGGAAACGATGCTGGAGCAGGAATTGCCCTGTCTTGGCTAAGAAAACACAACATACATAAACAGTACACTGCTCAGAGGGAATTTTCAAGGAGAAGCTGGTCTAAAGGTTAAAGGATCTCTTCCAACTTGTAGAGATAGATAAGGGCAAGTAGTGGATCCAAAAAGCTACGGCATGTTGAAATCACATGTTGAAATAGAAGTGAAATTTTCCTAACTTCATGAGCTTGTTTCTTTGGTTTACTGTTTATCTTCATCTAAATTACGAAGGAGTATTTTTTTCTGTGTCATCTGTCAAAATATTGTCTTGCTTGCATACCTTTCTGAGCTTAATAAGTTACCTTCTAGGTTTATTTTTAAGCGTTTCATGATCACTTTCAAATAAATAGCAATCCCCTGCAGTTACAGAGGGACAAGTGCATTTTAAAATACTTCAGCTGCCTGAACACCATCTAATATAAATGCAGTGTTTTTTTTTTCAAAGTTCAACAGACACTTATTTGATTTTTTTTTAAGTTAATGACTGGCCACTTATTGGTGACTCTTGTTCTACCCCAAGACAGTTCTATGGTGGTGGCTGCCAGCAGCCATCAGGGTGGAAATGAGCATCTGCGTGTGCCAGGCTTTCTGTTAGGAGTGGCACACACACCACGCCATCTTTACCCTCCCAGTGACCTGCCATGGGGCCACCTTGTTTCATAGATCAGGAAACCGTCTCTCAGGTTAAAGGCTTTCAGACCCATGTTTGCCTTCTTGTCCTTCCCCAAGTGCTGAGCACAGTGTGGGCTGTCCAGGGACATGCATCCGTTCACAGAGCATTGTGGCATTCTGTGGGAGGTGCACTGGTGTACTCAAAAGGGATGCTGGGAGCGTTCAACTCCTAAGGAAGGACATGGGCCACCTAAAAATGTGGCACCCAGCCTGCATCTTAGGTCTCAACTGAAGTTTCCTCTTTCCCCGGAGACTCCTCCAGGGCTTCCCTGTTGGATGCTGCCCGTCTTCCTGGTTGCCTGGAGGGCCAACGTACGCAGCTAATGGTCCTCATCTGCTGCTGCTATGACCCTTAGACCCCCCAAGAAGTGTGGGCCTATGTCACCTGCTGGTTCTATGGGGTATTTTGCAAGCTGCCCAGTCTGCACCTTGCCATTCTTAATCGGCCGCCTGCAGGAGTGCTTAGGGTGCTCTTCACGTTGTGACTCTCTCACTAGGTTCCTGATCTGATGCTCTGGGAGGCAGAGGGTATTCCCCGTGCCACACAGGTGCATCGCCACATGTCCTTTTCTGTGCCAGCCTAGATGGCAAAAAGTCACTTGAGGTCTTCAACTTTCTCTTACATCAGAAGGAAACTGCTGTCCTTTCAGAGGTTGCCTTACAGGCAGTCCAATCTTTCCCTTAATTGCTTCTCTCAGGAAAACCTGGAGTCTTCATTCCAGGGAACTGCTGGCTCACCATGAATTCCCAGAGAGAAAAACAGATAAGGTGGATCTGGGATATTTAACACTCGCAGAGTTTAGATGACTGGATTCCTTGAAATGCACTCAAGACTTACTCAGCGCCGTTTTTCTTTAAATGAGGAAAGGACTCACACTGTTCTCTCTTGCCTTTCCCTTCTCTTTCTCTGTATTTTCCTAAATACTGTCCCATCAGGTAGCGATTAGGAAATGTGCTGGAGGACATCTGAGTTTTGGGAAAGCAAGCCCTTCTCAACTGTCATGAATTTAATTTAGGTTACATAACTTTTCCTTGGTCCTTGGCCAAAGAACATTTTTAATGGGAATAAGTTATTACTACCAAGTACTACATTCCTGATACTTTTGGATGTTTAAGAACCTTTATCAGAAGCAAGTAGGATACCAGTAACTTTTGGTCCTTCCCAAATAAAGTAACTTTGTTCAACTATAGCAGAAATTTATTTCAGTGTTATGACAGATTTTAATTGTCTTATTTACAATTTGCTTATTTGTCTCTTAGAGGGGATGATGTCTTCAGATAAAGCTTAACTGAATCATATGTGGACAACTTTTCACCATGTCAGGACAAAGGGACTTCTCACCCTGTGCAGCTCTGCTGGGGCCTGTGCCTTTTGATCACCTTGGGCTGTTGGGAGGAGCACCATGGAAGGGATTTGGAGACCGGGATTTGGAGTCATTGCTGGGCTCCAGACATGAGGATAAGGGGCTGAGAAGCATCACAGTAAATCATCTGTGATGGTAAAACGCAGTGCTGAAATCAGCATCCATCCAACGAAAATAAGTCCTTCTTTTTTAAAAAAAATTATAGGTTATAAAAGCCATACAACTTTGAATGAAAATAAAAATTTGTTTGAGAATGCAAAGGGAAGGCCAGGTATGGTGGCTCATGCCTGTAATCCCAGCACTTCGGGAGGCCGAGGTGGGCTCAGACCGGCCTGGTCAACATGGCAAAACCCTGTCTCTACTAAAAAAAATACAAAAATTAGCTGTGTGTAGTGGTGCGTGCCTGTAATCCCAGCCTCTTGTGTGGCTGAGGCATGAGAATTGCTGAAACTTAGGAGGCAGAGATTGCAGTGAGCTGATATCACGCCACTGCTCCCCAGCCTGGGCAACAGAGTGAGACTGTCTCAGAAAAAAAAAGTGCAAAGGGAAGTCTATTTTTCTTCCAACTAATATCTCATATGATATCATCTGAACATTTTGGCTTGGGCAGCTCTGCTTTGCTATGGAATTAATTTTATTTTTAAAAATTCATTCATCTCCCGGTTATCATTGCCCTCTGCTGATGCAGGCCATTCTTCAGCAATTCTGTGGAGTAAGAGCCTTCATTTCAGGTTTCAGGAGATCTTCTTTTTTTGTAAAGTGAATTCACAGTAAAAGAAAATGGCAGTCGATAGATTCTTTTATTCAGAACTGACAAGTTCTTCATAATCATGAATACATTTGGGTAAACAGCCAATGCTCTGATAGTCACAGGCAGAGACTCTGGGTCGGAGAAAGCCCAGGTCAGTGGCAGCGGTGTCTCTCCGTCTGTGGATGATCAGAGCCCTGGTGAACGAGGGCCTGTTTGCTTTGCTTGCACAGTAAAGACATTAAGTCTCCCAGCAGATTAGATTTAGCATCTGGCCACATCCTTAGTTTACAATGTTAAGCAATGGAGATCCCGCACTAGCCTTGTAAGGCAGTGTGTCATCCCAAAAACTTTAAATTGAGTTACACGAACAGCACAGAAGAGGTTTATTGCTGAGAGTCATGTCTGTTTCATCAGCGTGATGTCAGAGCCGTCTTCTCTGCTGCTTTTAACATCCCACAGTTGCCTGAAAGGCAGCATATCACATTATAAGGTGTAGCTCAAGGTCGCTGAATCAGAAGCCTGCAAATATTGTTTGTTAGTTTACGAGGCTCATTGAGCTGCATCTGGACCTCTCTGTGACTGTTCCAGTCAGTGTCAGATGGGTGTTTGCTGAAGGCCTCCTCTCAGCTCCGCAGCCTTTCTGGGCATAAGCTGAAGGTGCTGCATGCTCACGAATGCTGCTTTTGCTTGCAATTCCACGTTCACTGCCCCAATTTAAGCTTTGAAACATGCTGCACATTTAGCCATGCTGCCATGGAAGTATATTTGGAGGGTAAAACAAAAGAAAAACTGAAATTACAATTAGAATAAAAGTCATTTACAGTGCGGCTGGCGACCCCGAAACCGCCATGGAGGGTTTGTCTGGGTAAACCTGCCAATTTCGCTATATTGGGAGTATCAGTTTGATGAGCTTTGCCATTTTCTTAGGCACGGGGTGAGGCCCATAATTGCTTTGTTTCCGTATGCAGAGAACACCAACTGGTGTTAATTGGAGTTCCTAATGGGATTAAAACTGGTTTGGAGAGAGGTTGTCTAGTCTTCTGTTGATTGTGCCTTGAGTTAGGGGAGAAGGCACACAAGATTGCAAACCTGGGTCTAGTAAAGCCTCCTGTTTTTACGCGCTGGCTGCACCCACATGGGCAGGGCTCGGGGTGGACTCAGTGCCAGTGAGAGCGGCCAGTGGAGGGTGCGGCCAGGGCTGACTTCTGTCTGTGGGAACATTGCATGAATGGGGATGGGCTTTTGGCAAAGCAGGAGGACAGGATGGCTGGGAGGGGTTAACTTCAAGAAAAACGCTGTACAAACCACGTAATTATCATCTACATTTTGAAACCTCTGACTTTGCATCCCTGAAGTCTAAAGCTGGCACTAACAAATACTGCATTGGGAGAGAATTTGGGTGAAGTCACCGTGGATGGCTTACTGGGCTCTTTCAGGACTGCAAATGGCATTTCTCACCTCCTCCCCACTAGTCTTTTCAGTTGCTTGGCAAGTTTAAGAGGGAAAAAAATCCCTTAATTCTGGTTAGAAGTGTTTTAAGCGTTACATAAATGGTATCTTGGCTGGTTAACTTCAAGAGCAGTGTGCTAGTTTCTAAACAAGTTTCATCTCAGGCAGCGTTTCTGTGTGCTTTGCAGGATAGCACTGCTGAAAAATACCTCTGATTTAAAGCCCCCGATACACCTTGACCTCGCCATCCCCATCTGCCTGAGCGCACCAGTATATAAAATAACAAATGAGTTGTGTTTGCTGAAATTCTTTGGTCTGTATTTGCAAAGGTGCAATGAATTCCAAATAAAAAAATAAAATTATCTGATGAAAATGCTTCTTTTCCTGTTTTAAGTTTTACATCTTGGCCTTCAAAGGGAATTCAAAAATTGGCATTCTTAGGTAAAGCCAGAGCTCCCATATGATTCAACACTTCTAATCCTAAAATACTGTTTTCTATTTATCAATGAAGTCAGGAAATGCTGTGTCATTGATAACATTTTGACTCTCTAAATGTTAGCATTAGCTCAGTTTTTTGGCTACATGTTTGTAATTGTGTAGATCAGAGAGCCAAGACAAATTCCACTCTCCGTTAAGTGTGGGGAGAGGAGCGTTAAACATTTACGAGACAAAAGTCGCTTTCCCTTTAACTCGGCATTTGCAGTTTGTAGGGACAAATTGTGTGTCCCTGTTCTGGTAGATTCAGTGGAGGTCACAGTGGTGTGTCTCAGTGTTTCGTGGTTGGGAACGAAATTTCATGGTCAGTCACAAGTGGAAAAAAGTCCTTCTGCATGACAAGGGTGGCCGTGCTGCAGGACCTCGCTGTGGCTTCAGCAGCTGCAGGGTAATGTCACCAGGCACTCCCAGGGCAGCGGCTGGTGGAATCTCTTCAGCTGTTGGCGCTTCGTTCCTGTTGGGGAGAGCTTGTTCCCAAGTGCGTCCGTGATTACGTGCCAGGACTCATTCATGATGACAAATGCAGTTCTTTCTGATATTTCTAAGTACGGTGGGAGCTACAACGTTTGCACAGGGCACCTGTCATCGGCAATGATATCTCTCCAGGAAATTTCCAGCATCTTCCACAGATGCTCCTCTAGAGGTAACCATCCCCTCAGGGGGGCTGACTTCGCTAGGTGACTTTCTGAGGCTGGAACCTAGCTGGTAAGCAGGCTGAGGCCTGGGCACAGGCTCCCTTCTGCCGGCTCGCCGCTCATTGCCCTAGTCATGAGTTTATTCTGTGGCACTCATTTTTGTTGCGCTTTGTTTTAAAGCATGATTTGTTTTTCTTAAGAACTCCTTAGAGATCACAACCTCCATAAGCGATTGCTGTGTAGAAAACACAGGCGATAACTAAACCAATGTGAATTTATGTTCTTTCTATGAAAAGATCCTGCACGGACTAAGGGTAACATCTTAGGCTAGCAGGTTAGATAGCCTGCATTTTGCTGTGAAACACACACACAGCAGTGACACACTTTAAACACCATGTGTTTTAAAACGTAGGGATACCGTGGCTTGCAGTGCTCCGGGGTCTGGGATGGGCGAGCCGGAGGGGCGGGGGAGGAACCCGGCGCCCAGGCTCTAACGGCTCTGTCAGTTCAGATAAATCGCACAGCCCTGGTCCCGGATCCCCAATCTTCAAAGGCCGAGTGTCCGGTTACATTTTATAAGTAGAAACTCAGATTCAAAAGACTCACAGAGATAATCTAGCCTTAGCTGGAAGACCCTTCACACATACTTTCGATATTGACATGCTTTATTTTCACAGGCGCTTTCTTCTGTCAGCCTTTTTGTAGGTCAGGGGTTTGAAGGCCGGTGCCATGGTCACCCTTCCCAGCGCAGGGCGCCTGGCCCCGGGCAGCTGCATCAGCTCCCCAGAGGCTGCCCCGACTGGGCCGTGCCTGATCTCACAGGCACGCTGCCAGGGCTCTGCTGTCACCAGCCCGGGCTCAGGGCGCAAGGGGACAGCTCGCCGGACAAGACCGGGTGACTTGTAATTGCCTCCCGCCTGTGCGCGTCTGTGGGGCGGTTTCTGCATCCGTGCAGGGCTTGCTGTGCAATTCCATGTTTAACTAGAGGCATCTGGTGCCTCTGCTGCTGTTTACTGAAACCCTTGGTTGCACTTCATAAAGCGGCTGGCCGGGGGCTGTTCTTCCCCAGGCGCCCCGCCCGCCCCGCTGGCCGGGATGAGGCTGGGGGAGCCAGGTCTGCAGGGCGGGCTCCACGGGCCTATTTGGACGCGCGCAGATTTCCAGCTCAAGCTCTAGCGGATTTGCTTCTACTTTAGCCCCTGGGCCATCTGAATGGGATGTGGGCCTCTTGGTCAATGCCGGTTCAGAGAACCGTTAGACACTTCCCAGAATCTCTGCCTCACCAAGAACCGCTCCACGTTCTGCGCCGCGACTCCCGCGTGCTCCCAGCAGGACTCAGGGGTCCGGCCGAGGGGCCCTCCGTGTCCTTTTCCCCTTGGCGCCACGTGGGTATTATGCTGACGGAACACAGCCCCTTCCCAGCCGGGCGGCCCCGCAGTCCAGGCCCCGCTCAGCCTCGGGATGCAGCCTCGCCGCGGCGCCCCTTGCCACCCGCGCGGGACATGGCTGCTCACTCTCGCATTCCACCGCCCCCTGCTCCTTTGAGCGCTTTGGAAACCCGCTGGTGGTGGCTCAGGCAGATGGAGGCAGGGCTGGAAGAGGAAGAAAAAGCCCAGGGAGTAACTAAGTGTCAAGGAACTCATTGTCTGCTCTCCACCTGTTGTTATTCTGGTCCCAATCAACCTGCTCGCCAGGCTGGAGCCAGCGGCCATCTGGAAACACTGCTCTGTTTATAAACTTGGCATGAAGCAGCACTCCCGGGCCCTGACCTCCCACACGAATCTGGAAACAATTAGAGCAAGATGATAGGCAGGCGGGGAGCGCTCCGGGGAGGGGAGGGAGGGGGCGCCGCAGAGCGGGGGAGCCGGGAGTCAGGGGTGGGAGGCCGGTGGGGGAGGAAGTTGGGATGGATGTGGGAGGAGCAGGGGTGAATGGGGACTGGTGGCGTGGAGGCCAGGGAAGCCTGGGTCTGGGTGGGGTCCGGGTGGGAGCTAAGGATGGGGTGAGTCAGGGGGAAGGGTGGGGATTCCCAGGACGGTGGGATGGGGGCCCCTGTGGGTCTGGGAGAGTCACGGAGGAGTCTGGTGAGGTCTGGGCCCTGCTGGGAACTGGGGACGACCGCCCGCCTGGGGTGTGAGGACCAGGAGAGGGGCCTGGGCTGCCTGCTGAAGATGGTGCAGTGGCAGCAGGCCCCACGCTGCCCTGCGGCCTCGGTCTCACAGGGTGCCCTTCCTGGGACCCCCTGAGGCAACAAAACAGACATAGGGAGCAAGGAAGTCATTCCTGCCTGTGCCTTTGCTGTGAGCAGCGAGCAAGTGGACTCTGGTGAATGAAGTTCTCTTTCACCTTGTAAGGAAGGCATTGCAGAGTTTCAGGTCATTTTATTAGTTTCAGAAACACATTCTTGAAAAGCACTTTTTAACCAAAGGAAGTTTAAGCATGCCCCGTTTTGCTGGAGAAAAGCGGAGCTACTTGAGCCACGGGGGGGGACATTCCTCTGCTTTTGGAGCCATACAATCTAATCTGTAGACGCATGCCATGTTTTTGTGTCTGGGGAGCTGATTCAGGCTTCCAAAGTCCTGAGTATCCGTGAAATGAATGAGTCTCTTCCTCTTTTCTCAAGAAACAACCTCTCTCGCTTGCTTTTTTCCCTGCAGTTTTGAAATGTGATTCCTAGCTCCAAGTCCATGCTGTTTTCACACTCAGCTGGGTTTCTAACTCCTGAAATATTAATCTATGGGGGTTGCTGGCAAACCAATAATTGGCACCCATTAACAAGCTCCTCATTGGCCAAACGATACTTGAGGAGGGAAGTTGACGGTTCGGGTCTTCTTGGCTCCTGCGGCTGGGCCGGGTGGCCTCTTCCTGGCCTCTTGTCCTGCTTCACATGCACAGAGCTGCTGATCTCAGCTGGGAACACCGGCCCGGAGTGCATCTGCTTAGATCTTTAAGAAGAAGTAATCCGTGGAAAGCGGTGCCATCAACGGATACGCGTCCTCCCGCCTTCCCTGCGCAGTCCTGCCTGACCGACCTCCTCCCCACACGCTGTTCTCCACGTTGCCTTCCCGTTCTGCTTTTTGCTTAAACGCATTCCTCAGCTCCGTGCTTCTGATAGACGGGTTACTAAAATCCAACCCAACAACGTGTAGGACGGCCGAGTGCATAACAAGCAGCAAGGTGAAAAAATAACCAGCAGGACCCGCAGAGGTTGGGGGCACCGCTGGGAGCTGTGCCTCAGTGGCGCTTGTTGCCAGTGACTGCAGCTCTGCACGGGCTGATTGCTGTCGCTGAGAGGTCGAACCTCTCAACTAGTTTTTGCCTCTTGAGTCTCATTGCAAATGGATGCGTTTGAACTATAATATAAAGCATTGTGTTTATTTAACCCTGCAAACGGATCTCCTTTGTCTTTGTGAACTGGCTGGGCAGCTAAAGACCCACATTCCTTCCACAGTTAATAAAACTTCCTATTTTTCTCTGTGCTTATAAATTTAATTACACTCAGACCCATTTAGTCTACATCAGTTTTTCAAACTACCTAAATAAACAGCCCCTCAATGTGCAGCCTAATCATCTTCGGATTGAGAGACACAAATGGGTTGAAAACCCATTTTGCCGGTTTTGTCTTCATCATCTTAAGTCTTGTCCATTTTCAGACCTGGAGCTGGCAGAAACGGGAACGGAGTGGGCCGTACTTCCTCCCCAGAGAAAACACTTATGCTTTAAAGGACTCCATTATTAAATTTCAAACTTATTAAAACAAAACAAAAAGCACCACAAAACAAGAGCCAAGCCAGATCCAGCTTACATTATGGAAGACGCCGAACATTCTATCAGACATGGAGAACATACTTGGGTGTGTGTATGATCAGGAGCAGGAAAATGAGCCCTCCGGGTAATGCCCCGGCTGAGGCGTGTCTCCCAAACACACAGCTCCTTCCGAGAGAAGTAAATGCAAGTGTTGGCATCCAGGAGCTCCCCGAATCTCTGGGCCGCCGTCTTGCAGACCTGAGTTTCACCCTTTAGCTAATGGCTGAAGTGTTGTCCATTTTGGCTTTCTCTTAAATCTTCTCAAAACAAGGTCTCTTCACATGGTGCTTAAAACCGTGCTTTTGTGATTAAGCACACCATGGTGCTTTCTTAGCTGAAAGCATTCATCTCCCTTATCAGAGTTTGCTTTCTCCTTCCCCGCAGGCTGCCTTTAGGGAGCCCTTACGTTTGCCTCTCTGGACAGACTCATTGCTAACAGCCGCCTCCTCTGTTCCTGTTTGCTGCCTTTTGGGTTTTTCCTAATTTGATTGGTAAGATTAAATCTTTGCTCCTCCCTCCATACACAAAAATCAAAGATTGGGAACCCAAACTTCAAAACAAAACCTGGACATCGTTTTTTAAAAAATTTGATTGCTTCTTGGGAATTATTTTTTTTTGGATTGCTTCTTGAAATTTCATTTCTACATAATGTGTTCTTACAGTAGCATTGTAACAACTGCTTTGATGTTTGGCCCAAGGAAGACTTTACAAAATGACTGTCTTTGCGGCTTTTTCACTGGAGAGTCAGCAGCTAGTGTGGAACTATGTGATGAATGGAAGAGCACACCTTTCACGTTTTCTCTCCTGGAGAATGGAGCTACACAGGAAAGTAGCTTTGAGGTATTCTCTCTTTCCAAAAATGCTCAGCTATGCGGTGTGGATTAAAATTCTAGAATTCGTGACCTTGGACCCCCATCTAAAGACCGGACAACATTTTATCCCTGCTCCAGTATTGTTTTTGGGGAGGTGTTGGAGGGAAGCAGGGTCAGGAGCGTTTCCACCTCCTGGTGCTGCTGTGTGGACTCTATTGCCTACTTAGTGACATAGAGGATGCTTTTTAAGGCAAATGTAGGACGAGGCCCTCTGTGGGTTAGTTCTGATGATTGCTTGCCTCTTTTCTAGAGGAGTGAGTAGTGCCTGGACCTCTGCAGTTGCTTACAGCAGTTCACTCCTGCAACTACAGATGAGCGGAGGACGACAGTGGGCTCAAGCCCCTTTAAGACTTGCACGTGATGCTAACAATGCTTGTTGAGCATGGTGTCCTCCATTAGGGCTCCTGTAGGAAATGCACTGTACACCTGTGGTGCCATAGTGGAGCTACGTCGGGAATGCCAGAGGGCTGTCTGTGCGATGGTACCGTTGCCCGTCTGCCCTTACGGATAACGTGCGTCCTGTCTGCCTCACTCACCACTGCCCACCTCGTTTCTAGCAAATTACTGGTGAATTGTAGGCATTCAGTAAAAATGTGCAGAATGAGTGAATGGCCAGGGACATTTTTTGCTTCTAGAAATTGGGAAATATAGCAAAAATAGCCAGAAGTCCAAGCCTAAGCTGGAGGGATAGTAATTCACATAATGTCCTTTCTATCTCCTATCCTTCCACTTGAAGGAGGCTTTGCCACGTGAACGTAACTTGTCATTGTAACTCTTCTAGGGAAGCGGCACTACGCCACTACTGGTGGTGGTCATAGGAACTGGAGTTTTGCAGTGGGGATGATAGTCGCAGACATATTGTTATATCATTATATGATCTCATCTCGTGTCCTACAGGCTTCTGGTTTTGATTCTACTGGAAAAGGGCAGGTATCTACTGACCAGCAAAGATTTCTCATGTTGAAATTCAAATTCACTTTTGGTTTGGCAACTTAATGTGCTGGAAAGCAAAACTTTGCACAGAGAGAGGAGAGAGAACACACACACACACACACACACACACCCACACACACACACACACACACACACACACACATGCTTTCTTAATCCCTTAACTCATCAAGCATGGAAGATTCAGAGCATAGCGTGCCACCACGAAGTATAAAGAAGATGCCACCATGTGCTGCTGTGAGGAAAAGGACATTGACCGAGGGGTGAGAGAGCTCAAAGCCCAGCCCTTCTAGCGCACAGGGAAGAAGGTAGAGCCTGAGGCAGTTCTTTTTTTTTCTTTTTCTTTTTGAGACGGAGTCTCACTCTGTCACCCAGGCTGGAGTGCAGTGGTATGATCTTGGCTCACTGCAACCTCTGTCTCACGGGTTCAAGACATTCTCCTACCTCAGATTCTTGAGTATCTGGGAGTATAGACGCACACCACCATGCCCAGCTAATTTTTGTATTTTTAGTGGAGACAGGATTTTGCCACGTTGGCCACCATGGTCTTGAACTCCTGATCTCAGGTGATCCGCCTGCCTCGGCTTCCCAAAGTGCTGGGATGACAGGCGTGAGCCACCGTGCCCGGCCTGTGCCAGTTCTTTTGAAGAGCTTAAGACCTCCCTTAGTTGAGTTCCTTTGGAAACATTCACACTAGCATGGGGAGCCTGGAGGACTCACGGGCTGGTGGCATCCCCATTTCTCGGGATGCGAGGGCTGTGGGTTGTGGGAGCCCCATCCACAGCCACCAGAACGTGGGCACTGTGCACACCCTCGGCCCGTGGGCAACATCAGAAAGTCTGGGCCTTCACCAGCTGAGCCCAAGCCACCCAAAGGGGAATGTTTGAGACAGTCCTGGTGGGGGCTGTGAGGACACTGGACAACCACAGCAACGTTGCTCACACTTTTCTTTGCTGGTTTGCAGAGGTAGGGAGTGACAGGGACTGTGGGCTCCTGAGGGCAGGGTGCAATCTCCGTCTTCAGGGACAGGTGCTCCAGTGTCGAGCACACTGCCTGGCATGCAGGGGCCCCTCAATGAACAGGGGCACCTCGGCTGCTCCTGTAGAGACGCTCAGTACAGCTTTGTTGAAATGGTCCTGTCTGGTCCACATGTTCTCTTACTAAGGTCATCCCTGACTGCACAGGCTCACAGCAGCCTTCCTTCTTGGGTGAGTGCGTGTATACATATTTCTATTCTATGACTCTGCACCCCTCTTTTACCAGCGCGTCATAGTTTATTCTGTTTGGACGACTGTGACATAATGGCCACGTGATACTTCGGTTTTTGTTTTTAATTCTCCATTTTTTTTTGCTTCTAAACTGCGCAGATTTTTCCAGTATACCGTCTCTACCATCTCTACTGCTTTACTTTTTCTTTCTCTTTCAACCTCTGTTCTTTCCTTTGCCTTCCCCTCCCGTGACCTACAAAGTGTTACTCTGAGCGGCTATCCCAGGAGTGACTGCAGCTCGTTGAGGTTCCCATCCCGGCCCGGAGCTTCCACTCAGAGCCCACACCTCGTTCCACACACAGCGCTCTGGCCCCTGCCTCTCTGCGAGATGGATAGCAAAAATAACCCCACCTCTCCCTCCTCCCTGCAAAGCTATCCATAGCATTTGCAATGTGACTTTGTAATTTTCCCATTCGGGGCTGATCTGTTTCTCCAGGTCCTGGGCCTGCACAGTCTAGTGACTTGCTTTGGCCAGTAGAATGTGCTGGAATGTGCTGGTTCCAAGGCTAGCCCCAAGAGGTCTTGCATGCATCCTGTCTTTATTTTGGAGCTCTACCACTGCTGTGAGAAACGTCTGGGCTGACACACTGCAGAATGAGTTTTGTGGAGCCCAGCCACTCTTAACTGTCAAGCCCCAGCTGACCTACACAAAGGACTGACTCATGAATGAGCCCAGAGGACACCAGCTGAGCCCTTTGCAGATCGGCTGAGCGTCCTGGCCAATCCATAGCCCATGACAAACAGGACAACACTGATTTTTCAAATCGCAGCGTTTTTGGGATGGTTTGTTGGGCAGCAGTCGCTGACCGATACAGTCAACAACCACGTTTTGTTTCGTGTTTTGTGGCATGCATGGAAGGGATCTTTCTTATCAGTCCTTGTGGCAGAAACTTTAAAGGTTAACGAAAACCTGTTTCCTTTTCCAACAGACATACAGCAAGGTGATACTGCCTCTCTTGATCGGGGCCGTGTGACTGAGTTCTGGCTAATGGGACATAGGCAGAAGGAGGCATGCCATGTCTTAGTCCAGTCCATAAATGCCCCCACCTCTTCATTCCCCATCTGCAGGCCCAGTGGAGAGGAGCTGGAGGAGGCCAAGTCACTGGAGGGACGATGCGCGGTCCCTGAGTGCCCAGGTGCATGACTGCGACTCAGCAGGGATGCCTACAGAGGGCTTTGTGCAGGTGAGAAGCAAGTCCTCACCGTGCCAGGCGAGAAGCAAGTCTTCACTGTGTCAGGTCACTGGTACTTTGAGTCATCACAGCCAGAGGTACTTCCTGTCACCACCCTCCTTCTCCCACTTGGACTCCTGGTGGCCGTGGGCAGATAACTCCTCTTCCCTTGGTTTCCTGGAGGCCACACTTCATGGTTTCCCCACACCTGTATCAATGATTCCCACCACCTTCCAGATAAAGCCCAAGATCCTGAGCTTGGTTGAACTCCCTGCCCTTCCTTCTCACCACACAGCTTCTCACCCTGTGCACTTACTCTGTGGGCTTACATTTGTTATTCCCTCCGCTTGAAATACTGTTTCTACTTTCTGCCCTACTAACTGTTCAGGGCTGACCTGTTGCTGGTTCTGAGGACACTGGGCTGTTGTGCCCATGGGCTCTGATGGAATCCTGCGTTGGTCCCGTGGTGGGACGCGCGGTTCTCACGCTTCTCCATCTCTTTCGCCAGCTGACTGTAAGCTCTGAGCGGGTTCAGCCTCCTGGGCTCATGACTGCATGCCAGATGCGTAAACAAGTGCTTGTCACCAGGCCGTACTAATCAGCATTTGCTGAGTGCCTGGATTAATGGGCTTTGTAGGACTGGGGAACCAGCAGGCCGTGGAGCCTAGAAATTGGACTCAGAGTTCAATGACTGCTAATGAATGAGGAAGTCAACCAGGAAAAATGACGGGGTTTAGTCTTCCTTGGAGATTATCTGTACTTGGTCCCCTGACGATGACTAGACTGTTTGCAATTATAGGTACAGAACAGCCTTCTTTCAAATAGCGTTTCCTTCTACCATCATTAGTGATGAAAATCGGGCAGGATTTATTTCACATATTACCATGCAGAATTTGATGTTGTTTTTATGTGAACATAACTGTTCTGTAAAACCTCAGGCATTTTTCTCTATTAGAGTTGGCAGAGGAGAGGTTACATAAACTTGTGGCCAGTTAAGAAGTTCCCAAAACATCGATATTGAAGTAGAGGGAACTGAGGGCATAGCATGGTGCGTGTGATTTACTTCTTTAGGGTGGCTCAGACCCACGATGGCATCTGTTCTTGATCATGGCGCCGCTTCTAACCACAGAGATGACTCAGCACTGGAAGGTTCGCTGTGCTGCCCAAGGTCACACAGCAGTATGGGTTTGATGGGGTATCCAAAAGCAGGGATAGGTGTTCTTCCCTGGGAGTGCACACTGACTCCCTGCCTCTGGCACGTGGAATGAGTCATGGAAAGCCTCTGTTGAGTCGTAATGACAAGTCTTGAAGTTGACAGCATGCACCCATGAGGTCACATGGAGAATTCCCAAGGGACATCTGAGCCCACGTTCATGATTGCACACAGTGGAAGGGGAATTATTGTGGTCCTTGCTTTGGTTGCCGAGCTGCTGTTCTCTGACCCTTTCTGGCATGTGCTCTGCCTGCCCTGACTTCTGACCCCAGGAGGAGCTTTCGGGGAGCCGAGGAATGGGTCCCGGCACCCTGCTAGTATCTAGCCATGGCAAGACACTAGGTCCAACCATGACGAGGTGCTGTCGATGATGAGAGCAACTAAGACCTGACTCTACCTGAGTGAGCTCGTTGACTCCTCCGTTCGCACCATGAGGGGTTTTTAGTGTCTGCCTCAGCTTGAGGAAGCTGAGAGCGGACTTCAGTCACGGAGCCAGGCTGCATGGGCTCCAGACTGGCCTCCAAAATGCATACGCTCTTTTCCTCACAGGGTACCTGTCAGGGTGAGCTTTGTTCACCCCATGACACATTCGTCGCAGGGGTCTTTCTGTGACCAGGCATCCTTTCCGCAAGTGCTCTGTGTGTCCTGCCTTCAGAACAAATCCCCTTTCATGTCCCCTCCCCGAGTCCATTCCCAGGTCTCTCTCCCAGCCCCTGACTATTTAGACTTACTTTAGAAGGACTGTTCCTTACACCCTGAAGTGAGGGCAGATGAATTTGAACGTGCAAGGACAGAGGGTGAAATGATCCCACTGGGAGTGAACGAGGCATCTTTATATCCACAAAACATTTGTGTCTGCGTGGAACAGATTGGCTGAGAAGCCTACATTCTCTGCCATTGATTTTATGTTGATTTGAACATGCCTGTCACAGACGGCAAAGGATGACTGCCCTGGATGTAGGCAGGAAGGGACTCTCCTCCAGGCGACATCCATCTCGTTATTTTGAGTGCATGACCCTCTTCTGACTCGATCCTTCCACACAGACCGCTGCGCACCACCTACCCCCACGCATCCTGTTTGGGGTCAGCATCAGACCCAACAGAATTTTCCTTCTATTTGTCAGCAACGTAACATGAGGCAGGGCCAAGAGCTGCAGAGCTATTCACGGTGTTTAGAAGAGGCCCTGAGCTGCTGCTCTGCAGACCGGGGAGGTGCTTCCAGGCTCTGCAGGCTCCCTGCAGGCCGTTGCTGACCGTCTGTGGCCTGCACCTGCCCTGCCTGCTGAGCTGCCCCACCAGCTGTGCCTGGCTGTGATATCCTGAGGGGTCCTGTCTGCGTTGGCTGCCTTGTGTCCCGACACTATGGTGGGTTTGCGGGTGGCAGAGTCCAGGGAAGGATCCTGAGGAGCACGGCTGTGGGTCATCTGGGGGTCACGGAGGGTTCCAGCTCCGTGTTGGTTACCAAGCAGTCGTCGCTAAGGTTCATAACCAGGACGATGACAATGGTGAGAGCTCCCTGGCAGTTAGAGACTTAAGAACAACTTGTGCCTGCTGACTAATACGTTTTCTCACCCAGGCAGCATCGGGACTCCGAGGGCCTCTCACATGCTGCTGTCATCTGAGTGCGACCTCCAGATTTGTCATGGAGCTGGCAGACCTTTGCCTGGATGGAGCTCACATTCTCACCGCGGGGAGAGATCTGCAATCAGCACAATCGAGAAGCAATTTTCATAAGATGTTGTAAGTCATCGAGCTTAGAATCAGCGTGAGAAGTAGGGGAGGAGCAGGAAGGGCCACCATTTAAAACAGGTGGCCAGGATGGACCTCTCTGGGGAGGTGACGTTGGATAAATGGTGGGAGAGGCGTGGGGTGCACATCTCTGAGGGCAGAGTGTTCTGGAGACAGGAAATCATCAGTGCGAAGACTGTGTGGTGAAAGAGTGCTTGGAGCCAGAGAGCCCCGTCTACTCAACACAGCCATTGCTGTAAAACCCCAGTGAGCCCTGTCTCTTATCTCCTGCACACCGTCCGGTGGACGCTGATGTCACTTAGAGTAAAAGCTGGGGTGGAGGGTGGCCTCCTCTGCATGCAGGCCCTGGCCCTCTGACCTCTTCTCCCCGACTACAGTCCCCTGTCAGCTGGTCGAGAGTGGACCCTGGGGGCAGACCTGGAAGGGGAAGGCCATCAAGTTCCTGCTTACCTTAGTGGCACAGAGCAACACCTTTGTTTCCCCTGGATTCTGGGGATCAGCAGCATGCGCGGGCAGGGGCAGGGCTGTCCTGCTGCTCCGGGATGGGCTGCCCCTTAGGGAGGACTGGCCAGCTGGGGGGCTATGCTCCTGGAGAGTGACCGGCCATTGGCTGGTAAGACAGGGTGACTGGCCTGACAGCTTGGTACCACCAGAGGCATAGTCCAGGTGGCCCATCATAGGTGGCTCAGGGGTGCCCAGGGCGGCAAGAGGTAGCCCTCAAGGAACAAGCTTGCCACGCTTGGGCTAGGACGTCAAGTCTCCATGCTGGCCGCTGGTCACAGCTCTGTCCCTGTGGGAGAAGATGACTGAAGCCTGAAGCCTGGCCAGGCCAGGCCGGGCTATCTCCCAGCAGCCGCCAGGGCTTACTGTGAGCTCTGGGCTCCGTGCTGGGGTCCTGCCCCGGGGCTGTTGGTAGGCGTGGTGGAAAGCAGTGCAATTATGGTTCTTCCCTGGAGATATCAGCAACAAATTTGCTGATGCGATGGACCTGGAATACAAGAAAGAAAAGGAATCAAGGATGGCTCTGAGATTCTGGGCATGAGCAACTGGGATGGGGGTGCTGCTGAGCCAGGTGGGAGGGGAGCAGGCTTGGGACACGGACTTCATTTGAAGTGGCTATTTGGAGATGCCTGTGCACATCCATGTGAAATGCTGAGTGGCCACTGGACACGTGGGTCTGGTGTCCATGGGGAGGTTTGGGCTGCAGATACAAATTTCACCAGGACGTATTTTTAGCGATGCATAAACTGACTGGGCTAGAAGGAAGCACAGACACCCTGGTGAGCGCCTGTGCCTTTACTGAGGAGTCTCCATGTAGCCGAAATGTAACAGAATTCAACTGGACCATCACCAGGCATCTGTTGTATACAGTGTTACTCTGTAGGCACAAAAACTACCAGGGGAAATGAGGAAGTAAAAAAGTAATATTGATGTAATTATTCTGTTAATAAGTATACATTTATATGAAAACAAAGTGTCATAAGCATTTGAATAAAATAGAAAGCTTTTATTAACTTATGAAGATAAATCCACACCCACAAATGCAAATATGCACACTCACAGGTGCTGACCAGCTCACCAGAACAGTGGGCTGGGTGTGGAGAAGGTGGGTCCTCAGCGTTCACAGCAGGCAGAGGGACACTGGAGTGGAGGATGCCGGCTTGGGACCGCCGCCCGGCCCACGGTGGAATCAGGCCAGCCTGCAGTTAGACACTCTTGGCTGATTAAACATTAACAGGTGATTCCAACAGAAACAGAGGATGGGACCCCATAGGAAGGAGGGCCACCTGTGGGTGAATTCCAGGTCAAACATCTTCCCCAGAGAATTTGCTGTTAAAGTTTTAATTTTGAGAAATTGAAGATTCACATGTACTGGTCAGATGTAATTCAGCATGATCTCTTGTGCCTTTTCCCCAGTTTTCCCCAGTCATGACATCCTGCAGAACACAGCCCTATTTTACGGTATCTCAACCGACGTATGAAAGGATAGACTCGCCAGCATCACGGGGGCTCCTGCAGTCTCCGCTCATGGTGTGCTGTGCTTCGTCCATAACTGCGTCACTGCTGGAGAGCAGGACGGCCACCTTGACAGTCAAGAGCTGAACAAGGGTTCATTTTCCTTGCTCCTGGAACCACTAATCTGCTCTCCATGTCTATAACTTTATCCTTTGAGACTGTTACATAAACAAAACCACACAGCATCTAACTCCGTGAGTTAGGCACTTTTACACCCAGCAAAATGCCCCTGAGACCTGTTCACAATGCTGTGTGTATCAGACCCCATTCCTTTCCACAGCCGAGCCGTGTTCTGGGTGTGGGTGCAGCACTGTGGCATCAGCCGTCATCGAAGGGTGGCTGCCCTGTCCCCCATATTCCACCATGACAAATGAAGCTTCCGTGAGCATCTGTGTATGAGTTTTTGTGTGAACCTAAGTGTTCAGGAAACGAAAAAAGAAATGTTTTCAAATGCTTGAGCAAATAGCCAAGACCCCAGGGCGCCATGGGAAAATGCGGAAGTGAGGATTTTAACTAGAAAATTGTATGAATAAAAATTTCTAGTCGGCAACACTGACCATGAAACTAAACCTCAGCCTGGCTCATGTGGAGCCTGTGACTTCCAGAGCGCTGCCTCCCGCTTCCGCCGCCTTCCAGGAACTGACTTGGTGAAGGACACTACGGAATGGTGCCCGTTTGAATGCTGGAGAATGCCCGCCGGAGACTACACTGTCGGTGTTCTTTCTGACTGCACCAAGCTGACACTGAGTCTTCCGCGTGCCTCTGCGAATGACACAATTATGCCACCAGCAGAGAAAACAGCTCCCATCTTTCTTCTGGCTCGGGAAGGATGATATGTGTTAATTTCAAAATTTTAAGTGGTTATTTTGAGAGTTGAAAATGTCGGGGACGAGAACTTTGGATGCTGCTGTACCTGTAGTGGTGTTGAGAGTGTGTTATTTTTAGTCACACCTGACACAAGGCCTCCTCTCCTTTGAGAACGTGGCATGCAGGGGAGAGAGTCTGCACTGGTCCTCGGCTCAGGTACAGCTGGAGTGTGCGGCTGGTGCCAGGGTGAGTGTCATCTGCAGAGGAGGCTGCGTTTCCCAAGCGGTGCTTCAGAAGAAGTCCTGGAATAGTAGTGGAGAACGTTTCACTTTGATCTTTTGGGTATCTTGTCTCAAATGTCCTCCAGGCCCTTGGGCAAACTGGAAGTTGAGGTTGGTCAAATTTAGGGTCTCCATGGGGTGCCTTGCGTGGATAGCAGTGATAAAATTGTTTCAATCATCAAACATAACATGGTATGTGTGGATTTGTCTGTTATCACTGAAACTGTTCTGCATTTGGAAGAACTGGACAGAGACGCCTTGGGTGACGGTCAGTATTTGAGTGTTAGGGCCATATTTTATCACCTGAGTGAAGTCAGGTGCCATTTGCAGAGGAGGTGTGGTAGAAGTGGTGCTTCTGGGCTGGGTGCCGGTTCATCTATTCCGCCTGACACAGCTCCACATGTGCCTTTGGCTGTGCCACCCCCGGCCTGTCCTGAAAGCCATGGACTCCCTTCTCGGTGTGTTTCTAGACCTTTCTGCTCTTCTTGCCTGGTTATCCTCTGAGTCCTGAGTGGCCATATTTTCTTTTCACTTCAAGGTCCAGATTCAAACTTTTACCAATTCATTCACTAAATATTTACAACATGCTACAGATTTTGTTAGTGTAGGGAATACAAAAGACCTAGTTCCGAGTGACTTCAGATGCCTTCAAGACAGACGCAGGGCACAATCTGCACACAAAGCCCTGGTGTGGTGGCCATGGTTGAGAGGTGTCACAGGAGTGCTGACGAGGGACCTCAAGCCACCTGAGGCCAGAAGGGTCCTTTCCTCTGAGACCTGTTGGGCCACTGTCTCTTAGCTGGATTAGCAAGTCCCCTCAATAAGCATCCACGTGGCACATGGCACCCTGAGAGCTTCTCTCCCTGTCGGGGACCTAGGCATTCCCTGTGCGTCTGTCTCACATCTTTCAACTGGCATTGCATTTGATTTCTTGTCAGCCTTTGGTTAGTATTCTCACTACGCTAGGAAAACATGTGAAGTGACCTCCACAAAAATACACAGGACCATTGAAATAACATCAGGAGGAGGGACCAGCGAGAGGAGGAGTGGGAGGTGATGCCAGCAAGAATCTGTCTGCAGCTGCATGACTGCCCTGGGCTCTGGTGGCCAGCCTGCTCTGTCTACCTTTGCATGGTCTGCAAATTGAGAGGCTTATTATTGTTTTATTTGTATTTTTAAGATGGTATCCCTCTGTCACCCAGGCTGCAGTACAGTGGTGTCATCACAGCTCACTGCAGCCTTGACTTCCCAGGCTCAAGGGATCCTCCCGTCTCAGCCTCTTGAGTAGCTGGGACTACAGGCACATGCCGCCATGTCTGACCGGGTGGCTTGCTTTAGTGTTAGTTGGTGTGCTGCTAAAGAATAAACAAAATCGACAAAAGTGTAACATAGACTGATAAAGGGTTTAAAATGCTAGAACTTCCATCGTTTGTAGAAAGTTTGGAATTCCATGTTGGGAATTCTAGAGTCACTGTTTCTGGTTGCCGGCCCTCATTACACCCTGAAATGAAGTAACTCAGTCCTCCGGTTTGCTTTTTCACTTCCTTCCTGTTTCTTTGTCCCTCTCTTTCTGAGCCTGGCCTTTTTTACTTTTCTTTTCTTTTCTTTTTTTTTTTTTTTTTTTTTTTGTGGCAATCAGTATTTAATCCAAGCTCCAATACTTTTCCCTGTGCAAGACTTCGGGATGTTGCTTGCTCTTGATTCCAAGTATTTGCTTGTGAAAGACAGGGAAAATGATATGTACCTTATGTTGATGTCACTGGATAAATTAAATGATGACTGACTATATAACATGCCTAGTGAAGTGCCTGGAAGAGCTCTTAGGCGCTCAGGTTTCACTCCTGATCTGCTGACTTCCACTGGAGTCCCGCTGGCACTCTGGGAGGTTAGAGGAGAGGAGAGCCATGCAGTTCACGGGAAGGAAGGCGGCAGTGCCAGCCCACATCTGGCTGGTGGCGGTGGTCCTTGGGAAGCCCACGCCTCCCACTGCTGTAGTGTCCTCGGGGTCCCTCAGCAAGAACCAACTGGGATGCAACCTTAGCTGGTGTGGAAACATGATCTCTACATTGTAGATGAATAAAAGGCAAGAGTCTTGAATGTAATGATATCAAGGATGGTAAATTATTCAGTAGAGTTTTGCATGGAGCAATTGTTTTGAATGAGGTCCACTTAATGCTACTCAGTAATATCTTAATTTGTATATGATTTTACCGTAAGTCTATCATGCTGTGACCATTAATAGTCAGCATTGGTTAAATACTTACATTATTTGTAAGGGGATTCAAATAAAATATATATAATCATTTAATTTTTTGTGAAGGTAGCATATTCATAGACTTCCAAATTCAAAATATACAGAAGTTTAAATAATAATAATGTATGTCTCAACTCTTGTCTTCACACAAATTCCCTTCCTATGAAGCAGCCACTTCTGTAAATTTTCTCATATTTTTTTCAGAAATAGGTTACATATTTACAAAGTAAGCCAATTCATGTTCTTACTTTTCCCTCTTTATATAAATGCTAAAAATACTGCACACGCTGTTCTGCCCCTTGTAGCAGCGATATACCTTCAGGTGCACACAAACATTCCTTCCATCCTTTTTACAGCTGCATTATATTCTGTTGTGTGATATGCCGTATTATTTAAAAATCTTTTAATGATGGGATAATTATGGTTGTCTCCATTTTGATCTTAAAAATCATATTATAATAACAAGGCTGTGTATATGTCATCTCACATGTATTAGAGTATTTCTGTATGATAATTCCTAGAAATAAAATTGCCAGATTAAAAAATACATATATTAGTAATTTGTATGTATTTTGCCAAACTGCTTTTATAGAGGTCTGGCGGGTTAGCAGCCTCACCAGCAGCACAGAAGCAACGTAAACCTGGCATCCCCCACTCTCTCACTCACACACCATGTTACCCAATTGCTTTTCCTCCAAGATCCTTGTTCTGACCATTATCCGATTTTTGATGTCTATGAGAGAGGTGAAAAACAGTTTAATCTAATCTTATTTGACATCACCTTATTAGAAGAGAGGTCAAGCCTTCTTTCCAAATGTTTGAGGGCCATTTGTATATTCTTCCTTTCCCTCTGACATTTTCCTACTGTCTTTTGACCTGTTGCTTGTTGGTTTGTAAGAGCATTGAATTTATTAGAACTATTAGCCTTTTTCTGTATGTGAAATCAATTATGTTTCCTACCTTATCTTTTTTTTTTTTTTTTTTTTTTTTTTTTTTAAGAAGGAGTCTTGCTCTTGTTACCCAGGGTAGAGGGAATTGGCATGATCTTGGCTCACTGCAACCTCTGCCTCCTGAGTTCAAGCGATTCTCCTGTCTCAGTCTCCTGAGTAGCTGGGATTATAGGCACACCACCACCATGCCTGACTAATTGTTGTATTTTTAGTAGATAAGGGGTTTCACCATATTGGTCAGGCTGGTCTTGAACCCCTAACCTCAGAAGATCCACCACAGCCTCCCAGAGTGCTGGGATTACACGTGTGAGCCACCATGCATGACCTTTTTGTCATATTTTTCAGTGTTTGTGGGACAGATCCCCAGAGTTCCCTACTCTTTCATTTTTTGCTATACAAGTTTTAAAAATTTGCATAACTTCTATCCTGTAGTCGTAGACTAACAGCAAAGTAAAGCTGTTACCCTGGGTTGACTGCTCGGCCGCATGCTCTGCCAGGCTGGCAGCTCAGCAAACCCTCACAGGTACTTGATAATCACGTGCCTTGGGGCTTACGCATGAGCCCTTAGCTCATAACTGGAGGTCAGTGAGATTTTTGGCCCTGTCGTCAGTTGGGATTTAAGCTCAGAATGTTAATTACCTTTGAGACCTCCTACCTGAAGGGGGCTGTTGGGTGCAGGGTCCTTTTCGAGCCCACCTCCTCCTTCTCTGCCTCCTGTGTCACGTGAGGCTGGCATTCCCACGCATGGTACCAGGCTTGTTCATCTACACAGAACTTTTAATACAGTTTTGACAAAAAACATAGCAAAGGGTGAATTCCCCTACTGAATACTGAAATGAACCATGGACCAACTATGAACTTTCAAACAGTCCATCGGTGGCTGAGAAACAGGACAATCAATGGCCCAACACAGACGGTGCAGAAACAGGCTAAGGGGCATGTCCATGTTCGTACGGACGAGTCTTTCTAGTCTGTGAGGAACTACGTGGGGAAAAGCTAGACAGGAGTGTAATTCACACCACAGGGCAGAAGGATTCCAGACTTATGTGGCAGGAATAAACTTATCACAATGTGAGGCTGCATGGGCACTGGGGGGCAAAGGGCTTTCTAAGTATGACTTCTAAGAGAGAAATCATAAAGGAAATGCATGAGTAACAAAATGGACAGATTTTTGTATGGTAACATAGTATCATAAAAGGCAAATTGCAAGCTGTGAAAATACATTTGCGTCATATGTCAGAAAAGGTTTTTATTCGTAGATGCAGAAAAAATGTGTCTCAGCTGGGCGCGGTGGCTCACGCCGGTCATCCCAGCACTTTGGGAGGCCGAGGCAGGTGGGTCAGGAGTTTGAGATCAGCCTGGCCGATGGTGAAACCTTGCCTCTACCAAAAATACAAAAATTAGCTGGGCATGATGGTGCACGCCTGTAATCCCAGCTACTCAGGAGGCTGAGGCAGGAGAATCACTTGAACCTGGGAGGCAGAGGTTGCAGTGAGGCGAGATCATGCCATTGCACTCCAGCCTGGGTGACAGAGTTAGACTCTGTGTCAAAAAAATAAATAAATAAATAAAAAGAAACTCACATATGGTTAGGTGTAAATGTTGAGTATGTGTAATCAAAATGTATTTATTAAATATGTATCTACATATAGAAAGGAAACGATAAATCTACCAACATAAAAATTAGTAAAAGCCAATAAATTTTTAAAAGAGGAAAAACAAAAGCCAGTAATTGACAATTAAAAACCTTCAATCTCATCAGAGAAATACAAAATATCTAGTGAGGAGATGCCATTTCCCTTTACCAAATGACAAAAGTACAAAAACCTGATGGCACTCAGTTCTTCTGGGAAGGTGGCACATTTCTATACTACAGAGGTATTATAAATTCACACAACTTTTGTGAGGGATAATGACATCGGATGCATTTAAAGCCCTGACATGCTCACCAGCTCACCTGGCACTTACACTTACAGGAAAATATTCCCCAAATTGATGATTGATTTATGCAGACACTTTGCTGTGATGACACCAACTGTAATGCAGGCTGATCACAGCACAGAAAAACGGAAGAAACTTAAAAGTTGAGCATTTGAGTTTAATTGGATCCACTGTGAAATATACATGCAATGAGATGCCATTAAAAATGATGTCATTTTAAGTGTTTTTATTGAAACACATGTTCCTAATACATCGTGAAAGGGAAAAAGAAGTTTACAAAACACTCTATTCAGTAAGACCACAAGACCCTCCTTTGGTAATATGTGTGCTTATGTATACTAATCAATGTGTGGTGGTGTATTCAATCATTTGTAAGTAGATGCATGGAAAGGTGTCTGAAAGAGAAAACTCCAAAGTGCACTAAAATGGATGCTATCTGACTGGTTTGCTTATGGGTTATGTTTATATTCTTTTTGCTTATTTGTTTCTGATTACTTTCTAATGTGTATTTATTGTGTAATCAATCTAGAACCGAGTGTTTGCTTAAAAAAATAAAGTCCTTGAAAACTCTCCAGTGTCTTATGAATTAGGTGAACACTTCCAGGACTGTCACCGAAGGCTTTCCACAGTGTGTTCCAAACTGTTTCCACTTTTATTGTCTCCTATTTCCCTCATGATGAACTCAGAGCACGTTACTTCCCTGGTTAAAACCTTCAGTGGTTTCCCATGGCGCTTGCAGTCAAATCAACCTCTACCTGTGGTGTAGCCTCTGTCATCCGGTTTGTCTTCCACTCTGCCTTACCATGAGCAAATCCAAATCTCCCTCCTTCCTGCTTCCACTACTGTGCTGGCCCATCTAGAACAGGAATCTTGCCTCACACAGAGCCCATCCAAAAGCCATATTCTCCACTCTTTATCTGCCTGATGCCTGCTAATCCTTAAGGTAAGTTTCTCAGTGATGTTCCCCTGATAGCCAACTCAAAATAACCCTTCTTTGCCCACTTGAGCTTTCTCTTTCATCACCATCTGTTTTTATTCAGAGCAATTATTTAATAGAATCATGGTTACAGATTTTTTAGTCTGTTGACTTGAAATATACCTGTCTCTCCGGTTAGACTTTGCTCTGTGAGGGCAGGGACCTCTGCTTTTTGAAACCGCTAATATTAGACACTATTCTAATAATACTATTAATTATTAATAATATTAGACAGTATTCTAAGCTAATACTTAGAGTAGTGTCTGATACTTAACAGACATTTACACGTTTATGGACTTAGTGAATGGACACGCTCTGCTTGAGTGAAGCTTACACAGCGTTTGAACACATATCATCATCACATACCTAAATGTTATTATTCTCCCCATGTCTGCCTGTCAAATTCTACCTATCCTTGAAAGTCCACTCTAATTCTCTTTCTCCTGCTGAAGCTTTTTCTGATGGTGAGTGTGGGAGAAAGGGTGGCAGACTACCACCGGAAAATAAGTGAAGTGAGCTATTGCACACATGCTGAGTTAGACATCTGCAGGACTTGTGATCCAGAGAAGGTCACGGAGTCTCCAGGTCTGGGCCAGTGGCAGAGTCTCTGCAGCCTGAGGGCTGGGTGGAGGAAGGTGAGAAGGGAGTGAGAAGACACAGGAGCACCCAGGAAAAAAGGTCTTAACGTAGATGGAAACAGGGAAGAAGGGGAGGAGGAGCAAGAGGAGAAGGAAGGAAGGGGTGCAGCCAGAGGAGCAGAGCCGCCAAGAGAAGAAGGCTCTTAAAGGGCCCAGCAAAGCGCGAAGCCCTCTCCCTGCCCAGCCCCAAGCTGCCGTGTTCTGTTGCATCGCTTTTAGAAACGTCTTTTGAGGCCAGTCCGACTCCACAGCAAAAGCACTCAAGGAGACCCACGGAGCACTTCGTCTTGATGGTCACAATTCCGCGCAGCTGGACTCCTTGACCTTCGCTTCTCTCTCTTCAACTCAAGGATAGCTGTGTTCAATAACACATCTTACTGTTCCTAAAACATTGCCACAGCTGGTGTCTCATTGAATTCTCATAGTCACTCTATTATTTCCATTTAAAAGCTGGGGAAATGTAGCTGAGAGAATTTAAAGTGACACATAATAGAAGGGGAGACAGTCTTTGGCTTTCGACCTTCCTCAAAGAGATATTGCTTGCTTGTTTTATTATCTGCAGAATGCATTGATACCATTTCATTCTAAAACTTGAGTGTAAGAGCAAGCCCTTCTCCCTATCAAAAACCGCCAGCGATTTCTGTTGTGGGCCCTGGCGCTTATCGCTCACGGTAACTTGTGCACTATGATTTCTTTCTCCGAAGCACATTCTGCACTTACACTCAGAGACCTGATGCTGCTGGCATTTTTGCTGGCACGTTCCTGCCTCTAGGGATTTACCCAGCTGTTAGTTTTGCTGGAGGTGCCCGTCTTTCCCATGGATAACAGCTGTTTGGCACACAGTTGGTGATCAGTAAAGGTCTGCCCATTCTTCAAGGCTCACCTTCAATATTTTTCTCCTCCACGATGCCTGCCCAAGCCCTTCAGCTAAAATCCAGTGTTTCTGGGTCTCCTGTATTTATATGAACGGCTGGATTGTCAGTTATTGGAGGATAGGACTTCTGTCTTTTTCACGTTTATATCCTCTGCAGCGTCCAGTGGAGTGCCTCATAAAATAAAGATTTAACAAGTATTTTGATTGAACATTTTCACTGGTGCCATTGTAAAGTTAGAGTTGCATCTTCTTTATATAGATAGTGTATATATTATATATATAATGTGTGAATATACGTATGTTTTTACTCTTTCCATTATGTACTATTTTAAAAAACCATTATGTTTATCAAACTTATTTATTGAAATATATACAATCTTTATATTACTTTAATATTCTGTATGAAATACAGAGAATATTCTATAATATTCTTTATAAAGTGCAAAACTGCATTATCAGAGTATAGACAGTGATGTGGTGGTTTGGACATTGATTTTGAGTTTTAAATGATCTCCCCGTGGCCATTTGATGTCATTTCACTTAGTAGTTTAAGTTGTATTAAAAGTCATGGGATTAAAAGTATGAGAATTGAGGCTTCTGCTTCCAAGAGGATGCAGTGGACATTCTTTTCCCCGTTCCTCCATCTAAACATAACTGAAAATGCAGGACTTTATACAGGAGCCAATCATAAGGAGACTGTGAATGGTGGAGAGAAGGCAAACCTACTGTGGGCCTTGGGACAAGAGAGAAGACACAGTCATGAATTCCCTGGGTTTTCTTTTGACCCCATATGTGCTAGACTTGGAGCTGAAGAAGCCAGGAAACTGGAAACAGTAATAGGCTGAGAACAAAAGACCCCAAGAGAAGCACGTTCTCTCCAAACAAAGCCAGGAAAAGGGCGGCAAGGGGAAAACTCCAAGACGACACTGCAGCTGAGCTGGGCTCAACCCCTCAGGCCAGTAAGGGCTGAGCAGGGAGCCTGAGTTCTTGCACTGGGCAGGCTGGAATGAGACGCCTCCACATCCTACCCGGATGGTGGCAGAGGAGGCCAAACAGGACTGCTGAACTCTCACCCTTGCCAGCTGATACTGATTCCCTGCCACCCGTGTCAGTGGGACCGCGTGGAGAGCCTGGACTTTCACTCGTACCCAGCAGTAATGAGGTACCTCCCTCTACCAGCTGCGGTGGTATCAGAAGATGCCTCGTGGAACATTAGACTTTCACTGTGGCCCAAGGAGAATGAGATCACCCCACCCCACCCCACCGTGGTGCCAGTGGAGATCATAGGTAGAGCTGGAACTCCCATATCTGCCTGGCAGTGATGAGGAACAACATCCCTGCCGTGCCCTCGGGTGCCAACAGAGATGCCATGAAGAGCATGAACTACTTCCACCTGGTGCTAATGATGCTGCATCCTGTCCTCTCCCCCTGCGGGTGTGCTGACAAGAAAAAAATCAGCTAAATCAGAATACCCAAGCTCAAAATGTGAATATGCCCACCGAGACAGGAAATATCACTTGAACCTGGAAATTGCTCACCATTCAAAAACCCAGGAAGACCCTAAACCGAAGGACAAAAGACAATGAACAGATGCTGACACCCAGAGACAGAGGTATCAGAATTATCTGAAAAGATATTAAAGTAGCCAGGACAAAAACGCTTCAACAAGCAATTTGAACACACTTGAAACAAATGAAAAAAATAAAAAAGATACAGCAAATATATATAGAAGAACCAAATGGAAATGTTAGAACTTAAAAATAAACTGAAGTGGATGGGCTTATGAGCAGCAGGAAGGGAGCAGTGAAAAGAATCAGTGAATTGGAAAAAAAAAGAGAGAAATTAACCTATCTGAACAACAGAAAGAAAATAGAGCGAAAAAAATGGAAGAGAGCCATAGGGACTGGTGGGAGTATAACAAGACTGAACATTCGTGCACTCAGATTCCACAGGGATGGGAGAAAGAGGGTGAGGCAGAAAGCGCATTTGAAGGAACAATTGCTGAGGTCTCCTCCAATTCGGCAACAGAAATAAATCTACTGATTAGAGAAGCTGAGATACCTTCGCATAGCAGACACCTGAGGCACATCATAGTAAAACTTCTGAAAACTGAAGACAAAGAAAAAATGTTAAAGAGCAGTCAGAAAAAAACAACGCCTTACCCATAGAGGAGAAGCAATTAATGACAAATAATTTCTCACCACAAATCGCGAAAACCGTAAGGAAATGGCAGAGCATTTTTCAAGTGTTTTAAGGGAAGAACTGCCAACCCAGTGAACATTTTCTTCAGGAATGAGGGGAAAACCAAAACAGTTTCAAATGAAGGGAAACAAAGAGAATTTGACACCAACAAAGCTTCCCTAAAGAATGGCTATAATGAGCGTTCCAAACAGAATGCAAATGATAAGAGAAGGAGACTCAGAACAGCAGGAGAAAAGAAAGAACATAGTAAGCCCAAATATGAATACACAGAACAGGTTTCTTCATCTTTATGAGTTTTCCAAATTATGTCGGAAGGCTACAGAGGAAATATTTATGGCAATTATTTTATAAGTGGGGGAAGGTAAAGAGACACAAAGGGAGGTAAAATTTCTGTAATTTATCTGGACAGGTGAAATGATGGCACCAATAAAAATGTGATAAATTCTGTGTATATACTATAGTACCTAGAGAAACCACTTTAAAAGTTTTACCAAAAAACCCCATAGATTAGAAAAAAACGGAATTAGAAATATGTTTAAATAAAAGTCAGAGGCAGTAAAAAGGAAACAATTACAAAAAAGAAACAAACAGAAAAAAAGCCAAAAACAAAAAATTAAATTGCAGACCTAAACCCTGACATACCAATAATTAAATTAAATATAAATGGTCTAAATATTTGAAATAAAAAACGGAAATTGGAAGAGTGGATTAAAAAATATGGCCAACTATATTATTGTCTACAAGACACCCACTTCAAACACTACTGTATAGGCAGATTGAAAGTAAAATAATGAAAAACGATATGTCATGCAGACATTAATTGTGGAAGACAGAAGTGGCTGTATTAATATCAGATCAAGTATGCCTCAGAGCAAACACAGAGAAGGAAATTATGTAAAGATAAAAGGGGCCAATCTATCAAGAAGGCAAATATGCCAAAAATAGAGTTGAAAAATATGTGAGGCAAATAGAGAAAGCTGAAAGAAAAAAAATATCTAATTATACTTGAGGGCTTCCCTACCCATCTCTCAACATTTGATTGAACAAATAGAGAGAAAATCAACAAAGAAACAAAAGGAGTCAACAATGTCTAATTGACAAGATCTGATTGACATATGTAGAGGATGCCACCCAAAAGCAGCAGAATCCATATTCTTTGCCAGTGCCCAGAGATGTTACAGCAACATAAACCATATGCTGGGCTGTAAAACCTCAGCAAGTATAAAAACGGAAGGGATACTGAGTGTTGCCCAGTCATGACTGGATACAACTAGAAATTAAAAACAAAAATCCAACAGAAATAGCTCCAAACACCTGGAAATTAAACAACCTGTTCTAAGTAATCCATAGGTCAAAGAAGTGAAAAGTAAAGTTAAAAAAATAGACTTCAACAAAATGAAAATACGACATATGAAAATTTTTAGGGCTCAGTTAAGGCAATGCTAGAACAAAATTGATAGCACTAAATGCATACATTAGAAAAGAAGAAAATGTTAAATGTCACTTAAGATCTCATTCTAAGAGCCTACAGAAAGAAGAAGAAAGGAAATCTAAAACCAACAGAAGAAAGAAATACTAAAGATAAAAGCAGAAATCACATGAAATTGAAAACAGTAAAACAATAGAGAAAAAAACAATGAAACGAAGAGCCGGCTCTTTGAAAAGATTATTGTAATTGACAAACCGCTGATGAAAAAAAGGAAAGAAGAAACAAATTAGCAACGTCACAAATGTCATCGTCACAGATGATCAGGGACAATCATTTAGGTCCTACAGACATCAAAAGGGCAGTAAAGGAATACCACGAACAGCTCCTCACACATAGATTTTGCAGCTTAGGTAAAATGGACGCATTCCTCAAAAACCAACAAACCGCCTGGACTCATCCAATATGAAAGAAATAATTTGAATTATCCTATCACGATTAAGCAAATTGAATTCATAATTGGATTCCCGAAAAAAAATCTCAGTCCTGGTTCACTGGTTCAGTTGACCAAATGTGTAAAGAAGCATTAGTGTAAATTCTGTAGAATTTCTTCCAGAAAATAGAAGAGGGGAGAACACTTCTCAATCCGTTTTCTGAAACTCGTATTACCTTTATACCAAAACCAGAAAAAGAGAGTTAAAAAAAAGAAAAAGCTTCAGATCATTGTCCCTACAGAGAGGTAATGGTATATAAAATTCTTTAACAAAATTATTAGCAAGTGGATTTAGCAATGTATCAGAAAAATTGTACACGGTCACCAAGTTGGTTTTATTCAGAGATTAAGGCTGATTCGATATTCAAAATCAGCGTAATCTTCCCTATCAACTGAACAAATTACAATAGCATACATGTGAACATAAAAAACATTTTGCAGAATTCAGCAGCCATTTGTATTAAAAGCTCTCAGAAAAATAGGAAAAAAGGAAATTCTCTTAACCTGACACGGAGAATGAACATGTGCCCACAGCTAACATTATACCTGAAGATGAAAAAGAGGCTGAACGCTTTACACCAAAGGTAAAGACAAGGACGTTAGCTCTCAATCCCTTACTGAGCGTAGTGCTGGAGGTTCTACCCCGTGTGTTAGTCGAGAAAAAGAAGCAAAACACGCACACATTGAAATGGAAATGAAATTGTCTTATTTGCTGGTCATCTATGTGTAAATGCTCAAGAACTTACAGTACAACTCTTCGAATTAGTAAGTTACTTCAGCAAGGTCAAGGCTGTATTACATGCTTAAAAATCAGTACGATTTCTACATGTTAGCAGGGCACATGTGGACAATAAAATTTTTAAAAATCTCATAATCAGTCAAAAATGAAAATTCAAGACTTGAATGATAAAAAGTACACATATTGATGGAAGAAACCAAAGAAGGTCTTAATGGAGAGACTGAGTTCATGGATTTGATGATTCAATGTAATAGGAATGTTAGTTCTCCTCAAAATGATACACAAGTTTAATGCAATTTCTATCAACATCCCGGCAAGATATTTTCTAGATATAGACAGGATTATCTAAGACTTATATGGAAAGGCAAATAAACTGGAATAGGTAAAACCATTTTGAAAAAGAATAAAGTAGGAGAAATCAGTCCACCTGCTCTCAAAACGCATCACATAGCTACTGTCATTTGGACTGTGGCACACTGGTAGAAGGATGGGCATTTTGATCAAAGCAAAAGAGTAGAGAACCCCAACATTGACCCACACAAATATGCCCAACTTATCTTTAACAACATAACAAAAACAATCTAAAGGAGGAAAGACAGGCTTTCCAGCAGACACTGCTGGATCAATTTGAGTATCTGTAGGCCAAAAGACATTGTACTTTAGTCTCTTACACTTGTACAAAAATTAACTCAAAATATATCACAGACTTAGATGTAAACTGTAAAACATTTAGGAGAAAAAAATTGGAGAAAACCTTTGCAATCTAGAGCTGAGCAAAGAGTTCTTAGATTTGACACGAAAGAAAGCATGACCCATAAATAGAAAAATTGGTAAATTGGACTTAAAAATATTTGCTTTGCATAAGACCTTGTTAAAGGAGTGGAAGACAAGTTACAGGCTGAAAGAAGGTACCTGCAAGCCGCGTGTCTAACCAAGGGCCAATATCCGAAATCCGTAACATCTGTAAACCTGAATAACGGAAAAATGAGCAACTAAAACAGACAAAAGACAGGAAAAGACATTTTATGTAAGTGTGTGTCAAATGAGCACATGGAAAGACTTTCATCATTAGCCTTTAGGGAAATGATAGTTAAAAGCACAGTTAGATATTGTTACACACTGATCAGAATAGCTAAAGTAAAACATAGTGACAATACCAAATCCTGGCGAAAATTCAGGCCACTTACACGTTGTCCGACAGAATGTAAAACTGTACAGCATGGTGGAGTCTTAAGAAGGTAAACATGCAGTGCAACCCATAATGTGCACTCTGGACACAGCTTCTAAGGAGATGAAGGCCTACATTCACACAAAAACCTGTATGGGAGGGCTCATAGCGCCTTATTTGTTAAGTTCCAAAGTTAAACCAGTGCAGACGTCTTTCAAAGACTGAATGACTAAGCAAATGGGGGCAAGATCACACCATGGGGCGCAAGTCGTAACAAAAAGGAAATAACTATTCACACACAGAAATCTGGATGAGTCTCCCAGGAATAATGATGGTGAGTGAAGAAAGGCCATCCCAAAAGTGACATCTGTTTGACATCTTGAAGTGACAAAATTATAGAAACAGAAACTAGATTAGTGGTTGGCTGGGATTAGGGAGGTAGCAGGTGTGGTAAATGGGTGTGTGGCTACATAACGTCAAAACGTGGTGTTCTAACATCAGAAATGTCTGTGCCGTGCTGGGCTATTGTACTGCAGTTCTGCCAGGTGTCGCATTGCGGGAATCTGCGGAAAGGGAACAGGTATCTCTCTGCTGTGCTTCTTACAGTTGCATGTGAATCTACAAATTTCACAGTAAAACTTTTGTCAAAAACGAATCGTTTATAAACACATTAGGAAATCGGGCAGAAATTTGAACATTGTCAGTTTCTCCTCTGAAGCTGAAAGTAGATTGTATTGAAAACACATTAATAAAAGAAGCCAAGCGTTAGATTTGCGAAGAGGTTCTTGGTCAATTTCAGACAGATCCAACTTCTTTTTCTGTCAATCACAGAATGGATCATCCTTCTCTTTCCTCACATAAGGGTTCTGCCGTGGCTGGCTGAACCAGCCATCTCTCTGTGGCTGGCTGAGGGATGTGAAGGTTCTATAACTGAATGTTTCACTTCCCTCCTCGCCTGTTTACTACGCTTCTGGCAAATCGAGAAAGGTGTAAAAAGAAATCGACTTTGTGGAGTTTGCAGGTCAATTGGGAAAGGTTAATAAAATTAAGTGTGGAAAGTTTGGGATCATCTCTTAAATAAGAAATCCGAAAGTGACAGATACGGTGAAGCGTAGAGCATGTAACAGCCTGCTTACTCCAAGTGGGCGTGCATTCTCAGCCCAGGAGCAGTTGTTGATTGTTGTTCATTGTTGCTGCACGGAGAGGGGTTTTCTTGCAACAATAACATCAGCCACCACTTACTGAACGATGTCCTGCTGTGTCCCACAACCACAGCAGCTATCATTTCTCAAGAGATCATTTCTGTCTAAGTGCTTTACACTTACTAACTCCTTAATCTTCACAACCACTCCATTGAGTAAGGACTATTATTTTTCTCATTTTACACATAAGAAAACTCAGGCATAGAGAGATTGAGTTACTTGCTGAGAGTAACTAGGTAGTAACTGATCAAGGCGAGTTGAACCCAGGCAGTATTTCAGAAGTTCTAGAAAACTCTTCTGTTCCTGTTAGATGTCTGTGGAACGTGTGACACAATGTGAGTCGGGATTTATCTCTGAGATGGGCCCTCCATGGGCAGTCACTATATGTCTCCCGCAGGTGACTCTGTGTGGCTCCAGGAGTAGCATCAGCTCTTTCTGCTACAAGCACAAGGTCGTGTCTCAGCAGCTGTCCCGCAGGCGCACCTATTCAAATACACAGCTGTACACAGAGCTCTTTGTCTGGAGAAAAGGATATAAAAAGTCAAAGTACTTTTCCTGCCAGCTATTTGGTCGATCAGGATGGAATATACTGTATTGTAGGACACAATTCAGATTTCTGAGTTATTTCCTCTCACCCTCCCCCAGCTGCTGAGCACAAACTTTTTCTTCTGACTTTTAGGAAGTGTTTCCTGTGGAGCCGCATCTCACTTCTGCAGCATCTCCCGCAAGACCACCTGGCTCCTTCCCACACCGTCCTCTGTCCAGAGTGCAATCCCCGGGTCCCCTAGGGTGGCATTCTTTTCACACACATGATTCCAATCGTAAATTTTTGCAGAGGTGTTCAGTGCAAATGGAACAGCTCCATTTCAGAGGGTTGGGGTAACTGGGCGGTGGTGGGGGGAGCAATGGAGTTTACAGAACACCTTTTTCCTGAATTCTTTGCCCTTTTTGGAAACTCAGTGAGATTCTTTTGATTGTCTGAATGACCCATGTGCTATCAGATCTGTTGGTGCCTGGGTTCAATGTACATGTATAAAACTAAAATCTTTACTTTCCCCATTGCTCTGTTTATGAAGATGGGATCAGGAGTTCAGCCCCGGTGGCATTTAATGCACTATTGGGGAAATGTTAGTTGCAAGTGCATTGCATTCTTTGCTTGCTGTCTAGCCTGAATTTCATATTTTTATACAAAATCTTATATATTTACTTAATTTTTTATTTGTATTTATTTTTCGTGTGACAGAGTTTCATACTTGTTATCCAGGCTAGAGTGCAATGACATAATCTTGGCTCACTGTAACTCCGCCTCCAGGGTTCAAGTGATTTTCCTGCCTTAGCCTCCCAAGTGGCTGGGATTACAGGAGCACACCACGATGCCTGGCTAATTTTGTATTTTTAGTAGACATAGGGTTTCACCATGTTGGCCAGGCTGGTCTTGAACTCCTGACCTCAGGTGATCCACCCTCCTGGGCTTCCCAAATTGCTGGGATTACAGGTGTGAGCCACTGTGCCTGGCCACAGATCTTTAGGTTATAGACATGTATTATGTATTATGCATCTATAGTATGTACTTGTACATACTGTGTATTGTTTCTTCTCTGTTTGGATAAGGCATGTTTATGCTAACTTGTATTAGTAATGGGACTGGAAATCCCATAGCTTGCAGAAGCTACTGGAGCAGGAGCAGGAGGACCAGTGTGGGCCGCATCTTCTCCTTACACCAAGTCCTCCGAGTGGCAGTGCTGGCGGACTGTCCTTCATTTCCTCTTGCCGGTCAGGAGGCCGTTTGGGGAATGTCGAGCAAACGCAGCCTCCACGTGACCTTTCCCCATGCGCCTGTGAGTTCCTTCCTCTTGCTGCCTCATTTTGGACACTCTCACTCTGATTTTTGCTCAGCAAGGAATCGAATGGCCTATCAGTGCTTTCCAGTAGAGACGAGCTATTTTCCACCCTAAGACATGGCTTCTGCACGCTAAATTCGCTTTAGTTTCAGAATCGTAAGTGGACAAGCCCACCTCTGTGGTCGGAAGGCAGTGGGCACGGGAAGTCAGGGAGCTCGTGGGAAGGCCCAGCGGCAGCTCCCACGTGGCTCCTCAGACAGTTTCTCGAAGCTTGTTTATCCTAGCTGTCACGCCTCTGTCAGCAGGGATGGTTTGGACACAGCTCTAATGCTGAGAACATAAATAAAAAAAATCTCTTGGCCAGAGTTAGTTTCTAAAATTCCTCTCTCAATGATTGAGAATAGTTTTACTTTAACAAGCATTTCTTCCCTCACAGTTCTGCTTCTCATTTGGCCCATCCTCTTGTGAAGTCATCATTTTGTGTTTATGACATGGCAGATAGTGACCAAGATGGAAACAATTATATTATCATGGATGCCCTACAAGCATGTTTATAGCAGCACAATTTGCAATTGCAAAAATGCGGAGCCAACCTAAATGCCCATCAACCAATAAGTGGATGAAAACGTGGTGTGTACACACCATGGGCTGCTACTCAGCCATGAAACGGACAAAATAATGGCCTTTGCAGGAACCTGGATGGATCTGGAGACCGTTATTCACAGTGACGTCAGTCAGGAATGGAAAACCAGATATCGTATGTCCTCACTTATAAGCTGGAGCTAAGCTATGAGGACGCAGTGGCGTAAGAATGATATAATGGGCCACGTGCGGTGGCTCACACCTATAATCTGAGCACTTCAGGAGGCCGAGGCAGGTGGATCACTGGAGGTCAGGAGTTCAAGACCAGCCTGGCCAACATGGTGGAACCCTGTCTCTACAAAAATTAGCTGGGTGTGGTGGCAGGTTCCTGCATTTCCAGCTACTTGGGAGACTGAGGTGGGAGAATTGCTTGAATGTGGGAGGCGGAGGTTGAAGTGAGCCGAGATCGAGCCATTATACTCTAGCCTGGGTGACAGAGCGAGGCTCTGTCTCAAGAAAAAAAAAGATATAATGGAACTTTGGGGAATCAGGGGAAAGTGTGGGAGGGGAGTGAGGGATAAAAGAAAGAATAAACATTGGTACAGTGTATACTTCTCAGGGTGCTGGGTGCACCAAAATCTCAGAAACAACCACTAAAGAACTTATCCATGTAACCAAAATCCACCTGTACCCCCCAAACTATTGAAATTTGAAAACAAATCACAGATACCCAGCACTAGGAATGGACAGACGTGCAGGACAGAAGTAGCGGCCTGCTCCATCCTCAGCCGCAGCCACTTGTCCTCTTCCCAGGGTGCCTTTGGTCCGGATCAGCTCAGGCAAACCAGCCTGCCTGCACTCCATCATATTCTTACAGTTTGCCAGTTGTGGCTTCCAAAGTCTGTGCAACAATCTCTGGCCCAGCTGTTAGCCATTGTCTCCCAGGCCTCTGGGATTCCTCTGGGAATAAGATGGGGCCAGGCTTTCTGGGACGTCTTTCAAGTGGGGAACTCTACAGCAGAAGCGCTCATGGACGGCAGCTGGAGGAGGTCTGGCAGAGATGACGCTACACTCCGCCGAGAACAGGAATGGAGCCTAACCATGTACTTGGATGGCTCAGAAAGAAAAGAGGATTTGGAAAGAAAGAGGAGGGAGATTCTATGTTTAAGATTAACCTTGGAGGGAAGCTCGCACAGGAAGAAAACTATGGCCACCAAAATTCCCAGTTACTAAGCTTTTCAGGGGATGTCTTAGCCAACAAATTCAACCTTCAGAACAACGCTCTTTAAAAGAAAACAGAGGAGGAGACGTTCAGAATGTAACAACGGGAACAATTAGATTTTTGCTTGTGTGTGCTGTTCTTGAACTTGATCTCACCCCCACATCATTGTTCCCACTGCAGCGGGTGACTGAAAACCGAACCAGGCCGCTGCTCTCCCAGTCCCGAGGGTTCACTGGTGCTGGTGATGCCCAATTCTTAACCCTCCTCTGTCAAAACCAAAGTGGCTGGATGTCTCCTCTGCCTCTTCAGAGCAGGGAGGACTGAAACCTCATGGGTGTTTTCACTGAAACGCAGAAAGCTTTGCTTTTCCACAGAGGCTTTCCGAGCACATGCCTCGCAGCTGTCTCAGATATCTGGAGCCTTCTCAGTTTTTCAGAGGCATCTAAGTTCCGTAGCCTACCAGCAGGGTTTGGAACCAGCTCTGGGAAGCCTTTACTTCTTAGGTGAATGTAAATTAGCACGACTCCATGTGAATAGTCAGGGCTGAGCAAATGTGAACTGACCGACCCTCTAGGCCAATGTGGCTCAGTGTTTGCAGGAAAGTTCAGCCTGAAACCGTCTGATGAGGGTGTATGGGAAAGGCAACATTGATTTTGCCCTCACAAGGACTCCCGTTGGAGAAAATAAAAGCCCTGGCCTGAGCAGATAATTTTGAGGCATGAGAAAACTGAAACATTGTTTGGCAGATTTGTTTTCTGCATTTTCCTGTTTGTATATTCTAGTTTAAGTAAAAGTTAGGGGTTAGGAATCTATCCTCTTGCCTGCGGGCTTACTTTAATCAAGCGAACACACACTGTTGCTGTCTTGATGGAGCCTGCTACACGTAATTGAGGGGTAACCAAACTAAAGAACTCTCGGGTTGAAGAATGAGGACTTTGAGCTTAAGACCACTGCAGTGTTGTAAACCACAATCCTTATTTCTGTGCAAAAAAAATCACCCATAAACTCTACAGAGAAGCTTGATGTTACAGTACCTATTGGGGATAGGCATGCACCAGTAGATCACGGCCAGCATGGTGAACAGGGCAGGCTGGCCATTGAGAATCGGCGGCTGGGAGGAGTTCCCCCAGGCAAATGCTTGGTTCTGGAGCTGTCGGGGTCCATTTACTGAGAGTCCATCGCTGCTGTGATGCATGTGCTTAATGCCTTCCCAAGAATCTGCACAGCCCAGAGTTTCTGAAGATTAACAAATGGATTTGATTTCCACTTTGCAAAAACACTCCCTCAGTCGAAAATAGTTTTTGCTTCCTCATTAAGTGCTATGTGGAAGAGATCATCACGTCTCCTTTTGGGAGTTTGCAGAGGAGAATTGTTGAGAGTTCAGCCAGGACAGAGTCAAGACCTGCATCCCTGAGGGTGGGCTGAACCTTTCCTCTGCGAGGTGGCAGGTTTGAATAACTCTCAGTGCAGTTGGCGTCATTTTCACCGGGTGTTATGTCTGATGCTCATAAAGGATTCAAGGACAACAACTTCAATTAGGGACTCAATGCCGTAACCGCCAGCCTGTCCTTCCCACAGGCATGCTAACAGGCAAGATGGCTGGCAATTGCGAAAAACAGTCTCAAATGGCAAAAATGCAGTTTTGAGGCTGTTCCAGATAATTGCTGCTGGAGAGCTTAAGCTTTTGGTAGAAGCTGATTTCATGGGCAGATGCTACCGTGGAGCCAGAGGTAATTTAGGTCTGAAAATTGGCCCAATTTGGAAAGTGGCTGCTGTGGATGATTTCAGATTTAAGAATCCACTCTGCCAGGCTGGACAAAGCCTATCGGAGTTTCAGATCTGTTGCAGTCTCTCTGTACTATTGCTAAAGAAACGATTCCGCTAATTAGAACTTTGCTTACAGGAGGTCGGGGTATCGGATCACACTTTGTCTTTTGCCCCAAGAGGTCTTTTGTTCCACTCCATTTGATGGCCTTCCAGGACTGCAGAGCAAACCAGTGTGGATGAATGTTTCTCTGTGCAACTGTCTGGGCATCCCCTCCCACGTGGACGGCCCGTGGTGGAGGGTGTCAGACGAGGCTTCTGGGATGATGTGCCAGAAGGACGCCTTACCATGTCCACTCCTTTGTTGAGTCCAAGACTTTTGCCTTACCCATTTGTGTTTATCCTGACACTAGTCTGATTTACAGTGGAGATTCTGAGTAATAGTCTCGTCTTGATAAGTCACTGAAAGATGAGACTCGGGCTCTCTGATGGTTGAAGGAGGAACGACAGTGGCCGAGAGGCAGGAAGAAGCCGGGATTTGGGAAACTGCTTTGGTAGGAAGCGCTGCGTCTGTGGAGGACACTGAGTCGCCAGGCCTTGTTGGGCCTGCCCAGGTCTCTTTTTGCTCTAGCCCCTTGCAGACTTGGGAACACAACCCTCTCCTCCCGTGCTCTACACGGGAGCTCCCTGCCCACCCCACCTGCACGGATGACCAGCTCCAGGGTTGAGGCTCCCTGCTGCGGCCGGCCACTGCTCCTGTTGGAGTTCAGCCTGCATGGCTGCTGGCCCTCTGCGTTGGGGCCTTCCTTCTGTTCTCACCTCTTCCGCTACCAGTCACTTTCAGCCGCCCCAGCCCGGCTGCTGGCTGCACTCATTGAGGACAGCAGCGATGACAGCGATAGCTAGTGGCCAGTGCTTGCTTCCTGCACAGCAGGCACCATCTGAACAGTTTACACACGCTGGCTCATTTACTTGTCCTCCAATGCTAGTACTATCCCCATTTCATAGATGAATACACTGAGGAGTGAGGTCATGTAGCTAGCCCTTGGTAAGCTGGGGCTCAGGTCCAGATGTCATGCACTTTCGTGAACCACGTGAGTTTGCAGCTATGGGTGGCCATCTCACATCCTCCAGGAACGCTTGAGACAAGCCTGCGTGTTTCCCTTTTCTCCCCAAATAGGCAGCACATCAGCCACAGGCAGCCTTGGACAAGAAACTAGAGTGTGGACCATCACATTGCTCCTTCCCACCCTCACCTGGTCCAGGAGCTGTGGCGGAGATGCCAGACCTCAGCCGTGTATCCTCCCTCACTCCCAAGTGAGCAGAGACAGTGAATAGATTCATCTTCGGTTCCGCTCTGGAGGACCGGCTGGGCTGTGGAATGTGTGGAGGAAGACCTGGAGGGGAAGTCGGCCCGGGCCCAGTGGGGGAGATATTTGCCAGCCCTGCCTAAGGGCAGTTTCTCTGAAATTTCATTTTCTGTGCTCTGTGAGAATCACTGAACACACGGCCAGCAGTCTTCGAGGCACTGCTCTTCCCGGTTGGAGAGATGCTATAATTGGTCCACAACGTGCTGACTCAGTGATCCCGGCGTAACCCTCCCCTCCACGCTGACTCCAGCGTTGGCAAATGTCTGAGCCCTTCTGGATGAACTCAGGGCATCTCTGAGACCTGTGGACCTGGCACAGCCCTCTGCAGGGTGTAAGCCTGCTCTGCGGTGAGCTTTCGTTCACCGTGGAGCAGGTGAAAGGCTCATGGTCGCGGGCACTGTCTGCCTATTTAACTCTGCAGTTCAGCGTTCTAGAGAAGGGGAAATGGGCCAAGCTGATCGGTTCTTACACAGCAGAAGGCACCACTGCTTGTACTCAGGTTTCAAAACCATTACTGCCTCATTGATTCTGCAGTTTGATGTCTACTTTCTCAGTTGGAAAATAATGGACTTTTGTAACTCATAAACGGCTTTATAAAAACCATTTCTTACCACGGTAGCAGGTGAGGTGAACAGCTGACCATGAAGGCATGACTAGGGAGGTCCGGGGCCAGCACTCCAGCCTCACACACTGCAGACGGGGTGATGCCACCGGGGTCTCTTGGCCACGCTGCTCTTCCATAAAGACTCCACAAACGGCTGCAAAAGCCAAAGGCTGGCCACCTTCTATGCTGATACTGTGACCCCAGAGTGCTAGCAAAGGGGAATCCAGGCACAATCTTCAACTATTATGCATCCAAAAGTGATTATGGAAATGATGCTGGTGAATCTCAATGGCTTCCACATTGCCTGGCGCGGTTCCAGGAGGCGTGGCTCCCCTCCCTCGCCTGTCGGGCTGGTCTTTCTGTATCCCCTCTCCGTGGGGCTCTGACAATGCTGAAGTGCAGAGATACGAAAAGTGGAATTGGCATTTCCCTCATCATCATCTCTCAGTCATACATCATTTGAGCAAGACTCCTCGGCTTCAGAGGGGGCTCGGGGAGGGCTCCGTGCAGACCAGTTGTTTCTATTTCTTCCCCATTGTTCTGCTGAACCTGTACAGTCCCGTGGCTTACACGTGCCCACTGTCCTTCTTGTTCTCTTCTTCCCTAAAAAATGTTTTCAGGCTTCCCATCCTTTAAAGTAAGTAGCATTTTAAATGGTTCTCACAGTTGGCAAATCTGAGTTTATATTCCAGGTGTGGAAGTTCTCGTTCCAAACCGTTTGATCTGGAAACAATTCTTCACATCTTCTAGGTAAACATATGCTAGTCTTTCGCTCCCTCTTTACTTCACCACACTGCTTATTTTCCCATGGCTCCACAAACATTAGGTTTTATACAGCATTCAAATTCTGTGTATGCTTTTTCTGTTTGATTTCTCCTTTCTTTCTTAAAAAGCAATCATGGAGGCCGGGCGCGGTGGCTCAAGCCTGTAATCCCGCACTCTGGGAGGCCGAGGCGGGTGGATCACGAGGTCAAGAGATCGAGACCATCCTGGTCAACATGGTGAAACCCGGTCTCTACTAAAAATACAAAAAATTAGCTGGGCATGGTGGTGCGTGCCTGTAATCCCAGCTACTCGGGAGGCTGAGGCAGGAGAATTGCCTGAACCCAGGAGGCGGAGGTTTCGGTGAGCTGAGATCGCGCCATTGCACTCCAGCCTGGGTAACAAGAGCGAAACTCCATCTCAAAAAAAAAAAAAAAGCAATCACGGGTGGTGAGATAAAAAGAAACGATCCTTGGCTCCCGTGAGTGGCTCGCTCCTCTGGCAGGCACCAGGTTCTAGCTAACCATAAAGGTTCCCAGGAATGACCAGATTCAGCCAGCACAGCCCCAAGCACACAGCGTGCCAGCGGCCTTCCCTGGCCGCAGTCTCTCCCTTGTTCCATCCTTCCTTTACCTTCAGCTTGGGCCACCACTTATGGCTGTGTGACCTTGGGCAAGGTACCCACCTCTGTGCCCCCCTTACCATACTTAAACGGGAATCATAGCAATACCAGCCTCAGGCAGTTGTCCTGAGGATTTTAATGAGGAAATGCACACAGAACATTTATTCTTTATTTATCTTTGGCTCTGTTGCCTGGGCTGGAATGCAGTGACACAATAATAGCTCATGTCTGCCTTGCACTCCTGGGCTCAAAGGGTCTTCCTGTGTCAGCCTCCTGAGTAGCTGGGACTATAGTTGCCTGGCTCATTTTTAAGTTTTACTAGAGACGGGGACTTCGCATCTTGCCCAGGTTGGTTTTGCGCTCCTGGGCTCAAGTGATCCCCTTGCCTCAGCCTCCCAACATGTTGGGATTACAAGTGTGCTCCACACGTTTGCGGACTTAACAGTTACCACCAGGCTGTATAAAAAACAGTCTGAAAGGCCCAGCAAGTTTGAATGGGGTTCTGTTAGGGATGCTATTTTTTGGGCTTCCTGTTTTTGCAGACCCACCTTGGTACCTGGTAGGCAGACTTCTTGGGCTCCAAACCTCTATCCCAGGCCAGGGAAAGGCTGGAGGCGGCTATTTGGAGCTAGTTCTAGTGGAGTGTTTGCATCACTTGGAACGTGGGCTGGAGGAACAGGGACACAGGGACCCCAGACCAAAGCCACCCGGGAATCCAGAACTCAGCACCAGGAAGAAGGACTCACGAGGCGCCAGATCCTAGGAGAAATGTGCCACGTGTCTGGTGTCTGTTCAAATCAGCAACAGGAGGTAAAGGCAACAGCCCTTTCCCTGGAATTGTTCAGAGTTGAATAAGGTTAGAATCAATAGCTGTAATGCAACAGAAGAAAAAAAAGCGTATCTATTGCTGACAATTCCAATAAAAGTCTGCACTCTCTTCCCAGAAAATCCATCTATGAGCATCAATTCACTGTGTCCTGCCCGGCCTCAGGCCTCAGAGACATCCTGCAGAGCATGGGGAAGCCTTACAGCCACACTCCTCTGCTAAGACCTGGTGATGTCATGCTGGCTGGAAGCTGACAATTGAAGTCAATTCACTCTCCAAAATTGCTGCACCCCTGCTGCGTGCTAAGCTCATTAAAGTTGAATGAGCTAATGTTCAGGACTCAGTGATGCAAAGACACAATGTGCCTTCAGAAGGGAGAGGGTCCTTCCCTGGGGGCTTCCACAGCCTTCATGGGGGCAATAGTGTGAGGTGATAATCCACCGCAGGGGACAGAGGGTGGGGACAGGGAGTTGGAGGCTTTGTCAGAGTCCATGGCACAGCTCCTGGGCAATTGAGAGACGAAGCCTGTATTTGGGAGAGAAAATCTTGCAGAGCTGTAGCCTGGTGAATTACATTAGTCAGGGCAACAGTAGGGAAAATGTCCCTAAAGAGGGTGGCTTTGCATGTGGAGAGATTTTTTTGGTTCGATGAAAAAGCCTGGGGGGGAAGAGTGTGACCGGAGGGACTTGGATCTGGGTCCTCCGGCGCAGGCAGCCTGGGCCGTGGGACGCCTGGGTGCAGCCTGCTCTGTGCTGAGCCAGGCTCTGGGAAGCCTCTGCGCTTGCGTCTCACCTCGTCGCCCTCTGAGGGTTGCCCTAGTCCTGCCAGTCTCTCTCCCAGCCTTACTTTGTCCCCTCTGCCTGCACACCAAACTCGGCCTGGGCCCCCGTATCCTCCACATGGAGCTGGCACCCATACGATCTCATCCAGGGCTGGCTTGGAAATTCCATGCGCACACTGAGGATGTCTCAGTCCTTCCCCATCCTTGGTCAGCCTCCTGCACCACCCTCCACAATCCACCTGTCTTCTTGCCACACCCACAGGGGTATCCAAGGGGAATTGCAAAGTTAACTCGGATGCAGGTTAGGTTTTTATCACTATCCCCTCTGCTTCCCCCACCCCCAGAATTCTCATTTCAGGAAATGAGACCACCACCCACTCAGTTCACTTGAGTGAAAACAATGGGGCTTCCGCGATTCCTTCCGTCCCCACTGCCACACACCCAGCCTGCTGACTAGCCCTGCTTCCTCTCCCTCCAAGTGCACCCGGGCCTGGGCCTCCTCCCTCCAGCCCCACCGCCCTCGGCCCCCTCATCCTGTCCGCCCAGGCCGGCAACAGGCCTCCACGTGGCTTCCCTGTGTCCCTGGCCTTCCACCACAGAGTCCCCACGCAGCTGCTGGGGATCTTTTGAAACTGTCATCAGATGACCGCCTGCTGCACAGGAAGCCCCAATGTCCTGATAACATCAGTGTGGCCCTTCTACCCTGTCTTGACTTAGCAAGCTCTGATCTGCCCATATTTACCGGCCTGACCGTAGCTGGGCTTCCTCTTCCTGGAGCACGAGCTGGTCCCCAAGCGGGCCTGGCTGTTTCCCGGTCCAGGGCGCCCCTGCCCTCGCCCCCCACGCCTGGGTCCTTCAGAACCCTGAAGCCAGCCCCTGCAGAGGCCTCTCTGAGCCGTAATCCGAGGGCAGCACCTGCTCTGGGCTTTCCAGGCCTGCTCGGTGGCTGTTGTAGTCAGGGGTGGTTTGGGGTGGTATTTGCAGCCTCCCTGTCCCTTTCCCCAAATTGCATCTGTGCCGTATGAGCAGAGGGGACTTAGGGCACACCCCGGCCCTGGGACGGCACCTGGCTTGCAGCAAGGGGGGGCTGCATCTTTGTGGAGAACCTAGCTTTGGTGAACACCCCCGAGGCCCATGCCCCCGTGAACTCGATGCAGGCTGGGCAGGGCACGCCATAGCAGGTGTCTCCTCCGGGGCGGCACAGCTCAGGGGAAGTGTCTCAGGGGACCCCATTTGTCTTGGCTTTGGGACCCACAGTCCGCATGTCCCAGGGCCAGCTCTCAGGACAGGGAGGCCGGGCACCTCTCCAAAGGCGCCTCTGTGGTGCATCGGTGGGGGTCTGGGAGGGGAGGGAGACTGGGCAGTGCTGGCCTCCTTCCAGCCAGACCCTCTCCCGCTCTCCCCTCGGAACAGGGAGGACCTGATTCAAAGAGCCCAGGAAAGCTCTGGTGTCCCCAGCAGCCTTTTGGGGCCAGGGGTTTATTTTAGAGCGTTGTTAGTAGTGGACCCCAGGGACTCCCAGCGCTGGGTCCGGGTCAGACAACCTGAGCTGGGAACTGGCGCCAACTGTTTGTGTGAGTGTTGGGAGCACGGGGTGGGTGGGTGATTCACGTGTGTAGGTGTGAGTGTGTATTTACGCGTGAGTGTGTGAATGTGTATGTGAGCATTGTACATGTGACATGTGTATGAGTGTCAGACGTGTGAGCATGTGATGTGTCTGTGTGTATGATGTATTCATGAGTATGTGTGTGGTGTATATGCATGTGAGAGTGTATGAATATGTGATGTGTGTATATTGTGTGGCTGTGTGAGTGTATGAGAATTTGTGTAGTGTGCAAATAAGTGGGTATGTTTAAGTGATTGTGAGTGTGGTGTGAGTGTATGGAGCGTGTGTCTGAGACGTGTGCAAGTGTGTGAGCATGAGTGTGACAGGCGTGTAAGCATGTGAATGGGTCTGTGTGATGTGTGTAAATGTGTATAAGCGTGTTTGAGTGTATCTGTGTGTGTTTGTACAAATGAGTGTGTGAGCTTGTGAGCAGACATGTGACTGACTCAAAGCACGTGGTGTGTGTGTATGTAGTGTGTGTTTGTGTGTGAGGTATGTGCACGTGAGTGTTTTTATGCATGAGTGTGATCTGTTGTGCCAGTGTGTGGGCAGGTGAGTGTGACAGGCGTGTAAGTGTCTGCGAGTGTGTGTGTGTGAGAGAGACATGGATGAGAAGGAGAGCCATCGACTATGAGAAGCCGGGCTGTGGGGCATTGCGGAGGGGTCACCGGGGCTTTGGACTTTCAGGTGGTGTCCAGAGGGCACTGGTGTCTGTGTCTGAGGACCTGGGACACCCTACGGGGTGCAGGAAAGACAAAGAGGGCGGCACAGGCCCAGGCTCAGGGCGGCTGCGCGGTCTGCCCTGTGCACGCTGACCAGGCTGGGGTTCTCGTCCTCCTCACTCCCAGCCTCTGGGTCCTACAGCAGGCGCTGCTGCTTCTCTTCTTTGGGTCCTGAAAAGTCACTAGGATGTGTGTGTTACCCGCTTCCCCTTCCCATAGGCTTTAGTCAGCTTTACTAATCATCTCTCTGGAATGTAATTTATAGCAATTCCATTGACTCTAAGATGTTATTTGATATGACACATTCCAGCTTCCGAGGAGTGAAGGGGTGAGATTGTAAGAGATGGTGGCCTGTTTGCCCTCTCCTGCCTTGGGAAGCCCCAGGGCTCCACAGGCCTGGCCACTGCCTGGGCGCCAAGCTTAGGAGCCCAGCCCAGCTTCCAGGGCCTGGGGTGCACAGGCAGGGATGGAGTGGAGGGGCCCAAGGCCGTCCTGGTATCCCGCTTCCTGCCCCACACCTCAGCCACTCTCTAGGACGTCTGCTATGTTGGAAAAGGCTCCAGGAGCCCCTGGATCATTCTGAGCTAGAGCCAGTGTACCTTTCATTTTTCTTGGATCTTTGGGAAGCCACTTCTATTCCACAGGGACCTCCCAGTTCAGCCGCCCCCAAACTGACACCCCTCGTTTGCTTTTGGTTCATTCAGTGAGTACCTGCAGCACAGGCCTGAGCTTCACTGTGGGTGCAGGATGACTCCAGGTTGGGGACCCCTGTGCCTCCAAGCATTTCCTGACAGTCCTGTCAGGTATGATGGACACTTAGGATACATACTGCAATTAAGAGTATATGCACCACAAAAACAAGAACATGTTGTAGCTTCACAGTCTTGACAAATTACACTGTAACCATGTAAAAGAAGAATAAAATAATGTTTGATTTTTATTTCTTTTTTTGAGACGGAGTCTTGCTCTTTTGCCAGGCTGGAGTGCAGTGGCACGATCTCGGCTCACTGCAACCTCTGTCTTCTGGATTCAAGAGATTCCCCTGCCTCAGCCTTCTGAGTAGCTGGGATTACAGGTGTGACCCACCACACCAGGCTAATTTTTTGTATTTTAGTAGAGACGGGGTTTCACCATGTTGGCCAGGATGGTCTCAATATACTTACCTCATGATCTGCCCGCCTCGGCCTCCCAAAGTGCTGGGATTACAGGAGTGTGCCAGTGTGCTGGCCTTGATTTTTATTTCTAATGAAGTTTTTATTTTAAAGTAACTTCGGGTTTTTAATTTTTTTTTTGAGATGGAGTCTGCCAGTTGTCCTGCCTTGGCCTCCTGAGTAGCTGGGATTACAGACACCTGCCACCTTGCCTAATTTTTGTATTTTTAGTAGAGACGGGGTTTCACCATGTTGGCCAGGCTGGTCTTGAACTCCTGACCTTAGGTGATCTGCCCGCCTTCGCCTCCCAAAGTGTTGAGATTACAGGCATGAGCCAGGGTGCCCCGCCTAACTTTGGTTTTATAGATAAGTTGCAAGTACAGAAAGTTCCTGTCCTTCACTCCATGGTATCGTGTTAATGTCTTACATAACTGTGCTATATTTGTTAAAGTTAAGAGAGCAATATCGGTAAATTACTGTTAACCAAGCTCCAGAGTTTATTCAGCTCTCACAAGCTTTTCCACTGATGCCGTCTTCTGTCCCAGGATCCCAGTGAAGATGCCACGTGACAGTTGTGTCTTTGGAGTCCCCTCTGAGGCAGTCGCTCAGACATTTTTTCTTTTTCATGGCCTTGGCAGTTTTGAAGAGTAGTGGTCAGATAAACCAGTGAATGTTCCTCAGCTTGGGTTTGTCTGATGTTTTCTCATGATTAGACTGGGGTTACAGGTTTGTGGAAAGAATACCACAGAAGGAATGTGCCCTGCTCATCTCCTATCAGGGGGACATGGTGTGAATATGACATCACTGATGTTAATCTTGATCACTAGGCTGAGGTGCTGCCTGGCGGGAATCCTCACTGCAAAGTCACTGCCTTTCCCTTCCCACACCCTGTTCTGTGCAAGTGAGTCACCGGGTCCCTCTCACACTGAGGGAGGGCTACTACCCCGCTTCTGGGTGGGAATCTGCACAGATTATTTGGAATGCTTCTGGAAGGACAATTCGTTTCTTCTTCCCCATTTATTTATTTACTCGACGACTTATCTCAATCAGTATGGACTCATGGATATTTATTTTACTCCTTAAGCTATAATCCAATGTTATATTTTGTGTTTTGATGTTCGGATTCTTCCAGCTTTGGCCAAAGGGAGAGCTCTCAGGTAGGTTTCTGGTCCCTTTGGCGTGCGTTCAGCTGTTTGCTTTGTGAGCACTTCCTTGATTTCCAGCGTTGTAAGATGCTGAAGGGCATCTTGTCCAGTCCCTGCGTAGGCCTCGGATCAACCCTTTCTCCAAGGAGCCCTTGTTTCTTTCACTGGAGGATTTTATGTAGAAACCAAAATCTGGCGAGACTTGTGTTCATTGCTACTGGGGTGTCGCTCCATCCAGGCCTTCCCCAACAGACAGAGCTAGGAAATACATGAGTAGATATTAACCCACGCATGCATGTGTATTTATAATTGTTTCTGTATTCATGTATGTCTCTCTATATAATGATAAACAAAGTGTTATGTTTATACTAATATTTCTGACTCTGGTCCAGGAGCCTGGTATCAATTCTAGACTTGGTCTCTTGCTTTTTTTTTTAAATAACTTTTGTTGTGCAATGAGAAACCAGGCCCCTATTGTCTGCCATTTATTCGTTTATTTGTTCAATCCTAGTATAAACATAAAGTACTTTCTGAATTGTTAAAACCGATTTACCTACTACAGTACAGTGTATATGCAGTTTCTTTTAAATCTTTAAATAAACTTAATTTTCATAAGAGTTTTGTATATACAGAAAAACTGGAAATTGTACAGAGAATTATCATATAGTCCATATCCAATTTTCCCTGTTATTGACATCTTACATTAGTATGGTACATTTGTGATTAGTGAATGTGACAATTAATGATCTAAGTACATTTGGGCAGCTGTACCAAAGCACCGTAGACTAGGGAAGGGAAACACAGCAGATATTTAGGTCTCCCAGTGCTGGAGGCTGCAAAGTCCAGGATTAAGGTGCCAGCATACTCAGTGTCGCTGAGAGCTTGGCTCACAGGCAGCCCTTCTCTGTGTGTCCTTATGTGGTAAAGGGGCGAGGCAGCTCTCTGGGGCCTCATCCCATTCATAAGGGCTGCATCTTCATGACCTGGTCACCTCCCAAAGGCATCATCTGTTAATGTCATCACATAAGAAATTAGGTTTTCAGCATATGAACCTCTGGGGCACACAGACATTCACAAAGCCAATACCTATTTCAGGTTTTCTTGTTTTCACCTTTTTGCATTATTTCAGTCCCAGTGTCCCCTCTAGGATACCATATTACATGTAGTGGACATAGCCCCTCATGCCCTCGGGAGCCCTTCCTTGATTTCTGTCATTCTAAGATGCTGAAGGTCGTTTTTGTATTCCCTGCCGTAGGCCCCGGATCAGCCCTTTCTCCAAGGAGCCCTTGTTTCTTTTGTTGGAGGATGTTATGTGACAATTTCTCAGACTTAGCTGGTTTTTGGTGAGCTTAGCAACTTTGAGGAATGCTCATCAGGTATGTTGTAGAATGTCCTGCTATTGGGATTTGTCAAATGTTTTTCTCATGATTAGGCTGATGGTGTGGGTTTTCTGTGCAGAGATAAACTGCCATTTCCATCACATCATACCAAGGTTACATGCCATGAACGTGACTCATCACTGCTGATGTGGACCTTGGTCACCTGGCTGTGGTGGTGCTGGTCAGGTGTCTCCTCTGCGAAGCCACCCCTTCCCCTCTGGTGCTCTGTGGAAGGGGGTGACTGCACACCCCACACTGAAGGAGTAGGGGGTTAAGGTCACCTCCTTCAGGGTGAAATATCTACATAAATTATTTGGAATTTTTCTGCACAGGAGATGTGCCTCTTCTTCCCAGCTATTTATTTAGTCATTCACACATTCATTTATTTTAACGAGTATGGACTAATCGACATTTATTTTATACTTTGAAATTTGGTCCAGCACGACTGGATTCTGTTGCCTGGATTGTTCCAGCTTCATCCAGTGGAACCTATCTCAGTTGGCTTCTGTGTCTCTTTCACATATCCACATCAATTAAAATATTTTTTTATCACTTCCTTACTTTCTGGCACTACAAGATGCTCTTGACTCATATTTACATATTTTGTATCCCAGGCCTAGACTCAGCTGTTTCAGTGGGCCCTGAGTCTTCTCACTGGAGGACGGTATTTGAAACAATGTGGATACACGGTTCTCCTGGGGTATTTTTGTTTCCTGTCCTCTCAGCCTGCATAGTGTGGAGGTATGTGTGTGTATGATAACTCTGGTATATACACTTACCTATAAATAATTATATATAAAACTTGCTGTGTCTATTTTAAACAAAACAAATTCATACTGATGACTCTAACTCTCCTCCATTACCCCATGAGTAATTCTAGCTTTTCCCCTTTGCTTATCTCTAACCTCCCCCTTCAACAGCAAGAAGCAGGAAGTCGGCTCCCACCATCTCCTATCCACTCCCATGTTCATCCACAGCAGTATCAGACTGTTACCCTGCATCCCCCTGCGAAACAGCTTTATCAACTAAAGTAGAGTGCTTACGGACAATTTCTTCTGTCTTTCGTCCTACGGACCCTGCTCATTCCTAGAGGTGCCTAAGTCAGCACTTTTCCATCCTGACCCCTTTGGGGAGGTTGTTAATATAGTTAGATTCTTTGGTCACATACTGCATTCCATCCTGGGGTGCCTCGACCTCCTGAACAATTTTAGTTTTAAATTAGCATCCATTAAGATTCATTCTCTGTGCTGTAAAGTTCTATGCGTCCTGGCAAATAGCACTCTGTGTCCACAATTACAGGATCATACAAAGTAGTTTCAACTCGTAAAACCCCATGCTCCACCTATTAGACTCTCCTCACTTCCCCAACATTTCTGGCACCCCCTGATCCTCTTAGTGTCTCTGTAGTTTGGCCATTTTCAGAACATTCTATAATTGTACTTATTGGTATGGGGCCTTTTCTGACTGGCCTCTGTTACTTAGCAACACGTATTTACCTTTTCTTCATGTCTTTTAGTGGCTTTATTTCTTTGTACTGCTGAATAATATTCCATTATGTGAAAGCGGCAAGGCTGTGTATCCAATATTGGTTGTGTCTAGTCTTGGCAGTTATGGGAATGCTTCTATAAACATTTGTGTATAGAGTTTGTCGTGAATGTGCCTCTTTAATACGCTTGGGTAAACCCCTACGAGTGGATTGCTGGGTTTTATGGTAAGTCTGCTCAACTTTATAAGAAACCGCCAAGCTGTCTTCCAAATTGGAAGGAAGACACTTTGCTTTCCCACCGGCAATGAATAGGAATTATTTTTGTCTTGCCTTCTAGTTGACATGCAGTACCATCTGGTTTTAGGATCTTCACCTTCCAACAGGTATGTAGTAGTAACTCATTAAACCATTGATTTGCATTTCTGTAAAGATAATTGGGGTCTACATGCTATTTATCATCCATACATCATGGTTGAAATTTGCCTGTCTTTTTAGTGTTATTTTTATTGTTGAGTTTTACGAGTTCTTTATAAACTCTGGATATGTTTCTTATCAGATATAAGAAAGTGATTTGCGGGCTGTGTGAGGTGGCTCTTGCCTGTAATCCTAGCACTTTGGGAGGCTGAGGTGGGCAGATCACTTGAGGTTAGGAGTTCAAGACCAGTCCGGCCAACATACTGAAACGCTGTTTCTACTAAAAATACAAAAAATGTTCCAGGCATGGGTGGCGCACACCTGTAATCCCAGCTACTCAAGTGGCCCAGCCACGAGAATTGCTTGAACCTGGGAGGTGGAGGTTGCAGTGAACAGAGATCCAGCTTGGATGACAGAGTGAGACTCGGTATCAAAAAGAAACAGATAAAAATCCCAGCACTTTGGGAGGCCAAGGCGGGTGGATCACGAGGTCAACAGATCGAGACCATCCTGGTCAACATAGTGAAACCCCGTCTCTACTAAAGATACAAAAAATTAGCTGGGTCCGGTGGCGCGTGCCTGTAATCCCAGCTACTCAGGAGGCTGAGGCAGGAGAATTGCCTGAACCCAGGAGGCGGAGGTTGCGGTGAGCCGAGATTGCACCATTGCACTCCAGCCTGAGTAACAAGAGCGAAACTCCATCTCAAAAAAAAAAAAAAAAAAAAGAAACAGATTAAAAAAAAGAAACATGATTTGTAAACACTTTCAACCTATGATTTGTCTTTTCATCCTATATTAGTGTCTCTCACAGGTGAAAAGTTTTTTATCATTTTTTCTTTCACTAACAGTGCTTTTGATATTGTTCTTAATCCCATTCTCTTAACATTTCTGGAATGGATGTGTGAAGCCTCTTAGGTTTAAAAGTTGCTTTGTCAGTTTAAAAAAATATTATTTTGGAATTTCAAATAACCCAGGAAGAATCATTCTAATTGTATAGCAAAATTGAACCTGGTTAATCGTTATAAAAAACATCACGAAACCTCCAGTCTTTTAAAAATGACCATATGTACTGCTTCTTGCACAAGTGTTGGAAACTAAGCTAGCACGTTTGTGCATTGTAACATAATTGTTTTGAGTTATTATCATATTATATTTATATGCAATTTCTTTATGGATTGCACTAGTTTAGGTGCTCTTTAAACAGGCCGCGTCTGCCCTTTAACACCTGCATTCATACCGGTAGCGCGTGCTTATTAATTCCCGCTGCATGGAAGATATGTAAGCCCTTTCACACGAATTCCTCTATTCACTCCTCATCAGCATTGTAAGCAGTCACCGTTACTATTCCTGTCTTATAGTGGGGCACACGGTGCAGAGAGGCCTTGAACTTGCAGTTCACAAATGGAGAGCCAGGGAACTGGATAGAATCCATTGCCCGTATAAGATGCCCCCGAGAAAACAGGAGTGCTGGTGGGTGACTCCATGGAATAGCTCCTGGGAGTCCAGATCCAGAATTACAGAAGCACAGAGCTGAGAGGGACCTTGGACTCGTAGTCCAGTGTCGTACACTGCACTGCGCGTCGGAATTCCATGGAGAATTGGGATGCAATATAGACACTGCCCAGCCCCAGCTGTGACCTCTACCTTTAACCATTTCATGCCACCTGGTTCCAGGATTTCACCTTGCCGCTGGAAGATTCTGATTTGATTAGCCAGAGGTCTGGCTTGAGTACAGAAGAACGTTACAGCAATCAGATGACTGTGCAGCCAAGGTGATGAACCACTGGTGTAGTCCAAACTCCTGCTGGACGTCGACACCCTGCTTCAGAATTATCAGCTGGACCCTGACTTGAAGATTTCTAGCAATGGGACACTAAGATGGTTGACAATAGGAGCATATTTCATCTCAGGCAGTGCTTTCTGTGGCTCATTGCATTTAATTCTCTTCAAATAATCATGGTGTACTATTAGTCATACCTGCAGTAGGAATCCCATCTTACAGATGAATGCATTACCGTATTTTTTTTAAAAGATGGAGTCTTGCTCTGTCTCCCAGGCTAGCATACAGTGGTGCAATCTCAGCTCATTGCAAACTCTGCCTCCTGGGTTCAAGTGGTTCTCCTGCCTCAGCTTCCCCAGTAGCTGGGATTACAGGTGCATGCCACCACACCCAGCTGATTTTGGATTTTTGGTAGAGACAGGGTTTCACCATGTTGGCCAGGCTAGTCTTGAACTTCTGACCTCTTGATCTGCCTGCTTTGGCTCCCAAAGTGCTGGGATTTCAGGAGTGAGCCACTGTGTCCGGCCTGCATCCCTATTTTGCACAGACTCAGTGTGGTCTGAGCTGCGGTGCAGTCTGTCTGGCTCCCCAGCCTGTTGTACAGACCTTGATCACCACTCCTGACTTTTCAAGGCAGTTGATTTCACTGTTGGATAGTTCTCTACTCAGATACAACTCTTCACTCCAATATTATGTGTTGCTCCAGGCTCCGTGTGAAAAGAGCAGGGCTGCACAGACCTGCCTCCTCCTTTGAGACGGCGGAGGCCATCTCACCTCCCCACCTGAGGACTTGCTTCCACCTGCCACCTCTTCTATTCCTCTCACGGTTCCTCACAGCGCCGGGGCCAAGATGCTCACTAGGCTGGTTCCCTGCCTCTGAGTCCTGCCTGGCATCTCTGGGCTTTGGGGCAGGGCAAGTCCTGGGGCTGTGTCTTGATCCTTTCAAAGTTCAGTGGATCTCGCCCCCAGCCCCCATTTTCTGCAAAAGGTTTCCTTAGCCCTCCCGACAACTCCATCACAGAGCGGCTCATATTGACAGGTTTTTCCTCATAAACTTCTGGCAAACAACCTGCTTTCCCAAACTTGCATTTATATAGTTGGTTTTTCAAAAACCCCAATGCAGAACTCTCATTTGTTCTTATCACACATTCTAATTTCCTACACATTATTCGTATCTATCCAGATCACTTCATAAGACTTTCAGATATACGACCATCACCCATTATTCAGTTTTCATTGATTCAGTTTTCTCACAGGGCAACTTTTAAACATTTGTTATATGCTTCAATAAAATCCAGACATATGATTTGTAGATACAAATTTTCTTTGAGTCATGCAAGTTACCATTTTTCCTTTCAATTTTTTAAGACACTGTACCTGACCAATCCTGCTTCACCTGCTCTGCTGTCCCAGTTATCTTTAGCCAGAATGGGGATTACTTCCGGCTTTCTACAGAAGCGGGAGAACGAAGCCAGACTCAAGCAATCTCTGGTCCATCCCCTTCTACATTCACATGCTACATGCATGTAGCATCATGTATTAGTCATCCATTGCAGCCTAACAAATTGCCCCAAAAGATGCTGGCGTAAAACAAGAAAAATGGATGATCTCACAGTGTCTAAGGATGAGGAATTCACAAGTGGCTTGGGTGGGAGGTTCTGGCTCAGGACCCCCCTCATGAGGCTGCAGGCAAGGTATGAGCAGGGCCTGTACCTTCTGAAGGCTTCCCTGAGGCTGAGAGCTGCTTCCTAGAAGACTCACTCATTCGGCTGACAGCTGGAGGTCTCAGTTCCTTTCCATGGGCTGCACGGTGACTTCTAGGCAGGGCCATTAACTACCCCAAGAATGAGTGACCCAGAAAAGAGAGAGCACCACACCTTGTGTGATACAGTGTGTGATGTCAATCACTGTCAGGTCTGTTTTATTCAGGTCATTCAAAGTGAACCACTAAGCCTACCCCACCCTCAAAAAGAGCAGAATTAGATTCCACCTCCTGCAGGATGGAGTGCCAAAGAATTGTGGACATATTTTTAAATCACTTTACAACAGACAACAGAATCCTTCTCCCCAGTGCAAATAAATAGTTACAGGTTTGTGTGCATGTTTTTGAGACCAAAAGCTAGCCCCAGGTTTGTGATAAGGAAGGCGTGTGCAAAAATGCAGCTGGAATGTGTATTGCCACACAACTAGTGAGGAGCACTCTCCTTTGCTCTGAGTACAGGACTCTGCACTCTCTGACCACTGTTCTTGTCTCCCACAGAAGTCATGGTCCTGACACTTTTTGGAGAATTTTAAGTAGAGATGGGCGTCTTCTTTCCTAGCATGTGATCGTGTGTCTGTGTACTGCTGTGGTCTGAATATGGTTTGTCCCCACCAAAACTCACGCTGCAGTTTGGTCCTCAATGCAGGCAGAGTGGCAGGTGGGGCCCGGTGGAGGTGTTGGGGTTCTGGGGCAGCATCTCTTATGAACTGATTAATGCCATATCTCAGGAGTGGCTTTGTTCCTGATAGAGTGAGTCATAAAGCAAGGCTGCCTCTCCTGTGTAGTCTTTTTCACAAACACCGCCTTTCTTCTGCCTTCCACCATGAGTTGAAGCAGCACAGGGCCCTCACCAGATTTGCTGCCTGATCTTGAACTTCCCAGCCTGCAGAACCATGAGCTAAATAAACCTCTTTTCTTTATAATTTATCCAGTTGCAGGTTGGGTAAGTTCCATAAGAGCAGATGAAGGCTTTACCCAAAATGTGAACCATGCCTAGAAAGTCGACTTGTAATAACCTTTTTTCTCATTTCATTTCTTACTTTTAAAAGTACACTTTTAACTTTAGAAAAGTCTTACATGTACAGAAAATTGCAAATATAGTACAGAGAGGTCCAATATACTCCATATCTGATTTCTCTTATTATTAACATCTTACATTTATATAGTACATTTAGTATAATTAATGAACCAATATTTACACATTCCTGTCGACTAAAATCTAGATAGATTTTGTTGTTTGTACCTTACTGGCTCTTTCTGTCTCAGGATTTACATTACATTTAGTCACTGTGTCTCTCTAGGCTGCCGTTTGCCATGACAATTCCTCAGACTTTGTTTTTTTTTTTTTTATGAGCTTAGCAACTTTGAGAAAATCTGGTCAGGTATTTTGTAGAATGTTCTGCTATTGGGATTTGTCAAACGTTTTCTCATGATTAGGCTGGTGTTGTGGGTTTTCTGCACAGAGATAAACTGTCATTTCCATCACGTCATACCAAGGTTACATGCCGTGAACACGACTCATCACTGCTGATGTGGACCTTGATCATCTGGCTGTGGTGGTGCTGGTCCGGTGTCTCCTCTGTGAAGCCACCCCACCCCTCCTGTGCTTTTTGGAATGAGGTGATTGTGCACAGACCACACTGAAGGAGTGGGGAGTTAGGCTCACCTCCTTCAGGGTGAAATGGCTACATAAATTATTTAGAATTATTCTGCACATATTTGTCTCTTATCCCTCATGATCCAGTATTAACTTATTTTTTGCTCAACTTTATCCCAACTTTGTCTGGTGGATACATCTGGCAGCACCTCTGATATTCCCTGTTCCAGTCTTTGAAACAGTTTTTACAATGAGCCCTGATTCCTTCCCTTGGTCAATGATGCTAAAAACCAAGATCTGGGTGCTGGGCGTGCTTATTGCTATTGTGGTGCCTTTGCTTCTGGGTCTCCTCAGCCCACAGAGCAAGAAAGATGTGTATGTACAGTAACCCCTGTATATACACTTATCTACACACAATTGTCTATCTATCTATCTCACATATATATATATATTTAATGAAATAGGAATTTCTTAGTCTCCACTTTCAACCATTATCCCATGAACGAGTCTAGCCTTGTCTCTTTATTTACCTGCAACCTCCCCGCTCCAACAGTAAGAAACAGGTTCCCACCATCTGACATGCATTTATTTCATTAATCAGTTTCTGTGTAACTCTATACGGTATCAGAATCGTTAACACATGCCCCCATGGGAAACAGTGTTATTAATTAAAGTCAAGTGCTTATGGACAATTTATTTTGCCTTTATACCTACAAACTTCATTCATATTTTTTTCCATTGGTCTCTGTGAACTTCTTTTTCTTTTTTCATAAACTTCATTTATTTTTATTACTGAGGTCAGCACCTTTATCCCTCCAACCCCTTAACTGAAGTATTAGAATTTCGGGTAATCTTATTTTATATGTGTTTCAGCTCAAAATATTTGGTTAAAGATGAGTAAGTGTCTGAATCCTAGGATATAATTTGGGATTCGTTCATTGCAACTTGAAATAACTCTGAAATGTTTCAGAGTCTGAAACATTGACATGAACTCCTCACGGATTTCATCAAACAGGGTTTGGAGGGAGAAGCTACAGGTCTATTTTTAGCGTTTATGAGGTCAGCAATAGGTAAGTGCATCTTGGATGAAATAGAAAGAAAGGGGAAAAGCTAGGCTTGGTGGATTCCTTGTGTTCTGTGCTTTATGTCCACACAGCAGAGAGGCACATGGAGTTCCAGTATCCTTTGTAACATCAGGGATTTGTGTAAAGGAGTAAATGACAAGGGTTCTTGATTCAGAAGCAATACATTGTGTCGCTCTGGAGCCCCAAATGCTGAAGAGATTCTTCCTGTGCTAGACCATGATTTATGTTTCTTCCACTGGAAATTTTGCTCTGGGAAATTCCTTCAATATTCTCCTTTTTCTTATTTTAGTGAATGAAGCCAGTCTTCTCAAAATAGAGAAACCCAGGGGTGTGAGTTATTTAAAACCCTTGCAGAGCAGCCAAGACTCTTTGATGCACAAATATGTGTGTCACGTTGGAAAGCTGACCTGCAATCCTTCTATCCCTGTGAGGTGGTGGATTTCCCCAGATTAAACACAAGCCATATTCCATCCTTCTGGTCTCCTACTTTACTTTCTAATATGCTTTCAGAGTGAGCACCTAAGGACGGGGTGAGGGACTTACCCTTCGCCTTGCCGGCTGCTCATCCTGAGCCTGTGCCCAGCAAGCGCATGTCGCTCGACTCCCGCAGCTGAGCAACTTACTGGTCTAGTGGCATTCACTTCAAGCCCACACTGACATCCGCTGAGTTCCCAATGCCAAGTGTTTACTGTCCCCCTAAGATTTGAGCTCTCAGTCGAAAGAATAATGAAGAATGCCATCCAATCCCTACTTTAGAATTTTCTATGATCCTATCTATCTAAAACATGTTTCCCATGTAACTAATCAGTCCATGCCATGCTCTTCAGTGCTGCTTCAAATCTTATGCGACCACTTGCTTCTCCAGCTCGGGAATCCTCCTTTTAAAGTTGCAGTGACCCTGCCTGGGGATAGCTGGATGGAGCTCCTCTTGGCCATTGCTATGACTTGGGGGTGCCTGGGTGTAATTGACCCTGCAGCTTTCTGCTTATTCCACAAAACGTACCTTGTCGTGATGGTGAAAAGTCCCAGAGTTGCAGGTTTTCAGAGGATGACTGTTTTTGATGCTGCTGCATACGTAGGTGCTGTCTTCCATCGCACACCTGGAACTGGATTGTTAATACTGACACTGTGCCCATCTGGCAAGCTAGAAGCTTCTGGATGTCATGGCTATGCCACCCTTTTGATAGGGGCATCAATACCTCCCAACCAAGCTTGACATCTGATTCTGCCCTTTATGCTCAAATGTGAATATCATATTTGGGAAGGGTCCTTCTCTCCTAGAGGTCTTGACTGCTCTGAGAACCTCCAAAGCTCTACAATATTCATGGAAATAACCTTGGGGCGATCATTCGTGCTCGGCCCTCCTCTCTCAGTAAAGACCCCCACCAGAGCCAACCTGCGTTCACCACACGTTGCATATGATGAAAGGAGAATGATGTGAGTGTACCCATCAGTAGTCTTCCTGTAGCCCCACCTTTTAGCTGTTTTTCAATTTTAGTGCAGCTACTAGAAATGTTTAATTTTGGTGTGGCTGGGAGACATGTTTAAGTGACACTAGCAGCCTGTCCTTGTGGCTTCCATCAGATTTCCGTCGGGCGGTGTGCTGTCTACAAGCAAATTGTCTCCCTGAACACGTCGTACCCTGTCATGCTTCTGCACTCTTGCTGTTGATGTTTCCCTTGCTTGAAACCACTCCCACTTTCTGCCTCAGTTCCTTATTGGTTAAACTTGAGTTGAGTAACCCCCATCGGAGCTTCCAGAGTGCACCTGCCTACCTTTATCACGGCACTTACAACAGGAGATATGGGAACGTGCTTGTCTTCCCTGCCAACAGGAACAGGGATGGTGTTTATTTGTTGTTTTTTTGTTTTTTTTTTTAATTTTTATTGCATTTTAGGTTTTGGCGTACATGGGCAGAACATGCAAGATAGTTGCATAGGTACACACGTGGCAGTGTGTTTTGCTGCCTTCTGCCCCTTCACCCATATTTGGCGTTTCTCCCCATGCCATCCCTCCCCCGCTCCCCCCCCCACAGCTGTCCCTCCCCTATTTCCCCCAATAGACCCCAGTGTGTGGTACTCCCATCCCTGTGTCCATGTGTTCTCATTGTTCATCACCCGCCTATGAGTGAGTATATACGGTGTTTCCTTTTCTGTTCTTGTGTCAATTTGCTGAGAATGATGTTCTCCAGATTCATCCATGTCCCTGCAAAGGACACGAACTCATCATTTTTGATTGCTGCATAATATTCCATGGTGTATATATGCCACATTTTCCCAGTCCAGTCTATCATGGATGGGCATTTGGGTTGATTCCAGGTCTTTGCTA
>CM052663.1:4603768-4640546 GCA_028533165.1 Leontopithecus rosalia | reverse complement strand
CCACCAGCAGTGTAAAAGTGTTCCTATTTCTCCACATCCTCTCCAGCATCTGTTGTCTCCAGATTTTTTAATGAATGCCATTCTAACTGGCGTGAGATGGTATCTCAATGTGGTTTTGATTTGCATCTCTCTAATGACCACCCGCCACATGCGCCTGATGGGCCTGCAGTGAAATGTTGCAGAACTGAATTGTGGAACAGAGTTCCAAATCTTCCATGAGAATGGGACAGCAGACTATCGTTTTGAAGGCCATACAATTTACACGCTGATGTAGTTGAGCTTTACCATCATATTATGTCTCACTTGTAGGTATACACTCACTGACTCAGGAAAAATCAGTAAGAATGTGTGATATGGTGAATGAACTAAGCTGTAAATCTCGTTTATTCAATATGTACATCAGACACTAGCGTTTATTGAGACTCTCTCTTGTATATGGAGCACTCGCTGGTGCATTTCACTGATTCTGTAATTCTTCCACTTAGGGCAGAAATCATTTGTGTGGGCTGATGATTCTTTAAGGTAATCTCAATTTCATTTTATATAAAGTTTTAAAAAAATGTGTAACATACTCTGGAATTCTTTACATTGTAAAGGCCCAAAGGTATGAAACGTATTTAAAAAGAACGAGGCTTATTGTTATTAACTGAGCTTTTTGTTTAAAGCCCCAGATTCCCAGGCATTCTTACACAGCACCTGTGAGGTTGGCCTCCCTGCTACTGGTCCACTGTAATAAACATCTCTTTTCCTGGGGACTTCCTGCCAGCTCTACTGTGGGGTGAAAGCCCTCCCAGTTTCCTATGGGAAGCCAGCCTTTTCCCACCTCAGTTCCTTTAGGGACATTTCACTGTGGGGACATCACCACTTCAGACCTCCCCCGTCGTCACAGTCCATCTACCTTGTCCAATGTTTAGTCAGGGATGTGCATAAAATCTCAGTGTAGCCAATACATGCTGGGAATCTCCTCAAGTTGCTAGCTGGGTGCGGGTTCCTCTCTTTTTGTTGGCATTACTAAGTCTAAGAACTGTGCTGTCTGGGAACTAACGTGGACCCCACGGTGGGAGCTGACTGGCCTCCCCTGCAGTACTAGTTTGAGTTGGGTTGTGTCATCTGCATGCAGAGACTTCTGGAATATCGTCAGGCGAACCTGAAGCCATGTGTCCTTGAGCCTTTATGTCCCCTGAGTCCCTGGGACCTGTGCTTCCTGGAATTGACACCACACTGCAGGCACAGACAGCATAGCACATAGAGACAGAACAGTACAGGTCTCAGGCTCTGAAACCAGACTACGTGAGTGAACTCCACCCATTCCTACTTGAGTGAACTTTGCTGTTTCATCCACGGTGAGACTCAGTTTCCTCATCTTTCAACGGGGAGTAACTAGAGAACTGGCCCAACAGGCTTTTAAAATAAAGATTAAATGAGCATATATATATATGACACTCAGTATTGGATTTGGCGCCTAAGCGTGCCGTAAATGCCCGCCACCATGAAGCCGGTGGTGATGATGAAGATATTCTGATATTTCTTCCTGGCAGTTCTAGGGTCTCTGAAGACATCTGTATGTGTAAGATGATTGTGTAATATGGAATGTGTAAGTTGACTGGAGATGAAATCTTCCAGAACGAGGCACTTCAGTTGTCATTTGGCTCAAGCCTCCTACCTGGGCCCTATCTCACCAGCAGATAGGCCATGAATACAGAGATCAGTATTTAAGTTTGTGAGTAACTAAAGCAATTAAAAAACTTCCCACAATGATTCTTTCTGCAAAATTCAAGCCCAGAGAAACGTTTCTGTCATATGAACCACGTTCTTAAGATGTTGTGTTAATATCTCACAAGTGACAGTGGTTTCAGCCTTTATGATGAAACACGTGTGTGTTTGTGTGTGTGTGTGTATCTATAAACTGTATCACAGTTTCTATATCTGTACCTGTGTCACAGTAATCTGGGTATTCTGATACAGATTATAGGGACATAAAACCCAGGCTGTCTTTGACAGCATGCTGCTCTGAGGAAAGCCATTTTCCCTGCCTGCAGACACTTGACAAATGATTAAGGTCCCTCTGGTTGTGAGCAGTGCGGGGAGTTGGGGGAATTATAGTGAAATGAAGAACAGTTTTCTTCTTAAAACATCAATAATTAGATACCTATCGCCTTAAGAGAGTGCTTTTCACTCTAATGGGAGTCCAGAAACTGTGGTCAAGAAGCTTTTATTTTGGGCTAATTGGTAGCAAAAGTACCTTTTGAAAAGAGAATTACTTACATCTTCCCTGCAGACAGTAACCCAAGAAAAAAATCCTTGGATCCTAAGAAAGCACCATCCCTTCCAAAGCTGCTAAACTCCCCTTTTGTATTGAAGTGATTCATCTTGATAACTTTAAGTAGGAATTCAGACTCTTCAAGATTTTCATGTTTTTATCTTTTGAGTGGGAACATTCTAGAGTGTTGTGAATATGTGTCTGCATGTCCTGCACTTGGAAGGCTCCTGGCCCCCGCCCTCTGGCTTATCTCCCTGGGAAATGTCAGCCGGATTTCTTGTGGCTCTGGGATCCTTCACTGTCCAGCTGGACACTGGTGGAATGCCCAGCTCTGCAACCCAAGCTGCTCTGTTCTTAATCCCGCGAGGCAGAAGTGCCAGGAGACAAGAGGCGCGAGCTCTGAGGAGCAGGGATGGCATTTCATGTGGCTCTGGGAAGTCACTGATATTCAGAACTGGGATAAAGCTTAAAGAATCTCTTCCTGCTCCTTGTCTGCAGATAAGAAAGAGGCCTGAAAACACTCCCACTGCTGAGGTCATGCAGTGGGTGGATGGCAGAGTTAGGCTGCATCCTAGGTCCCTGACTGCAGGGCGAGTGTTTTTAAGGAGCATTTCCTGATGGGCAGAGCAAGAGGGAAATAGAAAAAACACACACAAGGGAGCTAAGATTTTGACAAAGAATAAAATGCATTTTTCAGAGTAAACATAAATGAAAAGCCATCATTTCCTTTTGACAGCAGTGAGGCAAACTTTGGCGCACCTTCTCCTGCTAGAACTGGGAATTGCATCTCGTTTCAGTGGGGATGGCGTGCAGACGTGCACTGACAGCAGGTGCACGACGGGACTCACCATGTTTGGAGCTAGGTGGATTTTTGTATGCAAGACATGACTGAGGGCCGGGCACGGTGGCTCACGCCTGTCATCCCAACACTTCAGGAGGCCCAGGCAGGTGGGTCACCTGAGGTCAGGAGTTTGAGACTAGCCTGGCCAACATGGCGAAACCCCCCATCTCTGCTAAAAATACAAAAGTTAGCTGGATGTGGTGGGACATGCCTGTAATCCCAGCTACTCAGGAGGCTGAGGCAGGGAGAATTGCTTATACTGGGGAGGTGGAGGTTGCAGTGAGCCAAAATGGAGCCACTGCACTCCAGCCTGGGTAACAGTGAGACTCCATCTCAAAAAAAAAAAAAAAAGGCATAACTGCATATCTCACTTCTGAGCGTTCCATGATAAAATTGAATTCTTTTTTTAGACTCTTGATTGTGTTTGTCAAACAGACCTATTGGGAGAGAAATTAAATGCGCTCATGCTCTGAGTTCATTTGAACTACATGATGAAAGTCTAGAGCTCAAGTGAGAATAAAGTTATAGTATTTTAAAATTCCCAAGACGGAGCAGTGTGGCAAATGGGAACCCTTGGAAGCTGCGCTCCTGGAAGACAGAAAACGACTTTGGTGGGAATGAACATCAACAGCCCTACCTGATGTCCAGGAACAATGGACTTTACAGTTAAGACGAGCAGTTTTAGCATCAGACACTTGATGAACAGACCTTGATTTGGATGAGGCCCATTTGGTGAAGTCCCAGAGACAGGAGGTTTAGGGCGTGGGGTGAAGAACGTTTGCTGTTTTAAACGCAATTGTTTCTGCTTTTCCTTCTTTCCAAATTAGAACACTTTTGCATCCTTCCTTGATTTCTAGCTACATAACAATGTTTGCAAAGATACAATTTTTATTTTATGGGATACTTTCACATATATTATTTACTTAATCCTTAAAACACTCCCGTAATGTCGCTATTATTAATCTTATTTTACAGCTTAGAAGACAGACATGAAGAAAAGTGCCGTACTGGTGGTTAAGAGCCTGTGATGTAGAATCTCGGGCCTGTGTTCCCGCTCTTTGCTGTCGGGGTTGGGCAGGTGTCATCTTTCAAAACCTGTTTCCTCATCTGCGAGGCGGGCATCGCAGATTCGTGTCATCCAAGGCAGCTTAGAGAAGTGAGGAATGCGTGAATGCATGCCAAGCCGTGGGCACGGCTCCGAACGCAGCCTGCGTGAGCAAGGCCCGCCACCTTCACCACCACCCTCTACCAGAGCCTCATCATGTGAAACCCTAAGTGGCAAAGCTGGCACCAGATCCCCCGTTCGGCTCTGTGCTCGTTCCAACAATGTGTATTTTCACAGTCACCTCCTGGGTCCCCGGGCCTGGAGGATAGGGGTTTCTGTCTCCCTTCCTCCCTCTGTCTCCTGCTCCTCCCTGCAGAGCGCGTCTGGGATGCCTCGTCCGTGGTTTGGATGCCACTGCTGTGAGGAGCACCTGCAGCGTCGCCAGAGGGTCTGGAGCCTGGAAGGCAGGTTTCCGTGGATGCTGTCCATTGTCAGGCTGTAAGGACAGTGGCCTTGACCTTTGTTTTCCAGACATGTGCTGGGCTGAGCAAGAGCGAGAATGGGCCTTCCCCGCTCCCTGACCTCCTACATGGGGTCTACGCTGGACACCACTTGCCTGGGCAGGATGTGTGGGGGCTCCATCTGCCCACCCAGCAGGTGCTGTTCACTGCCACTCCCCTCCAGGACTTCCCCAGGACGATACCTGTTGTGTCTTAGCCCCGGGGGCTGGGACCCAGGGTGGAGGAGGGACAGGGTGCAGAGACCACCTTGACACACTTTATGCAGAGATGATTTACAAAGTCTGCGAGATAGAGGGCCCGGGGCTTATTCCTTGATAGCTGAGAACAGCTGACAGGTTCACGTTCGGGGGTTCATGATTACATTTCCTTCAGGCCTTATGGGTTGAGAAGGGGTCAGTCCCAGCTAGTATCAAAAGAGGAGGCTGGTGAGAACAGAGAGGGTAAGAACATGCATGCCCATCCCTGGCCCCATCTCTCTCCTCTCTCTTTTCTAAAGCATACAAGCCAGGAAGTTAAGCACAGTGAAAAACAACCCAAACCTATAGAACACAGTCTTCAGAGTCCTCGTGCTGATTACCTGCGTTCCTTCCGCGGTGGTGTGCCACCTCGCTTGGCGCTCTGCAGGGTCTTCATGTAGGGGTCGGGCTGACAGCACCTCGCTGGGATTGTAGCCCCAGCTGCCTCTATGCTGCAGTCAGGCCCATGGGCAGTTTTAGTTTGCACAAGCTGCTTGCAAGGACACCGGGAAGTCACAGGAAGCGGAGGGAGAGGAAAGCTTGTTCCCCAGAAGCAGCTGGGCCTGCTCACTCCTGGGCAGCCCCGGCCACGGCCAGGGCCAGGTGTGCTTTTACCACGCTTTACTCCAGATGAAGGGAAAGTCTTTAAAAACACAGGCTTTGTTTTCCTGATCCTCACGGAAGACTCACGGGTATGTCACGGAAACGGAAACAAAGCTTTTAAGAAAAGTTACAGATCTTGAACATCAAATTTCCAATTTCCATGTAATTTTAAAATTCAAGTTACTTACTTGCCTCTGTGGCAGTTGATTATAGCACTGGGAATTCAGGAAAGTTTATATTTAGGTGCCCAGATGTCATTTCAGATCTTCAAGTTGGTCTGTAAGATGAGATGCACTAGAAGCAGAAACACACACGTGTTTTTTTGCTCCCACCTCTCCCTCACTCCCACCCCAGACCACGAAGAAGCACGGCAGGCTCTTCTGAGCCCCAGGCTCGGATCCACCCTAGAGGATCCGAGCTGTTTGTGGCTTCACCTGTCCATTCCTTTCCTTCCTACAAGATCCCCGCTCAGCGAGGGCAGCTTTCAACACCCAGCTCTCAGCATAGTGCCTGACCTGGGGCAGGTGCTCTTAAATCCTCCTGGAAGGCAGGAAGGAGGAACATTGGGTGGCTGTGGCACTGGGTGTGGACAGGCACAAAAAATGCCCAAGAAGTCCCAGAAGAAATACCACCTGGGCACGCAGGAGTGAATGGAAAGGCGTCTGCAAAGTGTGCAGTGTGCAGAGGTGCAGGAGTGACAGCCAGCGTGACAGGGCTGGGGCCAGGGGTCACAGAGAAAAACAGTGAGTGACAAGCCTGGGGCATTTGTAGTGCCAAGAACACAGACTCCTGTGCTAAGGAACGTGGATGTCAGCCTGAAGACCATGGGAACCGCAGCGCAGAACGAGGTTCTCAAATTCCTGCAGCCCACGGGAGGGCTCAGCGAGGGGTGGTGTGAGGGGGGAGCCAAGGAAGTGTGGAAGGACCTCCCTGGTAGGGGCAGAGTGGAGAAGTCTACTGGAGGGGGGAGAAGGCAGGCTGGGGCCCAGGGAGGTGGACCAGAAGACCTGCCAAGAGCCGCTGCTTCCCTATGACCCAAGTGTGCCTGGTCTGGAAAGCCTGGTCTTGGTTTTGAGACGTGAGATGCTTTTGGGCAATCCTGAGCATGGAGTTGAGAACTTGGGCTGCTTGGGGCCTGTGCAACACCAATGAGTTGTGTCTGATTTTGTGCAGGTTACAGAACTCTAAACCTCGGTTTCTGCATTTCTAAAATGGGCATGGAAACGGAGCCAACTTCAGGATTTAGTGAGGAAGATGCATGTGGCGTTTCCTCGTGACATGAGAACCCAGTCTACATTAAGTGTTCAGTTAGAGGGAGCTGCCATCAAGGTCATAACTGTTAATGGACTTTCCTGCGTGGAGGGGAGGCTTCGGTGGTCAGGGAGAGGTTGAAGATTAGCAGGGAAAGGAGATGATGAATGTAGAGAGGCCTGCACGGGTGTGGGTGGGAGGGACGTGCTGGGTGCAGAGAGCAGAGGCTGGCAAAGCGCAGCTGTGTGTGGGGCCCCCTCTGCCTCCCTCCAGGCACGGCGTTACTCTCCTTCTGCAGAGCCTTTGTGGCGCATGAGGAAGGCGACCTTTCATGCACATCCTGGGATCAGAGACCCTCGAGCACTCCTGGGACCGCGTCTGGGTGTGAATGAAGTGTTCCTTCGAGTGCATATTGCGTGGGGACATGTATGAGTCAGAGCTGAGGACAGGAGGGATGTCTCAAACCCTCTGGGCCTTTCACTTACAGGCCACGTTCCTCTCCAATCCCCTCCCAGAGTCTTGGAAGACCGCTCATGTTTGGCACAGGTAATGGGCCACAGAGGGACTGTGACTCAGGAGACCTGCGAGCCAGGTGGTTTCTGGACCTCTCCTGAGCCACACCTGGCCCTGCACTGGGGCACTCGGTGGCCTGTGGCCCTGTTCCGAACACAGGCATCAGCTGGGCGACCCACTTCTCCAGTTTTCTTTCCATCAGACTTGGCACCTCTACCGCATGTGTGATTCAGAAAGGAAAACCTGCTTCTCGGTAAGCAGCCTGACATGTGGCACACATACACAAAGAATTCACACACGGATGAGAGGAGGAGGCTTGGCTGTGCACTCAGATCCTTTTCACATGATGTGTGCAAACGTCCTCATGCACCCCTTTATATTTAGGAGGTGATTTCACGTTTCCAGAATCCTTTTGCAGTGGTCTCAATTGCAATGAGACAAGCACAGGAAGAGGAACAAGGGGGAGTGTAATCATGAAGATAACCTCTTCCATCCCTGTCCCAGTGAGATAATCCATCTACTGTTGACTCTAAGTTCATTCACCTCCGTTTCCAACTCTCCTTCTTGCTAGTTACAGGCTGTCAATAGTCGATTTAAAATTTATCTCGGAAGTTCCAAAAAATATCTGGGGTGAACTCCCCGGGGCATCTGAGGCTTTCCATGGCAAAATGCATGTGGGGGGTATGATTCCAGTGCCAGGCCTGCTGACTCCTCCAGACTCTGGAATTCATTAAACATTTAAAAATAACAGAAAAAGAATGCCTATGGTAAAAGTCTGTTAAGCACTGATGTTTGTTAGACCAAGAAGGGCTTTCCCAAGAATAACACAGAGCAGCCTCATGGCGGAGGAGAGAGATCCAGGCAAGGCTGTTCCTTCTGGCCTTGTGGTTAATCTTTTGTCCATGAGTCTGGGGGTGAAGGCTCCGAGGGCTTTGCTTTCTGAAGAACAGACATAGTGTTCTAAAGCTTTTGTTTTACTGCTGTGTTTTTTTTACAGGGAACGAGGACACTGTGTAGACTGTGAAGCCTGTAAAATTCCAAACTGCGTTTGGCAGCATGCAATCCTGAAGACGGGAGTGTGACCTTTCTTCATCCCGGGGGGACATCCCACAGCTTGTGATGATTTATGTAGCTGGGGTCTGCAGTACTAATGTAAAGGACTGTGCCCACTCTGAAGCTCCTCTGTAGCTCTAGGTGTGGCCTGTGAGGGGACAGCCTGCGACCAGCTGTGGGCTCAGTTCTCCAAGGCCCCCGAGCAGGTGGTTTGAATTCTACTGACAGGTGTTATCTACTTCCTGTGTCAAGGACAGCAAGCTTGCTCTCTCTTGCACAGATACTGGAACCAAAATATTTCTTTTTAAGGAAAACTTTTCAAAGCCCAGCAGATTTATTTCTACCACAATCTGGAGGCTAATTCCCTGTGTGATGTTTGTTACAGCCGTAATTACACAATATCAAAAGTGCTAGCTCTGCACCTCACAATGTGCCTGTGGAATCACTTGATTTGTTTTGGCCCAACTCTTCTTGCTTGCTCAATAATATGAATCTTGGCAAAGAAAAGGGAGCCAGAGTCCAAGTCCTTATGACTTGGAGTTTGCAACCCAAGGATAAGTGAGGGCTGTGTGTGTGTGCACGTGTGTGCATGTGTACATATGCACATGTGTGGGCATGTGAGTACATGCTCACTCACTGCCTTTCCAACAGCTCTGGAAGTTGGGTTACAAAAATGTTGAATTTGTATATATTGGGGAGAAAAAGGAAAGGAACGAGATGGTGAAGGAATGACCAGGTGTCTACACTGGCTGCAGATGGTGCTTGCCCAGGGCTGTAGCTCAAGCGACCCTGAGCCCAGGCAGAAGCCAGCACCAGCTTGACAAGGAGCACCCTGGGACAGGGTGGGAAGAGCAGGGCCCACACGCTCTGGTGTCCTTCTGCACTCTTGTAATCAGTTCTTTGCTGCTCTTGTCACCTGCTGAACGCTCTGGTGTTTGACACCAATAGGGGCAGGATGACCACTGGTCCTAGAGAGGTTTCAGGAGCATTTGCGCTAAGAACCAGGGGATATCAGATGACAGGCAGCTCCAGAGCGATGCTGTGGATGGCACCCACTCCTGCGGTGGAACATCAGAGGTTCTCATCCAGAACCGACCTTCATCAAGGATGTGACACTGCAGGACTCCCCGGGGGGGTCTGACAGGGCGTATACATGAGTGAGAATTGAGGGTTTTTTTCGGCTGATTCAAGTTATTAAACAATTTTTTACTAGCTGGACTGTTTGCACATTCCAAAGTATGTTGGAGGGAACAAAATAACTTCCGGAGAACTGAGATTTGGAGCCAAACTCTTCCGAGGGGAAATGCACGGGGGTTTCTGGAAGACCGTTCTGAAAGTGATTCTGTAGGAACTAGTTTAGAAACTACTTTTAAACAGAAAGAAACACGTATTCAGAGATCTCAATTAATTCATGATTTTGAAATAATTTATGGTTTTAGATCTGTTCATGAAATGTACTCAAAGACAGGAAATCTTCTCCAGCAAGATGAGCGGATCCGAAAGGTTTGCAGAACACTCAGGGATAAAGAGACCTACGGAATCCAAGCTCGAAGTGAGTCTCAAAATAACGAAGGTTTGCATTTCGCTTTAAAGTTTGAGAAGTCTTGCAGAGTCTTGGGCACAGGAGTAAAAATTAAATGGTGAATAAACTTCTCTCTGCACACGTTTTTGGTACTGCTAAATTCTTTGATTGTGAAAGCAACCTATTGAAAACTTAGGAAAAGGAGCATAAAATATGAATTCCAAATCACTGCTCTCATGACAGAGGGACAATAGACCGTGATGAACATTTTGGGGTGTTTACTTCTGGTCCCAGAAGTGTCTAACTACAAAGGGGAATCATGTTGTTCCATACCCGCTTTTTAAAATTTACATCATGGTATGAGCATTTCCTCGTGTTATTAGATACTGTTTACAGTTGTGAGAGGAGGCAGTGTAGCCATTCAAATCTCTGGTTCCGTGAGGATTTCATCATGCAGGCTGAGCTCCTCTCACGGCCAGCTTCAGGGTCCTCTGTCAAATGGCGACCGAATAATAGGGCCTTCCTCCAGCTGTGGTGACATCATCGCTATTCCACGAACTCTGTTAGCGGGCATACAGGCTCGCTGACACCGTCCACCTGCACCTGCCTGCTACCGTTCCGGATGGCGCATGGCTGCATAGTGCTCCATCACACTGAAGCATCTGCGTCCTCATTCTGCAGACCAGGTTTCTGTCGTCACAATTGCTCACCCAGATAATAAACACTGTCTTGAATATTCCCACACATAACGCCTGGGGTCCCCTCTGCTTTCTTCACTGACCCCCGGCCCCTCCAGAACAGATTCTTGGAAGTGGGTCCGGGCGTGGCCCTCTAGGACTGTGCTGGGACTGCCTTAAACAAATACTTCTCCAGAAAGTCACCCCTTAGTATTTATCAGCACGCTGTGACGGGACGTGTGTGCCTGAACTTTCATGGATACGGAGGTCTGTGTGGAAAACAGACGGTGTGTTTGTCTCAGGTTGCCTCGCACCTCCAGGCTGGGATCCACAGGAATGCTCCATAGTTTGTCCAACGAACAAGTTGAATCCTCAAGTCATTTCCAGAATGTTTGGAAATAAACTTCTTCAGAAACTGCCCTAATTCTGTTGACCTCCTTTCTACTAGGACGCCCGCGGCGGCTCCAACACCATTTCCCCTTTCTTTTTCTTTCTTTCTTTTTTTTTTTTTTGAGACGGAGTTTCGCTCTTGTTACCCAGGCTGGAGTGCAATGGCGCGATCTCGGCTCACCGCAACCTCCACCACCTGGGTTCAGGCAATTCTCCTGCCTCAGCCTCCTGAGTAGCTGGGCTTACAGGCACGCGCCACCATGCCCAGCAAATTTTTTGTATTTTTAGTACAGATGGGGTTTCACCATGTTGACCAGGAGGGTCTCGATCTCTTGACCTCGTGATCCACCCGCCTCGGCCTCCCAAAGTGCTGGGATCTTTTTTTGTTGTTTTGTTTTGTTTTGTTTTGTTTTTTTGAGACGGAGTTTCGCTCTTGTTACCCAGGCTGGAGTGCAATGGCGCGATCTCGGCTCACCGCAACCTCCGCCTCCTGGGTTCAGGCAATTCTCCTGCCTCAGCCTCCTGAGTAGCTGGGCTTACAGGCACGAGCCACCATGCCCAGCTAATTTTTTGTATTTTTAGTAGAGACGGGGTTTCACCATGTTGACCAGGAGGGTCTCGATCTCTTGACCTCGTGATCGACCCGCCTCGGCCTCCCAAAGAGCTGAGATTACAGGCGTGAGCCACCGCGCTCGGCCTTCATTTCTCCTTTCAGCTGTCCCTTTGGCCCTCTCCCTCACCCCCCGGCCCCCTGGTTTCATTTCCAGCTGGTTCTTTCTATTCTGCCAGAGAACCAAAGCCTGCCTTGTCCACCACAACAGCCAAAACAAGATACTCACAACTCTAGTGCTCTGTCATGCCGGTCCCTTTCTGGGTGCTCAGCGGGCACCGTCAAGGATGGGGCAGTGAGAGGGCATTTCCCAGGACACAGGAGGTCAGCTGGATGGTGCTGGGGTGTGGGCTGTCATGGGGTCCTCCGTATCACAGTGTCACCTCCTCAAGGACCACTGCCTGGGCACAGTCCCACCATAGCCCTGCATACTTCTTTATGAGATGTGTGGCAGTTTCCATTCCTCATTCACTTGATCATAATTTTTTTTTTTTGAGACAGAGTCTGTCTCTGTCAACCAGGCTGGAGTGCAGTGGGACAAACACCGCTCACTGGAGCATCAACCTCCAAGGCTCAAGCTATCTTTCCGCCTCAGCCTCCTGAGTAGCTGGAACTACAGGCTCGTGTCACCACACTCCACCAGTTTTTTTTTTAATTAAATTTTTTGTAGTGATGGAGTCTTGCTATGTTGTCCAGGCTTGTCTCAAACTCCTGGACTCAAGCCAGCCTTCTGCCTTGGCCTCCCAAAGCCCTAAGAATACAGGCGTGAGCCACTGCACCCAGCCCTGACCATCTTTTTACATGTGATTCATCTGGAATTGAAACTCCCCAGATACAAGGATTATATTTGCTTTATTCACGGCTGTATCTCTGCATCTCATCTCATATCTGGTACATGGCAAGTTGTCAGTGCTTAGGGAAGAAAGGAAGGGAGGGAGGAGGGAAGGAGGCCACATGGAGGCGGGCCACTGCCTGGAGTGGAGGCACTGTCTTGAGTTGGCTCAGGAAATGTGACATTGCCTTGTGGTTCTGCAGTTGTGGCTGCTGATGTGGGCCGAGGGTGACGGCAGGTGGTCAGAGAGGAAGGAGCAGATCCCCAGCTTGGCTTCTCTTGCAGCTCCCCAAGGGCCTGAAACCTGAACTGGAGGAGGAAACTGGAGAGGTTTGGGTTGGATGGGAATCTATGTTCTCTTAACAGTGTGGTTTGAACACTTCAGTCTTAGGGGGTGTCATGCAGAAGCATGTGTACATGCTACCATCTATTTTTCTAGACTCGAAAACTCCTCAGTTTAGGTTGGAGATGTTTTCTAAATATATGCAGTAACTTAAGCCCTTGGTAGTCTGGCTGAGAAAAGAATGGGTGGTAAAATCCTATCCTAGATTTGTTACCGTCTAACACTGAGACCTATTCTAAATCATTAGCCTCTGTGGGCTTCAGATTATCAAATGGAAAGTAAAATGAAAACCTGGGTGTGATGCACTCTGGAGAAGTGTGTGTGTGTGTGTGTGTGTGTGTTTGTACACATGCTTTTTACAGAAATACAATATGCTCTACACATACATGCAATGCAAGAAGTATATATATTCTACATATATGGCAGTGCAGAAACACCTGCAATATATTCTATGCCAATATGGCCTTAAAGAAACACTCGTAGTCTATTCTATGCACATGTGGCATTAGAGAAGCACTCAGACTTCCATGATGAATCTCTCATTGATAAACTAGCTAGTGTTTCTTTAGTGTATTTAGAATCCAGTTACATTTCCCCTGCACTCTTCCTGGAAGTGCCTGGAACTCGTGAGGACATCATTGCATCATTTGGTGAGTTCCTTGCCTTTCACACGTGTCCAGAGAGTGCCTAATCTGAGTCTGTCTTGCTCTGGACTTGCTAATTCTAAGTCAGACATCAGGTTGTCCAAGCACCGCCCTCTACCTCTCCTGTGGGGTGGGGAAAGGAGCGGATGGGTAGGAGACCACAGAGGAAGGGGTGGGGCGGCTCTGAGCACCTCTGGAGTGACAGGCAGCAGGAGAGCCCTGGGGCTTCCACAGAAAAGAGGGCACTGCGGCCTCCTGGGCGTGCGGGGGTCCAGGGCGCATCTCACACTCGCGCTTCACCTCCCGTCCTAGGGTTGAGACCACCTAGAACGTCTCACATCTCCTGGAATGTTGCTAACCAGAACCATTTTGCTGGTCAGCCAGCTTCACAGGCAGTCCACTGCACAATCAGGCCTGTCACTAACATATCAAATATAGCACCCAGTTTCCCAGGCACAGGCCGCTCCTTCCTTCCTTCGCTCTTCCATTAACCTTGCAGCGTTCCCATGATAACTTAGGGTAGAGTTTCGTTGCTTATTTCAAACTAGTGTAAGGCATGCATTTCTCCACCCTCCACCCTTGGTGTTTTTCCCTCTGTGTTTATGAGAAGGTGCTATCAAACAACTCCAGGGACCTGGGGGATGGGGGCCCAGGCCGCCAGGAGACCCTGTGCTGTGTCCGGGGAAAGCGTCGCTGGTTAGCACTGGCCCCCTGCTGACTCGAACCCCTGCTGCCGCTCCCAGACCCTCCAAGGCAGTGCCTGTCCTGCAGGATTCTCATTTCTTTACTAAAACATCTATACTTTTCCGTCAGATGGTGTGCGAAGCTTCGAGGAAGGTCAAGGTCAGCTCCTAGGTTTTTCTGAACTAATATTCACCTAGCCTTAGTTAAGGAATTGGCAAAGAACAACGGCACATGGCCTGCATTGGCCAGGTCACTACGCAGAGGGCGAGGCTAGTGTTGAAATGACACTGAGGACACGAACTGAGCTGAACACGCCGGGAGATGCCTGCTCCACACTGACTCTGACGCTCCTGCATGACCTGAAAGACACTGGAAAGAAACGTGGACGGGAACATTAACCCCGACTGTCTACTTCCAGGCTTGGCTTTCTGGTCTGTCCTAATTTAAAATGTATTTTTTTTTTTGAGGCGGAGTTTCACTCTTGTTACCCAGGCTGGAGTGCAATGGCGCGATCTCGGCTCACCGCAACCTCCGCCTCCTGGGTTCAGGCAATTCTGCCTCAGCCTCCTGAGTAGCTGGGACTATAGGCGCGTGCCACCATGCCCAGCTAATTTTTGTATTTTTTTTTTAGTAGAGACAGGGTTTCACCTTGTTGACCAGGATGGTCTCCATCTCTTGATCTCGTGATCCACCCGCCTCGGCCTCCCAAAGTGCTGGGATTATAGGCGTGAGCCACCGTGCCTGGCCTTAAAATGTATTTTATATTTATTAACTTACCGTCTATAAATTTGTTTATTCACAAAACATTTATTCGGTGTCTGCTCTATCTCAGGTGTTGTAACGAACTTTGGCAATGAAAGAAATTCAGAATTCCCCCCACATCAGTAGGGAGACAGGCTGACTCCAGTAGTAGCGATTAGCAGCAGAGCCAAGGAGGGATGTGACACGGTGCACACACCGGAGCAAGCCCAAAGCTTGGGCGGGACAAGATCGCTTGCAAGCACATGTCCTTTCTCATCAAGAACTAGCACAAGCTTTTCTAAACGGTGGAATAATAACCACAAAATTCCATAGAGTCTATTAAGAACCATAGTATTCCAGCAGTATGTTCTCCAGCATTTTGTTTGTTTGTTTATTTTGAGACAGCGTCTCACTTTGTCGCCAGGGCTGGAGTGCAGTGGCACGATCTCGGCTCACTGCAACTTTTGAGCCAAGTGATTCTCCTGCCTCAGCCTCCTGAGTAGCTGGGATTACAGGCGTGCACCACCATGCATGGCTAATTTTTGTATTTTAGTAGAGACAGGGTTTCACCATGTTGACCAGGCTAGTTTTGAACTCCTGATCTCAGGTGATCCACCTGCCTCGCCTCCCAAAGTGCTGGGATTACAGGCATGAGCCACCAAGCCAGGCCCCCGCATTTATTTATTTTTTAAAATTTTCCCGAAGGAGAGAGAATCTAGGATGTTGGACATTCTCTGTGAAACCCTGTGATGAAGCATTTTATGAAGTTAGGAATCAATTGTCATTCCAAACCCTTGCCCTCATTTGTGAGTTTATTGTTTTAAAATCGGATTTTCATAAGCGTGAGCATGCTATATGTCTAGATCTAAATCGATCCATTTCTATAGCTCTCACAAGCCTATAGGTTACTACTAGATCTGTTTGGCTTGAATCCAACTTAGGCTTTTTAGCCTCTTTCCTAACCTGTAAACAAACAAACAAAAACACGCTATTAACTACTTTCTAGGTTTGTTGTGAAAATTAAAAATAAGTTTACTCATAGAAAGCATTTAGCAATGTACCTGGCACTTAGTAAATGCTTACTACATACACGGTACCTCGTTTTATTGTAGCGGGTTTTAAATAAGCTAATGTAAGTAGTGCATCCAAAGAAGAGATCCCCCTGCTGGGGGATCAGCAGCGAATAGGAGCCTTTGCTTTCACATGTGATTGCAATGTGGGGTTTTATCTCTCCATATTTTTTTCCTGAATCAAGCAGTCTTCCTCATTATCTTGTGCTTGACGACACCCACCATTCTCAAGGAAACACCAGTTTTTGAATATCTTGGATAAATAGGTAGAAAATCACTTCCAGATTGACTTATCTCCAGTCCTCTTTGACACGGGTACTCTTTCTGGCTGAGGGTCCCTAGTGGAGATGGTGGGGGATCCGCCTTTCTTGTTCTGCTCGGGTGAGATGAGGAAGCCACACAGCTGGGCTCTCACGTCCTCAGGAAGGAGAAAGGCTACAAGCTGCTCATCACCAAGCCGCCTCCACAGTGGCTGGGGTAGAGCTGAGCTGCCGGCGCTGACTCTGGGGGCATCCTAGACACAATGCTTCATTCTGACGGAGTACAAGTGCTTCACAGGACCTTACACCCCTTCTAGACCAGATCTAGAGCTTCGCCATGCAGTATGATGACCACTAGTCACAGACGGCAATTCACAGTCAAATTAACTGATGTCAAATAATACTGACACTTGAATTCCTCAGTCACACTGGCCACGTCTCAAGTCCTCAGTAGCTGATGTGACTAGTGGCATTCTATTGGAGAGCACAAGCGTGGAGCCTTCGGCCATCACAGAGCATTCACAGGGTGGCCTCAGTCTCTGGATGCTTACTCCACTCTCAGTTTGGGTCAGTTTGTGCTTCAGGTCAGCATAATATAAGATGCCCCACATCATGTTCAACTTCTGTTTATACCACACAGCATAGCCCCATCAAATCACCTTTCTTTAAAAGCTGACAATTTCACTGAGTCAGATTGTATTATTGAATTCCCCTTTTCATCTTCTTCACTGAGCATCTATGAAATAACTCAAGTAGCACAGGCATTTCAAAACTTGGAGCAAAATGGAGATAAAAGGAATCTGTCTGAAGGAGTCACAGAAATCTGCAGCTAAAGCCCTCAGCGCAGTGACAAAGTCTGCAGGAGGCAGCTGCAGCCTGGAGTAAACCCTCATCAAAGACGGGAGCCTTCCACGTGCACTGTGATTGGCACCAGCAAAGGAAGTTTTGGCTAATGTGATGAATCTGCAAGTCTAGAAGAATGCCACAACTTCAGCGAGAACAGAGGAAAATCCTTTCAGCAGCTGAGAGACACCTCGGAACAGACTTGAGCCACGCTTCCCACACTCTGCACTGGAATTTTCTCTAGTTTTATTTTCTCAGAGAGATATTTAAAAGACAGCACCCATATTTATGAAATGCAATATTATATAATTAATCAAGATCCTTCCTCTTGTTAAAGAAAAACAGAAATCTTTGCAGTTCACCTGAGAAATAAAAAAAAAGAGGAAAAAATTCTTGGTGGAAGAAAATGAAAGTATCTTAAATCCAGGATTCAATGAATATTATTTAGTTGTACATCATTTTGTACTCTGTATCCCTGGAATTCCTAATAAATATGATTTTGAGATGTAAGGTTTTTTCTTTTGCCAAAAATTATCTTAGGAGTGACTGATAATTTCCCCCAATGAACACAAATAGTTGTACATGGAGGTATTTTAGTTTCTGGAATTTCAGAGTCATGTGGAAAACTGAAAACTCTTTTTCTACAATTGCAAGCAACTTAAATTTTGAGACACATCAGAGAATATATATGTTATATATAATACATGTATATAACATATATTTAATATGTGTGTATGTATATGTGTGTGTATATATTTCCCTGATAGTCCAGTAAACATTCAATAAATATGCATCGAGTAGATGAACTGTTTGGTGGACCCTAGTGGGATGTAGCTAGAATGAGAAGTAAGCTCAGAGATTCCTCGTAGAGTCCCGAGGCCATAAGGTCTTGGTAAATAGGAGAACCTGACACATTGACTGACCTGTATATTAGCGATGCTCAAATTCATGTATAGATAGAATTGTAAAGGCACACAGCCCAGGTCCAACCCAATCAACCAGAATCTCTGGGCAACTTTCTGTGACAGTTTTCCAGATGACTCTGATGCACTATGAAATTTTGGGACTCATTGCTATTGTTGAATTAGGCGGATAATTTCAGGGATCTCAAAAGACCTTATGATCCATCATCTTTTCCTTCATCTGCCTACAACCCCCCAGCATTGGCCAACTCGGCAAACTCCCATCTGAGTACCTTGGAATTTAATCAGTGTGGGGCGGAGAACCTAAAACCGACAGGCTGTCTAGTCAGTGACAGGACTGCTGACGGGAGAGAAGGGAGGCAGGCCAGGTGTTTTCTGACACACGTGCTCAGTACAAGCCCTGAGCCTGAGATCTAGGCAGGTTTGCATGGAGCTGCAGAGATCGCCCGAGGCTGGGTTGCTATGGGAGCAGGTCTTTAACTGGAGGAGTTCTGAGAACGTTTTACCCTCTCTGGAATCCTCAGGAGATTCCCGAAGGCGGACACACCCTGTCTCTAGCTTAGCTCTCACTCCTGAAGGTGGGTCTGCAACCCTGAGGTGCCCCCTTGGGTGGTCTGTGAGACTCTTACAGCAGCTCGGTGGGATCCCTGGGGTCCACAGTCCAGGACGGATGCGAGGTTTTGGCACCAATATATTCTGGGAGGCCGGGTCGTCCCATCACAGTGAAGAAAGTAGAGTTGTTTGGTGAGTTATACGAAGCAGTTTACATAAATCAGTTTGCAGCAGACTTGAAGAAAAAGAACATTAAAAGCAGACCAGGTGCATGAGTTTGAAACGGCACACGGAACTGGAAGAGAGAAAAGGTTACGATCCGTGCTCAAACAAGTTCTTCCTTCCCTCCGAGAAAGGAGGCGTGGGGTGTGGAACCCTGTGCGGCGCATGGTAGACAGGTGCGTCTCAAACGCAGGATGCTGAGCTGCTCCAACACGCCGGGCGCCGGGCTTAACTGCAGCTACTTATCCGTGCGCTCGACCCGGCGGCCCGCAGCGGCTCTCCAGGCTCAGTGGGGAGCGCGGGGGGCGCAGCCTCGTGTTTAGACCTGCGAGGCGGTCCGGGGGGGTGCGCCTGGGACGGAGCTGGAAGCGGCGTCACTTCCTTCACCTCCCGAAGCCCGGCTTGACACCCAGAGATGCTTCATCAGGATATGAAAGTATTCCACCTCGCCCGGAGAGCTACGGGACATGTTTTTAGCGATTTTTGGTTCCCAGAATTCGGAGGCAAGCCAACCGTAAGGGTGTCATTTTGTCAGACGGTCCTCGCGTTACCTCCGGGGATGATTTTTGCAGGATGACGGCCTAGGGCGAGCGTGGTGCCTCTTGTTCTAGGCCTCAGCCTACGTTCTCATCTGCTGCATTTTCTGACAACTTATTCCGCTTTTTTGGATCTATAAGACTGCCCAGGCGAAATTCCTGCAACTTACACTCAGTTCTCAGAAATGGTAAATTTCCCAACCCTGGGAACTGACTGCTAAAGGAGGGTACGCAATGTTTTCCCAAGCTGATTCAGAGGTGAGGACCCTGAAGCTGTCAAGTACAGCGTCTGGGTCCTTCTGCTGAAAGTGAGGCTCTCCCAAGGCTGCTACCTTGACTTGCTATGCACAACGCTATATTTTCATTTTCAAAAAATGTGCAGTCTCTAAAACTGTACAACCTGTAGGTCCTTCAGGGCCTGTGTCTGCCGCTGGCTTGATCATTAGGGGACGACCTCGTCTCAAGGGAGTCAAGACTTCAGTGTGAGAGTCTCACAGAGGGACAGTAAAACAGATACTCGAAAAGAGTGGCGGTACATAAACGATATGCTCAGCGTGATCTTTAAAAGGTCATTTTTATTATTTCAATACACTTTTCATTTCAGAAGAGTTTAAATTTATAGAGAAGTTGCAAAGAGGGCACAGATGACGCCTGTGTCCCCTGCACCTAGCTTCGCCTGTTGCTCACATCTGTCACAATGGATAACCCAACACCTGTGTATCACTCACTGGAGATCCATGCTTGGGTCAGATCTCGTTAGTTTCACGTCTCTTTCCTATCCCGGCATTCCCTCGCGGACCCCGTGTTGCATTCACTTGCCTTGTCTTTGAGGCTGGTCTTCACTGACGCTTCACAGACTTCCCTTGTTAGATGTCTTCGGCACTTTTGAGGACTGTTTTTCTCATGAGTAGACTGGTGTTATGGATCTTGGGGGCGGAGAGCTTGAAGGTAAAGTACCATTCTCATCACATCGCAACAAGGGCACATAGTCCCAACATGATATCACTTCTGATGTTGACCTCCGTCACCGGGCTGAGGAAGTGTTTGCCTGGTAACTCCCCTGCAGTTACTCCCCCCAGCCTTTCCATGCTGTACTCTTTAGAGGGAAGCCCCTCTGTGCAGCCACACTTAACAGGTGCAGAGTTATGACCACCTACGTAAGGAGTCAAGAGCTACATAAATTACTCAGAATTCTTCTACACTAGAGATCTATCTATTTTTTCCATTTATTTATGTAGTCAGTCCTTGATTTGTATCATTAGGGAATCATGGATATTTGCTTTACATTTTGGGGTATTTGTTGTTCAAATTGCTCTGATGTTTGCCACTGGAAGCTCTTTCTGTTAGTGCCTGTATCCCTGTCACAATCCATCACTGTGGGTTTGCTGCTGTTGTTGTTTGTACTTCTTGACTTTCTGGCAAAACAAGCTGTTCCTGGCTCATACTGTGTATTTCTTACCTCATACCTAGAATCAGCCATCTCTCCAAAGAACTGTGGCTTCTTTTATTGAAGAATGGTATTTAAAACCGAGGTTTGGGTGCTAGGTGTGCACGGTGCTAGCAGGATGTCCTTGCTTCTAAACTCTCTCAATTACTGAGTGAGGAAATATAGGTGTATATGCCAACAGGTTTAAACACCTATGTATAAATATTTATTCATTTATTTTGAGATGGAGTCTCACTCTGTCACCAGGCTGGAGTGCAGTGGTGTGAGCTTGGCTCACTGCAACCTTCGACTTCCGGATTCAAGCGATTCTCCTGCATCAGCCTCCTGAGTAGCTGGGATTACAGGCATGCACCACCACGTACAGCTAATTTTTGTATTTTTAGTAGAGATGGGATTTCACCATGTTGACCAGGATGGTCTTGATCTCCTGACCTCCTGATCCACCCACCTCGGCCTCCTAAAGTACTGGGATTACAGGTGTGAGCCACTACGCCCGACATGTATAAATATTTCTATATGAAACAACCTGCATCTACATTAAGCTAAATGTGAGTTCGTATGATGTCTCCAACTCTCACCATTACCATGTAGAACATGCCGCCTTCCCCTTTGCTTGTCTATACAATCTCTTGGCCCCACAATTTAGAACCAGCTCCTGCCATCTGCCATCCATTTACTGAATTGTCCAGTGTACATACACAGTAGTATCAGAATTGTTAACCCTTGCTCACATGGAGGCAGCCTTAACAGCCAGAGTATAGTCTACAGACAGTTTCTTCTACCTTTAGTTTTGGAGTTCCCATTCATTTCTAAAGCAACTTAGGCAGGCACCACTTTTTCCTCCACCTTTTTACTGATAAACCTCATTGAGGTTGCTTTGTAGATGTATCCAGTAGATACATTCTTTCGTTACCCTGTTGTGATTCTACAGTTCATCCTGCGATCCCTGGATCTCCTAAATATATTTTTAAAGAATTGCATACATGAATGTTCACTCTGTGCTCTAAAGTTCTATGATTTTGATAAATGAGTAGGGCTATTGAACCATCACTTACAGTATCACACAGCATAATCTTTCCACCTAAAAATATTCCTGTACTTTACCTTCCAACACCCATCCCCATCCTCTGCAAACCACCTGAAACCACTGATTTGTTTTTCCAGTCTATAGGATTGCCTTTTCCACAATGTCAGGTTTATTAGTCTGTTTTCACATGCTAATACAGACATACAGCAGACTGTCTATTCAGACAAACCTCTTTATAAAGAAAACGGGCTGGGCGCGGTGGCTCACACCTGCAATCCCAGCACTGTGGGAGGCAGAGGCGGGTGGATCACGAGGTCAAGAGATCGAGACCATCCTGGTCAACATGGTGAAACCCCTTCTCCACTAAAAATACAAAAATTAGCTGGGCATGGTGGCGCGTGCCTGTAATCCCAGCTGCTCAGGAGGCTGAGGCAGGAGGATTGCCTGAACCCAGGAGGCGGAGGTTGCGGTGAGCCGAGGTCACGCCATTGCACTCCAGCCTGGGTAACAAGAGCGAAACTCCATCTCAAAAAAAAAAAAAAAAGAAAAAGAAAAGAAAAAAAAAGAAAACAAGGTTTAATGGACTCACAGTTCCATGTAACTGGGGAGGCCTCATAATCATGGCAGAAGGCAAAAGGCACATCTTAATGGCAACAGACAAGAGAGAAAAATGAGAGCCAAGCGAAAGGGGTTTCCCCTTATGAAGCCATCAGATCTCATAAGACTTACAGTATGAGGAAAACTGCCCCCATGATTCAATTCTCTCCCACTGGGTCCGTCCCACAACATGTGGGAATTATGGGAGCTACAATTCAAGATGAGATTTGAGTGGGGACACAGCCAAACCATACCGTCAGGTAAACAGAATCATGAAGCATTTTCAGACTGGCTTTTTTTGTTCACTCAGTAATAAGCACTTAAGTTTCACTTGTGTTGTTTGTTGTGGGGATTGATATTCACTTCTTTTTGTCAGCGAATAGTATTCCACTGGGTGTTTGTACTGCAGTGTATCCATTCACCTGCTAAAGAACATTTGGTTGCTTCCAATTTTTGGCAATTATGGATGAGGATTCTAAAACATATGTGTGCACGTTTTTGAAGAGTGAATAGAAGCCTAATTGCTGGAATGTACGATAAGACCATTTAATTTATAAGACACTGCCAAACTGTTTTTTATAATGGCTGCATCATTTGCATTCCCAGCAGTAATTAATTGAAGTTTCTGTGGCTCCACATCCTCACCAAAAATTGGTATTGTTAGTCTTTTGGGGGTTTAAAACATTTTATTAAGTGTATGGTGACTGTTGTTTTAATTTACATTTCCCAAGTGAAAGATAATGTTGAATAGTTTTTCAATGTTTATTTGTCATCTGAATATCTTCTTTGGTGAAATGTTTAGTTCATTTAAAAACTTTTCCGCATTTTAAAACTGGGGTTTTTGTTTACTTACTGGTGAGTTTTAAGAGTTTTTATATACTTTGGATACAAGTCCTTTATCAGATATGTATTTTAAAAATATTTTCTCCCAGTCTGTGGCTTTTCTTGTCATTCTCTTAACACTGTTTTGAAAGGGAAAGCTTTAAATGCTAATGAGGTCCAGCTTATTAGTTTTTTTTTAATTTTATGAATCATCTTGCAGCTCTATCAGTTTTTGGTTCACATAATGTGAAACTCTCTTACTTAGTCCACAAATAATTAGAACTATAATGTTCTCTTGATGAATTGACTACCTTAAAAACTTCCTTTTATCATTTCTTGTAGTGTAAACCTGCTGGTAATGAATTACTTCAGCTGTTACAGGTCTTAAAATATCTTTATTTTACTTTCATCTTTAAAACTTTTTTTTCCCTTTTCTAGGTATAGGATTCTGTATTAACAGTTTTTTGTTTCCTGTTTTAAAGATGTCAATCCACTGTCTTCTTGCTTGTACTGCTTCTAGCAAGAAGCCTGCAATCATACTTATGTTTGCTCCGTTATAGTGTTTCTTTTTCTCTGGCTGCTTTAAATTTTCTTTTCATCAGTGATTTTGAGCAATTTGATGATAATGTGTCTTGCTCTAGTTTCTTTTTTTGCCTTGAGTTTTGTTGTGCTTCTTGAATCTGCATGTAAATTTACAGTTTTAATTAAATCTGGATTTTTCCAGATAATTCTTCAAATCCTTTTTCTATTCTGTCACCTTCTCTTAGAACTTCACAACTTCCAGACGAACCTTTTGAAGTTGTCCCACAGCCCAGTGATGCCCTGTTCACCATTTTAAAACTCTTTTCCCTCAGTTTTGTTTTGAAAAGTTTCTATTCCTGTTTTCAAGTTCACTGATATTTTCTTCGACAATGTCTATCCTGCCGTTAATCCCATCCAGTACATGTGTATCTCAGACATTGTAGTTTTCATTTCTAGAAATTTAATTTGGGTCTTTTAAAATTTCTTCCATATCCCCGCTCAACTTTGTGAGCATATGGAATGCAGTTATTTTAACTGTCTCCATGTCCTTGTTAGCTAACTTTAACATATATGTCAGTCGTTGGTTTTGAATTATTGATTTTACTCATCATTTTAGATGTTATTTTCCTGCTTCTTTGTGTGACTGACAACTTTTAATTAGATGCCAGACATTGTGAATTTCATCTTGTTGGATACCAGATATTTTAAACTCCCATAAATATTCTGAGCTTTGGTGTTGAATGCAGTTGAATTACCTGGAAGCAGTTTGATTCCTTTGGGTATCTAGGTGTTAGGTGGGGCCAGGCAATGCTCAACCTAGGGGTAATTGCTTCTTACTATAGAACTAATACCCTTTTGAGTACTTGGTCCAACTCCTGGTGAGCTGTGACTTTTTCCACTCTGGCTGGTAGGGACAGACACAATTCCCAGCCCGTGTCAGAGTGGGGTACTCTTACCTCTGTTTCTGTCAGATGACATTTTGCCCCCACCATGCTGCACTGATCAATCCTCAGTTACACACGTGACTGAGGCCACCTGTGGATTTCTTCAGTTTCCTCTTCTCTCCAGGTCCGCCCATGCTGGACTTCTTGGTGAACGCAAAACCTCAGCTTCTTCTTCTCAACTCAGGTGTCCACCGGCTCTCTGCCTGGGTTTCCCTTTTGGGTGTTGTGGCCAGGGACTCTCTCAAGGCAGTCAGCTGCGCAGTATCAGGGCGCTCCTGGTTTGCTCGCTGTCCCTCAGGGACTGACCTTCTTTGTTACCTGATGCCAGTATCTTAGAATTTTTCTTTTCCGTGTTTTGTGTGGATTTTTGCTGTTCAGCTAGGAGGTTAAATCCGTCCTTTGTTCCCTATTGGCTGGAAGCAGAAATCCTGGGCAATGTTTTATTTGCCTGCATTGTTTTACTTAATCCTTATGACAATTTTACAAGATAAGAATTATTGTAATACTCATTTTTTAGCAGAGAAAACTGATGTCCAGATAGGCTAAATAGTTTTCATTTGGACCCACGGCTATAAGGAATGGAATCAGTGTTTGCTCCCTGTGCCATATAATTCTGGAGCTTGCAAGATTTGTGACCATTTTAGAGATGGTTCTAGATTAACTTCCAAAAGAACATTTTATAACTGCTTTCATCGTTGTTTAAAAAATGGCCTAATGCTGTTACCAAAATTTGGGAAAATAAATAATCTTGGTTTCTGACATTTTCACTGCTATGCTAAAAATGATATTTCATTGTAACTGATAATGCTTTAAAGAAAGGGCTTTAGAACACTCAGACAATTACCACTTTCTAACAGGCACTTACATAAAATTTGACTTTAAAATTTTTAAAGCTCTAAACAGAGACTTTAGTCAGAGTATTATATGTGGATTAATGTGAAAAGAAATTATCTGGTAACTCAGGTTAAAACACAATCTCTCATATCAGTGGTTTAGAAGACTCATATTCAGAGGGGGTAAAAACAAAAAAAAGTATTTTCTGTGCCAGATAGAGCCATTTTAAATGAAATCTGAGCAAGGAGAGGAGTGATTCCTAGGAAGAATGCTCCCAGCAGGGAGAACAGCCTGTGCAGAGGCCTGGAGCTGGGAGCAGCCAGCGAGGCTGAGCCCCAGGCCACGAGGAGGGCTCTGGGATGTGAGAGCGAAGGTGCTGGGTGACCGCACAGGGCTCTAGAGGGACGGACAGGGCATGGCCTTTATTCTAATGGCAATCCCAGGCCAAGGAAGTCGAGGGGCATCTCATAATCTACGGCATTTCAAGTTCAATGAAATATGGTATATTGAGTCACGTAAGAAGTGCTTGCTGCTGTAATGACATATCCTCATTTAATCCAAAGCATAATCCTTTTTTTTTTTAGACGGAGTTTTGCTCTTGTTACCCAGGCTGGAGTGCAATGGCGTGATCTCGGCTCACCGCAACCTCCACCTCCTGGGTTCAGGCAATTCTCCTGCCTCAGCCTCCTGAGTAGCTGGGATTACAGGCACACGCCACCATGCCCAGCTAACCAAAGCATAATCCTAAAGGAAGTAATGGTGTCTCCGTTTGGACATGCGGAATCAGGATGGTGGACTTTAAGCGCAGATTTACAACCATCCACTGCCTTCCTGTTATTACATGCTGCGTCCTGTAACACCATCTTTATTTGATTCTATGATTTTGGAAACTAAACCTTCCATGTACAAAGTTTGAGTTACCTTTTTTCATTTTAAAGTATTGAGTTTTGGATCCCTAGCGTCTAGACTATGGTATCTAAACATGATTGTTGGCAGGGTGCGGTGGCTCATGCCTATAATCTCAGCACTTCGGGAGGCCGAGGTGTGCAGATCACTTAAGGTCAGGAGTTTGAGACTAGCCTGGCAAACATGATGAAACTCTGTCTTTACTAAAAATACAAAAATTAGCCAGGCATGATGGTACATGCTGTAGTCCCAGCTACTTGGGAGATTGAGGCAGGAGAATGGCTTGAACCTGGGAGGTGGAGATAGCAGTGAGCCGATATTGCACCATTGTACTCTAGCCTGGGTGACAGAGTAAGACTCCGTCTCAGGGAAAAAATTTAAACAAACTAACAAACAAATGAATAAATAAATAGATATCATTGCCTGGTGGAAGAGACCAGTGCTCCCTTGAGAATGGCTAATTCTAGGTCTGGGGCAGGAAATGTGCAAGATAAGACCAGAACATCTTGCTATTCAAGAAATCAAGAATACTTGAAGAGCCCCCTGAGGTTTTGTCAAAGGACTGAAGGCCAACCGGAGGGGTTGAAGATGGGATAATTTGTGGATCATTAAGGATAGTAGATCTAATAGTTTGAGACCATCAGATATTGCTCAGGATTCCTTCCCTGCTTCCCTGGGCTGAGGTAGAAAGTCCCATCTGTTTGCTTAGTAAATAGAAATTCTTCCATAGCATTTCTTTCCATCTGCACTTCTAAATTAGGCCAAAGAACCCCTAAGACAGGGGATATATGTATCTTACCTACCAGTGGATTCTACATACCCACTTGAGGCTGAGATGGAAATCCTCGACCCCTCTGGCAGATTAATGAGCCTCCTTTGGCTAAAAGACCCCAAAATTGTAAGTTCTTGGTTGTATTAGTTATTAGTTATTTCTCACACTGCCATAAAGAACTACCTGGGACTGGGTAATTCATGAAGAAAAGAGGTTTAATTGACTCACAGTTCCACAGGCTGTACAGGAAGCATGACTGGGAGGCCTCTGGAAACTTACAATAATGGCAGAAGGGAAGGGAAGCAAGCAGGTCTTCACATGGTGGCAGGAGAGAGCTAGAAAGGCAAGTGCCACACACTTTAAACCATCACATCTCATGAGAACTCACTCCCTGTCAGGAGAACAGCAAGGGGGAAATCCATCCCCATGACCCAGTCACCTCCCACCAGGTCCCTCCCCCAGCATGGGGAATTACAACACCATATGACATTTGGGTGGGGACACAGAGCCGAACCATGTCACTGGCTGTGGTGGGATGGGAGTCTGGTCACATCCCGTTTACTTCCAGCCTCCTTCCCCTTACTAATCACTAGATTATCTCAAAACCCAGCTTGGGGAAACGAAAGGCTTGAAGACCCCTTGGCTTAGATTATCTGGCTGCCCAGAGCTGTGCATGGGTCTCCTTCACGAGTGGTCATAAACTTTATCATATCCTGTTGAATATGTACACTCTGCTTCCCCATTTAGCATATTTACGTCTCTTCTTCCTTCCTCCTGAAGCGAGGTTCTCTAGTTTAGCCTGAGACCTTGCTTCCTGCCTGCAGGTTGCTGCCTTAGCAATAAAGCTCTCCTTTTAAATTTACCAACTTTGTGACTCTTTTCACTCAACTAAATATTAGTTGGATAATGAGTAAGTGATCAGGCAGAATAAAAACATCATGTACTGAAATGGTTATAGAAAAAGGAAAGAGTTCATGGGCTTTTACTTTTTTTTAAGGCAAGGTGACCCTTGGATAGTTAAGGGAGGAACAGTCCCTTCTCTGCAGGAAAATTCACATATGCACATTACCACACAAACACAAAGTTTCCTATACAATTACAAGAGATTCAGGGATTGACAGTAATCTGTTTATGTCCTAGATCCACTAACCTTCATTTTCAGAAACCATGATTTAGTGTATGGCAGTTGCTTTCTTATCAGGTTCACATGTAATTTTTTTTTTTTTTTGAGACGGAGTTTCGCTCTTGTTACCCAGGCTGGAGTGCAATGGCGCGATCTCGGCTCACCGCAACCTCCGCCTCCTGGGTTCAGGCAATTCTCCTGCCTCAGCCTCCCGAGTAGCTGGGATTACAGGCACGCGCCACCACGCCCAGCTAATTTTTGTATTTTTAGTGGAGACGGGGTTTCACCATGTTGACCAGGATGGTCTTGATCCACCCGATTCGGCCTCTCAAAGTGCTGGGATCACATATGTATTTTTTTAACTGAAGACCGAGAAGGAATGTGTGAAGCTAAACGACTTCCAGCATGGTGAGAAGCCGTACCGTAAGAATGTTGCCCTTCACCTCATTTAGTCCATAGCATTTCCACAGATGGCTGAAAACCTAGAGTCTGTCTAGCTACCCAAAAGTCCCAGTTATCTAACGTCTCTATTTTTTGTGATACAATTTACTGAAATTAAACCTAAATTTAAAATTTGAATGATTGTCCAGAAAGTTTCAACAGCTGTAGTCTCAGGGAGATTTTTTTTTAAGCGACGGAATACTCACATCTCATGTGTACTTGTGGCCAGCTTTTCAATGCACACTTAGGGAATGCGGTGTGGCATGATCCCGTAAGCAAATCCATCCTCATTCAGTCAACACACACCCCATTTCCATTCCTCCCTCAACATCTTGCTCAGCTTTTTTCCTCTCTCCTTTGCATCTCATGGCCCATTGCTTAATTTCCATCTTGAAATCTTAGCCATGTCTGACAGCTGAGTCTTTCCATATGCAGAACTGAAAGTGCATCTCATGGCCAGGTCTGTACTCACAGAACGTTATCTACATAGAAGTTGCTGTTAACTGCTGTGGATATGACATCAGAGAGAATGTATGTTATTCACAGCCTGAAGACGCAGTGTAAGATTATAGAAAGCCCCCGGCCCTTTGGATGTCTACAATACTGCACAGCCGAGGCCCCTTGAGCTTACATTTCATTTACATCAAAGGCACGTCAGGAAACATCATGTTTTCTGGAGCAGATAGTTGTCTTTTGATTAGTGCATGTGTAATGTGTCCTGAAACCCCTGAGCTTCTGTCCTTGGCCAGTATAAAGATAATTTAGGATTTCAATGTCGGTTTACACAAGAAAAATCCTATTAGAACATTATAGAACATAATTGAAAGCTATATTAGAACATTGTAACCCCCCCATTAAAGCCAGTTAATGCTATGCAGTGAATCTTACTCCAGGCCACAGAAGTGCTGTTTCCATAACTCCGACGTATTGTAACAACAGGCCTTTTTCTATTAACTGTGCAGCTCACTTTGGTTTGTTTCTCTGTCACGGCATCAACTGACAAATATTCCCAGGAGGATACACACTCAAGACTCAGTGTGCGGAGGGACAGAACTTTGAAGCGAGATCTATCAGGATGATGAATTTCAGTTGCTTTCTTTTCACGGGGAAGAGACCATTAAATCAGTTAAACACACAGCCAGTTTCTAAGGGTGATTTTATTATTAGAGATGGGGCTGAAGGTCTATATCAAATGTCGAGGCAAGAAGACATTTGCTTAAATGACTGTTTTCTTGTTCTCTTGCCTAACAATGGGTGAGATTCTGGGAAGGTTTGAGCTGGTAGATGCGTCTTTGTTTCAGCTGAGAATATCCATAAGTTGGTCATCAACCCCTTGGCCCATGTTAGCCCTTGGTGTGCAGATCTAACTGGTCCATCAAACGCGCAGCAACTCAGTTAGCTTTCATCACTTGAACCGTGTTCTCTGACACCCAGCAAGACAGCTTTCAGCCAAAAAGCAATTAGTAGTTTTTGAACAATAACAACAAAAGGCAAAAGAAGAATGTTCCATTGTTCCACCAACTGCTATAAATCAGGACCTTTCAGTGTCATGAGCAGGATACACAAAAACTACACAATGGTGCCCAGCCTGGCTCCCGGCAGGATGGTCTCCCAGCGCCGCAATGTGGAAGATGGCCCTGGGCAACCCAGTGACCTCATAGTCACTTGGATTTCTTTGGAACAGAATGTTTCATTTGCAAATGCGAAAATGACGGTGAAGTTATTTAGGGTCTGAAAGGAGTTAGGAGTTTTAAACAATGGAAAGAAAATGATCACAAGCAGCAGATAAAGCTGAAGGGTTTTTGTTGACTCCTTGTTCTGCTACCCGCTTGGGGAGACAACGGAGCAACAGGCTCCTCTCGACGTCTGATTCAGACTTGCTAAGCAGGCAGTGTGAGGCTGGGGCAGCCTGAGCCCGAGGCCTCCTCCTCATTCTTGCATCCCTGAAGTCTAGATTCTCTTCGCATGTGGCCTTAGCCAACTCACATTTGTGCTTCCCAGAGTTTTTTCCTAAGCAGCAGTCATATACATATGTGGATGAGGCACTGTCAGCCCCATCTTGGGTTTCCAGGATGCTGAAATGATGGTGCTGTCTCATGGCTTGCTGTTGGCTTCTGTGTGAAGCCATCTCCTCGTTTCCACCGTGGGCACCTGTCCCCGATGTACAGAAGTCCCTTTTGGCAGGCGGGATGGGTTTCCATCTTCCCTGCGCCTCTCAGATCTAACAGGGCTCAGGAGTTTATTTTCCTTCCTTCCCTCCCACCTCTCACTCCTTCATGCAGGCTCTTAAAGACAAACTCTGAATGTGATTAATGGTGGCAGAGACTGGGAACATAAAGTGCAAGCGCTGAAGTGTTTATTTGTTTAAGAGAGTTGTTTTGGGGCTGTTTCTTCATGCAGCTACATGGCCACTAGAAAGGGCCTTGGCCCTTTCTTTGTGGGCTGGAAGGGTCCTCCCAAGAGTGTTGGAGAGAAAGAGAGGCAGAGAAAGGCTCACCTATGGCATCATCATTTTTTCAAGAGACACCCAGGTTGGAACGTAGTGGTGTGATCATAGCTCACTACAGCCTTGAACTCCTGACCTCAAGTAATGTTCTCACCTCAGCCTCCCGAGCACTTGGGATTAGAGGTATGGACCACCACATCCACCTAGGATAATTCCTCTTTTGTCCTTTGCAGGGAGGGAGATGCGTCTTTTGTGAGGTTTACATCAATGTTGTCAAGTCTTGCAAAGGCTGGCATCTGACTGCTGGATTGAAGTGTGTCATCGGCTCAGTAGTGGGGGAGGAGGGTCTCCATGAAGTTCAGAGCTAAGCAGAAGTGTTTTCAGTATGCGCTTGTATCACCAGCTGTGTTCAGAAAGGGATTCCACTCAAATTTTGCATCTGGGGCTCCTCATTCCCCAGATCTGCCCTTTAGCTGACTTGATGTAATTCTTGAGAGAGATTTCAGGACAGCAAGTCAAAAAGAAACAAAGCAAGGGCAGCGGTCTCTCCAGGCAGTGACTCCGCAGACGCCCCCTGTGTCCCCATGTGGGTGCGCATGCACCTGTGCTCCTTGGCACAACTGAGGCCAGGTGTCGGGTTGGAGATGGTATAGCAAGGGAGGCCGCCAGGTGCATCCATAGCTCCTTCTGGAGGCAAGGCCTTTGGCCTGGGGCAGGTAACACACATTTCATGAGTAGTACGGGGAAGGAGACGTTCACACATGTTTTTGCCAGATTTCTATCAGCTCATTATTGGTTTAGCTCAGATATTGATAGAGTTTATGCAGCATGGTGAGTTTGGTACCTACACATTGGAAAGGAATGGGATTTCTTGAGTTCACCTGTCTGGCTTCTCTCACCTGAACTGCTGTGCTGTTGGATGCTGCTGGGAAGGCTTGGCCCTGAAGGGTGAGCTCCTGCCTGGAGCAGGTGGCCTTATCTCACTCAGGAGACTCCCTTGCTGGAAGTCAGGCTCCCTGGAAATGCAGCCTCTGCACTTCATGACGACTTCTCTGCCATGGATGGCAGCGTTTTCATGGGAAAGACAGTAATGTGTTCTCCTTTATTTTAATGTTTTTTTTCTTTTATATTTAACATGGTGATAACATTAGCTCTAGATTCTGCCTTTGCAAGATGCTCCCATATTTGAAAATGTTTTGAGATTGGAATGAAGTGATTCCTCACCATGTTGCCTTTCTTGAGAAGAGGGACTATACACTCTTTCAGTTATTTATTTGCTTAGGCAGCTTTAAATCTTCACTCTTTCTCCTATGTCTGCCACAGTAAATACTGACAGACTACAGAAAGAAATAGAAAAGCTTTAACATTAAATTTCTAAGGATATTTCCCCCTCCATTAAAAAATCTAGGATAGTTATTCTTCATGGGTTGATTGCCAAAGAGTTCTTTAAAATTATAGCATTGGTTTCCTGTTTTCAAACGTTATCTGAAATCAGCTATTCAAATATAGACGAGTTGCAAAACACAGGGCTTAAATTAGACTTTGCGGGGACCGCAGGGGCAGCTCTGATCCAGGGCAGGTGTGGAGGCTCCAGTGTGCAAACACAGCTACCACATTCGTGGCAGGATCTGACCCTCACAATCACCCCGCCCCACATGCTCCAGGCGATGAGTGTCCACTGGCCCCCAGCCCCCACCTCAGCTTGGTGTCACCGGGGCTCTGAAATCCAGAGGTCAGACTTCACTCAGGAGGTCTTGGTGGTTTTCCTGGAAGGCGGGTGATTTCCTACTTGCCTCCAAGTAGAAATAAAGAGAAGAAAGGGATGTTCCTTCCACACATTTCTTTTGATATGATTTTTCCTCGTGACCAGATGTATTTATAAGTATTCTCTCCATGTTACATTTTCTGTAGGAGCCTCTGAATCAAATTACTGTATTATTGCCTTTCCATTGCTGTGGTGAAGGGACATTTTGTTCTCATTAAGAGTGCTCTCATATACCAGGCCCAGTAATTGCTTGAAAAATAATAGTAACTGAATTAGTTCACGGTTCTGATAATGCCAGAGGTTTCCGGGAAGAAAGGGTCAGTGATACAGAATGGATACATGTGGCTCTGTGAGCAGTCTTGAGTAGGTGAAATTGTTGCATAGTAATCTCTCTCCGCAGCCCAATACCGAAATGCCAGCCCAGCTACTTTTCTTTATTCGATGCTCGAAACACCACTGTGATATTGATATTAATGGTCCGATCATCCCTTGAGGCAATTTCCTCTGATTTGATAATGGGGCCACTGGCTACGTAGTTCTCCAGCAGGGTTAGTGTGCCGACATCCCCGCTGAGCGACCAGCATTATGTGCAGCTTCTTGTTGGCTGGTCCTCAAAGCCCCGCTGTTTTATTTCAAGGACAAAATGCCCCAGACACATACCTGCAGCAGCCTCTTTACTCAAGACGCCTAAGTTCTTGCCTCCATCACTAACTTGCTTCCTGTCAGGTGCTCAGCTGGTCGAGGTGCTGGCGGGCGTCTTCCATGTTTTACAGCCCTGGCACAGTGGGGGCCCTTTCACCTCAGTTCACTGTGTGTCACCTGCATAGATAGCTTACTCTGGAAGCATGTCTGCTGCAGCAGCTAATTCCTGTCTGTTCTCAGAGTCCCATGTGTCTGTGGCTTGTCAAGAGAAGCCATCCACATTGGATTTCTCATCTGAAACCCCAATGGCACTTAGCTAGTGAGTGTTTAGCTGCAGTTCTGCTGTCTGGCACGGCCCGAATGCATCATCTTGCCGTGTGGCCTGGCCTGGCATGGGTGTGTGCAATGGTGCTCCCGCAGCCAGCCCTGTCTACACGCTGGCTGTGCCCTGGGGTGCTGCGGGACCCGGTGAATCGGCCAAATGCACATCCCTCAGTTGCTTCTTTGCATGACCTTGGAATCCGGCACTGAAATTATTGTCCATACGTCTTCACTTCCTGTTCCTGATTCGCTTCTGGCTGAACGTCTGAGGCCATAAGACCACAGGAGGGTCTGTATTTAGCTCCGGGAATATTCTGAGGGCTGGGCATCAAAGCCGGGGGCAGCATGAGTGCCGTAGTACTGCTCTGCCTTCCTCCCTGCAGAGGCGGGCGTCTGCTGACCTGAGTGGCAGTGCGGAGCTGGCTTCTAAGACCGTCAGCTGAGAAGGGGGTGGCATCTCCATTGTCTCCTTCTCACCTGCAGGCCATGTGTGTGTCTCACAGCTCAGTGCCTCAGCATGACTTGGTTTCCAGACATGCAATTGCTGTGGGGTTCGCATGGAAGAGTTAGGAAATCCTTGTCATTCCTCATCACCATTAAGCAATCAGTTTCCCTGGAATCCTACTTACGTTGGACCAGATAAGCTGTCAGCACTCCAAGTGGCCTTTCACTGATGTGCAGCCCCTTGTCCCTTGTTTATTTAGAGCCTATCTAAGAGTCAGAACCTGTCAGATGCAGTGGGTTCACGGGTTGTCTCCAATCCACCGGCCAGGCCTCCCTCAGGTGCATGACTGAAGGGAATAATTAGAAGAAAATGCTAAAGGATGTGCGGATTGACTAACTCCAGTGGGGAAGGTGAGAAAGGAAGTCTGTGCATTGTGGGGCCCCGCAGCCACGCAAAGCTCAGCGGGACCGGCTGCGACGCTTGGCCCGGGGCTGGCTTTCTTCTAACAGATAGAGACAGAGAGCAATTAGCGTTGGAAAGCATAAGCAAGCCAATCTGTTTTGTTTATACAGAGTTTCCCCCAGAAGTGAGGCAGAAGCAGAGACATCAGTAATGAGCACATGTGTTTGGAAAGAGTATGAGGTACTTATAAATATTATAGCGGCGTCGCTATAGTTAAAGGTCTGGCAGCATTTCCATTATAAACTCTCCGTGTCAGGGGTTTAAAACTCAGCTGTAAAAATTCCAGGCTACAGCTTGGCATCCCAGGCTCTGCCTGGGAACCAGGCCTGCATCCGTGACCTCCTGTGGGTCTCTGCTGGTGTTCCCATGCCGTGATGCTTCTGTCTTTGCACCTCTGGTCCTGCCTGCACAAACTAGGGGAGGAAAGAGCTGACTCTCCAGCCCGTATGGCACAGAGTTTTGGAAGGGAGAAGCCAGACAAGACGTAGCCACTGATTTCATTGACCTCTGTTTTGAGCAGGAGCTTGGTTTGCATAAGACACCTCCCAGTTGTTACAAGTGGCTCCTGTGAACCACAACGCCAAGGGCCAGACATCACTGGATGTGCAGTCAGGTTAGGGAAATGCAATGTCAATCACATGAATGACTGACAGCCAAGCGTGTTACGTAGGCAGCTTCCTTAGGGTCGGCCAACCGTTTTACGGGAAACCCACCAAGTCTATCAGGAGCCTAGACTCCCAAGAAAGCACTGAGCTTTATCCTTGGTCTATAAAGCCAACAGTCCTAAAAACTCATTAGCAAGTTGGGCCCAGGATTACTTGCAGATAGTTAAAATAGACATGGATAGTTCCAGAATTAACATGCCAACCACCTTGGCTAACACGACTTTTGAGAGAAACCTTTTTTCTTCTCATTTTGTGTTAGCAGCATGTGTGGAATTTAAATCAATGAATGATCTTTCTATCACGAGCATTAGCCTAAACTGAAGACCAATCAGAGCAGTGAGCATCAGTCTCCAGCGAGTGGCTGAATCCCGTGATCTGAGTGAGAGAGGCTCACCTTGTTCTCCAGATGGCACACGGATGGCGGTGACTGTGCAGGGCCTGTCTGGCTCTTGTGGGAAGTGGAGGCTGGAGACAGACTTTCTCCTGAAATTTCATCTCATCTAGTCCTAGCAGCTCTGCCCCTTTTATCATTACACTATCCCCACTTTTGTTACATTCCTGCAGCAGTTACAAATTTTCCTTTTGTAATAGACTGAGGTGCACTGTGTCGCCAGAGATATCCTGAATTGTTAAGTAAAAAAAAAAATTATTTTAGAGATGATCGGGCTCTGTTGCCCAGGCTGGAGTGCAATATGTGATCATAGCTCACTGCCATCTCAGCATCCTGTGCTCAAGCTGTCCTCCTCCCTCAGTCACCTGAGAGGCTGGGACCACAGCCGTGCACCACCATGCGTATCTAATTTTAAAAATGCATTTATTTATTTAGGGATGGAAGATTCTTAAGACAATACTTCAGAAAGCTTAACAAAGCATAAGAACAGAGCCAGGCAATTTACTGGGGACCCAAGACTCTGTGCATTCATTTGTCACCATAAAAGGTCAAAGAAAATATCTTCCTTTGTCTTGGAACGGTGGCTCATGCCTGTAATTCCACCACGTTGGGAGGCCGACGAGGGACAATCACCTGGGGTCAGGAGTTTGAGACCAGCCTGGCCAACATGGTGAAACCCCGTCTTTACTAAAAATACAGAAAATTAGCCGGGCGTGGTAGCAGGCACCTGAAATCCCAGCTACTCGGGAGGCTGAGGCAGGAGAATTGCCGTGAGCCGAGATCGCACCACTGCACTCCAGCCTGGGCAACAAGAGCCAAACTTTGTCTCAATAAAGAAAGGAAGAAAGAGAGAGAGAAGGAAGGAAGGAAGGGAGAAAGGAAGGAAGGAAGGAAGAAAGGAAAGAAGGAAGGAAGGAAGGAAGGAAAGAAGGAAGGAAGGAAGGAAGGAAAGAAGGAAAGAAGGAAGGAAGGAAGGAAGGAAAGAAAGAAGGAAAGAAAGAAGGAAAGAAAGAAGGAAGGAAGGAAGGAAGGAA
>CM052663.1:4583549-4603268 GCA_028533165.1 Leontopithecus rosalia | reverse complement strand
GAAAGAAGGAAGGAAGGAAAGAAAGAAGGAAGGAAGGAAAGAAGGAAGGAAGGAAGGAAAGAAGGAAGGAAGGAAGGAAGGAAAGAAAGAAGGAAGGAAGGAAAGAAGGAAGGAAGGAAGGAAAGAAAGAAGCCTCTTTCTTTTGTTCTCAGTCACGGAATCCTATTTGAACCTTAGCTAATGTCACTCTCCAAATCGCCATATCATGTCTACCATGGGTAGAAACAATATTTATCAAAGGGAAAATTTCAAGCTAGAATTTATTATAATCATAAAACCATTTGCTATTTATTCTACTTCGCGAGAAACTGGATTTAAGCATGATATAGTAAGCTAATTTAAATCATTTGAGAAAGAAAGACATTTGCTGTTAAAATGAACACTTCAATCCTAGCTGAGTCCACAGTATAAAAAAGTAAGAGACAAAAGCCCAACTGTGTGGGTCAAACACAGTGAGCTCGGGTTTCCAGCCCTGCTCTCAGATGCCTCAGCTTCAGGTGAGATCCCAGGAGTGCGGGATAGGGCTGAAGATGCTGCTCTCATTCCAGACAGACTTTTCCGTCAGTGGTATGGTTAGGGCTGGGACTAGGGCAGGCGTGGAAACCACGCTGAATTCAAGGTAAATCAGGAGTGAAATTCAAAGCCCCCTTTTGGGGGGGGTATAATAGATTGGAATATTTTTAAAGAAAATTGAATGCTTTCAAACATGCTACCTTTTTTTTTTTTGAGACAGACTCTTGCTCTTGTTGCCCAGGCTGGACTGCAGTGGTGTGATCTCGGCTCACTTCAATCTCCGCCTCCCGGGTTCAAGTGATTTTTCCTGCCTCAGCCTCTTGAGTAGCTGGGACTAGGTACCCAGCACCACGCCTGGCTAATTTTTGTATTTTTAGTAGAGACAGGGTTTCACCACGTTGGTCAGGTTGGTCTGGAACTCCTGACCTGAGGTGATCCACCTGCCTTGGCCTCCCAAAGTTCTGAGATTGCAGGCAAGAGTCACCGCGCCCGGCGGGAATATGCTTCTTATCTGATCAGGCGCAGTACTTTCTTTTCTTTTCTTTTTTGAGACAGAGTTTCACAGTGTTGTTACCCAGGCTGGAGTGCATTGGCATGATCTTGACTCACTGCAACCTTTGTCTCCCAGGTTCAAACCAATCTCCTACCTCAGACTCTGGAGTAGCTGTGATTACAGGCGCCTGCCACCAAGCCCAGCTATTTTTTGTATTTTTAGTAGAGATGGGGTTTCACCATGTTGGCCAGGCTGGTCTCAAACTCCTGACCTTGTGATTCGCCTGCCTCGTCCTCCCAAAGTGCTGGGATTAGAGGCGTGAGCCACTCAGGTGCAGTAGTTTCTGGGGCTATGTGTTGCGGATGAATTGTACGTTTCATTTTGTCTGGAGACAACTGAAGGATCTGTGGGGGTTTCACCCCTTCCATGGGCTTGCCCCCGTCCTCTTCCAGAAGCTTCCTTTCCCATCTTCTTTTTCATTTTCACTTCTCAGCATCATTTTTAAGGACCCATAGGCAGCAAGATATGTAAAAACATTTTAATGATTACTTACAAATGAGTGCAGCAGGCAGACGAAGCGAGAGGGTGGCAGCGCGAAGCCCAGGCTGTGCCCAGGGTCTCAGAGTCTTGGTCTTCATGTGTGGTTTCTCCACAGGGTTGTAGACCTGGCACGCAAAGACATCATGTGCAAAACCGACCCACACCGTGTTGATTTGGCTCACACACACGGGAAGCACCGTTACTACATTTATTTTATAACTAACAGTGACTTGAGAAATTTGTTTCTCATTCTTCATGAATTTTTCTTAGAGGGACTTTTGAAATCTATTATTTCAAGCTTAAGTCTTGCAAATTTGTATTAGCTCTTTGCAGCAATACCCTTCTACCGTATTAACATAACACACACACCCTTCTCAGCAGAGCAGTCACGGAACACGTATTTCCTTTCATGAGCGAAAAGATTAACAACGTCTTCAAATAGTTCCTCAACTGATTTTTTTTTTCTTGTACTGAAGATGCTGATGAAAGCGACAGTACTTTAGCTACTATTTGTTTCTTTTTCTACAGTGCTGGAAGAATGAGCCTTTAATCCTAAAGTTCCCCAGCGCCTCAGGCCATCAATAGTGTGGGAGAGCCACTTAAGACTATTTTTTATTGCTTTTGTTTTTTCTCCTGGTAAACAACCAAGTTAAGGATAGGCCGGCAGTTCATCCCTGGGTAAAGTTTTAGTGGCTGGACATCTGTGGATGGCATGAGTAATCATCTTGCCCTGGTTAGGATTAGGCTGCGGGAGGGGCGCCTCTCAGGCTTTCAAGTACCACGGACCCACCTTGTCCTTGGGACATGGGGGCCTGCGTCCTTTCCACAGCAGCGCAGGGCGGTTATTAAGGTTTATTAAAAAAGGAATGCAATTCGTAATCACTAGTTGATTCTGACATATTGTAAGACCTGAAATCCTGTTTCCTTTTGAAGACAGCCTCTTTATAATACCACAACTAAATACATATATTTCTCTACGTGGAAGGCCTCTGCATTCCCTACGAAGTGTGGGAACTTTGTAAAGTGTGATTCCAGGGAACGTGCTCACAACCCTTGAAGGCCACATGTCCAGCGATGGAAAGCCAGGTATAGAGTCACCTCCGGTAAACGCATTACTACCACATCTCTAGGTCACACTTTTAGGCCCTTCCTAGCTCAGGATTCCAGCATTAATCTTCAAGTTTTATGAGTTACATGTACACATGGGAAAAGATGGTAAAAGAAGATCGTAAGGTAATTTGAATATTGGAATTGGACATAAGTTGAGCTAATTGTAACTGTTTTAACCTAAAGAAGAAAAGGCTAAATTTGTTTTCAAATATTTGCATGACAAAATAATGTATGGTTTTACAGAAAGCAGATTAAAGACATAGAAGAACCAATCAAAGAATGGCATGGATCATGTAACAAGTCCTGTGGATGCTTTCACCTTGAAAACTACAATCGAGCTTTGCAATAGCTTGTTGCTGCTGAAGCCCTGCTGAGGCCCTTTGAGTACTACAACTTTAGGGCAGTTTTGGCTACATATTTTCTCCAAAACAACAAATATTGCTTTCTGACATTAGGATCACACAGGTGATGGTAACTATTTGGTAGTTCGAAGACATAATCGTTGTTGCATTAGTAAAAATGGAAAAGTGCACATTTCTTACAAAAGTCCTACACCTTGGAGAACTGCCAAGTACCTGCTGGCCGGGAAGGGAAGCTGATCTGACCGGCCCGCTTCCTCCCCTTGGTGTTGTTTTCTACAGAAATAGAGTCCAATGCCTCCCACAATGCAACTCCTCCACTGTCAGGCTGGAAGCCTCCCAGCCCAGAGCAGAAACGAGAATGATGTGCCCTTTGCTGATTTCCCCCTCATCGTCCAATGGCCAGTGGCCAGGAGGCAGCCCTTGGCAACTAACAATGAAATGGGAAATGGCTTGTGGTAAATATTTCCCTTCAAGGCCCTTTTCCGACCACAGTGCGGGTCAGGTTCAAGATGGACAAACTCAGATGACTAATGTGTGGCTTTCCGACACTTCGAGCTTGTCTGAGGATGCTGGGGAAATAAATTCTTGTTTTCCCCACATATAAAAAATTAACACCAAAACTGAAAGGTAAGCACCTTAAAATATTTTTTAAAGCTCCATAATTCGGATGGGCATGGTGGCTCACGATAATCCCAGCACTCTTCAAGGTTATGGTGGGAGCATCGCTTGAGGCCAGGAGTTTGAGACCAGGCTGGACAACAAAGTGAGACCCTCATCTTTACAAAAAATTAAAAAAAAATAGCTGTGTGTGGGGGCACGGGCTTGTAGTCCCAGCTACGTGGTAGACTGAGGCTGGAAGACTGCTTGAGCCCAGCCAGTAGAGGCTGTAGAGAGCTATAATCGTGCCACCGCACTCCAGCCTGGGCCACAGAATAAGACTCTGCCTTAAAACAATCAGACAAACAAATACAAACAAAACTCCACAATCTTAACATCTCATAATATTTTATTTTTACAAACCTTCTTTAATGTCAGATATTAAGTCGTGAACACAAAAAGATAACGAAACTGCTCAGTGTTGGAGAAAAAATTGCACAAGCCAGTGCCATTCAAGATGTGGAACGTTCCATATTCATGGAACGTCTAGAGAAAGGTACGACATCAGCTGTTCATTATGTGCGTCAGTCCTCGGGTCTGTGCTACTTGGAACCTGTAAGGGGGATCAGCACTAAAATTGTATAAAATTAATACAAATGTGTAGAATCATCATCATTAAGCTTTTGTCTATCTTAAACTTTGTCTCACTGTGCTGTTTAAATTACTTATATTAATGTATTTAAAATACATTAAATTACTAATCTATTTACTCAAGCTAGAAAACCTTCCTGAGAGGCTTCCCACCTTTGGACGCAGGTTGAACACTGTCACTTGCTTTGCTTGTCTTTGCCCACGCGTTGCATATTAGGGTAATATTCACTGCAGAGGACATTTCTATATAATTTACCTTTTTCTGAGTCAGTCGCCTCTCTGCCTTCTCAAATGCATCATTTTTTCTACTCACAGATGTTGGAATCTAGTCTTCCAAAGTTTTGCACAGTACATATTATTACCATTGTCATCTGCACCATGAGAAGAGTAATTATCATCTTAGATATTAGTATACTTTATAAAGTAAGCATTTCTTGATCTTTTTTAGAGCAGTAGGTATATTTTCCCATGCCAAGCCTCCTACCTACATGTTTTACAGGTCTGTGAATAGCGAAAGTGAAGAAATGAGAAACAAGTTAATTAGCTTGCTTTCTTGCTGGCCGGCTGCCTGAGCTTTTAGCTGCTTCTCTGAAATTCTGATTGATCTAATCTTGTAATTTAACCTGCTTCATGGCAAGCTGGTATAAAATCTATAAAAACTGTTTATCAAAATGGTTAAAAGTGGTGGAGGTGCTGGACTCATATGTTCTTTATAGCTCAAAGTTTTTAGAAAATCCTTCAACTGTCCTAAATCCCCACATAGAATAAAAACCCACCGAGTCTCCTTCCCTCTTGATTCTCCCTCAGCCTGAAAGGAACGGGAGCTTCTGCCTCGAGACCAATTCTAGGTTTTTTCCCATTTCTCACCCAGCAGAGTACTGGCATCTTGGCTCTCTGATTAAACATCACTGGCTGAAGACACAGGTTCCATTTTTAGGTGGAGTACTTCTTTTTTCTTCTTGAATGTTTAGAAAGTGTGGTCAAGTCAGACTGGACTTTATCTTGAAAATGTCAACATAGATCAAACAAAAGATTGCATATGAAAACAGATTTATGATTTAGAGAGAAGAATAGGCTTGGTTTGGTGATTCTGTTGGAAGAATTCTTCTGATGTGAAGATTAAGAAGCGTGTTATAAGGCAAGATACTTAATGGAAGGACAAGAAGTAGATGGAGCAAAAGAAACAAAATTTAAATCCCAGAGTTAAAACAAAATAGTGCTTATAAAAACCACATTTGCTTTGTATAAAATGTTATCATCTATAATTTATTAATCAATATCAACTGTAGGAATCCTTGATGCTAAAAAAGACTACAATTTTATTTTTCCTAAACAGATTTTTTGATTCATTAATGTTCTTCCAACACTATAGAGAATCTGAGTATAAAGTTACGTAACTTTTAAAACCACATAGAGATCGTAACGTAATGTCCAAACACACAGGGGCTTGGTTTCTTTGGGCCCTCAGCCTGTGTAGACACTAGAAGTCAGGTCCAGAGGGAGAGCTGGAGAAACGCACATGTAACCACTTTCATTGGGAACCCCCAAAAGGAGGCCTCCTGGGAAAAATAAATATGGGTTCTTCGAAAGACTTCAAGATGCATGTATCTGCGCATATCACAGTATCAGAAAGTTTCTCTCATCTCAGCACAAAATCTCTAGGGCTGAGGCAGCTGGGGTGGGCTTTACGGGTTCTAAAACCACTCGTTCTTCCAGGTAATAGAATACATGTGGCAGAACACGTGATGCCCTTCCTGCCACTGAACCATGTGACCTCACTGGTGTTATGTGGTATTACACAACCAGGTTATTTTGGGTCCACTTACATATGTTTATTTTGATTACTTAGTTTTCTGTGGTAATTTCATGGTTATTTCTTAACAGATCCAGAAAGGTACTCTTCCTTCATGCCCATGCTCTTCATAGTTCTGAATTGGTCACCATTTTATTTTAGCTAGAAGATGGATATTCAATAATTTGAAATGAGTTAATGTGAGCCCAGATCCCAATCAGATCCAACATTTTAAGTGCTCATAAAAATCCGAAACCCTGCAATAACATTAAATCCCCATATGCAGAGGAAAACAATTCACATTTTTGTGGCACTGGCAGTGAACTTGCAGACATTTCTGCCTGGATTGTCTGTTAAGCCTCCTACTATATTAATGTAGCTTTGGAAGAAAAGGGCTAAGTTAGGTTTAAAATGTCACATTCAAAACATTGTGCATATAAGAAATATGACCCCAGAGCCAAAAACCACTAATGAAAAGAAATTACGCTGGTTGTGTAAACACTGTGTTCTTGAGGCAAGGAGGTGATTGTTTTTTACTGCAAAGGAAAAATCTGTTCCATTAAGGGAGGGAGGTGAGGCCTCCTAGGGAAGAGCTGGGAGCGTCAAATCAAACACTGGCTGTGGGTGGTGCCGGCTTGCATGTGCCGGAGGGAGGCGCGGCTGGGCCCGAGGCACGCGTGTTGCTGCTGCGTGAAGACAGGCTTTCCCGTCTCTACAGCTCCTTCCGGCCTTTTCCTAGCAGGTTCTTTCCTCCATCACGTGGCAACTGGGACGCGGCTTCCTTTGGGCCTTTCCTGATCCCTCCATTGTGGGTCAGTCTTCGTTTTATGAGCTCCCTTAACGCTTTGTGCGGATCCCTCAGTCACAACGGCAGCTGCAAGGATGTAGCCTGGGGAAGTGCCCAGGCTGTGCGGTTGCCCGCCTGGACAGTGGCTCTGCTGCTCTCCACCCGGGGCGCCTTCTCGGGAAGCACTGCTGCCAGCAGTTCACAAAGCTTTCGGCAGCAGGGGAGTGGCCTCCTGCATAGGAAGTATGCGGCTGATGACCATCGTGAGCGTATAAATAGCTCAGAATTTAGAATTAATATTCAAATTTGTTGAAAGTTGTTGAGAAAAACAAACTCAGATTTCCCAGGGGTGGGTGCTCCAAGGAGTAGAATGGAATCGAACAGTTCTAAGAAGCCTGCCAATGACCTCCGGTGTCAAGCCACTACCTGCAGTCACAGGCCACCTCCTTCCCCAGTTTTAAGTCATAAAAATTCAGGTGACCCTTTATGTAAGGTCAATAGGTCGCATCCACAGACGCCTGTCCCCCAAATCTTCCGATTCTCGATTGTTCTAGAAGAAAAAGTGAGTTAAGTGGAGCCCAGCCTTATTTCTGAGGCTCTGCAGGTTTCTTAAGCTTATATGGAAGCCACTTTTCCAACTACAGTGGGTGGTGTTACGGACGTGGGCACTCCTTGGGAGTCAACGAGGTAATATACGTGAATGGGCTTTGGATCCCCAGGAGACTAGAATATATAAAAATCCAAGGTCTTACTGTAATTACTTGGCTTACAGTTAAACTGAGACTATACAGCTGTCTCTTGGAATTCATTCTCAGGGAGTGCATATGCTGTCTTACTAAGGAAATGGGAAAAAGATAGGACACCCAGTCTGTGCTTCTGAGGAGTGATTTATAAAGAGGGCGTTGGACGTGGAGAGAGCGCACCATTTAATACAAATATTTTTTCATTAAGGCTCAATTATTTTACATAATTCTATTTCTTGTTGAAGTCTGTGAATAGATACAGCTATTTTCTTTCTAATCAGTGATCTCAAGTTAAAATGAGTGGAGTGGTTTTAGACACAAGTGTATTCGTTCCTGCTTCCTCCATTTCGTGCTTCTCTAAAAGCCAAAGTCCTTGAACAGATGTTCCTACGGTTTTTCCACAATGTAAATAAGTGACCTCTAGAGAAAGAGAAAAAAAACACAGCATGGAAAGTTTTCAGGAAAAAATACTTTGTTTTTCGGAAATTATAAATGACGGCAAATGGAATAAATATGAATATGATGAGAATATTTATACAATTTAAAGTATAACATTCTCTTTCTGAGAGTACCATCATTGTGTGGTTTTATCTTTTTACAGATATTTCTTTTGTCATTTTGGTTTTCAGAAACTAAAATTTGCTTCTCATTTGTTTTTGACTTGAAACTCTGCTTTATTTTGTATTAAAATATTTTTAAAATTCTCTTATTACTCTATTCCTGTTTCCATGACAACATAAGATGTTTTTTAAAAAAGCATCAGTATTTCTGAAAGTTGTATGGTATTTTCAATTGTATACCTAGGGAGCAATTATAATTATAGTTTCAAGTGATGGTTTGGAGCTTAAAGCATCTTAATATTTGCCAGTGGAATTTTAAATCTATTAAATCACTAAAAGATTTTACTTTCTCAACCTTGAACATATCATTTTAAACTTTAGTCAAAACCACATATCCTTTAACCTGCCATTGAACTTTCTTAGGTGCAAGCATATTACCTGTGGAAAGATGAGACTCTGAGGGAAGGGGAAATACGGAAAGGCAGGTACAGGGTGGCGAGGGAGCATCTAGTCGTTTGTAACTCAGTAACTCATGAGTTGAACTAAGGCTGTCTGCCCCATCCCGCCACCACTGAACTCAAAGCTGTAGAGAAACAAAGCTGAGGTTTTAACTAAGGAACCGAGATTCAGAAAACAAGCTAGTCCAGAAGACAACGGTGAATGCCTCTTCCCTGCTGTCTCTGCTCTGTTCTGCAACATGTGTGGCATCATCTTCTGGGACAGTTATAAAATATGGCTCAAGGAGGTGAAGCTGCAGAGATGGTAGAGAAATAAAAAGTGGCAGCTATACAAGAAGGGAGGAACGAGTGCAAGGAAGAAAATGTACAAACCCAATTTTATATCGAGCTGACAGCTCTGGGTCTCATTGACCTTGGCAGGACTCAAAGGGTCATATTTTATGTGGATGAAGCATCTTCAATTTCTCCTGCATCTCTGGAGCAGGCAAAGGTTCTTTTCCATCCCGAATCACTACATTCTTTATATTCCTCAAAGTTCTTTTATGTGCATAGACGTCTCTTGACATCAAGATGTTTCTTGATGGTTTTTTAATCTATCTTGACATGATCTTTTTTATTATTAAAGAAAAATACTTTTTTGATTTTGCCTGAACTTTTGAACCTCTGGCCTCTGGTATGATACTAGAGCTTTCCTGACACATACCCACTATATTTTAGAAATAGAATCACATAATTAACTGAGTTTATGAGTCACATGAAGTCATCGTCCTCAGATGTCATCATTAAACATGATGGTTCACCTCAGTGTTCTTTTCTTGGTGGATTCTGACTTGGGAAGGTCATCCTGGGGGGTTACTGCACATCTGCACTGGGAAAGCATTTCTAACAGAATCCTTTTCTTGACCTCATCTTCCCATTCCTTATTGAGAGCTGCATTTATTTAGAGAATTACACTCAGATGGAGTTAAAGACAAGGGAAGGGGATGAAAACACATTCTGCCTAGAGCATTTCTCAGCAATCATGTATGAAAGAGTGTACAGCTCCCTGGCATGCTCTCCTGTCCCTGGTTTGCCTATCACCAGCTGCTCTGTCCCCCAAGCTGTGGATAATATCATTTTCTATGTGTAAGAAATCAGACTGAATTAATCCTTCAGGCTGCAAGTGATGACGGCACTTTGTCTAACAGGAAATTTTTCAAGATGTAACATACATTTTTACAGTAGCTCGGGCCAGTGCTTTTCACATCTTTGGCTATCTCTGACACGCAGACAAGAATTAGTAAAGATTGTTTGAGTTGCAAATAAGAGAAAATTCTAACAATAAAGACATTTAGGATCTCAGAAAAAAGTCTAGAAATAAGACAGGTTTCAGGCTGGTTGATTCAACACTCATGGGTGTCTGAAAAACCAGGTTTAGTTCATCCCTCCTTCCCCAGCCCTGCCTCTTGTGTCAGCCCCTTCTCACCTCTGAGAACCAGATGTTTGCAACCCTTTCAAGTATCACATCCTGACCAAGGATGTCCAAAGTCAGGAAATGGGCTCTATATTCCAGGGTCTTCTTAGGAGTACGAAAACATTTCTTAGAAACTCCCCAGAAAGCCTCCTTTTACATTATATTGCCCAGAAGTGGATCACTTACCTAGAGAATCCATTGGCAAGGTGAATATTACCTTCATCACTGGCTTAGACCAATCGCCACTCACCTAGACTTGGGGAAAGGGTAAACTTAAGCCATAGTCGTTGACAAATATGCACTCTGCCTTCTGAGAAGACATTGAAATGGAGACAACCAAGCATAACTGCTACACGCACAAACAAGCCTGAGGCATGTTTCAAAGAGATCTTAAAAGTTATCTAAATATCCAGATTGAAACCACAAAAGAAATTTTATATTTGAAAATAAAAATTCTGGCCTGCTTTTATGTATCTATGTCCAGTTACCGCTATGTGATGACTGTGTTTCATAAATACCCAAAGGAATTTCAACATTTTCAGAGATACTACCACAAAACAACCAGTCAATTAATAGTGAACTACGCCTGAGTAGCAAAGAAGCTAAATGCCTCTTACTTGCAAAACCAGATTTGGTTCTCATAAAATTTCTGTGGCATACGTATTAACCCATTTTTCATGTAGACAAATTAAGGCTTAGAGAAGATAAAGGCTTGAGTGAACTCTTACGGCCAGTAGGAATCCAGATTCAATTTCTGGATATTTTGAAGATGTTCACTGAAGTGATTTAACATAATCTGGGCTTCAAGTTTTTTATGTAATATGCATGTTCAGTGTTGCTAGTTACAGATGACTGGATACAAGCAATCCGTTTCCTCTTTACGGATGTGATATGGTTTGGCTGTGTCCCCACCCAAATCTCATCTTGAATTGTAGCTCCCACAATTCCCATGTGTTATGGGAGGAACCCAGTGGGAGATCATTGAGTCATGGGGATGGTTTCCCCATACTGTTCCTGTGGTAGTAAATAAGTTACAAGATCTGATGGTTTCATAAGGGGAAACCCCTTTCACTTCTCATTCTCTCTTGTCTGTCACCGTGTAAGATGTGCCTTTCATCTTTCTCCATGATTATGAGGCCTCCTCAGCCACATGAAACTGTGAGTTCATTCAACCTCCTTTTCTGGATAAATTTCCTAGTCGTGGGTATGTCTTTATCAGCAGTGTGAATGGACTAATACAAGATCCATATTCTTTTGCAGAAAAGGCTAAGTATGTGCATATAAAATAAAAATCCTAATATTCACAATTTGCCTTTTTTGGAGATCGTGTTTGCAAGTTCCACAAAAGGGCACACAGGATGTGCACAAAGTATTCGTCTTCATCTGTTGGTAGTATCATCTTAGGTGTTAGTTAGAGAGCACGTTCCCCTGGGCAGCTTCAAGCACTCCTTAGACTTTACTCTGGTGAATACTTTTATGATTAATACACTATCCTTCCCTTTTGATACATGAAACAAATGGACAGAACACAAATGTATTGAGTTCTTTGGTCTTTCACATTGTCTGTGCTGGTGATCTGAAGGAAAAGTGAGGTGATGGTCCTCATGGAGCAGGGAGCTGATTGGGCTGGAATGGAAGTCAGTCCCTTTATTGCCTGGGGCTCTCTGTTGGAACTGCAGCTTCATCTGTCCATTTGAGATGGCTGCACAAAGAAACAGCCACCAAATCTACCCTTTGTGCCGTGATGGAGCTTAGCACCTTGCTGAAAATCCACACACCTGCAGCTCTATGGTTAAGACCAATGCATGCTTTGGAGGAAGCAGCCCATTCGGCCAGTGCTACCTGTAAGAACATCTGTGCAGCTAGATGACCAGGAGCGGTGAATGTGGTGGGGGTGGTTGGTAGAGACGCAGAGGCAGTCTCCCATGTGGCGGCTTCTAGATGGGGAGCTGTGGAGGGTGGCACAGTGGTGGGGTCTGCAGCCAGGCAGACACTTGGTGGCTGGAGGAGAGAATCAGTAAAGCAGAAACACAGGAGAGGCTGCTGTCTGGACACCCTCCCGCTGCCTACTACTCTGCCAGCTTCGGGGACATAGCCACTTTCATCTTGATTTCTTAGCATAACAGACCCTTAGTAATCTCGATAATACCAACCCTATCAGTCCTAATAACTAATGATGGGAACAACAGCTTTGTTGACAGCCAGACACCATATGGAGTTGCTTTACAAGCATGACCTCATTTTATGATCACAACCAGCCTGGGAATGAGGCCTTATTATCCCTATTGTATGGATGAAGAAACAGAACTTCTAAGAGGAGGTGACACTTGTTCAAGGTCGAGCAGTCACTAAGTGATGGAGTCAAGTGTTGCACCTGATTCCCTAATTAAGGAATGGGAGTTCTAAATAACCACACAGACACTCGGTTGCCCTACAGATATGGTCTTTCAATAACTTTGAGTGACTCTTCCTTTCTCAGTTATTATCTGAACATACAGAGCTCATTCTTGTTGGCTGCCCACTTATGACATTTCTTCCCATTAAGGCTGACCTTGGCACAAAGAATAAGACGAATGGCCCATAAAATCCCCCTGTCCAAAACCACCTGGTTGAAGGCAGCATCATGGGGTAGGCAGAAGGTGAGATCCTCTCTCCCACACCTGCGGTCATCAGCGAGGCCCGCGTGGGTCCACATGGGTCCGTTGACCGCTCTCCTCCATTCGCTACATTTCACTGTGTCCACCACTCCCCACTCCGACTCTTGGAAACCCCCTCCTCCCCTGGGCTGCAGACGCCAGCAGATTTCCTAAGAGCTTGGCTTTGGTGTCAGACAGACTCAGTCCTGCCCCCGACCTGTTCGGGGGATGCTGTCTACCTTTACAGCACTACGCCCAGTCTCCTCCTAGCAATGAGAGAGAACAGCAGGGCTTGCTGCAGAGGTTTTTGTAAGGACTGGGTGGCGTGCTTGTCACAGTATCCGGTGAACCCTGCAGTGCAGGAAGTCCTCACTCCTCCTGGCCTGGGGGCAGGGGGTAAGAACAAGGGTCACTGGTCAAAAGGAGAAAGCAGGCATGCGGCCATCTGTGCCAGTGCCTGACCTCCTCCTGTAGCAGAGGACCGTGGGAGTCATCGTTTGTCCCTTGCCTCTGTTCTGAGACAGCAGGACCCCAGTGGCATCAAAGGAGCAGAGACCTGAGGGATGGCTGTCTGCTCCATGCAGCCTGAGAGCCCCTGTCTGGGCAGCCCCTGCACTAGCCACCTCCCAAGAGCACGTGGGTCCTTCCAGTTAGTGCCTCCTCCCTGATCTGATGTGGAGTGGTGTTTATTGTAGACACCTGTGTCTCTGTCTCTCCAATCAGGCCTCTGGGTGGCTGAGGCAGGGAAGATATTTATTCTCAGTGACATCTATAGTAGGCATTCCGTGAACCTTTGTTGGACTGGTGAGTTATCTTTCAATCACTCTCTGTCCCTATGAAGCCCTGTGAAAGAGAGAAACATCAGAAGATTCTGCCTATTGTATTAATTCCTTCAAGGCAGGGATCCACAAACTTTTTCTCCAAAGGGCCAGAGAGTAAATATTTGGGCTCTGTAGGCCATCCAGTCTCTGTCAGAACTACTCAGCTCTGCTGTTGCAGTGCAGAAGCAACCCGTTACACACATAAATGTGCCTGCACTGCTATGTTCCGGCAAAACTCAGTTTACACAAACACGGGTGGGCTGAGTGGGCACGAAGGCTGGAGTCCGCCTGCTTCTGTTGGAAGAAGGGTTGGCACAGAGCTTTTAAACTCGGTGCCGCAAGAAAATTTCCATTCCATGTGTCTTCCAAACTATGCCAACCCTGGGGGCGGGCTCCACATATCATTCATTCATTCATTCATTCATTCATTCATTCATTCATGTGCTGCATGATTCTGGGCTCTCCCAGGGCCAAGCACTTTCCCAGATGCAAAAAGAAACAACCCCCAAGCCAGAACTTCACATTCCTAACTGGTCCTGAGAGGCGTGTCCCGAGGAACCTTTCTTTGCTCATGATTTCTCTTCGGTTGATTCTCTGGCTTTTGACTGCTTCCTGAACCGGCGTCATCCCTATCTCAGCTCACTTTGGCATGGCTGCACCTCAGTGAGTCCTCAGTGAGTCCCCTCACTGCAGCCTGGTCTCTGTTTTGGGGACATGCTTGGGGCTTTCTCAGTCAATGCTCCTGTGGGATTGTGCTAGAGCCAGCAGTGGGACCTTGACCCCTTCCCTGCTCCATTGGGCTGACCCTGCGGTCTGAGCTCCTGAAGAAGTGGATGCTAAGTGTGTTGGAAAGTCCCTGCTCTCTTTCTGCTGAAATAGTACAGTGTGTGTAGGTGCATTTATACACATGTGTATCATTTCTAAAAATTATACTAAAATTTTCAGAGAAAAATCCTTATGTAAACAATTGAAATGATGACATATGTAAGATCAGTAACTGTTTAGACAAGAGTATACTTTTATTTATTTATTTTTGAGACAGAGTAGCCCTCTGTTGCCCAGGCCGGAGTGCCGTGGCATGATCTCGGCTTACTGCAACCTCCATCTCCCAGGAGGGAGAACTGCAAGCTGTTCTCCCGCCTTGGCCACACCCCGGCCCTCCCCAACCTCCTGCTGCAGAACAGCTGGGATTACAGGCACCTGCCACCATGCCCGGCTAATTTTTGTGTTTTTAGTAGGGACAGGGTTTTACCATGTTGGCCAGGCTGGTCTTGAACTCCTGACCTCAGGTGATCCACCCGCCTCCACCTCCCGAAGTGCTGGGAATCCAGGCCTAAGGCACAATGCCCAGCCCAAGAACGTAACTGAAATAGACATACATGAACAATATTTTTTGATGGGCAATACTACTGGAATAGCGAGATCTAAAACATTTTTTTCAATACAGTCCCAGAATTTTGGTAAATGTCACCAACAAAATGTATTTCTTCAATGGCACTGTTTTTTCTGTAAACATAAAATATCCCTTACTGTTTCCTGAGGAAAAATATTTAGGCAAATAGATCTCCTTTAGATTGGCTAGAATTTTCATACACAGAGAAAAACTGAGAAAGACAGGTAACGAGTTGTGTGCTGGTAAATGTATAAGAACCAGGTCTTCAGGGAAAAAAGTGTGCATACATCTGCACATAGTTTTATTATTAATCATCTATGCGCAAAGATATATTGTGCACAGTTTGCAAACAATCATAGCGTATATGATGATAAAACATACGCTTCATCATAAATTCTATTTTATCCTCACAGAATGCTTTCAGTGATTTTGCTGAAATCTTGTTTCTGTAGCCGACCTCGTGTTGCAGCTGATGTGCAGATGGGACTTTGATGTGAGTGTTGGTTGGTGTTTTCATAATAATACTAACAAGTAAGCTGAAAAGGAAACGACGAGGCTGTACGATGGAACGTCATTTGGTCTTCAGTGATGTGAGCGACTTTGCTGAATTGGGCGATGGGTTCTGAACAGAGGAAGAATATCCCTTCAATTGCTGTGCTTTTTCACAACGTAATAGCAACCTACACAGCACACTTTTAAGTTTAATCTGCATGATCAACGTTTCATCCTTCACTTTCCTAAGTCTGAGCAATGCGTGAAGTGACAAATGAAGCTCTGATCTGTGGTATTTGCTGATTTCCACCGAGGCTAATGAAATGCTGTGAATGAGACACCACGAGCTCAGAGCTGGAACAAGATGCGCGCTAGCTCACCGTTACACTGTGCTTCCACCACATGGATACCAGAGGCCCAGAACGTGCTGAAGTGGAGCAAGATATGGAGAAACTCGTGAGTTTTGAGTTCTTACTACCTTTGCATTTAATAAGTCTGTGTAATTTGACATTTAATAATGGCAGAGTTTAACAAAAAGCTCACAAAATTCCTGATGGTTTAGTAGGTGTTTTTTGGTAAGCCATTATGAGGTGATTCCAGCATACTATCGTTCTTTGCCAAATATATATTTTCTACTGATGTTGCTGATTACTGAGCAAAATGACCGAGTTTACTGAATGGCTTAACAATTAAAATTAGAAAAACCTTTAAAGAAGTCGTAACTTTTTGCTGAAATATTTACGATGGCTCCCAATAAGATATGTTGTGTGCATTTTTTCCATGGAATTACCTTAGAAACTCATAGTGCTTCTGGTGTCTCTTACTGTATCAATGTACGTATATATATTGCAATAATGAGACGACTCATCAACCTAATTACTAATACTACATATCGGAGATTACATATTGACAATAAGGCAATAATGAGACAAATCATTGACCCAATTGCCAACAGTCCATATTGGGGATTACATATTGATTGTATATTCAGGGAACATAGAATTACATTAAACATAGACTGTAAATTCTGTGAGTGTAAGGACTGACTCCTCTAACTCTTATAAAATATCATGTATATATATTTGGTAATGTATCTAAAATTATTATAGTCTATCATTATGATGATGTGTAATTCAGATTTAAGCCACTTAACACAGGTAAAATTAATCATGAGGCTGAGAGGAAAAAAATATATCTCTTGAGAAACATAATGAGACATCATCTCTACAAAAAATTTTAAAAATTAGCTGGGTGTGCTGGCACGCACCTGTAGCTTCAGCTACTGGTGAGGCTGAGGCAGGAGGATAGCTTGAGCCCAGGAGGCTGAGGCTGCATTGAACTGTGATCAAGCTGTGATGCTCTCCAGCCTGGACTACAGAGTGAGATGCTGTCTCAAAAAAGACAAATGTAGAATTTTGACTGAGTATTGGCACATAGTGATTTACAAATGTAGACAGGAAAAGAATATCCAGTATATTAAATCTTTGGGTCTCTGGACTACTTTAAGATTTGCTAAGGGGTTGTCTAATTATTCAAGTGAAATTAGCACAAAGTAGTTCTCTCAGTACCCACTTCTTTCTGTTCTGCTCTGTTATAAGATATTTGCTGCTTGATTATGAATTAGGATAGTTGTGAGTGTTGGGAGCACAGATGCCCCAGGTGCCCTCTGTGCAGGAAGTGAGGACTGATGAATAGACAGTCTGCGAAGTGGATGAACAACAATAGCTGTCTGCTGGAGGAGATACAAAGGGGTGCCCTGACGCTGGAGCAGAGACTGCCTCAGACCTGGCCAGTCCCCTTGCAGATGCAACCTGGGGCCAGGACTGCCTGTGTTGGGGGCGAACCCTGTGCGCTGGGGTGGGGTGGCCCCTCCTCCAGCCTGTGCCAGCTCATCTGTGCAGGTGTGGCCTGCAGTCAAATCCCACTTTTTGCTTTTTAGAAAGAGAAAAAGCTTCCTCCCTGTTTCCCTTGGTGGGCTTCTTCTATTTACAAAACTGGATGTCCCCAGTGGGGTGGGACGCGCTGGTCTGTGGTGGCATGGGTGCTGCCAGCGTTCACTGTGGGTTCTTGTTGGGCTGGTGGCCTGTTAGGAAGGTTTGGGGCTCCAGGAGTGTGCTGCTGGGAGGATCCCCTCTGACCTTGGCTGCAGAAGCAATGGCTGGGCAGAACAGGGGCAGTCACTGGGCTTTAAGATCCCCTGCCAAGAAGACACAGGTAGCCCATGTGTACAAGCACAGCTAATGAATTCAGGAGGAGACTGGGCGCAGCCCGCCTTGGCACTGTTAAACCTGCAGCTTCAATCACTGTGAAAAGCTGGCTTGCTCAATTCCCATGCTGTAAGCAAAGTTCCCAGATCTCCTCCACTCCAGTGAGTCCTGTAGTTCCTTTAATTGGTCGTCTATAGAGAGAATATATAATCCAGTTATGGTAATAGAGGTGAAGCTTGGAACCTTTCATGGGAACAGGTTCCCGTTCTAGAACCAGTGACTGCTGGAAAGTGGTCCTGATGGTTTACCCCTTCTTGCTCCTCCCCTCAGCTGGAAACGGAACACTCCGTAACAACAAAATTACCCCCACACACATACAAACACCCACACCAGCACCACGGACACACAAGGGGCCACAACACCTCTGCAGTGCCCATTTCACAGGGTGGTCGATACATTTCAACAAATTGCATTGGATCATGATGGCTTTCACCGGGAATAAGAAAGGAAGTTAGATTATTTAAACTCTGGTCAAACACAAGTATTAACTAAGCCTTTCTATTAAAAACAGCATGAAAGTGTGGTAAATGTCAAAGGAAATGCTTTTTTCCTTGGACGGTATCGGGGAAATGCTTTTAAGACATGTTGCACTCATAATATTAAGCATGATACGAAGAATGGCTGAACACTTGATCCTGCTCTAGGTACCAACGTACTGATGGGAAATTACTTATTTGCTCCTCTAGAGTCAACATCCTCATCCCAAGTGGGAGACCAGAGTCTGTCATCTCAGGGAGGCTGAGGTGCTGCCCTCCAGTGTGATGTGAGAGATGAGTGTTGGGGACATAGCAGTTCATAGCCTCAGTTTCCCTATAACTGTAGAAGAGCAATAAAGGTCCATGCACCTCACCAGTGTAGAAGAGGAACGGGAAGGGAGGGCGGGCCTCCCAGCCAGGGGGAGCTGCCTGAGCAAGGCTTCCTGCTCTGCCAGGCTAAGGAGGGCAGACCAGGCAGCTGTCGCTCACATGCTCTGGCCTGCGTATTTGGGAGGGGAAGAGCGCCTCCTTGCCAATGCGCTGCAAAGTGCTCAGCCATGAGAATTGCCGCAAAGCCCTGGGTGCATGTGCCTTTGGAAGCATCAGGCTGGAGCTCCGACCCACAAAAGAATGCTCAAAAACCAAGTGTCCCTTGCCAAGGTTTTATAGCTGGGTCTTATCAAAGGCTTACCTGCCATACTACTCGTAAGGAGCTCCAGGTGTCTGGACGTGCCTGAAGCCACCTGTGATTTCTGCAGGGCAGTGCCGGGAGCCAGGAGTAAGTGTCTACTCCAGCTCTTGGGTGGGCCCACTTTGATCAAATGTTCTTGCATTGGAAACGTCAGACCCAGGAAAGTGAGACTTCAGTGTTCCCTGCAGGTTTGTCTCTTCCTGAGGAAGTGGATGCCATGTGTCATTCTGCAGAAGGATCAAGTGCAGGAGGCAAAATAGCTCCCTGAGCTTCCCTGGTCTTAGGGTTCTTCCACTCGTCATTCATTTTCTTTCCTTTGGAAAACTGATTTGCGTAGAAATGAGAAGTTTACTCTCTTGCTTTTGGATCTGTGGCATGATCCCTAAGAAAAGAAATGCCTTACTTGACATCTAAACATTAAACTTTACAATCTGGAGAAGTTTTCTTCCAGCACCTCATCCTGAGTAGTTGAGTATAAGGGCCCCCAAGTTTTGACCAGGAATGGAAACGAACCCTATCAAGAGCTTGTCTGGGTGTGGAAAACTTTCAGACTCATGGGAGAGGGAGGAGCTCCCCACAGAGCTTCATGACTCCCCCACAGAGCAGAAGCCACAATCGGCCGCGGCGGGGGGGGGGTCATGGAGAGGAGGAAGTTGGACTTCTGAAAAGAAGACATGGTGTGGCAGACTGTGGGCCAGCAGCCTGCGTCAGGCATGGCCCAGTAGGGAGCTCAGGATGGCTGGGTGTCTTCCCTCAATGCCACGAGGAAGTGAGTTCACTCCCAGACTCCCCTAGGACTCCAGTCCTCAGACGATCAGAGCTGCCTGTTAACCAGCCTGAATGAAGAAATGAAAAGTGTTGCTGTCCACTGGAAAAGAAGGGCT
>CM052663.1:4499046-4583049 GCA_028533165.1 Leontopithecus rosalia | reverse complement strand
CCTGCCGTGGGCCAGCACCCTGCCTGTCAGCCGCATACCTGGGCGCTGGTGCAGGCCCTGGCCTGCTCCACATCCTGCCCTGCTGCGGTTCTGTCTCCCCACTGCACCCCCGCTCAGTAGACTGCGGAGCAAGGCTGTCCCTCCCAGACCTGCCATTTGATTTTCTAGAATCCTGTGGCCATGAAAGGAGAGAAAAACACCACTCCCTTAACTCTCTGCTTACCTGTTTCCTTTTTTAAAGAAAAAACATGGCATGAAAACTGTTTTCTCCAGCCAGTTAATCTTTTTCTTTTTCTGCCTCCCCCTTGCCTCCCTTCCCCGTTCTTGTTTTTGCCTCCTCCTTTTCTTTCCTCCTCCTCTTCCTCCTCCTTTTTCAAGACAGCAAACAGCAACTCTTTCCTCCTAGACTGAGTGGTCAGTACGGGTAGGGGCAGGGCTGCTTCTGCACAGTGTTTTCATTGTCTGGGCTGGGGTCTGCTGGTGCTGGCTGCACACATCATGCACACATCCCACAGGGTAAGCTTCAGGGTCCCTGGAAATACGGAGGGTGCATCCACTTCCTGGTTAGCAACTAACTGGAATTCCTGGGGGTGCTATGCTCTTTTCTGTGTTTACATGAATTATAATACAGTACCAAGAAATGAGAAATTTGAAGAGGGAAGCAGCTTGCCTTGCACTCAGTCAGATTCACACTAACCCAATTAAGAACACAGCAGGTGGACCACGGCATGCATTTGGCTTATTGGAGCTCACGTAACTTGGATGCCAGTTCATGTTGATCTAATGGGATTTTAGACTTTTATGCTTTCATACAAATCATATCTCATTAATTTCCTTTTGGTATTTTACCAGGTTAGAGCCAGCATAACAAACACATCAAGTCTTGAATGTGGTTAATCAGAATCCTCGTCACGAGCAGTGTGATGCAGGTTGCTTTAGAATTGGTGAACTCTTGATGGGATGAGAAAGAAAAGCAAAGAACTCTACTGCACGTGGTAAACGGGATACGCTACGGTGTGTATGTCTGTGTGTTCTGTGTCGTGAGGGAGATGTGAGTGTGTTGGGGGAGGGTAGTTTCACTAATGCTAACTCCAACAGGGTAGGATTCATGAGCATTCTAGTGATGTTTACACCAGCGCTTTATCCGACTTTCATGAGATTCATTTTTCTAAATTCAACTATTGAAGCTATTTTAGAAATATCCTTCAGCTTCCTTATACTGCTAAGAGACTTAAGCAATGCCATGTATTTGTTACAGGAGGGACCCAGAAACCCGGGTTCCCCATTTCTGGGCTGTTGGTGTCTGTACTTATTCATTATACCTGAGTGCCTATGAAGAAGCTAAGCATGCTGCAAGCTAGGACACACATGTCCCTGTCCCGACACACCTACCAAAATCCATGCATTCAGATCATACTTACGGTTTACTCAGAGGGGGAGATGGCTTCCCTCTTTGTAACATGATGTAACAGACATTATCTCATTTAATCCTGCCTTACAGAAACCCTGTGAGATAGAGGCAGAGAGAGCAGGTGTTAGTCCCATATTAGATAAGTGTAATTTGTGAAGTAATTCGTAACCTGTAAGGTAGGATGACAATATATCCTGCTTTGCCTGGGAAAACCGCAGATAACACTGTGCTGATGTAATTATGAGCATCTCCTTTCACGATACCATCCCATATGGGATGATAAATGCCATGGTCCCTACCAAGCTAGAATCACTTTTCGCTTATATCACACTTTCAAAGTTCATGTGACCTGTGCCAGGCCAGGTGGTATCTTGTGACAATGAGAGGTGGTCGGCGCTGGAGCATGGGTCAGGGCCTGGGCTGCAGGTCAGACCTGGCACACATCCTGGCTGTACCCCAGCTGTCTATCCTTGGACTGGTGACTGGCACCTGGAAAGCACCACATTATAGTTTATTGTGTTTGCCACTTTATCTCATGGCCTCTGGTCATTGGCACCTTTTTCTTCTCCGGGTAGAAGGCTTTCCCTGACATCATCTGAGATGGCTCGAAGAAGCGTTCCTGGTCCCTCTCTGGTTGAGGAGTCCAGCTTCCACCATTCTCCTCACTAACGGGTGGTAGTCTCAGCCTCTCCTCCTTTGCATGCTCTGCTGACACTCCTCTCACTCTGCCTCCCTTGGCAACACCAGAGTTTTCCAGCCTAGTGACCACTCCATGTTCTCCACCACACCTGGCTTGGTAAGGCCGGGTCCCGGCCTCATGTCCACATTCTTATTAGCACCAAATACAAAAGGCATTACATCCAAGCTGGAAACTTCCACTAAAGAAAGCAAATCCCAAGGTGTGTTCAGATGAAAAGAGGGTAGGAGAGGAATCGATGATCTCACAATACATGTGTACCACATAGCAACCCCGCCTGTGTCCACGGGGGTCCGCTGGGAGATTCTGGAGCTGAGCACAGTCACTCACGCCACAGAGTAAGCGGAGGATGTGTGGCAAGAACTGAGTTGCTTTAGACGAATGTCTCTTTAGCGTTAGAACTAGGTAAGGTCTGAATCTTGGCTTCTGCCGTTTAGATTTAGATTTTCCTAAGTGCAATTTCCTCAATGTGTAGGATGAAAAATCATCCTACATGATTTTAATGAAAAATCATTAAAAAATCACATTAAGAGGTAAGTCATGTTTACCTCTTAGGGTAGTTGGAAGAAATTAGTGAGATAACGCATGTAAAATGCTTAGCATAGTATCTGGAACAAAAGCGCTCATTGGATTTTCGTTTCATGTATTATTGAGATTATGGGCATTTTAGAAATTTCATTTATTCCATTTTCTTACTTTATCATGTATCTGAAGGATTCATGAAGGAAGACAGGACTACATGGTTTTAATTAACCTCCCAGACTGCCCGTGCTTTCGGGCTAATTAGATATGCTGGGAGGCAGTGACTCAGGTTCTAAATGCCACTCACAGAGAGGATTCCTGAATCCTTCTGCTTACTTCCACACTGCTCTGTCTTCAGGCTCAGCAATATGTGGCTCCGAGTAGTGGCGTCCTCCCTCAGGAAACAGGCTGCTCAGGTCCCCTTCATGCACACGAGGCCTTGGAGATGCCGATGGGAGGTGGCGAGTGTGTCTCATGCTAGGAGAGGGCAGCCTGGGTTTCAGCCAGTCCATCCACGCTGACAAGCCCTCACCCCAGGGACCTCTGTGATCCTAACTGGGGCCACATAATAGGGGCAGTGGAGCAAAACGGACAAGAGGAAGGTAAAAATGATTAAGAGAATATGTGTTTTCATGGGCCAATATTTTCTTGATGGGTTAGGTAGGAGGCTTGAGGTCCACGGAAAGCCACAAATGACCGATGGTGGAGCTGGGTCAGTGAGCTGCTGCCCTGGCAGTGAGATCCATAAAGGCACTTCAAATGCAGACACGCGCCCAGCCTCCCTGAGGATGCCTCCCTGTTAGATTTCCTGCCTTTTTCACTTTCCCACAAAACTGAGCAAGTTTACCTGAGATGTATCTGTGAGAAGTGGCCTTTGATTTACTAGCTACATGTTTGGGGGGGCTTCTCCCTCAATGGCAACTTAGACTGGAAACAGTCCAAGACACCGTCTGCCTCACTGCCTGACAGAGAGGGCAGTCACTGGTCAGAAAACGCAGACGTATTACTTCTGCCTCTTTTTGAAATATTACAGAGCCATCCTCACAACTTGCTGAATTGTAATTAATGTATATGTGGGTTAAATTTCTATGTTATTATGTATATTTTGTAGTCTCTCTCCGTCTAATGCAATTCCCAACCCTCCCTTGGTCGCACTTGGAGAGAATTAACCACTAGCTGTGGATGACTGGGCAAACGTCAGAGGTGACTCTGGGAGGAAATGGCCCCTGAGATAAGACGCAAGGTCAGGAAAAGCGCAGGAGGTATAGGGCAGGTCAGAGGAACTTTCTCCAGATGCTTGTCTTCTGGAGACAGAAGTTCCCGAGTAATCGATTTGAATCCCCTTTAACAACTTTAATACAAATGATATAACTTTGTGGTGGGGAGGCAGGAGAGGTGGTATGAGCATGAGTCCAAGCAGTGACAGGTGACAACACACGCAGAACCTGGTCTGGAATTATCACTTTACATTGTGAATGGGGTGAGGGCAGGGACAGCTGACTGGGAATATATTAACCCTCCTGGTGTTGCACAAAGTAGGAACTTAGTGAATGTTTTGGATGATTTTATGGTGCAAGCAATTGCAGGTCTGGTTTCTTACAAGTGCAGTCTTGTACACAGAGATATTTGCAGGTTAAGAATGCAGGACTACCAGTTTTCAGTGGTGGTTTTAAAATCCTGTATTTAAAAAAAAAAGCACTTGATTGTTTCCCAAATAGAATCCTCCATGCTTCTTACGAGGTGATGTCTACCTCTCCTAAAGGAGCCTAGCCTGGCTTTCTGCTACTCCACACAAAGTGCTGGGAGGAGACGGGGAAGCCAATGAGAGTAGCCAGTTAGATGAAGACCATCACTAATCCTCCAAATCATAACTGCTCATCCACAGTCTTAACCCAGCCCACACAAATGTAGGCAAAGACAAGGTCAGCTAAGTTGGCTGTACTTAGCGGGGAGAAAAGTTAGGCCAGGCCTAGCAGTGGGAAGGTGAGGGCATAGAATGGGTAAGAGAGGAGAGACAGCTTTTCCTTAAAGCGATCCCAAGGGCACTCAGATGCCCTTACTATGTGGTGAGTGAATTTTCAGTGTTATAGTCATTTACGAGTTGCTGCAGTAATGAAATTAAGAGAATCCATCAATATAGATACAGCAGCATAAGGAAGTGATTTGGTGAGTTTATGATGAACAGCAGAGGAGACTACATATATTGGGAGGCTCTTGAACAGAGCGTATGAATTCTTATAATCTAGTGTCATCATCATTTTAAACTGGATTAAAATTATTTAGGGATTTTTTTTTGTTAACATTTTTCAGGTTTAAATGTCCAGTAATAAAAGAGGGTTATTCATATGGAGGTCAGTATACACTCAACATACAATAAAAAGTTTAGGTACAGATGTCTAAGGTGAGTACTTTAAATGATAAATTAAAATCATGTTCATAATGGTCCGGGACACTTGTAAGGAAATTAAAAGCATGCATATTGCAGGGAAAGGGATTCTCATACATTAAGTGTAGCAGTTCAAGTGGAAGCCTTTAGTGACCTAGCAACATATGCTAGAAATCTCAGAATTATGCAGAGCCTCTAATCCAGCAATTTTACGTTTACAAACTTACCCCAAGAAAGTAAGCACTGAGCCATGGGAAAAGGTTTATCTACAGGGGATGTTCATTATTAGAATTATTTATAATAGCAACAGTGTGGAGAGAGCTGACATGTCGATGGCAGGAAAGTGGTTTAATGGAGTCAGTCGTGATGGAATACCAGGTGGCCATTACAAGTCAAGCTACAGACAAATTACGAATGACCTCAAAAAATGTTCATGAAATAGTGGTACATGAAGACAAAAGTGCATTTTCAACACGATCATCTGAAAAACACAGTGCTATCTTTGCAAAGATATAGGTGTACTTACAAATGCATTATAAAAGCCTGGAAGGATTTAAACCAGAATTTAATCAATATTTTAATCTTATTTTTAAATTTCCTAAATATCTGAAATATTCTTCAGAGAACCTCAATACTTTGTAATCAGAAAAATTAGCTAAAAGATTAAAAGCAGGCAACTAATATCAACAAGATCATACACTAGGAGATCCTAGCTCTTGTCTCCCCAATGAAAGCAAGAATTTAACAACTACTTACCAACACAAATAGCTCTGGGAATGCTCCAGAGTACAATGAAGAAGTGGCAGGAACTCATTAAAGCACCCTCAAACCAAGGACAGCTGTATATAAAGGTGTTGGGAGCATTTTATCTGCATCACCCCATCCTCCACCCTGGCACAGCTTGGCAACAAAGGGGATCTTTTTGGCTGTGACCTCTCTCTATGGGGAAAAAGGTGATCAGAACCCCAGTAACTTTTGTCACCATCATGGACACCCACAGCTTTTATGACTGATGATACCCACAATCTTCACTGATGCTGACCCCAGCTAATTAAACTGCCCAGAATCCAAGTTATATCCACCTCTAGCCAGAACTGTCACACTCCAGCTGGTGCCCTCATACCTGCCCATAGGTGAAGGTCTTTCCCCACCAAAGCCAGCTCATAACATTTGGAAGAGGTGACAGCTCCTTCAAATGTGTAGACATAAATGCAAGGTTATAAGAAACATATAAAACCAATGAAACATGACTGGTTTTCCAGTAACCTACCCAAAGGAAATGGAAAGCCTTGAATTTTCTGGCAAAGAATTCAAAATAATTGGTTTAAAAAATCTCAGTAAGCTGTCAGAGAACACAATCAGACAACTCAACATATTCAGGAAAACAGCACATGAACAAAACTAGAAGTTCAACAAAGAGATAAAAGTCATTAGAAAACCAGGAATTTCTGGAGATGAAAAGTACAATGAATGAAATAGAAAATACAACGGAGAGCTTTAAGAACAGATTCAATCAGCTGGGTGTGGTGGCTCAAGCCTGTAATCCCAGCACTTTGGGAGGCCGAGGTGGGTGGATCACGAGGTCAAGAGATCGAGACCATCCTGGTCAACATGGTGAAACCCCGTCTCTACTAAAAATACAAAAAATGAGCTGGGTGTGGTGGCGCGTGCCTGTAATCCCAGCTACTCGGGCAGCTGAGGCAGGAGAATTTCCTGAACCCAGGAGGCGGAGGTTGCGGTGAGCTGAGATTGTGCCATTGCACCCCAGCCTGGGTAACAAGAGCGAATCTCAAAAAAAAAAAGAACAGATTCAATCAAGCAGAAGGAGGAATCTGTGAATTTGAAGATAGGTCATTTGAGATTATCCAGTCAGGGGAGAAAAAGAAAAAAAAACAATAAAAAAAGAATGAAGACATCCTATAGGATTTATGGACCATAATCAATTGAAGCAATATATGCATTATGAAAGTATCAGAAGGAGAAGATAAAGGGTTAAGAAGTTTACTTGAAGATTTAATAGCTGAAAACTTCCCAAATCTTGGGAGAGAAATGAACATTTAGATTAAAGAAACTCAAAGGGCCTAAAATAGGGTCAATCTGAAGAAGGATACAAGAGATACATTATGACCAAATTGTCAGAAGTCAAGAACAGAGAGCATTTTGAAAGCAGCAAGAGAAAAGTGACATCACATCTAAGGCAATGTGGATAAGACTATCAGTGGATTTCTCAGCAGAAACCCTGTAGGCCAGGAAAGAGTGAGGTAATAAATTCAAAATACTGAAAGAAAAGATAACCCTGCCATCAAGAATACTATACCTGTAAAATTATCCTTTAAAATTGGAGAGATAAAGTCTTTCCCAAATAAACAAAAACTGAGAAAGTTTGTTACCCCGAAGCCTTACTTACAAAAATGGTGAAGAGATTTCTTCAATTTGAAATAAAACCCTACTAAGCAGCCACGAGAAAACACATGAAAGCATAAATCTCATTGGTAAATGTAGACAAATACAGAATAATGCAACACTGTAGGATATAAATTACTGTTAACCCTAACATAAAAGTTAGAAGATAAGGGTTTATTAAGAGACACACAATGTAAAAAGAAGCAAACTGACTGCAAGAACACAAAATGTGTAGAAGGATTGAAAGTATAGTTATTGTGTATGATCAAAGTTAAATTGTTACTGACTTAAAATAGACAAGATATTTTATGCAAGCCTTGAAATAAGTACCCAAACCTCTATCAATGATATACACACACATACACACACAAAAAAACAAAGCCAATCATTACAAAACATCATCAAATCAAAGAGAAAACAACTGCCAAACAGACAGAAAACAATAAGCAAAATGGCAATAATAAGTACATATCTATTAATGGTCTCTTTAAAAGATTATAGATTAAACTGCCCAACCAAAAGGCATAGAATGATTGAACAGATTTTAAAAAGACTCAGCAATATGCTGTCCACAAGAGACTTGCTTTAAATTTAAAGGCACACATAGGTGGAAAGTGGAAGCATGGAAAAAAGACATTCCATGCAAATGGTAACCAAAAGAAAGCTGAGGTGAGTATGCTTATATCAAATAAAAGAGAAATTTAGTATAAAATTATCTCAAGACAAAGGACAATATATAATGATGAAATGGTCAACTCAACAAGTACATATAATAGTTTTAAATATGTATGCAACCAATATCAGAACATCTAAAGCATATAAAGCAAATATTGACAGATCTGAAGGAATAAATTTATAGCAATACAGTAATAGGTACTGTACTTTGATATCCCACTTACAATAACAGATAAAATATCCAGACAGAAAATCGGTAAACAGATGAGTTTCACAGCACCACAGACTAAAAAGACCTAACAGACATGTACAGAACTTTCTATCCAACAACAAAAGAATACATTCTTCTCAAGCATACATGTAATATCTCTAGATCACATGTGAGGTCACGAAACAAATCTTAATAAATTTAAGAAGACTGAAATCATTCCAAGTATCTTTTTCAACAGTTAGAGAATGAAACTAGGAATCAGTAACAGTAAGAAAATGGGCAAATTCACAAATATACAGAAACTAAACAACACATTTTTGAACAGCTATTTGTTCAAAGAGGAAATCAAAGGGAATTTAAAAATTATCTCAAGACAAAACCAAAAATATAACATGACAAAACTTATACAAGGCAGCAAAAGTAGCATTGAGGAAAGTGTACAATAATAAATGCCTACAGTAAAAAAGAACAGAGCTCTCAGGTAAAAAACCTAACTTCACACCTCAAGAAACCAGAAGAAAAGAACAAACTAAGCCAAAGTTACCTGAAGGAAAGAAATAATAAAAATAAAAGCAGAAATAAATCAAATCGAGAACAGAAAAAAATTAACAAAACTAAGACTTGGTGTTTTGAAAAGATAAACAAACTGACAAACACCTGGGCCGACTAAGAAAAAAACCTCAAAATTATAAATGAAGGAGGAACCATTACAATGGATGCATCAGAAATAAAAATGATCATAAAAGACAATTAAAATCTCCTATGTGCAGACTGGATAACTTAGAAGAAATGTATAAATTCCTAGAAATGTATAACCTACCAAATTGAATTAGGAGGAAACAGAAAGACAGAACAGGCCAATAACAAATGAGATTGAGTCAGTAATCAGAAACTTCCCAACAAAGAAAGGTCCAAACCAGGTAGCTTTCTAGGTGAATTCCACCCAGCATTCTAAGAAGAATGAATACCAATTCTTTTTTTAAAACTCCTCTAAAAATTAGAAGAAAAGAGCACACTTTCAAAAACTCCTTTTATGAAGCCAGTATGACCTTAATTCCAAATCAGACAATAATGGCACAAGAAAAGAAAACTACAGGCCAATATCCCCAATGAGTATTGAAATAATAATCTTCAGTAGAATACTAGCTGACTGAATTCAACAATGCATTAAAAAGATCATAACACCATGATCAGGTGGAATTCATCCCTGGGACGCAAGGATGCTTCAGCAGATGCAAATCAGTCAATGTGATACAACACATTAACTAAAAGGAAAACAACCTCATGATCATCTAAACAGATGCAGAAATAAAAGCATTTAACAAAGTTCAACATCCATTCACAATGAGATCTTTCAGCAAAGTAAGTACACTAGTAATTTACCTCAACACAATAAAGGCCATGAATATAAAGTCCACAGCTAACACCATTATTAAAATTAAAAAAACACTTTCTGTCAAATATCTGGTAGAAATGGTGCTCATTCTTGCCATTTCTACTTAACATAGCACTGGAAGTTCTAGCCAAAGCGATTAGACAAGTAAAATAAGTTAAATCATCCACGTTAGACAGGAAGGAGTAAATTAAATCATCCACGCTAGACAGGAAGGAGTGAATTAAATCATCCATGTTAGACAGGAAGGAGTGAATTACTTCCATTGTCCAACAGCATCATCATATATGTAGAGAATCCTACAGACACAAAAACAACAACAACAACAACAACACATGGTTAGAGCCAGTAAGTGAATTTCATAAAGCTGCAGGACACAAATCAACTTACAAAAGTCAGTTACGTTTCTACAAATAAACGAGCTATCTGAAAAATCAATAAAAAACTCATTGCTAATAGCAGCAAAAAATAAATAAATAAGTAAACGTAACCAAAAAGGTGAAAGTCTGATACACTGAAAATTATAAAGGCAATGATGAAGAAAATTAAAGGGAACACAGACCAATAAAAGGGCATCTAATATGCATGAACTGGAGGAATTTATATTATTAAAATGTTCATACTACCCAGAGTGATCTACCGATTCCATACAATCCTTATCAAAACCCCAAGGGCATTCTTCACAGAAATAGAAAACTCAATCCTAAAATTCATATGGAACCAGAAAAGACCCTAAATAGCTAAAGCAGTCCTGAGCAAGAGGAGCAAAGCTGAAGGTGTCATACTTCCTGATTTCAAAATACAGCGCTTTAGTAATCAAAACAGCATGGCGCTGGCATAAAAACAAACATAGAGACCGACGGAACACAAGACAAGCCTAAAATAAATCCAGGCATCTACAGTCAACTGATCTTCCACAAGGGTGCCGAGAATACACAACAGGGAAAGGAGAGTCTCTTCACAAAATGGTGCTGGGACAACTGGAGTTCCACATCAAAAGAATGAGACTGGACCCCATCTCATAACCTATACAAAGATCAATTCAAAGTGGATGAAAGCCTCAATGTTGCTCTGTAGCTGTAAACCGATGAGAAGACAACACAGAGGAAAAAGCTTCATGACGTTGGTCTGGGCAAAGATTTTTGGATATGATGTCAAAAACACAGGCAACAAAAGCAAAAATAAGTGAGACTGAATTAAACTAAAACGACAGATCTGCACAGGAAAGGACAAAATCAACAGTGAAAAGGCAACCACTGGAGAAAATACTTACAAATCATATATTTGCTTAGTGGTTAATGTCTAAAATATATAAAGAACACCTACAACTCAATAGCAACAACAAAAACCAAACAAAACCTGATTTAGAAATGGGCAAGGAACCTGATTACACAGTTTTCAAAGAGATAGCAACGATCAACAGGTCGATGAAAAAGTGTTCAGTATCAGTAATCAAATCAGCGGATCAAAGCCAGAATCAGCTATCCCCTCTTACAGAGGCTATTAGCACTAAGATAAATGATAACAAAGGCTGGAAAGGGTGTGCAGAAAAGAGAATCCTGTAAACTGCTGGTGGCAATGCAAATTAGTACAGCTAGTACAGAAAACAGCATAGAGACTTCTCAAAAAATTACAAGTAGGACCACCATTTGATCCAGAAATACCACTTGTAGGCATATACCCAAAGGAAATAAAATTAATTTCACAAAGAGAAATCTGTGTCAGATTTCAGTGTATTTCAGTGTAGACACAGTAGCCATGATATGGAAACTACCCAAATGTCTGTCAATAAATAAATGGATATGTGAAATACGTATGTGTGTACACATGGCACAGTTTTCAGTGTATCCCTGGAGTCCTTCCAGACAGTTCCTGCCCTGTCCATTGCAGTTGGTTGCCAAAACCCCGCTGTCCTGGCACCCAGTGTCCCTCTACCCTAACTCCACATTTCACCCCCAAGCCACTGCCTGAGTGCACCATAGTGTCCCCATCCCCCCATTACACACACACACACACACACACACACACACACACACACACACATCATTCTGCCTTCAGAAGGAGGGAAATTATATCACTTCCAACATCATGGATGAACCTGGAGGCCATGATGCTAATTGAAATAAACCAGACACAGAAACAATAAACACTGCATGATCTCACTTATATGAGGGACCTAAAAGGGCAAAACTCATCGCAGGAGAGAGGAGAATACTGGTTTCAGGGAGGTGGGAGAGGTAGGGTGGGGAGAAATGGAGGGACGTTGGTCAAAGGCTACAAAGTTTCAGTTACACAAAATGAATAAGTTCTGGAGATGCAATGAACAGCAATGTGACTCTAGTTCACAGTATTATATGTTTGAAATTTGCAATAACTCACAAACACACACAAAGAAAATGGTAACCATATGAGGTGGTGGATGTGTTAATTAACTTGATTGTGGTGATTATTTCACAATGCATACAAATATAAAAACATCAAGTTGTTTATCTTAAATATATACAGTTTTAAATAATCAGTGATCTCCCCATAAAGATGAACAAGCACTGTATGTTGCATTATTTACACTTACTGCAAATAGAAAAATTATGTCAAAGTCCATCTATGTAAGGATCTAAAATATAAAAAAATACTTGCACAGTAAAATATATTTTCTTTTATTTCATGGAATTGTTTATTCCATTTACTAGTAGCAGTGCATTTTTCACACAATATTCTCTTTTACTTAAACTTAATGCATATGTAGTAAGAAAGATTTACTATCCCAAGTGGCCTTTAAGTCTTTACAGGAGGATAAAACAGGTATGCCGTAACACGCCTCTCCCCTGCTTACTGTGTGTACTAAGAAGGCAGAAAGCAGAAACCTGGCCCTGTCTTCCTCTGGTTTCTCAGGATGCCCACAGCACATGCTGGGAATCCAGATGCAGGGGACAGCCAGGTCTGTTTTCAGGAGGTCGCAGCCAGCAGGGCACAGTTAGGATGTGCCCTGATAAAGGGGTACGCAAGAGGAACGCAGGCAGTGGGGGAATGGGGGCACCACGGTGCACTCAGGCAGTGGCATGGGGACAAAACATAGGAGTTAGGGTGGAGGGACACTGGGTGCCAGGACGGAGTGGGGCATGGGGTAGGAACTGTCTGGAAGGGCTCCAGGGAGACAACTGAAAGCTGTGCCAACGCATTAGCCGTGAAACCTAAGAAACTCAGCACACGTTCTCCCTCTGCTCCAGAGTTTGCATTTATCTTGTGGCACCTTTTGGTGTTCAGTCCAATCTGCAGTAATTACGGACAGCCCATCGTATGCCGAAGACCAACTGCCATGGCAGACAAAGACGTGTAGAGATAAAAGCCCTGCCTTCAGATCTTACAATCAGTAAGGGTATGAAGGCAAAGCCTCAAACAATAATGCAAATCGTATCATATTTTAATATAATATGATTTCCACACGTGCCATCTCTCTGGATCTCCTCAATGCCTACCAGAAAGGGGTTTCAATGCACAACTGGTACTCTTATTCTTCTCATGCCATCTTCATTCATTATTCTTTCAAAGGAAATCCAGTCGTTTCAATGATTTTTCAATGTACATCCAGCTTCTTTCTGACATGCAGAATATTTGCATTAATAATTCATGATTACATAATCTCTCCATTCATTTAATGAATCCAAAGATTTTATGCCAGTTATGTGCTTCAACAGATAATCTATGTGATAAAGCATCTGTAGAAAATTAACTGTCTTGCCAAGCCCAGAATCTATTAAAGGGCTTCTTGTCTCCCATCTGTTTTAATTGCACTTTACAATTGTTGTAAGGTAGTTGTAATGATCTAGGTTACAACTATATCATAGGTTACAGGATGTTGAATGATATAGGTAAGTGAACTTCATCTTCACCCTGAAACACACAATTCAACATCATCTTTCTGAACTAAATAGAAAAAAATAAGCAATGCATATGTGCCTCCTTTTTTACTCACTCGAGACAATATAGACATTTAGGTATTCACATATCATTGAATTCATTTGGATCTTTGAATACTTGAGCTTCAAATTCCATCTGGCTCTGTAAAAAAAAGGTACTCAATTTAGTATGGATTTACAAAAAAGGCAGAACAACACAAAATGTTCTGTATGCCTCCTTAGTGTGTGTCGAGACAGGATAACTGAGAGTGATGGGCATCGTGAATGTCTGGTGTTTGCGTATTTCAGGGACAGGTCTTATAACTACACTCCAAGCACAGGGCTTTGTTCTGTGGCCACAGAGATGAACAAGACCACTTGATCCAGCTCTCCAAAAGTCTCCAGCCTGGTGGCAGAGACTGGTCAGGAATCGGCAAGCATCAGTCAGGGCTGAAAGGCTGTGGGAGGGAAAGGCACAAGCCGGATTCTGGGAGTCTAGGAGGATGAATCAGGGCATGGCCAAGTCTTGGTTGGGAATGAGACACTTTCTGGAGCAGGAAGGCTGTGCTGAGAGCCAAGGGTGAGGCAGACGTGGTTCAATAAGGCAAGAATCCAAGAGCATTCATGGGATTTATTTACAAGGCAGGAGGGTGACCTTGCACTAGCAGATTCAGGGATAGATGGGAAGAAGTGATAGTTAGAACTTAAATGAACAATTCTTTTGAGAAACTAGGCTTTGAGAAAGAAAATCATTATACAAGGAATAGAAGTAATGGGTGTGAGATTAAGGTAAGTTCTCTCCTTTTCTTTCCTTCTTTCTTTCATTTTGCTTTTCGGATGGTACCGTTTTGAATCTTTTAAAGTTCTAATGGGAAGGTTTCACTGGAGAGGGAAGAGAGCGAAGATGTGGTATAAAGGTAAAGGTAAATAATGAAATAGTTCCTGAGAAGATTAAGAGATCCAGAGCTTCCCATCAGGCACTTCTGAGACCCAGCCACCCACCTTGCCCATCTGTCCACCTCATCTATCCATCCATCTACCCACCCACCCACCTCACCCATTCATTCACCTCACCCATCTATCCATCCATCCACCTGTCCACCCATCCATCTACCCACTCACTCACCTCACCCATCCAACCACCCATCCCTTTACCTACCCATCTACTTCACCTATCCATTCACTCCATCCATCCATCCATCCATCCATCTGTCCATCAATCCATCAATTCATCCATCCATCTGCCCACCCATCCATCTACCTACTCACCTACTTCACTCATCCACTCACCTCACCCATCCCTACACCCATCCACCCCATCCATCCATCCACCCACCCACCCATCCATCTACCCAGCCACCTATCTCAACCATCCATCTACTTACCTCACTCATCCATCCATCTATCCACCCCTCAACCTACCCACTTACCCACCCACCTCACCCATTGACTCACTTCATCATCCATCCATTCAACCTTCCATCACCCATCCATCCATCCACCCATCTATCCATCTATCTATCTACTCACCCACCTATCCATTCACCCACCTACCCATCCACCCATCCATCTACCCACCCACTCATGTCACCTATCCAACCACCTCATCCATCCATCCATCCATCCATCTATTCATTCACTCACATCCATCCATTCATCCATCCGCCCATCCATCCACCTACCTACCTACACCCACACCCACCCAGCTCTCTATCCATCCATCCAACCAGCCACTCACCCACCCATCTACCTGCTCACCTCACCCATCCATTCATACATTCACCCAACCATCTACCTACCCATCCTCCCACATCATCCATCCATCCATCCATCCACCCATTTCATCCATCCATCCATCCATCCCATCCATCCATCCATCCATCCATCCACCTACCCATTCACATCACCCATCCATCTATCCACTCATCCATCCATCCATCCATCCATCCATCCATCCACTCACCCACTTTATCCATCCATCCATCCATCCATCCATCCACCCACCCATCCATCTCTCAATACTAGACACACACCATATGCTACACATAGGGTATGGAGAAACACAGTGAAACAAAAACTAAGTTCCTGGCCTCTGACATCTATGTGGGAAGGCAGATATACGTAGGTAATTAAAAAACTGCTAAGAAAAAGGAGAAAAGCAGGACTAGGGGACAAAGAGGGAGGATTGTTAAGGTGGTCGAGACAGGGCTCCATGAGGAAGTGGCACTGGAGCAGAGACTGGATGAGATGAGAGACTGAGGCCTAAGGTCTGGGGAAAGGGCTTCTAGACAGAGTCAGCAGCAAGTGCACAGGCTTGGAGGAGGAACACGAGATGGCTGCTGTGGCTCCAGCAGCCACAGAAAAGGGAGATGACAGGAGATGTGGGTGGAGAGAGGGAAATGGCCCACTGGGTCCACTTCAGAACCCTTGGGGGGTTTTGAGCAAGGGAGGCGCCTGACAGCATTTGCATTTAAAACATATTGGATATTGTAGAGAAAAGTCAGTAGGGGACAACAGTGGAAGCCAGAAAGCTAATGATCTAGGCTACAGGACAGACGACAGTGGCTTAACTTAGAGTGGTGGCCAGCAGATATGTGGAGAAGAGGCTATATTCAAGGACATATTTTGGAGGCGTAGCTAACTGTCACAAGAGAGAAATTAAAGATGGTCCCTAGGTTTCGACTGAACAACTGGGTGTATGTGGTTGTCATTTATTGAGACAGGGAAGACCTAGGGAGAGCTGAGTTTGGCGAAAAGTAAAAAAGTGTGTTGAGGACATCTAAGTGGACATGCTGAGTGGGCAGCTGGAGACACACGCTAGGGCTGGGAGGAGTGACACTGTTTCTGTATCACATCACACCACCTGCCTCAGTCTTCCAGGGATGTCTCATCACTTTCGAGACTAAATCTGAGCTCCAAGCTCCGCAGCTGTGCTTCTGCAGCCTCATCACCAGCCTCAGAGCACACCAAAACCTCGTCCAGTGCACATGCATTTGCATCTCTTGCTCCATCTCTCTCTCTCTCTCTCTCTCTCTCTCTCTCTGCCTCTCTTTTGTGCATACATCATCCATCTGCTCAGATTATTTTCCCCCATCTGATCTGGCTACTTTGTCCTTTGAAAGCTAGTTCTTCTGATAAACTTCCTGTCTTACCAGACAATCACCAGTCCTCCCATACAGCTGTTTAGATGACCTCTTCTCAAATTCCACAACACTCTATGCATATCTCTATGACTCTGGTGCCAGGGTACCCAGAGTACTCCACTAATAAGGGGGTGAACTTAGACAAGGTGCCTAAACTCTCCAAGCCTTGGTTTCCTCACCTGGAAAATGAGGCTAATATTACTACCTACTTCACCGGGTTGTTATGGGGATTAAATGAGGCAATATGAGGCTTAGTATTTACAACATCACCTGGCATAGACAAAGCACACACAAGTAATTAAGTAGAATTATAATAATACATATCATGCTCTTGTGTAATTATTTTCACTGGAAAATATGAGCCCTTGAGTAAAACCACTGAGCCTTTCATCTGTGCTCTGGCACGCATTAAACTCATTAATTGTTTCTGACATGAATGGGTTAAAAAATGAAACACAGCACTCACTGGGCCATAGCAGTACTGTGAAATGAATCAGCAGGTTCTTCGGTGGGCTTTCTGTTTTTAAAAGGTATTCTCTCCGGGTGGACAGGATTTGTCTGATCCACTACTCATCAAACGAAGAAGCCCTGGGTTGTTCTACATTCTACTTTGGTTACTGTTCAGGGAAACTCACATCAGTACCTTTGGATCAGGAAGGCACGGTCCAAAGGCCTCCAGTAGCAGAGTCTCTTTTCTCACAGCCAGTTCATAGTCTGCAAAAGACAGCTTCCCATCGTGGTCATGATCCTGGGGGGATGAGAAACATGTGAAGCAACATGTAAAATGATTACTGTAAATACATGCTCTTCATAGTCAAGTGTCAATTTTTTTAAATGTGCTAGGCTGGGCATGGTGGCTCAAGCCTGCAATCATAGCGCTTTGGGAGGCTAAGGCGGGGTGATTCCTTGAGGCCAGAAGTTTGAGACCAGCCTGGGCAACATAGTGAGACTTCATCTCTATTAAAACAAATTAGCTGGGCATGGTGGTGTGCACCCCTAGTCCCAGCTACTTGGGAGGCTGAGGCAGGAGAATTGCTTGAACCCAAGAGTTTGATTATGCAGTGAGCTGTGACCACATCACTACCCAGATCAAGACCCTGTCTCAAAAAAAAAAAACAAGTGCTAGAAAAATAAGAGGTTAGGTGGTGAAATTGAGAAGGACTATTAATTTTATAATGAAGAGCATAATTTATGTGTTTTATTTAAGCAATCAGGAAACTGAAAATTATTATAATTTGAATTCTTATTTTTAGCTCATATCTGGCCCACGAATTTTAATATAAAACTTGACATTACCCATAATTACCATTTTCTTAAGTGTTATCTCAACCAAATCTTTAATGCCTTCATCAGGGTCTTCCTCAGTTGGCTGTTTGAGAAGGCTGTTCTTCAACAAGTGAAACATTTCCTCCTTTGAAACGAATCCGTCACCATTCAAATCAAACACTTCAAAGCAATCTTTTTTAAAAATAAGAAATTATGAATTCGATGCTATCAGTAAGGTAATATTTTCTCTGGTAAAGTTTTCAGGGCCAAGTTTTATCTTGATGCTATAAAAATCTCATGGGCCTTAGTGCAGCCTGATTTCCATAGTGAGTGCCAATATATACTAGGATATATTCAATAATCCTTAGAAAACATTACCTTACTCTCAAGTGTGAAAAAGCATATCAAGGAACAGTAACTTGAATATCTTCACCCTGAAACTCTTGGAAAACTGATTGAACTATGACTCATAAGGAGAGTTCATCAGAATTAATTGAGAGTTCATTAAGAATAAGAACACTTGCATCAATATTCTCCAGGATTATGGTTACAATTCAAGTACTGAAATCTGTCAAAAGCTTAATATATAAATGTGTATGTACACAATTAGCATGTGTAGTAATGCCTGTGGAGTCTTTCTTGGCATAAATTACTCCTTGGAATCACTTGATATTTCTTTTTATTAACTTTCTTTCATATTTCATTGACTTGAATTCATTCCATAAAACAGGCTACTGGGATCCAAATCAACTAACCGGCCAACCAGCAAACCCACTTCACTGGCTTATTGGCTGGGTTGAAGGACACTGATTTAAGTGCCTTAGATATGTAATTCACAATGTGCAAACCATTAGGACAAACCTCAATCTTACATTTCATTTTTTCTTCCAAAGATCCGCGAAGAAACAGTGATAATCCATGAACCCACTCCAATACGTTTACACAGCCATCGTTATCTTTATCAAAAGCTCGGAATACTAAAGGGAGAGAGGTTAAATGTAACACCTGTGCTGCATGGTAACTCTCAGCGAAGCATCTACATGGGCATCACTCACTTTTAAAACTAAGAGAACACCTCGGCTTGTGTGGTCCAATATTCTCATCTGACAAACAGGAAACTAAGACATCATATCATGAAACTCTTTTATTAAACATTCAATTTTTAACATGTTTTTGTGGGAACAAATACAGTTCTCAAGGTCTAAATATATTAATCATTAATTAATAATAAATATGTTGGTCATGTTAATTAGATATGTTAAATATACTAATATAAATAAAATACTCTATTTTTGTTACTCAAGTCATTACATGATGCATAGAATTATATCTTGTCACTGAAATATTTTCTATGATGTAAATAATTTAAATGTCCTTTAAAAACTATTCTCTTTATTAGTTTTATTAAGTATAAATAGAAATGCTTTGGGTTTTCTGATATAAAGTAAGGGAAAGGTAGTTAGTCAACACGACTCTGCCTTCTTCTTAAATACACAAAATAAAGCCAATATTACCTCTTTTCTATGATCTTTTCAAAATTAAACTTGTATATTCCAGTGGCACAGGGAATGCAAAACACTAAGCTTCCTACCAAGAGGATGTCCAAATGCCAAAACTTTTTTTTTCAGTTATGGCTGGATTTGGACAATTTGAATCTCCTGTGTCTCTTACCTCTGTCCATAATCATGTCATCTGTCATTCCAAATGTCACATGCAGGATGTTTCGAAAGGCATTACGATCCAGCCCAATAATCAGACCTTGCCTCTCTCCTCCTCCCACCAAGTTATAAAAAAGCCTTATAAGACAGTTCACTTCAAATTTATTAACTGAAAGAATAAAACAGATATAACAAAAATAAATCCTTAATTTTTAAGCTCTAACTTAAATTTTGCATTAATAAGTTTGCAAACAACGTAAAAGACATCAAACAGGTAATTGTCAATAGAAGACTCTCGTTTTGAGATTCATGACCCTTAATAGAAATAGAAGAAGTAGCACACCCTCCAAACAGGAGTTCCCACATTTAGGGGAAAAATATGATTGTATTAGCCAAGTTATTAGACTAATGATGGTAGTGTCGGATTCTAAACTCTACAAGGCTGGTAGAAATATGACTCAAAATTAGAATGGTAAGGTTTAAGAATGGTAACTTTTCCCCAGTATTTATAGGCATTCATGAGTTTACAACTTCTTCTCCCTGGAAATAGATGTCAGTTTCATGAAAAGTAGGTAACAGTTTTCATTTCACTTTAGCCTTCATGAATTCATAAGCCAGATTTTGGAAACCAGAGTCACTAGTTTTCCAATAAAAAAGTTTTATGGTATAGTCTAGCACCCAATAGGGCTCTTGTTGAGGATTATGTAAAAATTAATATGCAACTATTCAGTAATGGCTGGGAGGAAAGAAACTTTTTTAAAGGACATATACACACAGATGCTTGCTCCTACACATGACTGTGTAAAGAACCATGGTTATAAATACCGAGTTGATTATTTGTGTTCCAATTCCCACTTGAGAATGTAGGTGGAAGGGTTATTGCTTGGTCTTGAAAATATAAAAGCGCAAATACCAAGTATGAGCGAAAGTTGGGGAAAATTTATTTTGAAACCAGGCAGAACTATGATTGAGCATTTTAAAAAAACAAGGACAAAACCTGTGTGTGTATAACAGAAGACAGCATCTAGGAATGGAAAAATCACGCCTCATCTTAGAGGTCAGTATGGGATTTTGTGGGATTTCTGGTTTTGAGAACCACGCTTAAAGAGAAATACTGAAAACTCTGGGGAAAAAAGGATTCAGTAAATAAATAGTAGGAAATAATATAATGGTTTTGATTTTAAAAACAGCTGTTAGTCACTGTGGAAAACAGTAGGATCGTTCCTCAAAAATTGAAACACAATTACTGTACGATCCAGGAACTCTACCTCTGAGTACATACCGAGAAGAACTGGAGGCAGGAACCTGTACAACAATGTTCATAGTGGTATTATTCAGAACAGTCAAAAGAGTCCCTCAATGGAGGGATGGACAGACAAAATGTGGCATATTTATACAATGAAATACTATTCAGCCCTGAAAAGGAAGAAAATTCTAACAGATAAATGAACATTTATGGACACTATGCTAAGTGAAATAAGCCAGACACAAAAGGACACATATTGTATGATTCCTTGTACATGCAGTACTTAGAGTAGTCAGATTCATAGAGACCAAGTAGAATGGTGGTTGCCAGGGGCCAGGAGGAGGAGGGGATGGTGAGTTAGGGTTTAATGGGTAGAGTTTCTGTTGGAGAACATGAAAAAGTTCTGGAAGTGGATGGTGGTGATGGCAGCAGAACAGAGTGAAACAGAACAATGTGAATGTACTAATGCCATGGAATTAAGCACTTAAAATGGTCAAAATAGTAAATTTCATGTTGTATGTAAACACACACACACCACACCCTTCTTAAAAAGCAAGAGCTGTTAGTGGTTGGGGAAGAAAAGCCTGCAGGAAGAACAATGCACTCTGTTCATGTATATAAAATGCTAGCAGAGGGGATGTTGGTTAGCCATTTTTCTATCTCAGCTGAAATAAAACCTTTTTAAAAATCAGTTTAATTTGTTACCCAAAGGATCAAATGTTAGCCATAAGAAAACTTTTATTGCTAAATATTTATTAAATTCTGGAATAGAATATTAAATGAAACTGAAGAAAATTCAAGAAGAGATTTTCATCTTCTTGGAATGCTGTAAATACATCCTGCAGAACATATCTGCAGAATGGTGCATGAACTAGATGCCCTGTTAAGATCTTTTACTCTTCTTTGATTCTACAAAATTTATCCACTGAATCTTGATAGCTCTACTGTCTTGCAACTAAAACAAAATTTGACTTTAGGGGAAACTTCTTCTGTTCGAGGAAATTTAAAATTATTATAATGCCCATGACTTGTAACTATTTCTATAGAATTTAATAATCTTCTAAGTTTGTAAGACTCATTAAAATTGTTTTATGTAAAGAAAAAATCAAAAGAGTAGACTTTTTCCTGCCATATTTTTACTCATCTTTTAAAATATACACTCACCTTTTGATTGTTCAGAGAATGATTGTTTGCAATGCATTCAAATTTACTGAACAGAGTCTAAATTAATTCAAACTTACGGAAAGGGACAAAATCAGTATTGTGTACAGCAGCAATTGCATTGTTTTTGAATATTTATCAAAAATGTTTACGGCCAGGCGCGGTGGCTCACGCCTGTAATCCCAGCACTTTGGGAGGTCAAGGCGGGTGGATCACGAGGTCAAGAGATGAGACCATCCTGGTCAACATGGTGAAACCCCGTCTCTACTAAAAATACAAAAACTTTTAGCTGGGCACGGTGGCACGTGCCTGTAATCCCAGCTACTCGGGAGGGTGAGGCAGGAGAATTTCCTGAACTCAGGAGGCGGAGGTTGCGGTGAGCCGAGATCGCGCCATTGAACTCCTGCCTGGGTAACAAGAGCGAAACTCCGTCTCAAGAAAAAAACGTTTACTAGATGTTTCAAGAATTCCTATTTTTTTCTCCCAGAAATGAAAGTGTTTTAAGAAAAACAATAACAGAACAAAACTCTCATCGGAGTATAAGTCATAATAATACCTTAAATTATAGGATATTTTTCCTAAAATTTTTAAGATGCTTATTCACACCATAACGTTCATTTATGTCACCATCCCACTAAGAGAGCATTTCTTACCAGTTATTAATCAGATACTAATGGTGATTAGAATGCACTAGATCTCACACTCTAAAACTACATCAACAGGTTTATTGCTGCTTCTTTGAGCAACCCAGGTCTTTGGGGGATTGTTGCTTCTGTTTCTTCAAGTGGCTAGCAGTTTTGCAATCAGAACACAACTTCTAAGTTTGCTCGACAGGCAATATCTTCCTCATCTCAACCATATCCACGGCTTCCCTTGCTCAAGTGCAATTCGGTTTTTCAATCTGAATAAAATCTCAACATTTCCTCTGAAATTCTAGGACCACCCTTTCAAATGCGAGATTAGAGCAGGCGCCTTCAATAAGGCAATACGGTTGGGTTGAAAGCCTCCTTTATCTTTCAATACCGCGGGCCACTGGAAAATGGGAGTGTAAAGTTTGGACCCATTCTTTACCACCTGTTTAGTTGCATGAATTCTGGTTTCCAAACAAAGCTTGCTCTGAGGCACAGATGAGATGACACAACTCATCTCTCCTAAAGATGTTCAGAGGTTGAGCACCATTTTCTCGTGTGGGTCTCTTGGCAAGCGTCCAGAACTTGGACCTGCGGGTTGAGGTGCGAACTAGAAAGCAAGGTGGGTGCACGATCTACGTCCGTGGCGCTTCTTTTCTTAAGACCAGTGGTTTTAGCATTTATTTTACACCTCCCTTAGGCTACCACCACAAGTTTCTGTCCTGTAAAAGAAGAGGCTTGGAGAAGTGCGTGTGCGGGGGAGTAGGTAGCACTGGAAGCGTAGGCCTGGGTTCCTAAGTTCCTGGGCGTTGGAGCCAAACCCAAGGAGCTAGCACCCCGGGATTCCCTCCCTGCTTCTGCATAAGGGCGGGGGTGCAGGGGCGGTGGCCCACAGAGGCACAGCTGCGGCCCTTAGCACCGGCTGGGGTCCAGGCCCGGCCCAGGAGCCTCGTCTCGTCCAGCACTAGAGTCTTACTTACAATGCTTGCAATTTTTAGTTAAGGTGTCCGTCAGCTTCTGCAGCTTCTTGCGGTTCATGCCTGGCGCCCACGGAAGCGGGCCGCGGCGGGGATCTCGGGGCGCGGGAAGCCCGCGAGCCCTGGGGCCGGGGCAAAGTGGTGAGGTCTCCGTCAACGAGCGCGTGCGCGGCCCTCACAGACGGCGTAGCCATGACAACAGCTCTGCCCGCCGCCGATTGGCTCCTAGGCTGCGCGCGGCGTGACCATGGCAACAGCCGGGCCCCGCCCATTGGCTCCGCCGCGGCACGCTCTGGGTCCCGGGTGCGCGGTGCTGCCGGCAGGATCCCAGCCGGGCGCTTTGTGGGCTGTGTTCTCATGCTGACTTTGGGGTTTAAATGTTCCGTTGTCCCTGGCTGCTGAGTTCACAGCCTCTTTGCTTTGCAGCGTAAATCATTAAAATCTGAAATACGGTGGGCACGCTGTGTGAGGGGTGCTGAGCATCACCCCCCAAGGGGAGGCCTAAGAGCTTGGACATCTTGGGGGCTGGAGCAGCGTCACAAAATAGCAAGGGTGCTGTCCAGATGACTGTCAGCCTGGTGCAGGAGGGCGAGGGGCCTGCCCTTTGGACCGAGCCACTGCTCAGGCTGTCAGTGCTGCTGCGGTAGCAGGAGGCAGTCTGTCACCTGAGGTCTTCAAGTTGTTAGTGGTGTTTCTGGGAGCAAGGGGAACCTGGAATACAGTCAAGGCTTGCCTAAGGAGGGGGATGCGTTCTGAGGCCACTAGGCGATTTCATCACTGCACACATCACAGTGCACGGACGCAAACCTACATGGCCTCGCCTACTGCACGCCGGGCTGAATGGTACAGCCCACTGCTTCTGGGCTGCACCCCTGCACAGCAGGTCACCCGTGGAGTGCTGCAGGCAGCTAGAACAGAGGGCTTTTAGATATGTATTATATATAAAATATTTATTTATTTATTCATTCATTCATTCATTTTTTTTGTTGTTTGTTGTGAGACTGAGTCTCGCTCTGTCACCAGGCTGGAGTGCAATGGCGCAATCTTGGCTCACTGCAACCTCTGCCTCCCGGGTTCAAGCGATTCTTCTACCTCAGCCTCCCGAGTAACTGGGACTACAGGCACATGCCACCACTCCCAGCTAATTTTTGTATTTTTAGTAGAGACGGGGTTTCACTATGTTGGCCAGGATGGTCTTGATCTTTTGACCTCAGGTGATGCGCCCGCCTCGGCCTCCCAAAGTACTGGGATTACAAGCATGAGCCACTGCGCCCGGCCCGGTGTTATATCCTATGGGACCACTGTCCCGCTGTCTGACGGTGATCTAAATGGCGCTATGTGCCGTGTGACTAGTTTTTTTCTTTTCCCACTGCCCTCATCTCACTCTCAAAAGGTGGAGGTTGTCTGTGGAATCTGAGGAAAGCCACCGGGAATTTTTATACTGGTTAAATGGGCATTCCCCCCAGTGAAAACAAACTGACAAGTACCCCTTAGGTGTGGGGTGCTGCCCAATCTTGCTCTTCCAGTAAATACCTAGTAACCTTGGTCCTTTACTTATTTGAAAGACGGGTTCTGTGCCTGCAGACAAAGGATAGTCTTTACATCTTCAGTGTGGGAGCACCTTCTGTTTTTCCTAACCACAGAGGGGATACCTTCTTTCAGCTAAGGTGGCAATAGAAAGGGTGGCTCAGCCAGGAGCAGCAAATCTGCAGTATTCCCCAGAGTACCTGCTTGTTTAACTTCAGAGGGGAAAACGCCTTTGGAATACAAATTATTTTACTGTACACGTACTCACATTTTTAGCCTGAAGGCAGAAAAATTCTACTAACCGTGAGTACTGATCCCAAATGAATAGTTCCAACATCGAGGCCTCTGGTTTTTCTTCACTGTTTGATTTGTTTATGGAAAGAAGGATTGGAACACTGTTTGAAACCACAGCAAAGCGTGCTTGGTAAAGCAGGGACTGTAAAGCAAATGTCCTGACAAACGTTCTGACAGCAGTTAACTGATGCGAATTGACGGTGGTTATGAGTTTGTAATGGCAGTCTGGTTAAATAGTGTTTCTACGTATCCCCTTGTCTAGAAGCTGTGAAATTCCTGAGACCCTAGAGAACAAAAGGGAAGGCTGGATATATTTGAACACTTGAATATTCAATTACATATTTGAATACTTACCTGTGACACCTTAATGATTTCTGTTAGATCACAAGAACTGTAGCAATTATTTAATTCCTAGAGATCGCTGCTTCTTGCTCACTTCAAGAGATAAGGAACCGAAAGAAGGGTTGTCAGTAATTACTAAGAGAACCGCGGCTCCCCATCTGACGTTGTAGGCCCGCGCTGGTGGTGAGTACATTGGTGGTTGTTTCTGGCAGTTTGGGGAGATCGCGTACACTGGGTGCTTGCTATGAGTGAGCTAATAAGTTATTCCTTCACCAGTTTCAGGCCTAGAGCCCATCAGCCATATTCCCCTAAAGTGGAAAAAAAAAGATGTAGGGGCAATATCACAGATTGTTGAAATTAAAATATGCCAGGCAAAAATCCTTAACCTGTTGAGCAAACTTTGTAAGTCCCTCCTCCTCTTCTACTTCTTTTCTCCCCCAATTCTTTCTTTCTTCCACGCTGTTCTTTTAGCCAAAAAAATCTCTACATCTATCTGTTTGTCTGTCTATGCAAGCACATTGCTTTGTGAATCTCACTTATCTAAGAGAGTGGTTTACAGAGTTGACCTTACAGTAAGGTCTTCCCATCTTTTTCAGGGAAAGCACCAGGTTTATTTAGGGTATGTTTTGTCAACATATGGTAAACTCCAGAGCTTTCATTACATTCTTGCAAAGTTTTGGAAGTTAATATTTTTAGATTTTAGGAAGAAGTTGCAGGCCTGCTAGAGTCAGTGAATGACATTTCAAAGCAAGTTGAAGGTTCTATTTGTAGTTCTAGTTGCTTATGCTGAGTAGACACAGGACTTCTTTCCCCCAAGGGCTTTCTCAGAGTAAATCAATGAAGCCTGAGAGGCTGCTTCATATCAAATCAATCAATAATGAAATAATAAGGGATTGTGTTTAACTTGTATTGGACATAAATTTTACTGTGCATGGAATGATCACAGAACTTTCCAAAATCCAAGCAACCCCAAGATGAATAACTTTGTAAGCACAGGAGTACATTAAACTGACTACTAACGTTGTGTTTCCTTTACTTTTGTGTGCAAAACAATCTTCCCTTTGACTCGGCTTTCACTGGATTGTTGCCATGATAAGCATCTTGGACCTTGACTTGATGAAAGTGTTTTCCTTAGTGTGGACCTTTTATGATGAAGGCCTTTGGATGCTGTTGAGGAAATGACATAGAATTGATCTCTAAGTATATCACAAATCTATTATAAAATTGCTTGAATAAAAGGAAAATAGAAAGGTTAGTTACCTGCATAATAGAAATTCAATCTTACTAATTTTATTTTGTGGAGATGGTGATAAAAATGTCAGAGTTACCTGAGTGACCAGCTTTTGGGTGGTGGAGTCTCCAAATCTCCACTGCTAGCCACTCTCCCCTTTGCGTCAGGGTGGTGGTGACAAGCTGCTGTCAGTATTCAGACCCGGAGAACACTGTCTCATGCACAACTTCTGCATTTTCTTTGCCCCAGCCACTCCCCGTGGGCAACTCTTCAAAGTGCTCTTTCAGCTCCCAATGTGAAGTGAATCCTTCCCCAACCAGCCATTTTCTTCCTCGGTACCATTTTTCTAGCACTGGCTACTGTGTGAAACAACTTGTTTTTTTCTAACCTCTCCTTCCGCTAGACTAAATTACATGCTCTCTCTCTCTCTCTCTCTCTCTGTCTGTCTGTCTTACTATATTTAAGTCTATTTCACTTGCTGTGTCTCTGCATTTATTTATCACCTGCCTGTACCTCTGAAATCTGACCACACGGTCCATATTGTGTGGTCTGTATTGATGGAAAGTGGTGGGATAATCACCAGCAGGAGTGAACTCCGGGTTTCCCTGGGGCTGAGCCCCTGGTACAGTAACCACAATGGGGCCTTTAACGGGAGCCAGGCATCGTAGAAGAGCTTTCATTTAAACCGACCTTTCTCCAAAATTCACTCTCGCTATTCACTGCTGTTGATACATTTCTAGACTTTTATTTTTTACTGCAATGAAACCAGCCAGTAAGACAAACGCCCAAGGTTTACTAAGGATAGGATTCTTGTATCCTACATGTAATTCACAAAGTTGTAAATTAAGATGTGGCCTGTGACAGTTAATTATTGTGATAGCCATAATGTCAGGAGGTTTGAAGGTTTCAGTAAAGAGTTCTACTGTCTTTTCTTTGAGAAAGGATTGAGATACACTCGTGCTGTGCCCCCATCTTCTCTCCAGACTCCTGCCTGTGTTTGTGTGGATCCCCAGTCCCAGAACCGCACTTGCGTTGGACACACTGTAAACACCTGGGTAACTGTCAAGTCATGGTGCAGACTTCAGGTTGTTCTGTATAAAATGCAAAATAAATGTTTTTATTAACAATGAAAAAAAAAGACTCTGGCTCTTTGAGACCTGGCAGAGCTAACCAAGAAATCCTGCTGTATTTGCTGGGCTTGATCCCCTGAGACCTGGGTCATGAGCCCCTGCAGCCAGAGTCCTGGCAACTGTACGATCGGCAAAGCTGCCTCAGGGACAGAAGATATCCACAACTTTTTCCCACTCAGCCCAGAGCATCGTGCAAATTTGATCCCTGGCCTGGGAATTCATCAGCGTCACACACCACAGAACAGGACCCAACCTACCCACAGACCCCAGTAGGCAATGCCTGGCCCTTTTAGCCGATGACAGCCAGAAAGTAACGGGTACCACTTCTAATACTTGCTACTGTCTTTTAAACCATTTCCCCAACTCCATAGTTCTTGCTCCCTAAATAAAAAGGAAGCTCCCAGGATCCCTACCCTGAGTCGTATTACCCCTTTAGCAGACTCTGCTTATGAGTCTGCCCCTTTGTACCCCTTTCACTCATATTCAACAAAACTCCTTTCCAACTGCAAATGTTTACCTTACTGGGTCCATCTTTGCACAAAGCCAGCTCTCCACCTTTCTTCCCTAAACCTGCCACTCCCCTGAAAATATTGCTTGTCTTGTAGATATTCTCCACAAAAAAACTACCCGTGTCCTCAAAGCCAGAAGAAAGTCAAAATCCTCCTGACTGTCATCAACTTTCCATGCTCTTATGAGCCTAACCTTTCTTGTCTACACTTCCGAGGAAGCAAGTGTGGCTCCCCCTGCACTGCGGCCCTCTTTCTTTGTCCACCCTCCATGCTCCTGCCTGGTTCCTGAATTTGCCTGCTGTTACCCATCTTGTGCTCCTCAAAACTGTCTGCTGGGTTGCCAGAGTGCTCCAACCATTTCTTCCTCCCGCTTACTATTGAAAGGACTTCCCACTGCCAGCAAGATGGAGTCCCGACCCAGTAGCATTGTTTCTATGGTTTTCCAAGATATGGCCTCTGTCAGGCCTGAATGCCTGCCATTCCCTGACCGGTCTCTGTTTTTAAAGGCTGGAGCCCTAGCAGCCCTATTAGATTATGAGGTTCATTGGGACTCCGGGCCACTCAAAGTGTTGCATTAACTAGAAGAGGCTGCGTCTCTCACACTGTGGGCATTCCTCCACAGGCATGTGAAATTAGCTTCTCTCATTTATCCCAGTGGTATTTGGTTAAAAGTTTCATTTAACCAATCCTGCAAACGCAAACTTACAATGAGAAAACTGGACTTCATATTTTAAGGGTCCTTCAAGCTTTATGATTGTTGAAAACAAAAATAAAGTTGATATCCATATACTCCCACTGTCCTTTCACCAGGTCAACCTTATGAAAATGTCAGCAGTTCACCATTTTGACTACAAAAAACCTGCAATTTCATGCCAACCTAAAGTATGGCTGTATCTTTTCCTATTTACTCAATATTTCAGGTAGTCTAAGCAAAGCCAAGATTCCCCTGCAAATTTAAAGTAGTTGTGTTATCATCAGTCATTCAAATTCCCTGTGATTTCCACTCTAGATGTATGTGATGCTATAGGAAGGAATTTCGGATTTGCTTTTTCTGCTCGTCTCCTGTGTTGGTGGGGAATACCAAATGTCTGTACCTGAAGCAAGTGCCTTGCTCTTTTCTAACTGCTGTGGGGGGACTGCCACCTCTGTGGGAATGACAGACAGAAAAACTCTGGTGATTTGTGTGTGTGCGTGTGTGTGTGCATGTGTGTGTGTGTGTGTATATATATATACACACACACAAAAAAAATCCTTTCATTAAAATTAATGTTGCCCACCAAGCTTCTTAGAGCAAACTTTGTCTAGCACTTGAGAAATGCAAGTATGTTAAAAAAAATCCTTTTTCTGCTCTGATGTAATCTTTAACATGCGGTTACATTTAGGGGGATTCAAAGGGGCATTTTTTGGTTTTTAGTACTAGAAACTGGCAAATTAGAAAAAGTGATTTCACATCCATAATTGTAGCAAGTGTTTGGTCAACTTTGTTGTATTTATGTTTGTAAATATGTGTTCGGTCTGTTTCAGGGTAGACATTTTTCTTATGATCCAATCCTAGGATCAAGTGTCACGTGGTTCACCTACTTCATCCACTCATCCATCTAATCTACAGAGTAGTTTCAGGTGCCTGCTCTGAGCCAGGTGTGTCACGTGACCCTTTGTGTTGGAACGTGGGTAATGCAGTCTATACATGAGGTGGGAAAACCAAGCTCTGCACAGTATGGTTCCACAAAGGAATTCAGTTCTTGGGACGTGCTAATCCAGACTACACTTTCTAGACTCTGGAGTGTGCAAGGATGCAATTTGTTCACTTACTCAAATGTTATGATGAGATGAGATGTGATGGTTCATTATGATAACAGATTTGGATCTCTGGGGGAGCAGGGCCCTGGCAACTGCTGTGCACGTTGTTCTTTTCTGTTTTTCATGTCATAGTAATAGCATCGTATGGTTTTGTACGTGGTCTGGCTGCTTTCACTTAGCACAGTGCTTTTGCGATTCACTCCCGCTGCTGCATGTGTCATAGTCTATTTTATTTCTCAGCATCACTTCATCTTGACACTTTTTTAAGTTTTAGCTGTTCTGGTGGATGCGCAGTGGCATTTCATTGTGTTTTAATTTGCATTTCCCTGGGCCGGGCGCGGTGGCTCACTCCTGTAATCCCAGCACTTTGGGAGGCCGAGGCGGGTGGATCACGAGGTCAAGAGATCAAGACCATCCTGATCAACATGGTGAAACCTCGTCTCTACTAAAAATAAAAAAATTAGCTGGGGCCTGGTGGTGCGTGCCTGTAATCCCAGCTACTCAGGAGGCTGAGGCAGGAGAATTGCCTGAACCCAGGAGGCGGAGGTTGCGGTGAGCTGAGATCGCACCACTGCACTCCAGCCTGGGTAACAAGAGCAAAACTCCGTCTCAAAAAACAAAAAAAAAATTTGCATTTCCCAAATGATTAATAAATTATCTTTTTTTTTTTTTTTTGAGATGGAGTCTTACTCCTGTCACCCAGGCTGGAGTGCAGTGCCATGATGTAGGCTCACTGCAACCTCCGCCTCCCAAGTTCAAGTGACTCTCCTGCCTCAGCTTCCTGAGCAGATGAGGTTACAGGTGTCCACCATCATGCCCAGATCATTTTTGTATTTTTAGTAGAGATGGGGATTTGCCATGTTGGCCCGACTGGTCTTAAACTCCTGACCTGAGTTGATCCTCCCACCTTGGCCTCCCAAAGTGCTGGGATTACAGGTGTGAGCCACCGCATCTGGCCTGTTTATCTTCTTAATATTGGGTTGTCTGTTTTCTTACGGATGAAATATCTTTATCAAATACTAGTCTGTGACATCTTCTGTACTCTTACTAGTGGCATTTAAGAAGTGAAAGTTTTGGCCAGGCTCAGTGGCTTATACTTATAATCCTAGGACTTTGTGAGGCTGAGGTCAGTGAATCACTTGAGGTCAGAAGTTCAAAACCAACCCAACCAACATGGTGAAACCCTGTCTCTAACAAAAAATACAAAAATTAGCTGGGTGTCATGGCAGGCACCTGTAATCCCTGCTGCTTGGGAGGCTGAGACATGAGAATCACTTGAATCTGGGAGGCAGAGGTTGCAGTGAACTGAGATCATACCACTGCACTCCAGCCTGGGTGACAGAAAAAGACCTTGTCTCAAAAAAAAAAAAAAAAGAAAAAAGTAAAAGTTTTGAATTTTGATGAAGTCCAATTTGTAGAATTTTAATTATATGGTTCATGCTTTTTGTGTCTTATCTAAAAAATCTTTCCCTAACCGAAAACCACAAAGATTTTCTTTCCTGTGTTTTCTACATCAAATGTAGTTTTATCTCTTAAATTTAGATTCCTGGTGCATTCAGTTAATTTTTGAATATGTGTGAGGTAAGTGTTGATGTTGATTATTTTTCATGTGGCTATCCAGTATCAGAAAATCAGAAAATAAGACGGCCCAATTTCCATGGAATTACTTTGGCATTTTTTTGGTCAAATAACTTAGTAAGTGTGGAGTTAATTTTGAACTCTGTATTCTGTTTCTATTCTTATTCCAATATTGTACTGAGTTGATTTTTGCAGGTTTACTGTTAGTCTTTAAATTAGATAGTGTAAGTTCTTTAAGATAGTTCTTTTTCAAAATTGTTTTGTCTAGTCAATTTCCTTTTATTTTACATGTATTTTAGAATTAGCTTGTTCATTTCTATAAGAATACTGCTGAGAGTTTTATTTGGATTGCATTATACCTATATGGTAATTTGGGTAGAATTTACATCTTAACAACACTGATTTTTCTCATCCATGGACGTGGAGTATCTCTTCATTTATTTAAGTCTTCATTAGTTTCTCTTCGCATTGTTTTCAGGTTTAAAGTGTACACGTCTGCACATCTGTTATGTAAGTCTTTTATAGTCATGGTATGGCAGTTTTGCTTGTTTCTTTCCAAGGTGTATGCCTTTTAGAATTTATCTTCTTTTATTAGCCTGGCTAGACCCTGTGGTACAATGTTGAACAGCAGTGGTGAGAGCAGTCCTCCTTGCTCGTTCCCACCTTCAGGGTAGGAAAGCATTTGCTCTTTTCCATCAAGTGTGATACTAGGTGTAGGTTTTCCCCAATGCCCTGCAAAAGGTAAAGAAGAGTCAGTCTATTATTATTTTGTTGATATTTTTAACCATGAATGGATGATGAGTTGTCAAATGCTTTTTTCTGTATGTATTGAGGTTTTGTATCATAGGTTTTTCTGTTTTAGTCTGCTAATGTGATATATTACATTGATTACTTTTTGAATGTTAAACCAACCTTGCATTCCTAAACTCTTGGTAATGATGTCTTCTCCTGTTTATATATCCTTGGATTCAGTTTGCTATATTTTCAGTAATGATTGTCACACCCACCTTCAGGAATATTGGTCTGTAGTTCTGTTTCCTTGTAATATAATCGGTTTTGTTATCAGGGAAATGGTAACTTCCTTAAATAAATTTGGAAGTGTTGCCTCTTTTTTGATTTAATGTAGAAGTTTTAATAGCACTGGTATAATTTCTTCCTTAAATGGTCAGTAATCTGGTCCTGAAGTTTCTTCTAGGGAAGGGTTTTAACTAAAATTTAAAATTTTAACAGATGTAGGATAATTCGAATTATCTATTTTTTTATAATTAAGTGAGCTGTGGTAGTTTGAGCCGTCTAAGAACTGTGTCCATTTTCATATAAAATGTAGTTTATTGGCATAAAATTGTTCATAATGTTTCCTTATTGTCCTTTCAATGAACATAGGATCTATATCGATGTCTTCTTTTTCATTTTTAATTTCGGGAAGCTGCGTCTTATTTCTTTTTTCATGGTCAGTCTGGATAAAAGTTTATCAGTTTTATTAACATTTTCAAAGAACTAGCTTTTGATTTAATTGATGTCCTCTATCATCTTTCTATTTCCTGTTTCATTAATTTCCGTTTTCATCTTTTGTTTTCTTTCTTCTCCTTAATCAAGATTTATTCTTCTCTTCCTTTTCTTTATTTTTTTTGAGATGGAGTCATGCTCTGTCACCCAGGCTGGACTGCAGTGGTGCAATCTCTGCTTACTGCAACCTCCACCTCCCAGGTTCAAGCAATTCTTGTTCCTCAGACTCCCAAGTAGGTTAGAGGCACATGTCAACATGCCCAGCTAATTGTTAACTTTTTCTTTTGTTTTTAGTAGAGTTGGGCTTTCACCATGTTGGCCAGGCTGGTCTCAAACTCTTGACCTCAAATGATCTGTCTACCTCACTTTCCCAAACTACTGGGATTACAGGCATGAGCCACTGTGTCCGGCCCTATTCTTCTCTATGTATTCTAGTTTTCTTGATGGAAACCTATTACTATACAGAAGCACTGAATGTTTTACATTTCTGTTGAAATACAAAGTTAAATTTGCATCCCACAAACTGATATGTTGTGTTTTTATTTTCGTTCCTGGTAAATTGAATAGACATTGAACACAGTGAATCTTATATATTTTGTTGCTGGCTTTGTTGTGTTGCTTTAAGTGAGACTGAATTTTATTCTAGCACCCAGTTATGTTACTTGGAATCAGTGGGATTCTTTGAGGTTTTTGACTGTAGAGCAGTTATTTTCTAAAGTGAATACAGTCCTACCACAAGGGTGAGACTACTCTGAAGATTCTACCTGATGCCCCAGTTAAAGTCCTTTCAGTCAGACTTGTGAAGCCATGGACTATTTGCAACTTTGTGTGACCTCTAGGGATGATTTGGGTATTTGTTTGCCCAGCCAGGAGTAATCTCCTGTCATGTTTCACAGATCAGTACTCAGCCAAAAATCAAAGCGACTCCTCTGTGATGCTGTTCCCAACTTCCAGCCATCTCAGTCTCCATAAACTTCCGTCTGAGCCCGTCTGTCCACTGGGCCCTGTCTCCAAGGTGTAAGCTGTGATCACTGTGGGCTCCCAACCCTTTGCTTACCTTCTCCCTGGGCCCATGATCCTCTGCTGCCTTCTATCCAAAGCCTAGACCATGATTAATGTACTTTGCCTGCTTTTCTGGTTAAGTTAGGAGAATAAATCTGATCCCTGTTTCTTATCTGGGCCAGAAGAGAAAGTCTCATTGTATATTTTTTTCTTAAAGAGAATTGTATATTAGGTGCTTGAAGCCTGAGGGTTTTGGAACTTGTTAGAGGATAACAATAATTCTTTAATATATAATAACCTCATTATATATATATAATATATATATAAAAGCAGCCTTGATATACTTTCCAGCATTTAAAACTGTTCTAGCTCTCCACACTTTTATGGTTTCATAATATCCTTTTGAGGAAAAAATGTACATATTTCAAACATATATTTTTAGATACTTATGTACATTCATATACATGTATTTTATATTAATGCATTTATGAATTATAAAGCATATACATCTATAAGATCTATGTCATATACATTTATAAAATATATTAAGGCATATACATTTTGAAATCTTATCTTTTTTGTCTGATAAAAATTATTGCCTAGTGAAAAATGTGATCAAATGTTTTCATCTCAAAATCAATTTTGGAATCAACTTGCCATTTTTCTTGGTAAAAAGACTTCTGGGGTTAAGACTGGGATACCGTCAAGTCTATTGACTAATTCTGAGAGAACTGAGACCACAATGATTTTGAATATTCCTGTGCATCTCCAAAGGATATCCCTTTATTCTAGTCTTCTCAGGCACATTTGATAGTTCTAAAAAGCATATTCTTAAACAGTTATGCTTTTAATGCTGCCACATATGTAATTCTTTTTTTCAACAAATTTATTTCTGTTTGTTGCTAGTATATAGAAACACAACTGATTTTTGTGGACCCTGTATTTTTCAAACGTGCTAAATATTCTTCACTTATTAGTTTCGGTAGCTGACGTTTTCTCAGGATTTTTAGAGAAGCAATCATGTTGTTCATATATGTTGACTTTTTTACTTATTCTTTTCAAAACTTGATGTTTTGTTTTTCTGACTTTATTGAACTTGTTAGAGCATCCAGTATAATGTTGAAGATAGACAGTAAGAGTAGATATCCTTGCTTTTTTCCCTCTACCATGAATATATTAGCTGAGGATTTTTCATGAATGTCCTAGAGAGGATTGAGAAATTCGTGTTGCATTCCAAGCTTCCTGGGAGTTCTTATCAATGGGTGTTGAATTTCTTATTGCTCACCCCCGATTGCTGGAAGCAGCACAAGTATCTATTAGGTGATAGTTACATATTAGAGAAAGTACTAACAAAGCTCAAATGCTTCTCTGCTAGTAAAAGAAACGATGCATAACGTACTCTTAATTTTGACAGCTTTTTGAAACGATGCCACACTATGATCAGCAAACATGTATGTGGCACAGCAAAGACACATAATCTCTCCTCCTCTTGTTATGAATTGTCAAGCTTTCACAACTTTTTTTAAAGTTCTCGTTTTTATAAAAGTGACTATATCACTGGTTTGTTCACTTTGGATTTAATTTCCTTACTAAAACGCTTTGCCCATGACTTATGGAATAGATTCACCTGATGGCCTTACCTAGTCGTTTTTGTTTTCATTATGGTTAAAACTTCATAATTTTTCAGTGAAATATTGTTTTTATTGACAACTTTCTTTTGTGTTAGAATACACTTTCTTTATCCTATCTGTCCTTTAGATGCTCACAAAATTTCCTTTCTGAAACAGAATTGATCACATACTATAAGATTATACATGTTAGAAATATATGTGGACAGTTTGAAACACACCTTTAATCTTCCGCTGAGTTATATGGGACGATTACCCTTCTCAGCCCCTTTGCATCAAGATGAGACAACATATCTGGGTTCTGGCCAATGGAATATGAGTAGAAGCGAGAGAAGTTGCATCTAGGTCTGGCCACATAGTGTCTCTTGTTCTTCTGTTTGGCTCCCCCACTCTGTGCTGCCAGAAACAAAGGATGCTGACGGTGCAGGCACATGACAGTAGTAGGCTGGGCCCCTTTGATTAACCCTTGGAGGGCAGCCATTCAGGATAGCTTCAGAGTCGGGGTCCCCAGTGGACACTGGGTAAGTAAGAAATAGTCATATATCTTCATTGCTTTACAACACTGGGACTTGGTGCTTGTGTGCTACAGATAATCTATCCTGACTGATTCATATATATACATATATATATATGATTAGCTACACTAATTTGTAGCTATTAAAAGAAGGAGTAAATTTTGTTATCTGGTTGGAAGATTAGCTGCACTAATTTGCTATTTGTGTGTGTGTGTGTGTGTGTGTGTGTATTAGGATAGGCATATATATGTATGTATGTATATAAATATGTATATATTATATATAGCAAATTAGTGTAGCTAATCTTATATATAACCTATCCTAATACATACACACACACACACACACACACAGAGCAAATTAGTGCAGCTAATCTTCCAACCAGATAACAAAATTTACTCCTTCTTTTAATGCTTTAAATAAATATATTTATTTTATATCGACCTTTTAGTAGTATTTGCTGGCAAATTGTGATGGTTAATTTTAGGTGTCAACTTGACTAGACTAAGGAATACTTAGACGACTGGTAAGGCATGACTCCTGAGTGTGTCTGTGAGGGTATTTCCAGAGGAGATTAACGTGTGAGTGAAAATCTGCCCTGCCCTCAATGTGGCAGGCACCATCCAATTGGCTGGGAGATTTGAATGTGTCCCCCAAACAAAGCATGTGTGGGAAACATAATCCTGAATGCAACAGTGTTGGGAGGATTTAGGTCATGAAGGCTCCAGCATCATGGAAACATCAATGCTGATTATGGAAGGGCTTGGGGCTATGAGTTTAGTCTCTTGTTCTCTCTCACGATCTCTTGCTCTTCTGTCTTTCTTCCTAGGATGATGCAGCAGGAAGGCCCTCAACAGATGCCAAGCAGATGCTGAAATCATGCCCTTGGACTTTTCCACCTCCAGAACTGTGAGCCAAATAAGCTGCTTCTTTGATAAACCTCCAGTCTGTGGTATTCTGCAATAGTAACATGAAATAGACTAAGACAGAAAATTAATACTGAGAAGTGGGTCTACTGCTAAAATAAATACCTGAAAATGTAGAAACAGCTTTGGAACTGGGTAATAGGTAGAGGCTAGAAGAATTTGGGGGACAGAGCTATAAAAAGCCAGATTGCTGTGAATAGAATATTAAGGGACGTTCTGGTGATGGACCAGAAGACAAGAATGTTGGAAAAATTTGGTACTTAGAGGATTACTTAAGTGGTTGAAGTTAGAATGTTGGTAGAAATATGGACGGCAAGGGTCATTTCTATGAGGCCTTAAGTGGACCTGAAGGACAAGGTATTGAAAACTAGAGAAAGGATCATCCATGTTATACAGTAAGTAGCAAATCATTTGGCTTAATTGTGTCCACGCTTGACGGCTTTATGGAAGGCAGAATTTAGGCGTGATGAACCAGGAGATGTGGCAGATTAAATTTTTAAGCAAAGTATTAAAAGAGTTGCATGGCCACTTTTAATCACATATAAGATGTGAGAAGAGAGAAATAATTTAAAGATGAAATTTTTAATTCAAATAAAAAGATAACATAAAAATTTGAAGAATTTTTCAAATTCTGGCCATGTAAAGAGTGAAAAGGCATCTTTGAGAGAGCAAACCAAGGGTCTGCTCAGGTCATCTTTTGCTGAGAGATTGGTATAGCTCGAAGGGAGTCAGATGCTATTCGTTAAGACAGTGGGAAAATGACTCTTACAGCATTTCAGAGACCATTGAGACAAACTACGATCTTGAGGACAAGATTTCCAGAGAGGCACCTATAGGACCTACACATGAGCCTTTTCAGGACTCCGTTCCTTGCATTCTGGGGCAGTGCTCCTCTGCCCCCGCCCCCCAGCCTTCTGCTCAAGTGGGCCTACATGTGGCTCATTCCACTGCTTTGGAAGGTACAAGCTGTAAACCTTGATGGTGTCCACATGGTGCTAATTCTTCAGGCATGCAGAATGCAAGAGCTGTGGGCCATGGTGAATTCCACCTAGATTTCAAATAATGACAGTCTGGAGACCCAGTCAGAGGCAGATATGAGTCCCCACAAGGGCAGCGGCTAGTGGATCCATGGAAGTGAGACCACCAATGAGATCCCAGAACTGGTGTTCAACTTTAGCTTGGGAGAACTGCAGGAAAACGATTCCAGCCCATGAGACCTGAAGCATGGGCTGAACTCAGCAAAGCCATGGAGGTGGAGCTTTCTGAGACCTTGGAGGACCAAACCCTGCTCCAGTGAATTAAGATTGTGGAATTTTAAGATTCAATGTCTGCCCTGTGGATCTTAGGCTTACTTAGGACCAGTCACCCTTTCTTCTTTACAATGTCTTTTTCATAGAATGGGGATGTCTGTTCTATGCCTGTCCCAACATTTTATTTTGGAAGTAGATAACTTGTAGATTTAACAGACTTAAAGATAGAGAGGAATTTGTCCTGTGACCAATCATGACTTGAGTCTCATCCATATCTGATTTCGATGAGACTCTGACATTTGGACTTTTGAGTTTATACTGGAATGAATGAAAACATTGGGGCCTAATGGATGGAATTAGTTTTGTTTGTGTGAAGAACATAAAAATTGGGGGTAAGGGGTAGAATTCATGGTTTGGATGTGTTCTCCAGAATGCAACAGTGTTGGGAAGTGGGGCTTAATGGAAGGCATGTGGTTCATGAGGGCTCCATTTTCATGGATGAATTGATGCCCATTATAAAAGGGCTTGAGGCTGCCAGTTAAAACTCTTGCTCTCCCCTGTGGTCTCTTGACCCTGCCTTCTGCCATGGGATGATGTAACAAGAAGCCCCCGACCAGATGCCAAGCAGAGGCTGGCACCATGCCTTGGACTTTCCAGTCCCCAGAACTGTGAATCAAATAAATTTATTTTCCTTATCAATTTATCTGTCTGTGGTATTCCATTATAGGAACACAAAACAGACTAAGACAAATGAATGATTTAAACCTTGTTGACACTGACACATTCATTTCCATGTATTATTTCAATAAATTTGCAGTGGCAGGAAGAACAAATGCTTTCCCAAAGCTATTTGGATTTTCTTGGTCTCTTTTACTATTTAGTGAGATGCCATCAGCAAGACTTACAAATATATTTCTCATTAAGTTAATAAAAATTTGTAAAGTATAATATTGAGTCTTCATGGCTTTAAATATCTTTTTAAAATTGTAAAGATTTTCCTCCATATTCTAAATAGCTATTTTTAATTATCTTACTAACCATTCTATCATTAGTTTATATTTTAAATCACAGTGCACAGTCAGGGCAAGCTTCCTTTTCATAGATTCACTTGGAATCCCATAAATCAAATGATCTTTCTAATCAATGTGTATTTCTTTTGGTCAGCGTCTTGCAGTTCTGGCTAGACCATCACTGACCTGACCTCCTGCTGCTGACCGTGAGCTTGTGCTCGGAGAGGGACGGAGGATCATTCTATCACTCTGACTGTTGGCTTGTGCTTTGAGTGTCAGTATTACCCTCAACTCAGGGTTTCTGTGAAGGAACGATTTTAACATACGTGTCCTTTTTTTGTCAGGATTAGTTTAGTTAAAACCAGGTAATTTAATCCTTACATTTACTTAACCAGGCAATACCTATGATATTTTGAAAGCAAATAAACAGATGAAGATGCCACCATTACTTCCTCCATGCTCCCAGAACACTTGTCTTGAGGATACTCTTGCAGACTGAATGTGTGTCTCTAGAATGCATCTGTTGAAATCCTCGTTGGCAATGTGACAGTGTTAGAAGTTGGGGTTTTTAGAAGGCGATTAGGTCATGTGGGGTTTGCCTTCATGAATGGGACTAGTGCCCTTATAAAAGTGACTCCAGAGGGCTCCCTTACCTCCTCTGCCACGTGAAGACACAGTGAGAAGGTGGCCACTTAGGCAGCAGAAGGTGGATCCTCACCAGAGACTGAGTCTGCAGGAGACCTGATCTTGGGTTCTGCAGCCTACAGAACTGTGAATGATAAATCTTTGTTGTTGGAGACACCCAGGCCGTGGTAGTTCGTTACCACAGCCTTAATGGGCTAGGACACATATGACTATTCTCTATATGTATAAGAGCATGTTATTTTGAGAGCCTGCCTCAGAATACCCCATAACTCAAAAACAAGACAAAAGAAAACAAGACGAAACCCTTCACTCATTCTAACTTAATAACCGATGTGGGGAAATTCTCCCCTCAGTAGTTTGGGAAACATGTTGTTGCATTGTGTGTGTTCCTCCTGGCACTCCGTAGGTGTCACATCCTTCACACAGAGCCCTGCCTCCTGCTTCAAACAGGAAGTAGAGGTCATCCTACATCCTACACCGAGCCCTGAAACTCTTACCTCTTTTCCTCCTCCCTGAGCAATCACATTTGCCCTTCCTTCCTGCCTCACGGGAATAGTATTATCCCTCTGACAAAAAGAATAATCTCAGTGTTTCCAAAAAGCACATAAAATTATCTTCAGTGTTTCAGCTTATTTTCAAGTGCACTTTTGAATGACATCCTCGACACTTTGAAAATCTGTTTTCTATTTTTTCATTCCCATTGTTTTTGAGCATCTGCCTACCTTGAACTGTATTGTATTCCGTAAGGTGATATCACGTCCTGTACTAAAGATATATCATATTAAACAATAAAAAGTTCCAAGTAGAGCTTTAGTTAAAATGACATCATTTGACATGTCAAAGTTGGGCTGGAATTTGCAGATGATTAGTTTCCTGCCATTATCTGGTTGTTCATCAGCCTGCTCCTGAAGCCTCAGGAGTAAGCCAGCCTCAAGACCAGTGAGGCCTTCACTTTCTCTTTCACATTCCACACGGAATGCAACAGGAATAGATATGCAATTACTTGGCTGGGCGCTGTAATCACAGCACTTTGGGCGGCCAAGGCGGGTGGGCCACCTGAGGTCAAGAGTTCAAGACCAGTCTGGCTAACACGGCAAAACCCAGTCGCCACGAAAAATACAAAACTTTGCTGGGCATGGTGGTGCATGGCTGTAATCCCAGCTACTTGGGAGGCTGAGGCACAGAATCGCTTGAACCTGGAGGCAGAGGTTGCCGTAAGCCAAGACTGCACCACTGAACTCCAGCCTGGGTGACAGAGCGAGACCCTCCCAAAATAAATAAATAAAAGAAATAGAACTACATGTCTTCCACTTCCTTTTAGCTATACACACAATTTCACTACACTTGAAGAGTGTAGAGCCAAGAGATTCTTTACTTTAACAAAATATTGACTTTTACAGGGGCCACACGATGACCTTGGTTTGTTTGCGGAGAGCTTAGGAGGAGTCAAATACATCTTTCTTCTTCAATCATCTTCAGTGAAATCAGTTCCTGATTGAGGTCAAGTTCTGAGTTTGGCAAATCTAAGAGTCTCTTATTAAAACCCCGATGGCATACACATGACTGTTCAAGAGTCACAGTAGGCAAGGAGTCGTGGCACAAAGGCTGATGTTGTTTCTGCTTCTTTCCCCCAAAGAATCCAGCATGTGGAAAATGTGTATCAACTGACCCCACGTCAATGAAACCTCACAATGGATGTGTCTTTTGAGTTACCCTGAAGCAGTGCCATTCAATTTAGACCCGTGGTTCTATGAAACAACGTGTGACGAATTCTGATTTTGGAGGGCATAGTTAACAAGGCAACTGCTACAGGTGATTTGGAGGGGAAGGCGGATTCCCTGCCTATGCAGTGTTGTTTTACAGTCACTGTGACATCAGCTGATTTTCTGCAGATAGCGAAGATGCATTTGAGAAGCTGGCTGTGAGGCTGAGAAGTGTGGGTGTTGTTAAGTTTAGGAATCACTACGGGACTAGCAGGGGCTTGAGAAATCAGAGGAGACCAGTGAATCTCGGTATAAAGAGTGATTCAATTCGATGTCTGCTTGGGAGCAGCCATTTGCCCATCATTAAAAAGGCAGTCTGTGATTGGACAGTGCTGCAGTAAGCTAATTGGGTAATCCTGTAATTTCAAATTCAATCGATGAACTTAAAAATCGTCTCCTTTCAGTGGTCAGAGAGCTGTGCACTTACACAAAAACGGGTCAGTGCTGTAGAAGCCTTTTATGTTGACAGAATCCTACAGTGTTTGTTGTTCTGGATTTCAAGGTTTTAAACGTCTTTGTTTCAGTCTTTGGTGTGAATTGCTGAGGTCTACAACACACATATTAAAATTTATTTTACCACCGTGTGTATATATCAATATAACCTGGTAACAGTTAATCAAGTCATTCCTTATTTAGATTAAAAGTTGGTTCATTTTGGTGTTTCCTTTTTACTAGCAAAGCTCTGGATAATGGAGCGATACAGCACAAAGGGTAACTGACTTATAAAAGGCCTTCGTGATGCCAGGAGCAACAGCACACAGTTCAAGCGCTCCCCTTTCCTGCTTGCGTCTTCACATACAATCTTCTATAAGGCTTTGCTTTCAAAATAATTTCAGCCCTAGCGGGAGAATCGTGAGTTTCGTATAAACAAATGTACTTTACGGCACTTTGGGGGTTATTCTCCTAACGGTTGTTGAACAATTGTTACTTAATCTAAGCCACAGTGTCTCCACGATGAGAGTCTTCACCCCAGTTGGCTCTGTAGGGGCTGTTACCATTTCCTCTTCATGAACAGGGGTGTGGGGTTTCTTCAGCGTAGACAATGGGTCGGGCACGGTCAGTACTCCTTTTTCCCATGACATCTTTGATTTCGTGGGCCATCTTTCGGACATAATTGTTTGGAGATATTCCCTGTTTCTTTTTCCTCTTGGGTTTACAGACCTTTAAGTCTGCCCGGTCTGTGTGTGTGAGTGCCTCAAATAAACGTAGTACCTGTGTTTACATTTATAGCGCATTAAAAAGAGAATAAACTGTAAAATCATCCAAGTGCCACCTCTACGATGGTCATGAAATGCCCTCCGTTGATTTTTCTTCTTATCACCAAGTAGTAACAAGGATGACTGCCATCTTAAGGAAATTTGCTAATTCAGAAAAATGTGCATTTCCCAGGACCAAATCTGGACTTAGCTGGTTGCTGTGTGCCTCCCCACGTTGCTCCAGGTCCTTTCCAATGTTCATGCCGCCTTCTGGGTTCCATTCTGTTTCACTGCTCATCACTTACTTTTGTACTCAACGGTACCCTCTGAAGCGACTGCCTGCTTTTCTAGGGAAATAAGCTAATGATCAGAATGGTGAATTTATTAGTTCACAAACCAGCCAGCCAGTGGCAGGGGTGGGCTTGAGCCGGGAAGGGCCCTGCTGTATCCCCAGCGGAGAGCTGTCTCTATCCTCCTGGTTTCCTGTCTGATGGAGATCATATGCTTGTTTTCTCTTTTCTGATGTTTGACTAGACCTCGATACTGGCTTTTGCTAGGTCCCACTAGCTAATCCATCACGTCTCTTCAGTTAAACCTAAGGAGTCCCAGAAAGAGGGGTGCATGTATATCATCTATTTCTCCTTTTTTAATTTTAAATTTCAATGTTAATTATTTTGATGCAAGTTCTACAAGCATGGTTCCTGGGAACGCTATTGATTTCTGATGTAACTGGGGCCAAGTCTGTTGCTGATGTTCAAAGTCTTTTCTCTCACCAGCCATAGGCTCGTAGCTGGGCACACAAATGCCTGGCCAGGCCCTGGCTCAGCCTGTCCTGTGGGCACGGGTGGATACGGAGCACAGGGATCTGTGCACCCAGGGCCTGTGATGTGAAGCAGTGAAGCAGTGAAGCAGATTCACTCCCCCACGAGCTGAGACGGGGCGTCTCCTGTCACTCCGACTCAACCACGCAGGACATGGTGGAGACTTTAGATACAAGAGATCAAGTCCCTGAAGACTCTCATGGCACAGAGCCCCCTGCCGGCCTGGGACACGCACCTTGGGTCTGAGAGGAACAGCCACTTGTCCCAGTCCGTTTAGTGTTGCAGCATAGGAATACCTGAGACAGGGTAATTTATAAAGTGAAGACGTTTATGTGGCTCATGATTCCAGTGGCTGGAAGATCGGGCATCTCCTGCTGCTCCCGCTCTCAGCTCTTTTTATCACGGAGACAGAGGACACAGGAGAGAGCTGGAGGAGCCAGGCTCTTTTGCACAACCAGCCCGGCCACGAACCACTCGCTCCCCACCTTCAGGAAGGGCATTCACCTATTCACAAGGGGTCCACCCCGTGACCCAAACACCTGCCATGAGGCTTCACCTCCCGCCACGCCCACAATGGGGTTCCATTTCAAAATGAGATTGGGAAGGCTCAAGCATCCAAACTGTCACCCTGCCTACCTGTTCTAAGCCACTAGGTTGTCACCGGGTCTCTCCCTAACGAATACCGTTTACAGGGCCGGGTGTTAATCTAGGACCTAGCCAGTGAAAACTTCCCTCGTGGAATTCTCCTGCCTGAGACAGACAGCAAACAACCAGAGCTGAAACATGTACCATGTGAGATAGTGGCCAGGCCCGTGGGCCAGGCAGGAAAATGAAAATGTCAGGGAAAAGGGTTGCAGTTTCCGATGGGGTCAGGGGAGGCCTCCTTGTGCCTGAGGTGCAGCTGAATTGGTTATCTGTCTCTATAAAGCAAATCGCCTACACCATGGTTTGAAACCACAGTTACTAGCTCTCAGTTCTGTGGGTTGGCAATCTGGGCTTGGCTCAGCCGGGCAGTCCTTCTCCTGGTCTCGGGTGAACAGAGGCTCCACGGGAGCCAGACGGCCCAAGATGCCCCCATCAGGACACAGTGCTTGGGCACGGTCGCTGTCACCAGGTGTCCCCTCATCTTCCAGGAAGTGAGCTTGGGCTTCTTTCCATGGGCATTGCCACAGCAGAACGACCCCGAGTGGGTACGATCGGCCCCTTGAAGCCATGCTTCTGAAGACCTCACCTTGTACTTGCTGAAGCAAGTCACAAGGCCAGCCCAGACTCAAGCCCAGACTCAAGGGGTACAGAATTTGCACCTCTGGTTGGTGGCAGTGGTCACTTTGGAGGGGTTGGGGGGATCACTGCGACTCTCTTGACAGCCTTTCTGCTGCAAGAGTGAAGGAGGCTGACAAGGTTAGAATGAACGGGAACCCCACCATGTGGCTCTGTGAATTCCACTCAAGATACCTTCTTTGGGTTTTGGCCAACTATTTTACAGAATCTCCAGAAATTGCTGGAAATTGACTGAGTGAACATTATGTAACAGGGAACTCGGACTGGTGGCAGGGAGAATACTGCCACTGAACACATGACCCATGAGTGGTTCACTCTGGAGGCGCCAGGCAAGACCTTCTTTCTACCCATTAGTGCACTTAATCCTGGGCAGCACTGCAGGGGAGGAGGGGTAGGGGGCGTTCCAAGAAGGCCTGGGGGGCAGTGCGGGGATTTCCACCCCACCCAAGTGTCCAGAGAGCTTGAGCCGTCCATGAGACCCTCTGTGACCGCTGAGCTCCCACATGATCCAGAATGTCCAGAGGCATGAAGTCAGAGGTCTCACCCTGGGAATACTCTCCACAGGGAGGAAGAACTAAAAATAAGTGGGAGAGAGTCTAAAGGAAGAGCCAAGAGGCGGCCCTCCCATGCTTCTACTAATATGGACTTTCTTCGCCACCAGGAAGGACTTCGTTTCAAAAACAGCTGGGGCTTTTCCAGGAGGAGGCTTGGCGCTGAGAGCATCTGCACCAGGCTAGTGCAGGGGCTGCTGCGGGAGGAGGGCGGCCTCCAGGACTGCCCGCGCTGGCTCCCTCCTTCCTGCTGCAGCCGGATTGTCATGCCTGGGGCAAACGGGACCCGGAGACCAGCAGGAGGGGCTTCCCCTCTTCCTTTCCTAAAGTTGGAATTGTTAGTGTGGAGCAGGCATCTGAAAACACAGCTGAGAAACTGGACAAGTTGGCTAAGGCTAAGGATTTGTCCTAAGGACAGACTTTGAGCTTGCCTAATTGGAATTTAGCAGCATTTGTAATCATGGATTCTTGTTTTAACAGGTAAAAAGTTGGAGGTAAAGGGCAGACAGCAGAAAGGTGGCAAGGAGCAGTGCACGTTTTGTTCTAAGAACACGCTGACTTTTAGCAAGTGCTTGCTATACGCTAGACACTGTTCTCAGCATTTTATGTGTATTAAAGCATTAGTCCTCATGAGGACCCAAAGCAGGCAGTACTATTATTTTTTCTGTTCTGCGTTTGAGGAAGGTGAAGCTCAGAGCAATTAGTAAGGTGCTCCTCACTATTACAAGCTAGAGAAGGCTGTCTTTAACTTCGAATGGGCTGTGGTATCCTGCCCAAATGGACTGATGGTGGCTTTTGTGCCACATGTGTGTGTTAGTGCATGTGTGTGCTGTGTGCGCACATGTATACTTTCACGTATGCACGTGTGCCAGCGTGTGTGATGTTTTTTGGCAGACATGCATTCGCCTGCATTACTTCCATCAACATCGTTCTGGCTTTCCCATCCTCAGGGGGCCATTTGTCCTTTGATGCCAGTGCTTAATTTATCACTTGCCGTTTCTTATCAGCCTGCGGTCCCGGGAAGGCTCTTTCCCTGGGAAGATGGATGTGGACGGGGCTTTTTGGGGAAAGCATATGTTCTTTTTCCCCACACCCCACTGCAGGGTGTCTTTAGCAGACGTGTATGTGCTGTGATCTGAGCACCAGGTTCCGCTCTGAGTCTGGCTTGTAGACTTCCTTTTTTTTTAAAGCTTAGGTACAGATTTAATTTCTATTATATGCATTATAAAGCAGGCTTCTTTCTGCAAAGAGAAGTTAAAGGTGAACAGTAGAACTCAATTGTCTGAAAAATAATCATGTATTGGTGAGGGGTGTATTTGCTTCCTTTGTGTACTTTATCACATTTAATATTATGTTTAGACTTGACCTTTTTTGGTAGCAAGGAATTATCTTTTTTAAAACAAATAGAAGTTTCATTTGTGTTTGTAGCTGCAACGCATCATTAGACTGCACCTTATCACGTGGCTTAGCTTGGCTGTAATTTAAATTTGTAATACACATGAAGAATCACTTGCTTTAAATTCATAATACAAGCAGGGTTTGAAGCTTACAGAGATCATATTCAAGATAACATTTTTGTGTTCTTCGGTATCTGCCTTATATCCAAATCAATGTCACTAAGTACAGAGAATTAATTACTCCTTAGCTGCTTGTCAACTAACAGTTCAAATTACTAGATGTGTAATTACTTGAAAGAACAGACACAAAATTTGGTTGAAATGTATTATAATCCAAAATGTTTACGATTTAGACCCTATCCCTGCCTACTCTGTTTTCATATTATTTTTATCCATACGCTCACTTGGAAATGCTTACCCGACTCTATTTTAATTTTGATGGCATTATGTCTCATAAACTCATCATTAGTTGAAAATATTGTATGCCAAAATGCATTATCCACCCCAATAAGCCCGTTGTAAGGTCAAAAAGTCAAACCATGGTGAGTTGGAGACGATCTGTATCTTGTTCTTTATCTGTCTTTTTAAAAATCTTATTTTTAATTGACAAAGAGTAACTGAATACATTTATTATTACTCTTTCTGGACGCACACTGTGATTACTTTCAGGTAGCAATGGCTCAGCTCAGTGTATCCTGAAACCAAGGGGCTCAGGGACCTGTGTCTTTTTGAGTCCTAGCATTTTGCTCAGACTTTGTGGCTCTCTCTGCCTGGGAATGACTTGGTACCTTCCTTTTTCTAGAGGAGCGTATATGAAACTGCTGCTAATTCTTACTTAAGTGTTTGGTAGCGTTCTCCATGGAAACCGTCTGTGTCTAAGATTACCTTTTTAGGATACTTTCGGTTACAAATAGAATTTTCTTACTAGTTATAGGGCTATTCAAATTAGACATTTCATATGAGTGAGTCATGGCAGTTTGTGTTTTTCAATTTGCCCGTTGCATATAAGTTGTCAAGTTTCTGTGTGCAGAGTTGTTCATTTTACGCCTGTATTTGTCATTTTGATATCTGCAGGGTCTACAGTAATATTCTCTATTTCATTCCTGATACTTGGTAATTCGTGTCCTTTTTTCTCTGCAAATCTTGCTAAAGGTTTGTCCATTTTGTTGATATTTTCAAAGTAAAGCTTTTTGTTTCATTGATTTTCTCTATTTTTTTTCTGTTTTGAATTTCATTGATTTCTGTTCTTTTCCATTATTTTCCTTCTCTCTGCCTTCTCTGTGTTTAGGATTCTGAAGTCTTGAGATGGGAGCCCATTGATCTGAAACTTTCCCTCTTTTCTAATATAAGCATTTAGTGCTATAAATTTCTTTCCCAGTACTGTTGTAGCTACATCTCACATTTTTTTCCTTTTTGTTGCCTTTTAAAAAACTTTATATAAATGTTTGAGGTACAAGTGCAGTTTTGTTACACAAATATATTTTGTAGTGGTGAAGTCTGGGCTTTGGCTGTAACCAGCCCGGAAATAGTGTACATCGTACTGGTAGATAATTTCTCACACATCACCCCTCGCACCCCTCCCAGCCTCCTGAGTCTTCAATGGCCCAGGATTCTACACACTATGTCCATGATGTGTGCTTGTTTTATTTTCATTTATTCCAATGCATTTTTTACTTTTTCTGAGATTTCCTCTTTGACTCATGGTTTATTTAAAAGTGTAGTCGTTAGTTTCAAGAGTTTGGACATATTTTTCCATTATTGATTTCTACTTTGGTTCCATTGTAAGTGATACTCTGTATGATGTCAATTCTTTTTTTTTTTTTTGAGACATAGTCTCACTCTGTCACCAGGCACCAGGCTGGAGTGCAGTGGCGCGAGCTCGGCTCACTGCAACCTCCGCCTCCCGGGTTCAAGCAATGCTCCTGCCTCAGCCTCCCGAGTAGCTGGGACTACAGGCACGCACCACCATGCCCAGCTAATTTTTTTGTATTTTTAGTAGAGACAGAGTTTCATCATGTTGGCCAGGATGGTCTTGATCTCTTGACCTTGTGATCTGCCCGCCTTGGCCTCCCAAAGTGCTGGGATTACAGGCGTGAGCCACTGTGCCCGGCCCGATGTCAATTGTTTAAAATTTGTCGTGTTTTGTTTTCTGACAGAAGGTATAGTCTCCCTTGATGTGGTGACTAGCTTTTGTCGGTTGGTGGTACTGAGTTCCTCCATATTCAGATACTCAGTTCCTCCGTATTTCAGGGAAGCGTACCCTGAAAGTGTATTTCTTAAATGCTCCAGATGTGATTCTAACTTCTGATCACATTCATGATGGTTTTCTGTCTAGTTGTTGTATCAAATATTGAGGCGGGGTGTGCGGCGAACCCGCCCACCGCAGCTGAGGGTTTGCTATTTCTTTTTCAATTCTATCTGATTTTGCTTCATGTAACACTCATCTCTGTTGATCGACACACATTCAGAATTGTTATGCCTTCCTGGTAGTTGGACATTTCTGTCATTATGTCATGTTTTTCTCTGTAACTGGTCGTTTTCTTTGCTCTGAAGTCAATTTCCTCTGATATTAACATAGCTATTCCTCCTTTATTTTGATTAATGTTCGTGTGCCATATCCTTTCCATCTTACTATTTCTGCTTATCTATACCATTGTATTTGCAGTGAGTTTCTTGTAGGCAGTAAATCCTTGGGTTGTGTTTTTGTAATCCACTCTGCCAATACATTTTAACTGATTAATTAATGATTTCAGACAGGGTCTTCCTGTGCAGCCCTGCTGGAGTAAGGTGACTACAGCTAACTGCAGTTTCAAGCTCCCGGGCTCAAGCAGTCTTCCCGCCTCAGCCTTGGCAGTGGCTGGAACAGTGGGTCCATATCATCTCATCTGGCTAATCAAAAAAATTTTTATAGCCATGGGGTCTTGCTATGTTGACTAGGCTGGTTTAGACTTTAGGTCTCATGTAATCTTTCTGCCTTAGTCTCTCAAAGTGCTGGGATTACAGGTGTGACTGCTGTGTCCTGCCTGTCTTTCTTAAACACATATTTAGACCACTTAAAGTAAATTTAGTGCAATTATTGAATTGTTAAAGCTTAAGCCTGCTGTTTTACTTTTCTTTCTGTTTCTTCTTCCTGTTTTTCTTTTTTTGTGTATGTCTTTTTCCCTAACTTCCCATGGGGGAATTGAACCGATACACCAACAGACAGGCTTTGAGCTCCTCTTTCGCTCAAGGTGTGAATGTCCGTGTCATTGAGGCATATGAAGCTGTATTGGTTTACAAGGGCGGCCATAGCAAAGCACGACAACTGGGGGATCACACAACAGAAACGCATTCCCTCACAGTTCTGGAGGTGTCCGCAGGATTGCTGTCTCCCAAGGCCTCTAGATGTAGCTTGCAGACAGCTGTCTTATCCTGTGTCTTCGCATGGTTTTCCCTCTGTGTGTACCTGTCTATCTCCTTGTCTTTTCTTACAAAAACACCACTTGGCTGGGTGTGGTGGCTCATGCCCATAATCCCATAATCCCAGCACTTTGGGAGGCTGAGACAGACATATCACCTGAGGTTAGGTGTTCGAGACCAGCCTGGCCAACATGATGAAACCCAGTCCCTAAAAAAAAAAAATTAACCAGGCATGGTGGTGGGCACCTGTAGTACCAGCTACTTAGGAGGCTGAGGCAGGAGAGTCACTTGAACCTGGGAGACAGAGGTTGCAATGGGCCAAGGTTGTGCCACCACACTCTAGCCTGGGCAACAGGGTGAGACTGTCTTACAAAAACAAAAACCCACCAGTTATGTTGAATTAGGACCCAATTTAATGACCGTATTTTACCTAAACTATCTCTTTAAAGACTTTCTCAAATATAGTCACAGCATGAGGGTCTGGGGGTTAGGGCTTCAATATGTGTGTTTTTAGGGGACACAATTTGGCTCACAACTTAGGATTTTGAGAAAACCCATCTCAGTGGAGGACACAGCACCACACCTACCTGTGTGCCGCCCCTGGATTCAGAGGGCAGGCAGGCCCGGTTGCTCATGGAGGCTGGCTGCCTGAGGCGGATGTTATGCTGGGTGTTCAAGGTTAGGCCAGCCTGCAGGAAGAGCTGGGTCCTAGGCAAGAGAAGTCCCCTCACTCTCGCTCGACTCAACTCCAGCTTGAACCAAATAGGGTATTTTTCTGTCCCCAAAAAAAGGAGCTGGAGGCCCTGGGGCATGTGTCCCTGTGGACTGGGGTAGCTGCCACTTCCTTGAGCCCACGGTTATCCAACAGTTCCTGTACTCACAGGATATTTCATCATTTTTAAAACAACCGATGGGTTTTTTCCTGCTTTTTTAAAGAAAATTGATTCTTATATTTTAATGAAATAGAAGACACATGACGCATGGCAATAGATCCTTTTGCCAAGAATTCACATGATCTGAGGATAGGTTCTTGTTTTTTTGTTTGTTTAATTTTAACATAACATCTGCACTTAGATTTAGCAACTGGACTTCTTTGACCTCAGAACCTGTGTAAACCAAAGCTCCAAGCGTGAGCTGCCTCCCCAGCCCTTCTTTTTGCCTTCCACCTCCAACACATTTTCTGTTGGATTCAAAAAGCCCAGTGAAGTCTCTGAGCAGCAGTTGGTAGGGAAAAAATAGCAGCATAAAAGCCTCCTTCCAGACGTGTTTAGCAAATTCTTTCTTATTTTAATCCTTCATTATGATTTATTGACTTATTCAAAGTTTGTCCCTGCGACCCATCCCAGCAGTCCCAGCCTGTAGCGATAAACATGCTCTCTGCCTCTTAGCTGCATTTGGCCATCTATTCATGGCTAGTTTTTACTGCACCCCTAAGGAAATAAGAGCACTGTGTATTCTAGGGAAAAAAAACACTCTTTTTCAAATATCCCTTCTTTCCGCGGCTCCGTGTGTGTGCCCTGCAAGCAGTCCTCGGTGGCAGGGAACAGTGTGGCTTTCTGTGGAGCCGCCGCTCCCGTCTCAGGCCGCCGACTCAGTGTCTGTGCGGGGAATTCCTGTTCCTGGCCCAAACCCACAGGCCTTGCTCGTGAAGGCTTCGTACACAGTTTCTTTTTCTGGCTTGGATAAGAATCTGTGCTCTGGAGACTCTTCTATGGAACCCAGAAAGGAGAGAGAGAGAGAGAGAGAGAGAGAGAGAGAGAGAGAGAGAGAGAGAGAGAGAGAGAGAGAGAGAGAGAGAGAGAGAGAGAGAGAGAGAGAGATAGGAAAGCTTTCACTCATATCCATGGCTGGAAATCCAACTCGCTCTTTGTAAAGCAGACTCTCCCCTGAACATTTCTACGGAGCAGCAGAATGCAGATAAAAAGCCACATGCCTGCCAGCCCCTGCTTTCTGCAGTCTGAGCCAGCTGTGGAAACCATAATTCCTCCTCCTTGTCCACAGCCCTGGGGGTGCTGCCCCCGTCTATACCTCCCTCCTTTCCCTTTCCCCAAGATCTTATCTGAGTGGCCAGTGAGTTATTCTGGCCTCTGAAGCTGACCAAGGCCCTGTCTCCAAGGACTGCTTCATGTCAGATTTCAGTCAACTCACACAGAAACTTCTTGTTTCCAGAGCTGTGTGCTAGCGTCACCAAGTATACTGCTGCTTTACGAAAGAGTGGCCTTCGGATAGAGCTGCATGCCTACCTCTTTCACCGTCCATGGCTAATCAGTGAGCCCCTCCCCCCTTCTGATGAGAACTCTCTGGATTTCGATCATGAACCCTTGTAGCTGTGCATTGTGAGTCACAGGGTGAGATGAGGAATTAGCAAGCCTGGGAGTCTGGAGTCAGTTTTTGCTTGTAGGTTTTGCTGGTAACAATCTTAAAGATAAAGGAATCTGCTGATGTCGTTGGCCTTCACACCTTCCCTGGCTGGTCAGAATTGCTGTGGACACTTTTGAGAAATAAAGACTCCTAAATCCTGGCGTAGGAGAGTGTGATTCATAAACGCGTTTGGGAAGCGTCCCCCGAAAGTGTATTTCTTAAATGCTCCAGATGTGATTCTAACTTCAGCAGGATTTGGGAACCATTTATTCCGGTGCATTCTCATGTCTTCTAAAAAGCAGTTGCCTGAGAAGGAATGATTCAGAAGAGGAATACTTCTGAGTCCCACCCAAGCCCCCATGCCTTCTTCTATTTTTCCTTTGAGATAGGGTCTTGCTCTGTCGCCCAAGCTAGAGTGCAGTAATCACAGCTCACTGTAGCCTCGACCTCCAGGCTTGAGTGATCCTCCCACCTCAGCCTCTTGAGTATCTGGGACTATAGAAGCACATCACCATGCCCAGCTATTTAAAAATATATATGTTTTGTAGAGATGGGGTCTCCCCATGTTGCCCACGCTATTCAAGCTCCTGACTTCCAGCAATCGTCCTGCCTCAGCCTCTCAAAGTGCTGGAAATTACAGGTGTGAGCCACGTGCCTAACCACCTCCTTCTATGTTTGAACGACTGACAGTGTCATGGAACAAAAAACCCTGAGGCTGCAGAGTTGACATTTCCAAGGGGACCCTTTTAGTCTGCTGATAGGGCCCAGGAGCAAGGATGGGCAGGAAGGTTCTTCTCTGCAATGCGCTTGTATTTCCCTCAGCACAGCAGGACTGGGCACATCCACATCCACATTCACATCCAATGGTTAGTCCCTAGAAGATTTTTATCTTGGTAACCTCAGGTATGCACCAATTGTTACATTTTTAAAATTCTCTTCTGTACAGTCTAACGCCTTGAGAATCAGAAACCTCTTTGTTAAATTGCATTCTTTTTCTAATCTTGTTCACATAGACCTTGGGACGGGGCCACTGACTCTCAGAGGACATGCTTGGAACTATGCTGGAACTTTTCTGTCACCTGCACATCAGGGAGAACCCTCCATCCCAGGAGGAGAGCTTTATGTTAGTGAGAGGTCTTTTCCCTTGGGATAATCATCTAAGCTGTTCACTGGTGATATTTCAGTGGAAACTGAAATACCTTTATACAGGCACCTGGAGTTATTACACAGAAGTAACCTGGAGTTATTACACAGAAGTAATGTGGCCGGGTGCTGCCACATTAACACTTTAATGCTCATTAATATGCATTGATCAATACCATGGGTGGCCTGAGATCTAGGGTAGCTTAGCTGAGTATTTAATTTATTTATGTGCTTATTATTCATTCCATTTCTTTATGAATTAAGTAACTTATTTGTTTAGGGTAACTAGACTGAATTGTTATTAATTAATTAATTAATTAATTGGGATAGCTTAGTTGAATTAACTTATTTAATGCCTCTGTGTTCTAAAAAAAACTGGGAATTCATTCTGAGACTTGGGAAATATTAAATTCTTACTTCTGAGAAATGACATGATCCTCTCTGAAAAAAACAACAAACCAAACCAAATAATCAATCTAAAATCAGACCAGAAATGGTGTCCCATCAAGACAGGTAGGGAACTGAGGATGGGGCTAGTAGAGTCCACAGCAGTGAGCTGTGCAGGCAGCTTCAGAGTGCCCTTTAGCTTGAGTTGTCTAGAAAGAGGTCACCTTCTTTGTTCAGAGCTGATGTGGCTGAAGAGAGGTTGAGATGTTAGAGTGGCACCTGTGCTTCCTGGAAGGTGAGTTAAATGTGCTTTCCCTATTCCTTTCACCAAGAGCAACTAGATGCAATGGACATTGTAGATCAAACAAAGGAAGACTCAAAGGTGGAGAGAAGAAGGTGACTGGCTAGGGGGCCTCAGGACCTGTGGGAGCTGTGGCGAGTTCCCTGATGTTGTGGTCTGAATGTCTGTGTCCCTCCAAAGTTCCTGTGTTGAAACCTAACTCCTAAAGTGAGAGTATTAGGAGGTGGGGTCTTTGGGAGGTGATTAGGTCAGGAGACTTGGAGCCCTCATAAATAGGATTAGTGCCTTTATGAAAGAGGCCCCGGAGAGTCCCTTCCATCATGTGTGGATGCAGTGAGAAGGTGACATCTGTGAGCCAGGAAGCAGGTCCCCGCCAGACACTGAGTTGGACAGTGCCTTGATCTTGGACTTACCAGCCTCCAGAACTGTGATCAGTTAAAGTGGCTTGTTCACAAGCCACTCACTCTATGGTTTTTTCTTACAGCAGTCCAAATGGACTAAGACAGAACTTGGTACCGAGGAGTGGGCTGCTGTAACAGGTACCCAAAAGTGTGGAGGTGGTTTTGGAACTGAGTAATGGGTAACAGCTATAAGAGTTTTGAAGTTCGTGTTAGAAAACACCTACTGTAGACTCTGCAGTATCCAAATGACAGTAAAGGTATAAATGAACAATTCTCACACACACAGGCATGCATGCACACACGCACATTTTACAACATAGATGAAATGGACAGTTTCTTGGAAAAAAATCACCACAATTCATTTATTGTAAGATATGTAATTGGCATAGCCCTATAAATATTAAGAAGATTCAATTTGAAAAATTCCATTAATTAAACCTCTACTCTCCCTGAAAAATCTTGAGGCATGGAGGGTTTCCATGGAGAATGCTACCCAACCTTTAAAGAAGAATTAGTATAAACTGTAAACTACCTATTCCAGAAAATAGAAGAGGAAAAGACCCTACCCAAGTCATCATACTAAAATTGCAACCAGATGAAACGAGACGACAGCAAACAATTGTAGACCACTAACCCCCTTGAATACTGACTCAAAAATCCTAACAAAATAGCAGCAAATCAAAATCAGAAATGTATAAAATGAATTATGTACCATAACCTAGTGCGGAGGCCAGGCGAGTTCCACATTCAAACACTGACCAAGGTATATGCCATACTAACAAGCTAAGAAGAAAAATCAAATGATCATATAAATAGTCAGAAAAAGCATTTGATAAAACTTAACACTCAGGATAAAAGCTCCCAGAAAAATAGTAATACAGGAACACTTTTAAAATCTCACATAAAGATCATCTACAAAACATGCTGCAGTTGACATACTAATGGTGAAAGACAGCTTGCCATCCCTTGGGACTGTGAAGAAGCCTGGCACGTCTGCTCTCACTGCTCGATTCTGCATAGCTCTGGAAGGTGCAGTCACCGAAATAAGGCAGGAAAGGAAAATAAAAGGCATGTAAATCAGAAAGGAAAAAAAATCACAATTCTTCCTCTTGACAGATGGCAGGATTGTCTCCTTAAAAAGTCAAGGAATCTACAAAAAAAAAAAAACTCTTCAAGGACTAAGTGAATTCAAGTTCACAAGGTGCAAGATTAGCATACAGAAATCAATTATATTTCTATATATTAATATTTATTTATTATAATATTTCTCTATACTGCTGCATGAAAACAAAATTAAAGATACTAAACTACAAAAATGCACACAAAACAAATACAGAAATTTATAAAGCACTGATGCAAGACATCAAAGATCCAAATAAATGGAGAGACATACCATGTTCATGAATTGGAAGACTCAACAAAGGCAAGGTGCCAAGTCTACCCAAACTGATATACACATTCAACATAATTCCTATCAAAATCTCAGCAAGAATTTTTGTAGATATAGAAAAGATTATTCTATATTGTATATAGAAAGGCAAAGTAAATATAACAGCTAAAACAATGTTATAACTCTCAAAACTCAAAAGCAATGAGCCTTCCCTCCAACCACCAAATGATTAGAAATAGAAAAGGTCGTGAATAGAAATTTCATGGGATAGGATATGTAGATGGCAAATAAGCACATGAGAAGCTGTTCTCAACACTATTGGCCAATGAGGGAATGCAAATTAAAACCACAGGAGAGAGATCATTCTATATATATCGGAATGGTTGAAATAAAGAAATACCGCAACATCAAACGCTGATGAGGATGCAGAGAAACTGGGTCATATACATGGAGGTAGGAATGTAAAATGGCACATCTACTCTTGCAAATAGTTGGGCTGTTTTTTAAAAAACTAAACACTCAACTATCATACCAACAAGAAACTGCAATCCTGAGCATTTATCCCAGAGAAGTGAAAATTTATTTTCATTTCACACAAAAACCTATACCCAGATGTTCATGGCAGATTTATTCATAAATAAATCTGGGCCCCAAACTAGAAACAGCCCAAATATTCTTCAGCAAGTGAATGGTTAAACAAACCGTGGTACATCTACACCATGGAATTGTACTCAGCAATGAAAAGGAATGAACTGTTCATACAAGCAGCAACTTATACGAATATCCAGAGACATATGTGCAACATAGAAAAAGCCAATCCCAACAGGTTACACGCTACGTGATTCCTTTTATTCAATGTTATTGCACTGACAAAATTATACTGACGATTTTGAGAGCAGTTTAGTGCTTGCCGGGGTCAAGGATGGGAGCAGTGGTCGGGGGGATGTGATTCCTATTAAAAAATGCAACAGGAGGCATGGTTGTGGTGATGGAAATGCTCAAAAATCTTGACTATATCAATATCCACATCCTGGTGGTATGTGATATACAAGCTTTGCAAGATGTGAATGCTGGGGAAACTAGACAAATGTGTGTGAGATCTGCCTGTGTTAGTTCTGGTAACTGTATCTGAACTTGCACTTACTTCAAAATAAATATTTTCATTTAATTGAAAAAATGATTTTCTGACCAGGTGCAAATCCTTCAAGCCCTGCTTTATGGAATTCCTGGAACTCACATGCCAGGTGCTGCGGGGTCCTTCACTGATGATGGCTGTCTCTTGGCCCCGGGATGGAGATCCCCGCTTGATGTGACTGTGACCTCAGAATAGTGCTACGCATCTTTAGCAACTGAAGGTCTGTGTAGGGGCTCTTCGTTCTGACAGTTTTGGAGCCTGAGGTTGAGAGGGAATGGGGACCAGCTCCCTACACATCTGAATGAGCTGTGCTTCCAGTGCTCTCACAGCAGATTCCACGTTGTTGAATGAAATTTTTATAGTCCTTACAACAGCCGTGACATCTACCCTCAGCATCCCCTCTCCACGCTCACATTTAAGTGCTTATTGGATCATTTGGGGTGCTTTTTCCTGGGAAGATAGTAGAAACCTTGCTTGAATCCTCATATAACAAGAATTTCAGAGGTAAGGCACACAGACACACAGACAGCGCAGATGCATTATCAAGATGCAGGTCCTTTCCTTCTCTCTGCACTGCCATTCTTAGTATTCAGGTGACAACATTCATCCCCAGTTGTCAACTCCAGGCACAACTCCCTGAACAGGCGAGGGAGCAGATGTGTTGCCCTGTCTCGCTCTTGTATCCAGAGGCCAGCCCTAGCAGGGGGTGCCTCACCTTCCCATGGCCCAGAATTGGGTGACATGCCCATTCCTGACTAGACCACCTCCGCTGAGATGGGTGGGTGTCTGCAGTGCTCCTGCTAAGGCAGCCACACGGCACGTGTTCCCTGCTGTGCACCAGCCATGTGTTAGATGCATTACATTTGGTTCCACAACAGCTTTACACACTAAGTGGTGGGGCCCAGCACACAGAGGGGAGTGCCGTTCATTGGGATTAAGGCACACAGGTCACTACATCCCAAAGGGCGGGCTGGGAGTGGAGGAGACTTTGAAAACAGAACTACCCTCACTCTCAGTAAACCCCTTTCTCGACAGTGTTTATTTTGTGGGTTTGTACTGTTTAGATGCTTTTTAAAATTGTATTAACTTGTTTGCTTATTAATCACTTTTAGACAAAAAGCAAACCTTTCAGCCAGTGTGACTCCTGGCTCAGCCACTTCCACATCTGGGCTCATCCTTGTGCATGAACTTGTGAATAGTCCAGGCAGAAGCAATGCAAACGGAGAGGCTGTCTTGAAATGAGCACCACGCCCCGGCTGAGGGTGCACTGAGCACATGCCACGCTGACTTTCTGTCTCTCTTCCGGGTACCGGTCGTGTGTGGTTTTCGGTTCTGTCTTTTGGTCATTCCTGTCTTTAATGTTTGCAGATGGGCTAGCTGACCATCCATGGATGCCTACACAGGACTTCCTGTTTACCTTGTCAAATAGGTAATTACCGACAAGTGTGATCACAGATTTCTCAAAGTAATGTGCCAAGATACAAGACATCTTTCTGTAGAAGAAAAAGGAAACTTGTAGGAACAGGAGAAGTGGAAAAATCCATTTCCTGACACTGGCGTTTGTAATTCAGCAGAATAGCCCATGTTGTTGCAACCAGGATTCCAAGCATTACCTGTGTGAGATACCCCCAGGAGCTGCTGCTTGGTTTGTACATGCTGTGTGATAGGCACTCAGTGTTTGCTGGTCAACTTTTGGTGGGTCTGGCATTTCTCTTACAGCACCTCGCTATTATAAGGATTCAGAAGGGCAGATACTGCAGATTAATGATGATTTAAAAGCAGCATAACCGAAGTTAACCCAGTTTTTCCTTATTATGCTCTTCAAAGCAGTTTTGGTTTGGCTTCGGCATCCCTTACGGGAAAGGGTTTGGATCCCGTCATATTTTATCTGTAATGATTCCCCATTTTAGGTTTGTAGGCAGTGCCTCTGGTCCCTATGGGTGTCTCTGCCAGTCTAAACTACATAGTGCTGATTGTATATTTAAAACATGCACTGGAGTTTACAAACCAAGAGAAGCAAGAGAGAGACTTTTAAATCCTATTCAATGCATAAATACATTAAAATTTTTAAATATAAATAGAATATTTGTCAAGGATCCACTTTAGCTAAGTCAGCATTCACACACACGTGTGTGTGTGTGTGTGTGTGTGTGTGTGTGTGTGTGTGCACATGCTCCTGTTCCTGTCCATGAGGAAGGGGAGGAAGGGACAGCCCTGAAGACTCTGTGATTGGCTTCAGTCACCATTCTGTGTAACTGTTCATTAAAATATCATCACACTACCCATAGGGCGAATACTTACATCAATTTCACAGTAGTTTCTTTCTGAACGTTTTCAACCAAGGAAAAGTTGTTTAAGAGCTAAGCCAGGTTGCTCAGCAGTATTATGTGTTTACATAGTTTTATTTATTTACTTTTTGTTTCACAGCTCCTAGGACTTCAGGCATTAGGATTAATTCATAGGAAAGCTCACTGTGTTTCTCTGAAGTTTATTTTATGGTAGGAGAATATTTTCAATAAAGTAGGAACTGTGTGAAATGTGTATGCTGCTGATGGACATTGAATATATTTCACTATCATTGGATGGTTCTTCCATTAAAACTTATTTCTCATTTGAAAAATACCAATCGGGCAAGATTGTCAATACTGTCATCTTCCTTACTCTTTCCCCTCTGCCTTACGTAACAAACAGCTGTCTTTCATCCTTTGCTCTATTAGTTGTAATCAACACCCTAATTATTTAAATGATACTCAGCGGTGTTATCAGGAAGGGACTTGTTAGAGGAAAATTGTTAAGACATACACAAGGAAAGACCAAATAAACGCTTTAGAATTTTATACAAAGAAACCTTTCTATTCAAATAACAGAGAAAGTAATTTGAACAGCAGGAGACACAGGGTGAGGGAGGGGGCAGAAGGTATATACATGTATATATCAGAGAAAAAGAAACGAAGGCATAGGAGACATGGGAAAATCTATATTATTTTCATTTTATGTATGCACACACACACAATTTTCAAAGATGCTTGTAGAATTTATATTATTGTATTTGTGAATGTCTTTAAATATTTGAAAAAATAACTTTAGTTAATCTAGGAAATAATGGCTGGGCATGGTGGCTTACGCCTATAATTCCAGCACTTTGGGAGTCCAAGGAGGTTGGATAAACTGAGGTCAGGAGTTCAACACCAGCCTGGCCAACACGGTGAAACGCCGTCTCTACCAAAAATACAAAACAAAAAACAAACAAACAAAAATAGCAGGGCGTGGTGGCAGGTGCCTGTAATCCCAGCTACTCAGGAGGCTGAGGCAAGAGACTCGCTTGAACCTGGGAGGCAGGGGTTGCAGTGAGCCGAGATTGCGCTATTGCACTCCAGCCTGGGCAAAGAGTGAAACTGTCTCAAAGAAAAAAAAAAGAAAGAAAAGAAACGACCATAGTTCAATTTTACAGTAGGAAACATGTGCTGTAACAGAGATTAAATAAAGCCTACTCTTACTGAACCTGTTCATGGGTTCCGTCTCCTAGCACGGAGATTTTCTTGTCACCTGCTGTGTAGCATAGCAGATTGTTCTGTTCTGCTGCACGGCCATTTAATGAAAAGGGCCGTACTGAATCCATGTAGATTTTCACACCTGAGTGACCTGTGCTTCAGAGCCTGTCAAAGTCCAGGTGACAGACCTTTGAAAAGTCACCCCAGGGGAGCTTACCTGCACGTTGTCTGTGGCGCTGAAGTGTTTGCCCTGGGCCCTGGCCTGCTGGTTTCCAGCCGCGTTTGAGTGACCCGTTTTTCTGTGGTGACATACATGCACGTGTGATTTATACGCGTGGATCACTCCTGTCCAGCCAGCTGCAGCTCTGCCGCTTTTGCTCAGAAGAAAAGAGTAAGTTCGTGGGGAGAAGTGCATACTTTGTAACTTACAGACCTTGGTGATTCACTGCTGCTCAACAAAGTTAACAAATAACCTTTGGCATGCCTCACAGACAGGTGTGTGCAGTGACCCCTGACTGCTCTGGCTGCAATGTGGGGAACACGGAACCAGAGCGGCTGAGGGAAGGCAGTTCAGCGGGTGGAGGGCAGAGGTCAGAAAAAGCCCTCGGTGAGCCTTCCCTGCTTCCTCCTGCTTCAGCTGCCGGGGAAGGTGGCTGAAGCCAGGAAAGCCTCGATTTCCTCATCTGTAAAGTGGGAATACATGACCTCCAACCTCAGTAGACTTTTGTGTAGTATTATTCAATAGTGTCTTGAAAGATGCCATCATTTTCACAGTTAGTGTTTTTAAATATCTTCCTAAATACAGAGAAATTGATTTCCCCAAAGATTTTACGAGACCAATATTCTCTGTGTTTCTTCCTGCTAAAGCTTTCAGACCATCAGCACATAACATTTTTGTCAACTTATTATGTTTTAAAAATTAGCATACATTTCTAAAATTATTTTTTCTGTTGTATCCACGTCAAAGGGTTAGCAAAATAGTACATATTCATGTTTGTCTGCATTTGCGTAAAAATGCCAGAAAAAAGAGATCTGTACATTCGTGCCCTTTTGAACTTTAACAATATCACATAATCTTAAACATCAAACTAGCTCAACAGGTATTATAATTTTTTGGATTATTTTATTGTCAGAAAATGACTACTACCAACTACCATACTTACTACAAGGCCTAAATAGAAGCTTTAATAATTTTTTTGATTGATTCATTTCTTCCTTAAAGGCTGTGCAGCAAATTGCTTTGAACAACCTCGCTGACTCACTTTAACAAGGTCTGAATTTTACATATATTTTCAATCATACTAAGTCATTCATTCCTTGTGTGCACAAAAAGTTAAAAAAATATTTTCCTGTCCTCAATATGTTTTATTTCAAGACGCCCCAGGCAGAGATCCTAGAACTAGTCTGCTAATGTTTATTGTATAGGTGGCTTTGAGGTCTTGGGTGTTTTCTGTCTCATAGTTAGAGATATTTTGCCATCCTTTCTTGTCACTGGCTTGGCTTGAAGGTCACCATCTACTGTGTCATTTGCATCTTGTCACACAGTGGACAGGAGGTGATGAATCAGCTCATGCAATATGGTTAATTTCATATAAAGCCAACCAACAGCATTATAGTCACCATTTAAACTTCTGTTAAATGTCTTGTTTGAACCGGAAATTTACTGCTATTTTGTATTGTGCAGCTTTCCACCAGAAAAAAAATGCAAGTTGAAGATTATAATTTTACTTGAATAGGTCAATTTGTTAGAACACATAAACTGAGATAGGCACCGGTTCCACTGACGTAAGCAGGGGCTCAAATCCTGGCTCCATGACTTCTAAATCGGATATAAGCCGTATAGTATTATAATGCAGTTTCAGTTTGCGGATTGTATTCGCCAGCCCATCCCAGATTTACAGGGTTTAGAATGTCAAATGAAGGCTGACCATTAAAAAAATACATAAAGTTGGAGTGGTTTATTATTAGTAAACAGAGCTTTTTATTTTATGAATAATGTAAAGTTTGTGAACAGACTTGCTTTTTGTAGATACGTTGTCTTAAAACCAGCGTTTAAATTGTTTATATTTTGTGGGTTATTTCCTTTCCATTTTAAATCTTGAGTCTAAAATGTAAAAAGGCGAGTGAGCAATAAGGAGATGCCTTCAAAGACCGGATACTCTAGAAGACATCAGCACTTAAGGGAATAGCTTGTAAAGAGCAGCTAAAATATGAGGCCTCTCTTTTAGATATCCTAAAAATCATCTTCTTTATCCTGCTGGAGGAAATCTTTTCTCTTTCTCGGGAAGCTGTGTCCTCTGTGGGCAGAGCCAGGGTCATAGACGTGAGTAGATAGATCAGCGCTGAAAATGCTGGTGTGAGAAGACCTGGCTCAGACCTCCCAGCCCCACACTGATGGGACACTTTCATTCCCTTCTGCTTCCTCTATTCTCCCTCTTTTTCCAAGCTCCTTGTTAGATAATTTTAATCTTCTGTCCTTCTTCTCCAATTCAGTGAGTTCCCACCACTGAGGACCTCTTAAACACTTCTTTCTCTATTGACCTTTGTTTCCTGGACTCGGTAACAAGAATATACAAAATATCAGTTATTTTGCTATCTTTTATTTAAACACAAACAAGCAAGCCAACTCTCAAAACATAATCTACCCTATTCGCTTGCTATCTTAAAAGTCTGCCTTGGCTGGGCACAGTGGCTCACGCCTGTGGTCCCAGCACTTTGGGAGGCTGAGGTGGGCGGATCCCTTGAAGTCAGGACTTAGAGACCAGCCTGGCCAACGTGGTGAAACCCTGGCTCTACTAAAACTTCAAAAATTAGGCAGGTGTGGTGGCAGGCACCTGTGATCCCAGCTACTCAGGAGGCTGAGACAGGATAATTGCTTGAACCCAGGAGGCGGAGGTTGCAGTGAGCTGAGATCACAGCACTGCACTCCAGCCTGGGTGACAGCAAGACTGTCTCACGCAAACAAACAAACAAAAAACCAAAAAAGTTTGTCTTTCGATATAGTCAGTTGATATAGTTGAATTAGTATAATTTTAATTAACAGACTGTTTCTAAAAAACGTAGTTCCCTTTGGTGGTACATGTGCTTATGGAAGATTGCTAGAGGAAATCGCCATGGTTTATCTTTAAAATACCATGGAATGTTCTTTCGGTAACAGCTATGTAATTGCCACCAGGCATGGAATACTTTGGTGGTGCTGAAATGCCTGTGCACTCAGATATACATTTTCTGCTCTGCAGCAGAAGGAATATTGGAAAATGCACATTGATTTTTGGGGGGACTATGAAATGGAAATTATGTATAACCGTTTCTCTTATTCAGCCACAAAGGGTGTGGAACATTATTTCATAACGATCTGTTTGTTGCGCCCAGAATCCAGTCTCTATTAAGGGAAATGTAAAATAAAAGCCATCGTGCATAATCATAGAGTTGGTATATTCATTTTTGTATAAGGCAATCAGTTCAACGAAAATTTTGAGCTGTTTAATAAAATGTGACCACTATTTACTACTACTCCAAGTCTTGACTTTAGAGGCTGTTTGTGGGCCAGCTGGTGGTTTTATACCCTGGAAGAGTGGTGATGTGTCACATGGTTTCATTGAAAGGCTCTCCTATGTCACACAGACTTTTCTTAATTAACTTCCTGTGCATGATTATTCCGTAACTGCCCCCCAAGGGCGAGGAGGGGCTGCAGACAGTGGGTGCAGGAATGGGAGCGCCTGTTCCCTGCAATCTCCACCACTACCCACAGAACAGTTGCTCCTGCACCAGGGAGGGGGTTTCTTTGTATCTTCTCAACCCAGTAGTAAGTTCAGGCTTTGTGAATGTGCTGCTTCACCGTCAATCTGGTGCTGCCACCTCTGAAATCCGACATGAATATCTCACTCCCCCAGCTCTCAGCAGGGCTCAGCAGCCCACGTTGCCCAAGACTGCACTCGGCCAGGCAGCTGGCTGGACTGTCTCACTGCCCTGTGGGCAAGCCATCTAAGGAGGAAATCTTTGTTAGAGTGTGGTCTCTCTTGTGAAGCTGCAGACACGAGGCAGTGGACATCCCGGAGGCCATCTGAGCAGCCAGAGTTACTGGTTAGTTACTTGGCCTATGCATCCTTATTTATTCATTTATTTTTAAAGCAAATGGTAGATGCTGCTCTGGAATAATCAGATAATGTAATCAGCTCCCTTGCTGGGATGAGATCCAGTAAGGTGATGGCTTTCAATAGAGAATTTCGGTTTCCAAGGGTAGGTTGAGGAGGACATACAGGAGCTGCAGTGCCTGGGAAGTTCGGGATGGGTCAGTCCCAGCACTGACAGCCACAAAGGCTGGACTCTAACTGCCTGGCAATGTAACGAAGGTGTTTCTCTGAGGCCTGGGGAAAGAGGGTAGCAAGTCCAGTGAGATGCTGCTAAACAGACAGCTGAGGGACTTTCCTCTAGGTCTTGCTGCTGACAGTTCTCAGGGTATGTGCTTGATCTCCAAGTCCATCCACTTCCCCAGGCTCCACCCACCTACAGATAAAGTTCATGGGATATGGTCAGAGCTCCATAAATGTTCACTGTTGAGGACGGAATTGAACTTAATCCTTGCCTAAGCTGCCGTGTTTGTCCTTCAAAGGCTGAATAGCAAAGAGAACCTGTGGCATGAACAGAATGCATCACTGCTCTGCGGAGACTGTGGAATCTAAAGGATTTGCCCATGTGACAGAGAGAAACAGTACAGTTACATGGGAAATGTGCAGTTAAAGATTTGTCCATTGAGTTCTGTTAGAACAGGAAACATTTATTCCATGATCATGATTCCTCATTTTACGGTGCATAGATTTCCTTCACAAAGATATGGTGTAATTGTAGTAATAGTTTCTCAGCAAAAGGGCCTGGAGTGAAATTGCACATGACATCACAGTAGACTTATGCATTGAACTCCGGAGTTCTCATTTGACAAACTTCCCCCACTTACGAAAAGGCTTTTCTTTTGCTAAAAAGGCCAGGTACTTTCGGAAATACTATGTTCTCGGCCTTAATCAGATCCACTTGTGTTTAGGAAGATGCAAGAGAAATTAATGATTTCTCTTATTACTTATTTACAAGATATGAACAACAAATGTAGGGCTTAGCGGTATTTAAAGGCTTACTCTCTTGGAAGCAATTTGATGTCTTAAGCCTGCATAAACCCTGTGTCACTTTTCACGCTCTTTTCCAAGTCATTGTTGCTTTTGACCATCCATCTTGTTTCATAATTGCTTTTCTAGTTTTAACACAACCTTGGTTTTGAAAATATGCGCTTAAAAATTTTAAAGGCAAAGAAAATATGCAAAGTTGAATGCAGCTGACAGGGACTGGCCTAAGTCAAACAGCATATTTCTTTGATGAGAACCTCCAGTGTTGGAACTGTGACACGGTCAAAGACTGTGCGCCTTGGATTAAAAATGTAAACGGCATATTCTGAGCCTAACAGTTAAAAATCCATCAGAATTTAGAATATGGGCCAATGGAGCAGGGGCGCCATGTCCAACTGCCAGTACATTATCCTGTATTTCCAGAGATAGATATAAGAGTATTTTTTTCATTTGTGGATGTCCTCAAATGGGTTTTCTTTTTGATGGAGAATTTTTAAAAAGAGGCACTTTTCCTCCTTGTCACAGAAAGATACGGCCAACAAGTGGCTTTTGGGACTAGGATCTGGTAGAATCAACAAAGATAAAAATGAATGGAACTGGAAGGTTATTCTGGCTTTTTTATGACCTGAGCAATTAAAATGATTTTTTTGGTAGATTTATTAAGAGTAATCTACTAACATCACAGAAGTTCAGTCACTCATTGGCTTTACGGTGTTTTAAAGGAAAAAAATGAATCCTATTTCTTTCTCAGTGACATCTCACTTCCAGGGGCTTGCAAGAGTGACTTCTGAGAGAGTCTTGTCCTGGTGTTTGTACGAGCTATATAGAGTGCAGTCTGCCCCCAGCTCTGGAGCCCCATGTGCACTGCAACTCGTTTTAAAATGCAATGCCTTAAAATCTTTCCCCTAATTCAAATTTTATGAACTATTTGAAGCCTTACTCTGTTTCTCTGATGGTTCTAGCATTTCACAGATGAATACTTGTGGAGGGGGGGACATTCATGCAAACAAATCTCATGTAATGTCACTGTGTGCCATTCCCACTCAAAATGAAGCTCTTACCCACTGGAACATTTTCTGTTTCTCTTCCAGGCAGAAAATATGGGAATCTATGGATCAGAATAAAATAGGTGAAGAAACAGGGCTAAACATTTAAGCAAGAGTGTTCAGTAAAAATGCTTCAATGAAGAGTCTCTCAAAACCCTTTTTACCTTATTGAGAGATTCGTTTCTTTAGGTCACCAAGGCAAACTTTGTTCAAAGCTCCTCATACCTTCTCCAGGAAAGAAAATCATCTCTTACAGCTATGGTGGGAAACTCACACACAGGACTCTGACTTGGTGAGCACCACTAAAAGATTTACTTGGCACAGATCTAGTGCTCTGGTTACATGGTGGAATCCAGCAGAGAAGCCCAACGTATCCCGTGCGGTCCCTTTGACTACCTATCACCCATGTGACTGTGCCATTTTGTCTGATAATATCACATGGTTTCAGTAAGGGCTTAGGAGAACATAACAGAGACGCAGAGGACTTTCCTAGCTGATTGCCTGTGCTCAGTTACATTGGTTCTTATAGACTGGAGGCTTGGCTAAAGTCACAAAACAGACAAAAACAGAATGAAGCCAGTGGTGCCGACTAAGACCCCGACCCGCCTCTGGCATTTGTCGGTACCCACCCTCCAGATGGAACTCCCGGGTCTGCCAGTCTCTCATCCACAGGGCCGCGGAGCCCAGGCTGAGAGAAGAGAGGGGTCAGATACTTATCTTACTTTTTCCTCAATGGCTTTTCTTCTCTTTTAACACTGGTTTTAATTCGGGGCAAGCTTATTTAAATGTCTCGTGAAGTAATTTATGATGCAATACATCAAATAGATACTGTATTGTTTTTCTTGTTAAAACTCTTGCATCTCTTATTTAGATATCCATTGAAAACCTTATGCAGTAAAATAGTGAATGTCTTAATATCTGCAGCTAATGCATTCCTAACTATATACAGTTACATGCATATTTATAGGCATATGTATGCATTATATAGTTAATATATGCACATATATAGTTACAAAGAAGAAAAACTTTCTGACCATATTTGTAATTGAAGGCCATGAAAGAAAGGCATTTAGCTCAGTTACTTAAGAGTGACTGGCTCACAGTATAGAGGCCACTTACAAAGTATTTATTGAATGAATAAATACAATCGGTGGGGATGCGACTGAGCATAAGCATCTCTGCACTCCGCTGAAATTATTCTATCGTGTTTATTTGTAACTTAGAAAACGCTTCATGTTAGAATAAACATCTAAGGGGTATAGTTGAAGAATGAGAAAAACATTCTACTTATTAAAGTGATTTTCAACGGTCTGGAATTTTACAGAATCTCTCACAGGATTAAAAACAAACAAAAAACCCCAGAAACTATCTATTACTCAAGGAATAAGCCCCACAGTCTCTAAGCTATACATTTGCTGAACAGCTTTTTTTAATGTTAAAACAAAACAAAACAAAAAGCACAAAACCCTTCTAACAGAAGAAAGCTGGAAATCAAGCAAACAAAAAGCAGATCATCACTTAAGAGCCTACTTCTGCGCACGCGCTTCAGAGCACTTCCACGGAAGTTCGGCTGGATGCGACAAAAAAATTAGAAAGAGGCAATTTAGCTGCCTTCCTGGCGTAATTTTCACAAATGGGCTACCTTTATTGGAATATAAAGATTTTGCATAAAACGAAATCCAAAATGAGAGTAAAAAGAGGTTTGATATCTAAGGCATATCTGGCAAAGTGCTCAGGGTGTTCCAAGCATGAATTAGGTATTTCCTGTGTGTGTAACGAATAAAGGAGCAGCCACGTGACTTGCTGTGCTTTCATGCCGTTGGCAAACTCCATGACTGCTCAGGCCAGGCCATTGTGTCTCAGCAGGTGACACACCATCCGTCCGCAGCGCACCCTAGACGAGAGGCATCGCTCAGGCCTCTGCTCTCTCATGTCCTCTGCCTAGTTGATCACCTTTTAAATTATTTCAGCATCTTCCTCTCCTCTGATCACCTGGCGTTGGTCAGGAGATCCTGTTATGCCTTCCTAGGACACCCTGCTCTTTCTCATAGTAACCATCATATTTTACAATTAAGCACTGATTTTTATTTGAATAATGGCTGTTTTAATGGAGTGTTAGTTCCACTAAGCCAGTGGAGATTTGGTCACTATTGTATTTAGCACAGTACTAAGGCTGGTGGAGTGTGCTAAATACAGATTTCAAAACGAATGAATAAGGTCGTTGTAACGCTAATGGTCAAATGACTGTGGTTCTGGCTGTCACCAACTCAGGCCCCTTATAGAGCTCTGTCAGATGAAAGGACTGTGTCTGCGGGTCCGAAACACTCCGCTTGTGGTTACTGCGTCGCTCTTGACAGAGGTTCCCCCAGCCCTTCACCACTGGCGGTGCTCATGGTGAAAGGCAAGACTGGTGCCAAGTATGACCATTCCTGACGTTCCTGAGGCTGCAGATACTCAAAAGGGCCCCGTCTCTGCTCTCAGTACACAGCCTACCACCTGCTTGTGCTCCCCGAACAAAGGCTCCTTGCAAACAACTTCTTCACTGGTGAGACACTGACCCAATCCCACAGTAATCCTCATTGCCTCTTATTTTCCCATCCTTAGGACAAAATAATAATGCTCAAAATATTCTTCTATGATGACACAATATCCCACATTGATGCCAAAGTATGTTAGCACACCCCCAGAGGCACCACCCCCGGTTCAGACCTGCTCTGCAAACCGTCCCGTAAGCGAGTAACTTACATGCTAAATCCTTGGGTGGGCCCAGCTCCAGCACATGGGGCAGCATTAAGGTAGAAAAATTCCACCACCGTTTTTCCCGTGAACTCTACGCCTTTTGCAACCTCCAACAACAATTGAATGGTGCAGGTGAAGCCGAGCCCAGGCTGAGGAAACTCTGCGGAGCTCCTATTCACTCTACAGGGAATGCTGTTAATGCGGTGGCTGCATCTGTGAAGGGTTCAGTATTTTTGGTTTACTCTTGGGAGCTCATTGTAAAAAGCAATGTGACAAAGGAGAAAAACATCTAAGTTAGGACTGTATCTGCTAGAATCCGCAATCCCTCCCTGCAGCAGTGACACGTTGAAAGTGCTGCTAAGAACCCATTAGCCTGCATTTCTTACTAAGTGGTAAATGTTCATCACCACTGTGCATAGCTCTTGTGAGGATTCAGCCTGCTACACAGAAGCACCTGGGGCAGAGCTGGCCCTTGACACTCCATGACGAGGTAAGTGATCAGTCTTCCTTTCTTTAATTAAGTGCTTGAGAAAATATATGCAGCTTCTGCTCCAAATCCTCCCAAATCCTATTTGAGCTCTGTGCTTTCTTGTCTATTTTATTCATATGACCACCTTAAACATCCTTCATTTCCTACGTCAAGCTAGGAAATGTAACTCACTGCATGAGGGAGAATACTTTCTGGGAGTTCTTTGTTTGGTTAGGCTGCATGCCTCTTTGTGCCATGGTATTGATTATACATGGCATAGGTATAGAGGGTACCAGAGCAATGTCACACAAACATGGAAAACAGTCTGCTCTTCACGTTCAGGACCTCCTCTCTGGCCAGTGGAAGCTGCTGCCCGAGCGTAGCTGCCAGCAGCTCCATTGTCTCACCCTCCAGACCAGCGCGCACTAGGATAGCCTGCGGGGGCGGAGGGAACCCCGGGGACCCCGGAAGAGGAGTATTTTGGAAGAGTTTTCTCCATTCTAGCCCATCTCCACCATTCTGTATTGGGATGAGAAGTTAGCAAGGCATCATCTGAGTAGGATGGGATACTTAGACTTATTTATAAGGTTGACTTATCCTAGAGGAAAAACAGTGGCTGATGGGGTCACCTGAACTTGCTTCACTTTTAAAGACTGTGTAGAAATGAGCACTCACAGCCTATCTCTAGGAAACTTGTTCTTGCGACCTGGAATCATGGGCCAGTTTCTTGACTTACTTCATAAAAGGTAATCTAATGGTCTCACTTTTTGGTAATCTAAGCACTTAAGAATATGAAATTTATCTTGCATTAAGAAAAGATGTTAACACATTGAATTTCTAAGTTATTCAATTAGAGAAATTTTTGCTAAAACTTCATAAATGCTATCAGAAATCTCATGAATATAGTTCACAATTAAGAGCTCCACTTCTGCTAATGACTGAGAAAAGAAAATTATAGACCAATGTTTCCAAGAAGCATATATGCAAGAATCCTAAACAAAATATTAGAAAATTGAATCCAGCAATCTACAAACAGGATAGTACATTATGACCAAGCAGGCTTTCTGCTAGAAAGGAAAAGTTGGTTTAATATTTAAATATAAATCAAGGTAAATTACTTTGTTAAGAGTATAAATGAAAAAAATTATCTGATCATGCCTGGAGATACAGAAAAAGCATTTATCAAAGTTTAATACTCATTCCTGATAAAAACTTGGAGCATACTAGGAATAAAAAGGCATTTTCTTAATCAATGTATGATCTTGATCTAAAATACCCCAATAGCTGATATCATGTTTAATGGTGAAATATTGAACATTTTCCCCAAAGACAGGGATCAGAGTGTGAATATCCATTCTCATTACTTGTATTCAACGTATTCCTGGAGGTTCCAGCCACTGGAGTAAGGTAAGAAATATAAATAAAAGGCATTATAATTTTGAGGGAAGAAGCAAAATTATTTTATTTGCAGATGACGTTATGTTTCACACAACTGTCTAAGGAGTCTTCAAAGCAACTTCTAGAAACCATAGAGAATTCAGCATGGTTGCAAAATATATGAACTACATACAAAAATGGACTGTATTTCTATATACTTGTAGCAAAGATTTGAAAAATAAAACAAAAATAATCCATCTATAATAGCACACATACTAAATAAAAGACTTAATGAATTAAAGAAAAGACGTGCAAGAGTGCTACACTGAAGACTAGAAGGCGCTGCTGAGAGAAATTACAGAAGGCCTAAACAGATGGAGAGTAAAACCATGCTCCTGGCTGCAGGACACCCCGTCATTAATGTGTTACTTCTCCTCAGACCGATCTGCTGATTCAGCACAGTCGCAACCAAAATTCCCATGGTACTTTGTAAAAGCAAGAGGCCAGCGGATTCTAAAAGACATTTGGGCAGGCAAAGCACCTAAGAAAGCCAATGCCATGCTGTGTGCTGAGGATCGTGTGGAGAAAGAGCAACCTATCCATGTTTTTTTCTGTTGACTTACATTAATTATAATGGTGGACTCTTGCTTTAAGAATAAACAAGTAGATCAGACCTACACAGACATGGTCAAGTGATCTTTTGACAGACGTTCAAGGCCATTCATTGGTGAAATGAAAGTGAAGTCTTGTCATCAGAATGTGCTAAACACCTGTTCAGCTGCATAAAAGGGTGGAAAAATGACTCTTAATCTTTATCATTCACAAACACATAAAATTAATTTAACATGTATCATAAACTTAACCATAAAAACTGGGAGTCTAAGACTTCTATAAGATAACACTGAACAATATCTTTGCAACCTTTGAAGTAGGCAAAGGTTTCTGAGGGAGGACAGAGCAAGTTATAAACACAAAGGAAACAGAGACTGATAAATCAGACTGCATCAAAACTAAAACTGCTTATCCAAAGAAACCATTAAGAAAATGTAAATGCAAGCTACAGATGGAAATAAAAATATTTATAATACATATTTCTGACAAAGGACTTCTATCAAAATAAATACATTACATATATAATCCATTTAAAAATGTGCAAAAGACACCTCTCTAAAGAAGAGAGGAATGGTCAACTAGAACGTGCAAAAGATCCAGATCCTACAGAAAAATGCACGTGAAAACCACAACATACAATGTCAGGCCCATTAGCATACTTAAAATGGGAAGACTGACAGCTCCAAATGTTGGCAAGTTCCAGTAACAAACTCTCAAGCACTGCGGGTGGGAATGCAAAATGGTACAACCATCTTGGAAAACAATTTGGCGGCTTCTTACGAAGTTAAACATGCAGTTGCTTCAAGGCCCAGCCATTCCATTTCCAGGTATTTACAAGAGAAATAAAAACAGAAAAAGACTACAATAAGAATATTCATAGCAGCTTTATCCGTAAAAGCTAAAACATGGAAAAAACCAAATGTCTATCAAAAGAGAGGCATAAACAGTCATAAAATGGACTATTACTTAAAAATAAAAAGAAACAACTATTGATAAATAAAACATTGTGCCTGAATCTCAAGAACATTACGCAGAAGGAGACAGGTCAGACCCTAAAAAGCATGTACTTCATGATTCAACTTGTATGAAGTCTGAGAACAGGCAAAATAAATCTGTGGTGATAACAGGCAGAAGGGTGGTGGCATTGTATGCTCATAGTCTGTGGATTTCATCGTCTGTACTTTTCACCACAATACAATAAATATTCAGTGTTAGAGGTCTAAGTTTGCTAAGTTCTTCTTCGGTGTTTATTAGGAATTGGAGAGAATGAAGAGGTTTAGGCTTCGGGACAGGAAATAGACCAAGGAAACAAACCCCAAGGGTCGAGTGGGCGGCCCCGGGAAGGATTCTCTCCCCATGACAGGCTGTTTGTAGCCCAGTTCACTCCCACCTGCCCCTGAGGACCCATTTCAACTGTCCATTCTATTTATGAGGTTTCGGTTAGAGGTAAATTGCCAGAAATAGAGGCAAATTAAAATGCCAGATTGATTTCCTTCATTTTCTCCTTCCTATTTTGGCGACTAGGGAGAGGTCTGGAAATGCTGATAACCATTTTAATAGAGACAAAAGCAGAGACCAGGATATACGGCCATTTTCATATATTTTTTCTCTTAAATTCATTAGATTCGGAAACTTTCTGACTCTGCAGTTTTTCTATCGGGACTCTTACATCCCATGAACTTTCATGACCTCATGGTGTTCCTTCTGCTCAGAGGTTCTTACTCTGATTTCTCTTTTAAAATTTCTTTTTTTGGGCAGGGCGCGGTGGCTCAGGCCTGTAATCCCAGCACTTTGGGAGGCTGAGGTGGGTGAATCACGAGGTCAACAGATCGAGACCATCCTGGTCAACGTGGTGAAACCCCATCTCTACTAAAAATACAAAAAATTAGCTGGGCATGGGGGCGCATGCCTGTAATCCTAGCTACTCGGGAGGCTGAGGCAGGAGAATTACCTGAACCCAGGAGGCGGAGGTTGCGGTGAGCTGAGGTCGCGCCATTGCACTCCAGCCTGGGTAACAAGAGCAAAAACCCATCTCAAAAAAAAAAATTCTTTTTTTGCCTCCAAATGCAATTCTGAATATCACGTTTGTCAAACCCGCTTCATCTGAAGAAACAGATTTGGGTTTTATTCACAACGTTGCCTCAACATCTAGAACAGTGACTGGCCTGTAGAAGGTGATCAGCTCCTTCCCTCATTTGCAGTCGATCAATTATCAATCAGTCTGTAGTGTGTATCCACTATGGTGGGCTGAGCAGTATCGCTGCACACCACGCACACCCACTGACCTGCCCAGGCACGTGAGCGCTTCTACCCTTTATATTCACAAAGCGCAGGCGCCACTGGGCTGCTTGTGTGTGTATTCATTCTCTCTTTGCAGACACTAAACTAAACTGACCGAGAGGCGTCTGAGTCTTGATCGTTTCTGTTGGAAAAGTGCAATGCCTAGTACAGAGTAAAAATGCAACAAAATCTTCAGTGAAACAGAGAAAGGAGGAAGGAAAGAAGAAAAACTGCTCACCAGCCTCAGAGGACAACGAAACTTTCAGAAAAGCTCTGCTGTTTTTTTTTTCCTGGGTGTAAGAAGGGGTGTGTGTGCATGTGTGTGCGTGCGTGCGCGCGCGCGTGTGTGTGGTGTGTGGTGTTCCTCTCCTGCATCCACTTTGACATCTTAGGAGGATGGGATTTGCCAACATACCATCACTGTGACCTGGGAGGACAGCAGGGTGTCCCTGTCCCGGTGGAAATGGCTCCCTCCCAGCCCAGTTCAGGGAACATGGGAGTGGACTGAGACAGATTTAGCAAGAGGGTCTCCTTCCCCTGAAGCACCATGAGCTCTGGCATGGTGTTGACCATTTTCATGAGGCGTGGGATGAGCTCCAGGGCTCCTCTGGGCACGGTGACAGTGGCAGAGTCTATGGCAAACCGCTGAAACTGCTGTGGTGCAAACTTGGCCCAGAATTCAACGCAACACCAATTTGACGCATAGCTGTGGAAAGGATCAGGCATCTCCTTGGTTGGAGAAAGGCAGTGATGACCACAGGACAGCTTCTCAGCACCTTGGGGAGCGGCTGGTGAGGACTGACCAGGTAAGGAGGTTAGCGTGCACCCAGCAGCAAGGTAAGCCAGCAAGTCACCAGCCTCAGTGAAACCCCAGGGAAAACAATGTAGCAACTTTAGAAGCTTTGACTACCCTTTCATGTGGTCTGTTAGATTGAACCATATAGGCGGGGTGCGGTGGCTTACGCCTGTAATCCCAGCACTTTGGGAAGCCGAGGCGGGTGAATCACGAGGTCATGAGATCGAGACCATCCTGGTCAACATGGTGAAACCCCATCTCTACTAAAAATACGAAAAGTTAGCTGGGCATGGTGGCGCGTGCCTGTAATCCCAGCTACTTGGGAGGCTGAGGCAGGAGAATTGCCTGAATCCAGGAGGCGGAGGTTGCAGTAAGCCGAGATCGGGCCATTGCACTCCAGCCTGGGTAACAAGAGTGAGACTCCGTCTCAAAAAAAAAAAAGATTGAACCATATAAATTGAGGGCATTTGTCCATTTCTGACTTACCAAAATATCAGTTTCACATACTTTAACCTAATCTTTATGTTTTAGTACCTGCTCTGTTTAAAGTTTAAGGTGCATACGTCCAAGAAAGAGATAAAGAGACAAAGAAAGAAAGAAAGAAAGAAAGAAAGAAAAAGAAAGAAAGAGAAAAGGAAGGAAGGAAGGGAAGGAAAGAAGGGAATTTAAAAAATAAAAGAATTGTAAAATTAAAAGTACCATTCCCCCTTTTTTGCAGGTGATTTAGGGATAGTTATGAGCATGAGACAGGAACTATTTATGGCGGGGAAGTTAAGCATTGCTTGAGAATTCGGAGTGAGTGTGGTGCTCTCTCTCTCCTCCTGAACACCCCAGCAGGTCCCTTCTTTGTATGGCAACGGTTTCTGCTCTTCTTCCAGTCTTAATGTGACTGCATGGTCACCGTGGTGCAGAACTGGGAGTGGTCAGAATCAGAGGTTCAGCCGAGGAGAGGCCTCTTAGTCACCGTGTGCTGGCTGGAGGCTGGAGTGTGCCGGTGTCCACTTGACTGGCTGCCAAGGAAAGGTAGACAGCTGCATGACAGACAGGCCTGGTCACAGCAGGTTACGATGCACTGTGTCATCCGGCACACCAGGCAATTTCCTTTTTGAGTCACTTTTCAGCTAAGAATGAATCATGCTCCACCCTCTTTTTCAGCCTTTTCTGCTTGCCTGCTCTGCAGCCAAGATGGGAGGGAGGCCATTTCCTCTCTGGTGAGAGCAGGTCAGCAAGGAAGCTCCAGAGAGTGCAGCCCTTTCCCTGACTGGGCGGGGTCTGCAGGAGAATGTCTGGTCCTTTTGAAGGTGGCCCCTCCAGGAGTGGGGTGGTCAGCCCCAGAACCTTCCACTGCCTGGAGACAAACTCTGTGCCTGGAAAGTGAGAGGTCAGGCCAGGCCAGACCATTTGCTAGTAGATAAATGTCAAAGCGTTCCGTTTCTGTGTGCGTTTTTCTCCTGACTTTAAAAAATGAGAAGCTTTCCCATGGATCTTCTGTGAGAGGAGAGATGTGAGCAGCTCTGTGCCTGCCCTGGGGCCCTAGCTGGTCGCTGTGCGCTCTATCACCAGAAAAGGAAGACGGATCTAAATCACTGTCACTGGATTTGGCCAATGGAATTTTTGAAGACGTTTTCCATTTTCTCATGTTTTGAAAGTCTATACTTACCGAGAAAATGGCTTTAAGTTGTTGTTTTGTGGTTTGAAACTTTCTTTTGTTCTCGGTCTCGTTTATTATCTTATAGACCCAGGTCAAAAATTAAATGACTCCTTATACAATGCAATCAGAGACATGAACGTGGGCGAGGCACGCTGGACACAGAGAGCGTTTGCGATTCTCTGGCAGGAAGGAAGAAGCTGCGGATGCGGGGTGCGGGGTGCGGGGTCCAGGGCAGGGGGCGGGGGGCAGTAAGGCTGCCGGGCCCCTGTTCCGCACGCAGGCACTGAGCTGAACGCTGGAGGGGGCGGTCTCAGGGCTCAGCACCCCTGCCAGGTGGCCTTTCAGACCTGACACCTTTTTGGGAGCAGCAAAATGAAATCCTTAAGCCTGAGAAAAAGATAGGAGTCATCAGGGGATCTAAAAGCTGGTGCAGGTGCCTTGCTTTCAGGCCAGGCGGGGTGCAGAGCGGGGGTATTCCCGGGGAGGTGCCAACGCGGAGTAGGGCTTGTGTGTAACTGAGCCTTCTCCTTCCCCTCCAGGCCCCTTCCAGTCCGTCCCGGAAGGCTCCCTTCCAGCTGCGGAGGCACGCCTTTTGGATTTTGAGGTGTTTTTTTTTTTTTCTCAATTCTTAAGAGTCTTCAATTTAAAAGGAGTTTCTTTAGAAAAAGGCCCCTACCTTGCTTCACCACGGATGCTGTGGGTAGAGTGGATGGCGGAGTAAGGGGTAGGCGCTAGGCCCAGCGGAAACGCGCGCCAGGGGCAAAGCATTCCTAGTTCCTGACCCCTGGTCACCCGGCCCTGCCCCAGGTCTGACTGTCACACACGCCGGAGTAGGAGGTTCCGGAGCACACAGCACCCGCTGCTCAGACTCCTTCAGTCACCGTCCGCTGCTGGAGACACAGGTCCAAACTCATCTGCTTGGTGTCCAGGGGGCCCCTGTAACTGCGCTCCTCTGCGCCCTCGGCCCGGTGTACCTGGGTCCCAGCCTACCTTCTGTGCAGCCCATCGCAGCTGCACCTCCGTGCCTCTCTCCCTTTGCTGGCTTTGCTCTCTTAGCCTGTAACTTTCTTCCTAGTTATGTCCATGCCCCCTTCTCTTTTCCTAATTGTTGAAATCTTAACCCGTTTTCAAAGGCTGTTGATCTACTCCACAAAACTGTCCCCAATCCATGAAGACAATAGGAATCCTGCATTTATTATTCTCTCCCGCACCTCATATTGTCATGACGATAACGTCTTCTGCCTGACCCACCGTCAGTTACTGGATGGCCAGGTCCCTGAAGTGCTCCTCTTTGGACACTCTGTTGTACAGAACACAGTGGCTGGATTGGAGTTGTTGGTTTAGGGTGCAGTTTAACTGGGAACCGAGCCTACAGAAAGAGTCAGTTTGTCGTTGTTGTTGTTTTTGACATGAAGGCTCGCTCTGTCGCCAGGCTGGAGTGCCGTGCTGCCCTCTCGGCTCACTGCAACCTCCGCCTCCCGGGTTCAAGCGATTCTCCTGTCTCAGCCTCCCAAGTAGCTGGGATCACAGGCTCGTGCCACCACACCCAGCTAATTTTTGTATTTTTGGTAGAGACGGGGATCATGTTGGCCGGGATGGTCTCGATCCCTTGACCTCATGGTCTACCTGCCTTGGCCTCCCAAAGTGCTGGGATTTGGTGCCCGGCCAAAGACGGGTTTTAATTATTGAATGAGCTGCTCAGAGGCAAAGTGAACGTCAGGGTACTAACAGGTTCAGAGGTGGTGTGTGGCTGCACAGCGCCTGCCTGCTTGCTGGAGGATGAGGGCCTGGTGTCCCTGAAATAGACTAGGGGATCAGGACTGCCCTGTGTTGCTTTGCAGAAAATGCAGAAGAGCCATAGCCACCATCCAGATTGTATTCAGGATCCCAAACATAGCTGGACTCTTGTCAAACCTTTTGTAAGATTTCCTGTATGCATGGGCCCCTGACATTCTCTGAAAGGCCCATGTTTGAGGTACAGGCTGCTGAGGGGAAAGGGGCCTTGCATTAGAACCTTGCTTTGGGAACTCCTGCCTGGAACCAGGAATACCATTCCTCTTATCCAGCATTGACTTAGTTTTAGAATGGCAGAATCTCAGAGGCGGAAGGCACTGTGGAGATGACCTTGTTCAGATTCCCAAGCAATACTCAGGTCTCTTCACAGGATCCACGCATCCTTCAGCAGCATGCACTGTGGTATCTGGAGTCATGCCTCTTCCAGGAAGGGCCCATACACATCAGGCCCCTTTCCCCTCACTAGCCCGGCCCTCAAACATGGGGCCTTGCAGAGAATGTCAAGGGACCATCCACAGAGAAAATCTTACGACAGGCTTGGAAAGAGTCCAGCAACTTGGTAGAGACACTGACCACTATCCCTGTGCCGGTCAGCCCACCTCCTCTTCAGGAAGGAGTGAGATGCTGACAGCACTCCATCCAGACTCAGAAAAGACCAGAATAAGCCATCTTAGTGATGAATTTCTGTAATGACTCTTAAAAATACCCACATATTGTTAGATCTTCCAATCTACTTGTCAGGAGCCTCGGGTTAATACTTTACAGTCCGACTGGAGTTTAGCATAAGCTGTCATGCATGAGTAGGGGCTAGTGCAAATGCAAGGACAGTTCGGATGTAAAGAATTCTTCCATGAGGGTTTCAGGGCTGACTGAGGGGTTTCTCACTCAGAGGAGGGTTGATGAAGAAAGAGCTTCACTGAGAGGGTAAAGCCAGCTTGTCATAACTCTGTCTGCTGGCCTTAGAAGGATGCATCCATCAGATACATCCAGTGCCTCAGGAAGTGATAATGATAAGAATGTCATATTTAAAAACATAACATCCTCTGTTATATACATGGAATATGTGCTGTGAATGGAGTTTTCAGAGAATTTGAGTGAGACATTTTCCACACTTCTTGTCCAGATTCTTGAGCACCGTTTCTAATTCCTTCCAAGGGAACAGGGAGGTTGTTGTCATTTACTCTTGGACTATGGAGTTCTTGTTTTATCTCTCCTTCATGCAGATGTTTCCCATGTGACTCCCGGCAGAGTCCTTCCTTTGAGCCATTGCACCCTGCTGTTACTTTGCCATCTCATCCAAGATGCCAATAACTCTCAGGACAAGGCTCAAGATAAAAAAGAAAAGATCAGAGCTGAGCACACACACACACACACACACACAGGCACACACGTGGGTGCACACACGACTCAGAAGCCTCTGTGATGGATTCTGAAGCGTGCAGGCAGAGGTGTGTTTGTACAGGGAGGCCTGGATGTTGAACTGAGCAGCACCTCGTAATCTGGCCATTTGTCTTGAAAGAAGCAATAAGAGACAGGCCATCAGAGGACCCCAAGCAGCAGGGGTGTGCTGGTGGAACAAAGGGCCTCCCGACATGTGTGAGGGCTGTGTTTTGTCGACTAGATATCACATTCCAGCCACAGCATGACAGACAAATGTCAGGCCAGATGAGGAGATGCAATCTGCTCCACTGAATGCGTCTTTACCTGGCTCATGTGATGGGAGCAGATGCTGACTCAATACGGGTGCAGGTGCAGAGAAAAGGAGGAAAGCCCAGAGCCCCCAGGGAGGCTCACTTTTCCGTGTTAGTGACCGGGACTTCTGTGTGACATAGATCTTGTCCATCCCGTGCCTTGCTGAAGCTTTCTGACAGAGGAAGTCTGAGGGAATCTTTAACATCTGGAAACTAAAGGCCATTATGCCAATACCGGCCTTTCGACTCCCCTCCTTGTGACATGGACCTGAAGACTCCCCGCTTATTCGTGGCTGCCACATTCACCCTTGATGATAGGACTGTCTTTACGCTGCTGGGCGTCCTTGGAAGGGTGCTAAGGGGAGACTGCCTCAGTTAGGCAGGGTTGGTTAACTTCTTACTCCTGACCTGTCCTACTGACACAGGAAGCTTGACTTTGCTTGTGAAGGAAGCCCAAGCTTGTGTCACACAAGAGTTTTAATATTGTACCCTGAACCTTGAAAATGCCCAGTGTCAACTGTACTGGTTTTTGAGATCAGAATTCCAAACTTTCCTGAGCATTATTTATTGAGCATCTCCGGTTAGTGTGCCGTGTGTTCAGATGGAATGCGTTGCATGTGCGTGATAACAGTTATATTAGTAAAGTCATTGAAAATAAAGACGCTCTTTGTTCCCAGGGTAAATACCAGCCTCTAGCCTGGGACACAGAAGCTGCTTTTAATCCTCCAAGTGGGATGTTTTCAGCTTCCGACAAACGTTGCCATCGCGTTGTCCACAGGGACACTAACATCCCTCGTTCCGCGACTCCTGTTCCTTCTTCTTCTTCTTCTTCCCTGTATCCTTCCTTTACTTCTTACCATTACTAGGGTTGTTGTTATTGCTTTCTGTTAGAATTTGCTCCATCCTTTCTAGTTTGGGTGTTCCTTTATTCACATAAAAACTGAGCTCAGAGGCATGAACTTGCTCAAATTCCTGCCTTCCTTCTGCCCTTGAAGCTTTACTTTTTCAATTGAAATTTTGTCAAAATGACAGGTCCACACGTGGTTGTATCCTTTATCCAGTCTTCCTCACTGGAACATCTTGCAGAACTATAGGCTTGCAGTGTTACCACCAGGATACTGACATTAATGCAACCCACTGTTCTTCAGATGTGCCTAGTTTTACTTATTCTTGTGTGTGTGTGTGTGTGTGTGTGTGTGTGTGTGCGCGCGCACGCATGTGTTCAGTTCGGGGCAATTCTATCCTGTGTATAGGTCTGTGTCTTCATCACCACAGTTAGGATACTGAGCAGTTCCATTACCTCAGGGATCCCACCTTTCTCATTAATTCACTTATTTTTTTTAGAACACTTTTGGATTTATGAAGAAATTAAGCATATGGTACGGAGACTTCCCATATGCCTCTCCCACTCCCACATCGAATTTCCTTTATGGTTAGTGTCTTATTTGTCACGGATTAATAATAAATTATGATTTATCACAATATTGATAGATTATGGAGAAGCAAAGTCCATAGTATACCCAGGTTTCTTGGGTTTGTACCTTTTGCCCTTTTTCTGCTCCAGGATCCCGTTTATATGGGTATACTCAGATACGACTCTACATTTAGGGCTCATGTCTCCTTGCGTTGCTTTTGACTGGCTATTTCTCAGACTCCCTTCTCTCTAGTGACATTTACAGGTTTAAGAAATAATGGTCAGTTTTTTTTTTTGGCAGATGCTGTCTGATGCTTTTCTCTTGATTAGACTGACCTGGGTTTTGGGAGGAAGATCATAGAGGTAAGATGTCATTTTCTTTACATCATATCAAGGGTACATACTATCAACGTGACATATCACTTTAAATATTGACCTTGGGCTGGGCATGGTGGCTCACACTTATAATCCCAGCACTTTGGGAGGTCGAGGTGAGTGGATCACCTGAGGTCAGGAATTGGAGAACAGTCTTGTCAAAATGGTGAAACCTCGTCTCTACTGAAAATACAAAAAATTAGCTCGGAATAGTAGCCTGTGTCTGTTATCCCAGCAACTCAGGAGGCTGAGGCAGGAGAATAGACTGAACCCAGGAGGCAGAGGTAGCAGTGAGCTGAGATTGCACCACTGTACTCCAGCCTGGGCAACAGAGCAAGACTCTGTCTCAGAAAAGTTGACCTTGGTGACCTGTTGAAGTAGTGTTTGTCAGGCACCATTCCTTCTCAACGTCATAGAAGTCCTAGCTAGTGTAATAAGACAAGAAAAAGAAATAAAAGATGTATAGATGGAGAAAGAAGAAATAAAGCCATCTTTGTTTACAGATGACACGATCATCTGTGTAGAAAATCCCAAAGAATTGACAACCAAAAACTCTTTTAGAGCTAATAAGTAATTACAGAAAGTTTGCAGGATACAAGGTTAACATCCAAATGTTCATTGTTTCCCTACTGGGAATGAATGATTGGAATTTGAAATTAAAAACTCAATACCATTTATATCAGGACATCAGCAATTAAATACTTAGGCATAAATCTAACAAAATATGTACAACATCTTAAGAGGAAAATTAGAAAACTCTGGTAAAAGAAATAAAAAATAAATAAATAGAGAAATATTTTATGTTCATGGATAGTACTATAAGGACACATGCACACGAATGTTCATTGCAGCACTGTTTACAAGAGCAAAGACCTGGAACCAACCCAAATGCCCATCGATGATAGACTGGACTGGGAAAATGTGGCACATATACACCATGGAATATTATGCAGCAATCAAAAACGATGAGTTCGTGTCCTTTGTAGGGACATGGATGAATCTGGAGAACATCATTCTCAGCAAATTGACACAAGAACAGAAAAGGAAACACCATATATACT
>CM052663.1:4461115-4498946 GCA_028533165.1 Leontopithecus rosalia | reverse complement strand
TGTCACTTCTTTTTAAATCCTAGCAATCAAAATCCCTGTATTTTGTGGATATTGACAAACTGATTCTCAGTTAATGTGGAGAGGCAAAAGCCACAAAATAGCTAAAATTGAAGAAGAACAAAATTGAAAGACTGGCATTACCTGACCTCAGACTTACTTTAAAGCTTCGCTTCAGGAATCAAGGTATTATGGTATTATTGGAAAGAAGAGATAAATTAATTAAACAGAATAGAAACCCCAGAAATAGACCCACATAAATATAGTCAATTCATCTTTGGCACAGGAGCAAAGGCAACACAATGAATCAATGAAAGTCTTTTCAACAAAAGCTGCTGACACAATTGGATATTTCCTTGCAATGAAGCAATCAATAAATCTAGACACAGACCTCTTTGACATTTCTCAAAATCTGTAAAACGCAATTTTGGTAGTGAACCTTAAGGCAAACTAGGGGGACTAGTAGTGAACTTGGGGGACACTGATGTGTCATTGTAGGTTGATGATTTATAAAAACTGTGACACTCTGGTGGAGGATGGTGATTGCCTGGGGGGCTGTTATATGCTCTTGTTCTACAATAAACCCCAGGCAATTGCCTAGATAACACCATCTGTAGATGCTATTCCAACTTGTTGAAAATCTCTAGCAAATGGGGCTCATGACTTACTGAGACACCATATTCTATCCTTGGCTCACTCTTAATCGTTACAAAGTTTCTATGTGTATATGTTTTCCTTTTGGTGTGCCCACTAAATCAAAACAGAGCAAAGAATACCCCTCCTTCATGAGAAAGTCCTTCAAATGGCTCAGGTAGAGATCATAGTCTATCTCACTTCTCTCTTTTTCCAAGTCTTCTATTTTCCAGCTAAAATAAAACACCCAAAGCACCAACAAACTTATCTTCTGGTTCTTTCTACGGTTCCTTTTATGAAGTGATTTCAAGTTCTCCCCCCAGCTGACATCTAATCCCAATTACCTCAATTTCCTGGTGCCTTAGTCCTAATTCACCCTCTTGGCCTACACTGCGTTTATTTCAGCTTGACCCAAGACCACACTGCTATTTTGTTACACTCATACAATAGCATTCATTTAAGAACTATTTACTGAGCAGCTACTTTGCTGAGAGACGGTCAAGGCCTCAAACCCGGCAGAGGTTTTAGGGATCCCATAAGGTGTTTTCCACCATGTATTAGGAAGAAAATGGTAACAGATGTCCTCATAACACAAAAAACCAGAAGGACCACATGGGTCAGGAAGACACAAAATGTCTTATGATGCAAAGGCTTTCTGAATCAATCTTGACCGGTAGATACGGCTTGGAAATATCCAAGGAGGAGGTACATGGCTCAGCTGGTTGATACTCAATTTCTACTCGACCCTTAACCTGTTTTATCAGGAACTGAAGCTGGGCTTCCTGTCCCTATTTACACATTAGCAACATTGTTTTCTGTTCTTTCTTTTAACTTTTAACCAAATGTAAAGTATTGTAAATCTCTGTTAAGCTATGATGATTTAATGAAGCCCACCACTCTAGACACTTGGGATTTCTTGATGTCCTCACCTTGCTATCCAGCTTGCTTCCTTCCCTACCCAGCTTCTGGTCACCCAGCAGTTTAATATGTTTTCCTTCCTCTCCTTCCTCCAGGTCGATTAGGAAAAGAGTGGCCTAGCCTGAGTTGAAAACAGGCCTGGGCTCACCCTGGAAGCTGACCTCCACAGGACCCTTGATCACTTTATCACTGTTTGCCTCCCACATTCTTCAACTCACAGCCACCCTCTCTCCCAAAGAACAAGAGGAGACCCCGTCAGATACCTTCTTGGAAACCTGACCTGTTTGCTATGTATCCCTGATTTGCCAGCTGCAAGTATGACAACAAAGGAAATCAGGCTTGTGGGCATAGCTGCTTGTTCTTCATAAACCCGTGGTGATCACTGTCTTCTTTCTAGGCACTTGGACGGCATCCCAGTTTGCTTTTCTAAGTTCTGCTGCAGGCTTCCATGTCTGTGGTCAAACTGGAGACTCACTTTCCCGTTCCTGCTCTTGGTCTCAGCGTTCTAGCATTTTCCCCTCTCTACATGCCTCTGTGATGACCCGCAGTGGAGCCGTGGTCCTGGCCACCCACGTGTTCAACAAGTGTAGACAGTTGATCTACTTGTGTATATGATTTGTTTTGGCCAAGAGGCTTAAACTCCGATTGAGAAAAGTTAGAAGCAAATCACATTTTTCTTATGATCTTGTTGGGCTTAGATTTCCTCTTAACAATATTAGTTTTGCCCTTTCTGTCTAAAATGATTTAGTTTGATGGAGAAGACTGAATTAACATAAAAATTGAGTATTGGTTTCTGTTTATCATTCATCAGCATTTCCCTCACTGACTTCTGGCAGGAGATCTATCTTTTCAGTTCCCTTTGATTCTTTGAGGATGGCGTATGATAGTTTAAGTGGGTGAGAACACGGCTTTGAAGTGTGCACCTGGACTAGATGTCCACTGCCATTGAGCAGTGTCTTGGCTTTTCCAGGTTTCTATCTTCCGCCCTAAAAGAATGTGGATTAGAATGCTGTGCCATCAAGTCACTATAGAAATTAGAAGAAATTAAAATTCTGTTTCTCATAGACACCCCGTAAGTGCCAGTTCATAAGCTGATTTTATTCATGTATTTGTTTAAGTTTCCAAGTTTTGTTTCCTTGGTGTTTTCACACCTTCAACATGAATATTGTATGTTCTGTCACTCTCTTGCCTGGATCCTTCCTCCGTCTTTCCATTTGTGGGCATGCTTTTCCTTAAATGCAAAGGATCAATTAAGACAAAATGAATAAATAGCATAGTGTTTAGTTAAAAAAAAAGTCAGATACAAAATAACACATTTGTGGGATTTCATTTATAGAACATCCATCAACAAGCTAAATTAAATGGAGCGTTTAGATGCACAATTATGTATGAGAATTATTCAGAGTAGCAGGTGAGTGACCCTCAGCACTCACAAGTGAGATCCTTCAGAGGAGGGGAAGAGTGGAGGTGGGCAGGCTACAGGGGCTTGGGAGTTGTTAGACCTGGGCAGTGAACGTGGTGTGATCCTGTTACAATGACAGTGTATGCCATCTATCCATATTGTACGGATGTTTGTTTATATGTCTTGTGCTTCACAATAATCTTCTTTAAAAAAGGTTATTGAAAGTTAATTTAAATATGTCTAATATGTGAAGACGGGAGCAATGAGCAGACTTTTTTTTTTTTTTTACAAACTTTGAAAATGCTCATTAGGCTTGATTATTCTTAACTTTTGTTTTAAGCTATGAAGGACTAAAATGATGAGTGTCTTTGCCCTGCCTTGAAGTAGCCTTTATCATTGAAGCTGGGGCCTTCTCTTGTGACTTCTGTCTTCAATCTGGCAATGCCTGTCTGATTTCAATGCAAGTGTGCCCCAGTGTCAGGTTGGGTTGTATTCCTGGAGGTTTTGTGGATGCCTCACTGGGGAAACTCCTGTGCCCCCACCCTGTCCTGTGTGCCTTCTCCACGCCATCCCAGGCAGCTCCAGCCCTCCACTCTCCCTGACAAGGCAGCCCCTCAGTCTAGTAAAGCAGGGTTGGGTCTCACACAATTGTGGACAAGAAAAAAATCCAATGCACTGCTTAAAATCTGTGACTTTTTTCCATTCCTCTCATCTTTGGACTTAATTTCACAGGTGAATAAAATTCCATAGGACCCAAGGCATGTCTACAATAACGAAGGAAAGGAGTGTGAATATTTTTCAAATCGCACATTACAAAGAATGTACCAGTTGTCCAGCAAAACAAAATTATTTTGCATGTACAGTACACCTATGTGCTCAAAGCTTAGAGGAGAAACAAACTTCTGGTCCTGACAGGAACCGCAAGAGGTAAACTTCCGGTCCTGCTGTGAACCTGTTTATCTTTGTTCTCCCCTACTCAGTACACCTGTAAACTCTGGAAATAACCAAAGGAAAACAGTGGAAGGCGGCAAAAGAAAGGGGAACAGGCTTGGGAAAAATGTGAGAGCAGGATGTCTACAGCTCCTTTATCGGCAGAAGGGAGCCCAGACCCTGGGCTTCTGCACCTCCACTTACAGCAAATGGCAGCTGCCATGGGCCATTGCGCCCTGGAGGGAACCCGGGATCTCTCACAGCACCACGAACAAGGGTTTCCTTGTGGGGCCCGGGGGTGCAGCAGCTCCTTCATTCCCTCTCCACCCAGAAATACAGGCAGGAGGATCTCAACAAGGCCCAGGCCAGGGAAGCCTCTCCCTCCCCGCAAGCCCGAGACTCCTTGACCCACAAGGGCGCACTGGAGTGGGCTGACGTGATCAACCTGACGGTCCTGGCCACAGCCAGTAGGCTTTGTGTCCCACAGCCTGAGACTTGCCTCCTGGCTTCAAGAGACACCAGCAGACCCACACAAGTATGTCGAACTGAGTTTCTAACAATCTTAATTTTTCACAGCAGTTTCAGTTTCACAGGAAAATTGAGATGAAGGCACAGAGTTCCCATATACTGCCTGCCTTGTGGCCTGCACAGCCTCCTCCACTATCAGCCTCGCCCTCCAGAGTGGAGGGGCCTCCACTGACACATCATCCTCACGAGGAGTCCATTGTTTACATTTGGGTTGCCTCTCGGTGTTGTATATTCCGTGTTTGGACAAATTATGATGACATAGACTTGTCATTACAGTGTCAGACATTGACGACCATGACAGCAAAGGAAATCAGAGTTGCTGGCATTGCTGCTTGTTCTTCAGAAACCCCCCAATCACTGTCTCCTTTCTGGCGTCATATCTGAAAAGTCATTGCCAGATTGACAGTTACCTATCTTTTTCCCTATTGTCTTCTGGAAATGTCATAGTTTTATGTTTTACATTTACAGTTAGCTCTATTTTGAGCTAATTTTTGTGATGAGTGTAAGATCCGTGTCTAGATTTTTCATTACTTTTTTTTGCATGTGATTGTCCAGTTAATCAGCACGACTTTGTTAAAGGACTACCTTTGCTCCACTTATCCCCTTTGCTCCTTTGTCTAAAATCAGGTGACTATTTACGGAGTTTATCTCTGGGCTCTCTCTTTCTGTTCCATTATCCATTTGTCTGTTCCTTCGCTAATACCACACCATCTTGATGACTGTAGCTTGATTACAAGTCTTGAAGTCGAATTCTGGTAGTCCTCCAAAGTTGTTCTCCTTCAACACTGAGTTGACTATTCAGGGTCTTTTGCCTCTCCATATAAACTATATATTCAGTTTGTTTATATCCACAAAATAACTTGCTGAGATTATTTTTTGATTGCGATTGTGTTTGGCACAACACAAAAAATAAATGTTGCCCACAAATTCTATATCTACCAAAACTTTCCTGCAAGAATGAAGGAGAAATCACGACGTATTTAGAGGAGGTAAAACTGGGAGAATGTTACCAACAGACCTATCTTAAAAGAATGGCTCTAGAAAGTTCTCTAAATAAAAAGAGAGTGCTAGAAGAAGGAATCTTGGGATACGAGAAAGGAAGACAGAACAGAGTGAGAGGAGAAACATTAAGAAATACAATGTACTTTCCCTCTTATCTTGAGTTTTCTAAACTATTTTGATGGTTGAAGCAAAAAATTTAATATTGTCTGATGTAATTCTAAATTTATGTGGAGAAAGTATGTAAGGAATGTAGAAATAAGGAACAGTAAATGCAAGTAAAGTGAAATAAGGTTTCTGTTTATTAATAAACTGGTAATATGATGACAGCAGTAAGTTGTGATGTCATACAATGTAATAAAAAGAAGAACTATTTTAAAAAGCTATGTAAAGAGACATACTCAAAACCACTACAGATAAATCAAAACTGATTTCTAAAAAAGTTCAAGTCATCCTCAGGAAGGCAGGGAAAAAAAAACCAAAAAGCAGACAAGCAAAATATGAGAACACACAGAAAAGAAAAAATAAAATGTCAGCTTTAGGTTTTAATCTAATAACAATTGCATTGCAGGTAATTGGCCTATATACTAATTAAAAAAACAGAAATTGGCCTGCAAATTTAAAAACATGACCTACATATATGTTGTATACCAAAAATTCACTTCAAATATAATATAGGCAGGTTGAAAGTAAAATGATAGAAAGGATATATCATGAAAATATCAATCAAAGGAAATGAAAAACAGCTATATTAATATTAGATAAAGCAGACTTCAGAGCAAGAAAATTATCAGAGGCAGAGAGGATTATTATAATATGACAAAAAAAGGCAATCTGCCACGAATACTTGCCAATCTTAGTTGAATATACACCAAACAACAGAGACATAAAAACTGTGAAGCAAAAATTGATAGAACCAAAGGGAGAAACAGGCAAATTCACAATTATAGTTGCAGATTTTGACATTCCTTTCTCAACTAAACAGAAAATCAGCAAGGACATAGAACAATTCAAAACAGGCTCTAATCAACATTTTACGGAGCAACAGCAGAATACTCATATTTATTTTTCTCAAGCACCCATGGAGCATTTGTCAAAATATTTTGGTCATGAAGGAAGAATCTAAATAATTATAAAAATGCTGAAATGATACAGAATATGTTTACAACCACAATGGAATCAAAATAGAAATAAATAATGGAATGATAATGGAAATATCTAGGCACTTGAAAACAAACAACATGCTTTTTAATAATTCATAGGCCAAAAAAGTCTAAAATAAAGTAAAATATACATTTAACTGAGGAAAAATGAAGCTACAGCATATAAAAAATGTTTGAACCAGCTAAAGCAGTGGTGAGAGGAAAATTCATAGCACTAGATGCTTACATTAGAAATTGAAAAGTCTTAGATTAACAACCTAAGATCCCATCTCAATGATCTAGAAAGGAAGAGCAAAATAAACTCAAAGCAAGAATGAGGAACATAAGAGAGATAAAAGCAGAAATTAATAACATTTAAACAGAAAAAAAATCGTCAAGTAAACAAAAAGCTGGTTCCTTGAAAATATCAGTAAAATTGACAAATCTCTAGCAAGACTGACAAAGCAAAAAGAAGACATAAGTTGCCAATGCTGATATTCATTCTTGAGAATAATATAGGGGCTACTACTTCAGACCCTGCAGTCATTAAAAGGATAATAAAGGAATAGTCAAACGACTCAGTACATATACAATTGACAATTTCAACAACATGTACCAATTCCTTGAGGGCCACAAACTACCACAACTCAATAGACATGAAATAAATATTTGACTAGTCCTATGACTACTGAGGAAATTCAATTGGCAGATATAACATCTCTCAAAACAGAAATCTCCAGGCCCATCCAGATATCTTGAGAATTCTACGAAAAAAAGAATGAATGACAGATTCCAAGGGAACACCTTAGAGAAGGAATGAACATTTCCCAGTTCACTTTTTGAAACTAGTACTATATAACCCTAATACAAAAAAAAACAGACGCAGGCAGTACCAACAAAGAAAACTAATGACCAATATCCTCGAGATAATATTATTCTGTTCACTTAAAAGATAAAGAATTTGACTCTCAGAGGATTTGCTAATATTTTTGTAGAATAAGGGCTTGAATTGACGACCTCTGAATTGTGGTGAGTAGCAACCCCCTTCCCACCTTCACTTTCCCTCATTATGGACTGTTTTTCTTTCCACTTCTCATTGCTCTTCTTTCTGTAAATATTCTTCTTCTTCCTCATTATTATTATTATTTTTGAGTTGGTGCTTCACTCTTGTTGCCCAGGCTGGAGTGCAATGGTGTGATCTTGGCTCACTGCAACCTCTGCCTCCCAGGTTCAAGCAATTCTCCTGCCTCAGCCTTCTGAGTAGCTGAGATTATAGGCACACATCACTATGCCCAGATGATTTTTGTATTTTTAGTAGAAATGGAGTTTACCCTGTTGGTCAGGCTGGTCTTGAACTCCTGACCTCAGGTGATCTGTCCACCTCGGCATCCCAAAGTGCTGGGGTTACAGGCGTGAGCCACTGTGCCCAGCCTCTCTAAATATTCTTCTATCTACTGAATGTAAATCCCAGCATTACTACTTAGAAGTTAAGCTTGGTCAAGTCACTTATTTTTCAGAACTTTAGTTTTTTCATCTGTTAAAGTGGGTAGTGATAGTACCAATCTCGTGAGGTTGTTGGAAATATTAGATATGCAAATACATGAAAACTGCTTGACAAAGTATCGGTCACGGTGCTGAGAATTCATCATTATTATCATAACTACTTTTTATTAAATACGCTTAGTTGGTATTTCTCGAGGGTTGCTCTGTTGTTTGCAGTGAGTTAAATGAATCTATCTTCGTGAGTTTATTTCTCAGTAAGATGGGAAAGCCTGTGACTTGCACAGATGTCTGGTGGTAGAGGGAAAACGTTTCAGATCCTAAGTGTGGCCATGGCCCCAGGAACCTATCCAGTGCTTTGGGGCTTTGTGGATTAACGAGGAGTGTGGGTGCACTTTGGGGTTACTGTGCTGGAGCAGATTCCTCCCTACGGTATTCTCTGGGAACCTGGCTTTTAAACATTATACTGGCCTGTAGTTAATGTGGCATGGGGAAAAGAGAGGAGAATAGAAGGAGGAGGAGGAAGAAATGGAGGCAAAAGAGAACGAAATGGGAGGCAAATGTGTATTTAAAACTTTAGAGAGAGGGCATACAATTTGGGATAAAATCCAGACATCAGCTAAAGTTGAAGAGACCAAAAATATAAATTATAGCTTTAATTCAGGCTATGGAGCATCACGCAGGTGAAAGACATTTGTTGACTGTAATATCATGAAGCTGAACTGTTGAATAGAACCAATCTGGCTGTCTTGAGCTTTTGGTTAGTGAATGGGTCTGTCTTTGCTTTAAATATTCAGTGTTCCTTATTCTCATCAGTTATAAAGTCTTTCAAAACATGATTCCTTAAGGCAAACATCTGGAGCTTAATTGAGCCATATTATTTCAGCTCTTCCATTGTCTTCAATCGTATCTGGTAGAATATGTTCTCCTGTCTATGTTAGAGAAGCAAGAAATCTAGTAACTGAAGCTTTTTAATTTCATAGGATGGTATATTTCTGGTTTAAGATAGCGTGATGTAACAGAAAGCGTACTGGGTACGCAGCTCTGCAGGTTGTAGGGTGAGTCACGTCTCCAGGGTGGAATGGGGATGGCAACAGTTGTCCGGTGTGTGCCCCAGGCCTTGTGTTGCGCAGATCTTATCAAATGGGATGTACATGAGAACATGCTTTGTAAACTGTTCGGCAATTTACATTGTTGTTCTGATCATTAGATAGAGACAATGTTGAATATTGAATGAAAGTGATGAAATACGTTTTGCCATTTGTTTTCAGTTTCACCTCTATATTGCTGAAGGTCACACAGTGGTTTTTCTTGTTGAAGAGAACTGAAACCATTATTTTCTCCTATATATGTCTAGGGAATTAAATATGACATTAGTCTCAAGTATCTTTATTTTTTAAATTTATTTCATTTTTATTTAATTCTTTTATTTACTAAATTTTTTTTCTATAGAGACAGGGTTTCTCTGTGTTTGCCAGGCTAGTCTCGAACTCCTGGGCTCAAGTGATCCACCCATCTTGTCCTCCCAGAGCACTGGGATTACAGGCGTGAGCCACTGCACCCGGCCTCCCCATTGTCTTTATATACTTACTATGTTTCAGATATAATTTTTAACTCTAATTTTACATCTTTAGAAAATGTTTTTAGACTAGCATTTCTTCAGTTCCAAACATTTGAATGACATACTTCTACTTCAGTCCTGTTGGAATCGTGTGTTTGCACATGCACACATGCACACAAGTGGAGAATCCTTTGAATTCCATAGATTGCAACCAGGATTCGGGGTTGAGACGACACCAGGTCTATATTACCCGGGCAAAATGAACTGCTGGCTCTGACAATGGAAAGATTGGCTTTTAAAGAGAGAAACTTCAAAAGACAGATATTCCCCTTTATACGAATCGTGTGGAATATTAGTAGGTGAGGGGTAAATGGAAAGAGATTGCAGAGCTAGTGTACTCACAGAGTCTGGCTAGAAAAAGAGCTACTTAGGTCATATTTATGTGAAGTTAAATTAGCTTATCCCCCAAAACTCACCCAGGCGCGCGCGTGCGCGCGCGCACACACACACACACACACACACACACACATATTTGTATTCCTGACAAACGCTTACATTCCATAAGGTTTCTTATCAAATACTTATTTCTCTAGACTTTGTAATTATTAATTTGTATCAGCTACAATGGATTATACAAACTGGATTCTTGTAACAGATTGTCTCTTCGTGGTAAGGTCGAATGAGGATAGCTTCATAAGTATTATTATAGGCTTGTTATAATATTTCCATTTATTATTATATTATCAATTATTGACATATGAGGAAAAACAAAGCGGAGGGAAATACTTTTCCTTTTGAAATTTAGTCTAGCATGAGGGTTGTAGTGGAAAGAACCATTTTCAGTAACTGCCTCCCCATCAACCAGCTGTGTAACTTACTGCAAATCCTCTGACTGTGCGTTTCAGACAGTGGCTGCTGGAATGCATGGGGCTTGCCATAAGGATGGAAGGGGACATGCAGCAGTTATGATTGTTGTTACTACCACCGTGAGGTTTCAAATTAGTTTGTTTTTCACCTATTCGTACAGCAACCAATGTCAGTAAACCATCTGATTTCCTATGTGTCCTTTGTTGATATTACTGACCTTGAAGTTTCAGCATTTTTACCTAATTCATCTGTGCTTTTACCTGATTTTATTCTAGCTTTTAGTAGATTTGTAAGTTTCATTTCAGGTATAGCTTGCATATTCTTGGCCTTTTCAGTTTAACTGTGCATTTAATTGCTGTCTTATTGGAAACAGAAAAATCAGCTGGGGAATGGTAAAGTGTATTGGTCAAACAGTTCAGAGACTGACTTTCTGCTGCGTTACTCTGCTATAATTTCATATTTTCTCAAGACAAATAATACTTCCATTTTATAGACTATTAATAAGAGAAAATATGCTTCCCACTCTGCCACTTTCACTCACTCTCTTGAGTAGGCTATGGCTTGCAGCCATGTCGAGCTGTCCATCACTTTTCTATGAATGTTCACAGGTGGAAGTTGAGATCTGTCCGCATTTGGGGGAAATTCATCAGATCCATCAAGGGACCAGGAGCAAGTGGGGGAGGTGAGGATCTGATATCCCTTCTTTTTGTTAGGGAATGTAATTTCTTATGATGCCTAATGCTACATGTCCATCCTGACCCAATTTCAATTTTGCTGTTTGTGTAAAAGAAGAAAAATAACTGTAACAAGTCCATAAGGCTAACAAAAAGGAGGCTGTGAGCTTTGGCAGAAATGTGGGTTTACTTTTTCCTTTAACCCCAGTCTAAGGGAATGATGAAGAATGCAGTGTACCGTTTCCAGAGAGGAATTGTAACCAGTCAGCTGCTAGTTTGAAAGAGCTGAGTAAGTTTGACACGTTTATGGAGAGTGATATGCCTCCCTGAGACAGTTTCTCAATGAATGAGTCAAAGTAAACACCCGACACCTAGAACCCGGCACATATCTGCAGCTGATGCATTTTTGTTCCATGAATGATGCTTATTTACTGAGCGTTAGAAACTGGGGTACAAAGATGAAGGAAAGTTGGTCCCTTCTTGTGTGACTTCAAGGAAAACGCAGGTAACCAGAGTGGAGGTAGAGTACAGGGCCACAGTCATGCTGATCGTCTCCAAGAACCTTGTACATTTATGAGGAATGTAATTCTAATACAGTTTGCCTGAGAGTTGAATTACTGAGCAATGGTCTGAGATCTTCAGATTTTACAACACTAGATTTCTAACATGGCAGGGACTGTTGATTGGCCCACTCAGTCGTCCATCTGGAAGTCCTTCCCCTCAGACACAGTCCATGGATACTTCTTCCAGAAAACCTGTGGTTTCCTGAGGAAAAAAGAGATTTGGCTGCATGGCCCATAACCCTCTCCCCAGTTCCCTTTGTGCTTTCACTTGCTGGAATAAGGAAGTGGCTGGGGGTGCAGAAGTCATCTTGATACCAGAGAAAGAAAGGTCAATGTGCTTGTGATAGCAGAGAAGGGAAAACAGAAAGAGCGCTGTTCTGATGGCAATGGTGTTGTTGAAATGGCCCCGGACAGGCCAACTAGATGATTTTGCATGAGAAAGAAATTCACATTGGATTAAGCCAGCCTCCCTTGGGATTTTCTTCCTCACAGCTGAACACACTCTGAATGGGCGCAGAGGCCCTGCACGATAGTCCTTGTCTTCGTGCCCATTTCACTCCTTCTGCACTCCATTCTGCAGGGTGAGGCTGTGCATCGACTCTGTTCCCAGTGTAGACGATGTGATCTGTGCAGGGACCCTGCCCATGGCGCCTGGTGGCCCTGGCAGCCATGCTGGCCTTTTTCTGCACTTCTCTCTGGGCCCATCCCTAAGTCTTCACAACGGTTCTCTGTGTATCTGGAATGATTTCTTACTTCCCGCCTCACCCCTGACCCCTCCCTTCCCCACTCCGAGTCTCAGTTTAAATTCACTTCTCAGGGAAGCTATCCTCAGACCTCCAAGCCAAGTGAGGAACCTCTGGTCTACACTTTCACAGCACCCTTTATTTTCCTCAAAACACTCATCATAGGTGTAAATAAATAAATCTTTGAGTCATTAAAAAAGTGATGTGGGGTGCGGAAGCTCACTCCTATAATCCCAGCACTTTTGGAGGCCAAGGCAGATGGATCACTTGAGGTCAGGTGTTCGAGACCAGCCTGGCCAACATGGTGAAACCCCATCTCTACTAAAAATACAAAAAAAAAAATTAGCTAGGTGTGGTGGCGCATGCCTGTAGTCCCAGCTACTCGGGAGGCTGAGGCAGGAGAATTGCTTGAACCCTGGAGGCAGGGGTTGCAGTGAGCCGAGTTCGTAACATTGCACTCCATCCTGGCACCTGGTAACGAAGTGAGACTCTGTCAAAAGAAAAGAAAAGAAAAGAAAAGAAAAGAAAAGAAAAGAAAAGAAAATAGAAAAATCAGCCAGGCGTGGTGGTACATGCCTATAATTCCAGCTACTGAGGAGGCTGAGGTGGGAGGATTGCTTTAACCGTGGAGGTGGAGGTTTCAGTGAGCTGAGATCACACTCCACTCTAGGTGACAGGGTGAGAGTTGTCTCAAAAAAAAAAAAAGTGATGCTTTCCCTCCTGCTTGATTACAAGTGACTAGGCCCCTATCTTTTTGTTCAGTGGGTTTGTGCCTACACCTGGCAAAGTGCACGGCACATGATAGGAACATGATAAATACTTGTTGGATGAATACACAAAAGAAGGAATGGATTAATTCATTTGTAATGAGAACAGTTATGTACTCCTGCAATGATGGAGGATTATGGGGTAGACTAAGAGCCAGGAGGCCACCGTGATTCATGAAGGCTGCAGAGTTCTCCGTCTGTTCTCCAGCAGGGTGGTGACCTCCCCAAAAGGCGGCCACCTGGGTGTGTCCAGACAGAGCGGCTCTGACCAGCCAGAGAGGAGCGTCGATGGTCACAACTCGGGCGGCCACTGCGTTCTCATGAGCTGCGTTGCTTCCCACTTCTTTGCTGCTGCTTCTTTTCCGAAGACAAGTGACAGACAGCCCTTCCAGGAGCTGGGAGGTCTTGGGCTCTGACAGCCTGGAGAGGAGAGCTCAGGGCTACTCAGCCCTGACTAGCACGATTCACCAGCTCAGCACTATTTATTTTAACCTTTAGGGGAAAACGGGATACGATGAGACCTAAAGAAACATTATTTCCCAAAGGTGGATTTCATTTCATTAACCATTTATAAGTCTCAAACAATAAAATATGACTATGTGGGGACTGGTATTGTATTTCAACGACTTTTCCAGCTGTTGTGCTGTTGCACACATTCTGGAGCCTTCTTTCCTCCAGCTGAAAGCCAACTGCTCCCTCACAGCAGCGGGGACACAGGCAGTGCTGGCTGTTCTGGGCGGGCAGCCTGTGCACAGAGACACATTCACACACCAGGTGAGGGTCGGACCTGCTGCCGGGTGTGAGGAGAACCAGTCATCTTCTCTTTTTTCTTGAGATTGATTAACTCAGGCTTCTGCAAGCCCATAAAAAGTAAGTCTGGACTCGGTGCTAATGTGACCACTGTTGTCGGCAGGTGCTGTGACTCCAGACAGGCATGTGTCCACTCAGCATGGAAGGGGAAGTCATGCTTTCCTCAGCTGTGTCTGCACTGAGACTGCCCCAGGTCTGTCACTACTGCTGAGGGCGCCTGGAAGTGCCCAGACACACATTCAGGGGACATGGCACATCCCGTGTCTGGCATGTGAGCTGTGGGGAATCTCACCATTAAGATAAAGCCATGGCCAGGCTCACTGGCTCACACCTGTAATTCCAGCACTTTGGGAGGCCAAGGCGGGCATCACTTGAGGTCAGGAGTTTGAGGTCAGTCTGGCCAACATGGTGAACCCCATCTCTATTAACAATACAAAAGTTAGCTGGGTGTGGTGGCACACACCTGTAACCCAGCTGCTTGAGAGGCTGAGGCAGGAGAATTGCTTGAACCCGGGAAGTGGAGTTTGCAGTGAGCCGAGATTGCGCCACTGCACTCCAGCCTGGCAATAGAGTGAGACTCCGTCTCAAAAATAAAAAAAAATGTTAAAGCCACGTGTTTACTCTTTATCAAAGATGCCAAAGAGTATAGCCTCTGATTGCATGTTTTTTTTTAAAAAAAAACTAGAGTATAGACATAGTGCTTAGTATTACGTCAGCAAATTCAATGTTTTCATACATTTTGCTCTAAATTGGAAACTGGGGCAGTCCCCTGAAGTGTATGTATTTTATTTGAAAATAATCCTAACCCCTGTATTTAATTCTTCTCCTCGCTCATCCTTGCTCCTTATTCCTCTGCCCAGCAAGGCTTATTTCTGCATTTCCCCCTTTCTTGCCTTTCTCCATAGAGTATCAGGCCAGCTTCTCCTTCCCCGTCAGCCTCTCCATGTGAGTTTCTCGTAGGCAGCTTCTCAGTGAACACAGGAAGGCCCAGACCCCGCTCTGGGGGCTCCGAGGACCCTGGTGTGCACAGGCAGGTTGGTGCCCAACACTCTACAACATTTACATATGCTTATTTTCACAGGACATCAAATACCCAGTAGTTTTGCATTTGGGTCTGAGCCATGGCTCTAACGTTCAAGATTAGACACTGTGACAAAAAGAGAGAATTCTGGGGGAAACAGACTCCTGGTTTCTAAGCAGATGGAGTGAACAGCTGACTGGGGAGCTCAAGCCTGAAGCAGGTGGCAGATTCTCTCGGCAGCACCAAATCACCCTGTCAGGCGGTCCAGCCAGGGCAGCTCAGGAGTGGGCCACAGAGCAGGACGTGCCAGGACGTCCAGAGTGTGGGCGGAAGCTGCTTCCCAGTGGAGCCGGGCCGGAGGAGACTGCCAGACAGAGAGGCGGATGAGTCACCCTGAAAGCGATCCCGGCAGTGACCTAGTGGGAGAGGAGAGAACAGAAGGGGCAGTCAGGAACCGACAGGTGGGCTGTGCAGCGGGAAGGGGTCATGGACCCACAGCAGGTGGCAGGGCAGATGGGTGAGATGAAGGGAGGTGTGATAGTGGGGGGCACCCGCCTGGGTGTGGGGGGTGCAAGTTAGTGGGTGGCTGTGGGACAGGGGGCATGGAGCAGGGCACCAGCAGGGTGGTGGGTTGAAGGAACATGGGGCAGGCAGGCAGGACACCAGCCAGGGGGATGGGCAGGCGGGAGCCCTTCTGACCCGCTGTGGCTGCACGTGCTGTTTGGAGCACACACAGGTCAGAGGTGCCAAGGTGCAACCTGTTCTTTCAGGTTATTGATCTGTTTTGAAAGGAAATGGCTTGGGATGGCTGCAACCGTATTCCCTTTTAAATGAACAGCTTTGGACTCTTTGTTTGTGTGATTTCAAAGTGCTAAAGGGAGCCAAAGAGGACCAAATTATTCCACAGAATTGTAGCAGCCCAGTTGTTAAGGACAAAACGAAGCTCGGTTTCCCTTACTGAGGTGTTTTGAGTGGAATGAAACGCTTCATTTAGCATTTAATGAGACGATAGTGGCAGAGATAAACATGCCATGATAGGGTGGAAAGATCACCCGGTCGGAGCCGGATTCCTGGAGGTGATCCGAGCTCTGGGGACATGCTGCTGAGCTGGCCAGTCACCACCCCTGTCTGGTACCCAAATCTGTCTGGGCTGCATGCCGCTGCGATGGCCGCAGGGGTGCATCTGGGAAGAAGGCGGTGTTCTCGGTGGGTGCTCCGCTCACTCGGAGGGCTGGGCCCGGGCCTTGCAGCCACCCGGTCCTGAGTGGTGCTTTCTGCCTCAGCATAAGAGCCGCTTTCCTTATTGTGCGGGGAAGAGCCAGTCTAAGGAATAGTCCCTACATTTGTACAATGCCTGCCACCTGCTCTGTGCATCCTGACTTAGGTTCTTCTTCGGTCTTGATGCTTAGTCCGGGAGAGAGGAGGCACTGGTGTTAGCGGAGGCACTTTCCAGGTGCAGACTCTTTGGCACAGAGGAGGCAGCTGGGAGGCTGGGCCCAGGTCAGGCCTGGCTCTCAGTCCAGACCCCCCTTCTTCTGCTCCGCTGTCACCTGCACATGTTAGTGCACTGCCCCTCAGCTAGCCTCGATGTGACAGGAGGGCCTTGTACCCTGGAGGGAGGAGCAATGGAGTCACGAAGGCAGGAAAGCTGGCCCTGGACTCTGGGAGGAGAAAGGGCTGCAGGGAGATAGGAAAAAGGGGAACAAACATTTGCCAAAAGTCTCTGTTCTTGGTGTTTTCTGTACAAAGTATTTAGTCCCACAAAGTCCAGTGAGTTTGTGTTAGTCCCGTTCCATGTGTGTGGAAACGGAGGCCCGGTGCACAGGGTGGGCAGAGCTGGGGCTCCAGCATCAGGCCTCTCTGCTGATGGGACTGGCGGACACTCCAGGCCAGAGCAGAATAGGCAGTTTTCAGAGGAAGATGCCCACCTTGGTGACTAGCAGGGGCTGGAGTTGGGGATGTCAGAAATAGCATCCAGCAACCAGAGACATCCAGGGAGCTCTGAGCACAGGCACAGAGGACACGCAGGCGCTGCAGGGCATGGTGTGAGGACACAGCCCCAGGGCCGAGCCGAGGTGGAGAACAGCGCAGAGGACTGGCAGGGAGGAGCACTGACCCGTTAGCTGTGGTGCCAGTCCAGGGATGGCCTTGTCCCCAGGATTCTAGGCAGTGTTTCTCTATCTTAGGCCTTTCTTTCTAATTCAAGTTTGCATTTTAAATGAAAACAGAGGCAATCACCTCCAAAATGCACTCTTAAAGATGAGTGTCCTTTTGAAGCAGTATCCTTTTATTATATTCTGTACGCCGAATGTGCTTTGTTTTTGCTTGACTTACTGTGGTGAATTAGTTAAACAAAGGGAAGGAGTATCCATTTGTTTTCTTTTCTTGCACAAGGCAGGGGTTTATATTTAGGAAGTAGAACTTCAATCATGCAGTTTTGCATGACTTGATCCAAGTCAGTATCATAATTAGGTTTGTGGAATATTAAAGAAGGCAAGAGAAAGACGGGAAGAAGATGGTACAGCCTTTGAAAAGCTGTGCCCCCGGCAGACGTGGAGTCTTGAGTTGCACTTTGCATTGTGGTGTGGACCTCAAGGTGTCACATTTGTCGCTGAGCCACACAGAAAGTGTCATGAAAATGGTTTCTTCCTTCCACTGTGGCTTCTGGCCAGTTACCCAGTTGTTAATCACATGTTCGACCATGATCATTAATGTCTGAAAAGCAGTTTTTCAACTTACAACTCCTTGTCAATAAGTTCACGGGAGGAGGTTTGATGGGACGCATCTGAGTTTGTTTCAAAGGTCCCCACCCTCTTCTGTCACTTCTGTTCCAGGTCGATTTCCTTTCCCTAAAGCCTTCTTCTCCTTGTCTCCTCTTCTGAGTTTTCAGAGCCCTGAACTTCTCAATGATGCATCTTTGTTTTCTGGGTTTTACAAAGCACAATGACAGAATATTCAAGAGAAGATTCACAGAGAACAATGCCAGTAAAAACGGGAGGCGATTATTCGAAGGGACACTTAGAAACCTCCCCTGCGAGAGGTCATGGCAATTGCAGCACAACAGAGGAGCAAAGGTCTTAAGGTTTTGCCCTGGTGTGAACAGAAGCTGCCTGGGCTGAGAGACTCGCCTGAGCACTTCCAGGCCATCTGTTCAAACTTGCACCGGGGTGGGGGCGGGGGCAGGACTTGGTCAACCCTCTCATTTGTTTTGACGATTGTCTCCATGCCCATCTTTAATTATAAGAGAGTAAATCTTTAACGCTGAAAAGGTATATTAAGTAATGATCACTGTGGGAAAAATCTTATTTTTACATTTTTATATCTTTGTTTCAGAAGCTTGATTGTCAGAGTGTTAGCTCTTCAAGGAAAAAAAAAAACTTAAAACAATTTTTAAAGAAAATGAAGGCCCAGATGGAAGAGGCCCCCACCTCTTCCACCAAGGTCAGCTCATCCAGGTGCTTGTAAAAGATGCAGCTGTCTCGGTCCTTGGCTGAGAGCAAGCTAGGGCGTGGAGAACAGTGACAGACCCACCTGAAAGTCTGGCCCTGCTTCTTCATGGATGAAGGAATGTGCACCCAGGAGGCCAGGACCCCTGGTCACCTGCAGGAAGGGTTTGAGGTGGTGCCACACATTCCAGAAGGTGCTGTGTTCTGAGATGATGCCCGTGGGCCCTGGCAGGGTGGGTCCAGGACTGCAGCGGGCTGGGCTGTTTATTCTTCAGGCAGACATTCCCTGGGGGCCAGTCTGAAGAGCAGTTCGGTGAAAGTGATCAAGCTCCATTTTCAAAAACAAAACAGAAAAGTGAAGACAGACCAACGCCCAGTAAAGTCTGGTGTGACTAGGGCTGCCACTTCTGGAGCACTCTGGGAATCCAGACCAAAGACACCAGCGGCCTCCCATTTGAAGTTCAGATTGGAGCCGGAGGCGAAGCATTCTCACATGCTTTAAAGCTGGACAGGCTTCCGGTCGCCAGAGCCGGCAACTGGGCCTGAGGACGCACCGCCGGAGGCTGAGCCTCCTCTCACAGCGGAGAGGTGGTGCCCAGGTGAAGGACACACGTCCTGAGAGAAGCCCCTGGGCCCATCACTCATCACAGAGGGGATGGAGGACAGCTCATAATATTCTCTGGAGCAGTGAGAACATAGTCAATTCCCAGGTCAATCTCGATTTAAGAAATGTTCAAAATAAATGGGGCTGGAAGACTTGGAATTTGAGAATAGGACTTGAAAAGAAGTGAAAAGCAGTGAGAACAGATTTTGGTGCTTCCCAGACTTTTTTCATTGGCTGCTTACATTTAGCCTTGAAAGTAAGCAAGCTTATATAGCTGGTGCTGTTCAATCATTTCACATGAAAGTGTTAGGTATATTTTGTATAGAAATGTACATGAAAGATACTGTGACAAAGGAAAACAAGCCTACTTGAAGATTATAAAGAAAAGAAAAAGACTTGTTATTAAGATGTCCGTGGTAGTGAAAAGTGACTATTTCTTCTTGCCTGAGGCTGAGACAAGACACGTGGGGCAGTCCCACTGCATCCGCCTCACCCGCCCTCTGGTGAGCCAGGTGATGAAGTCTTCCTCCAGTGGATGCACACAGACGGTCCTCACAGCTCAGAGAGAAGGCTGCTTCTGCCCGTGCGTGACTCAGCAATCCAGGGCACCTGCCTGGGGAATAAAACGTCATCCTGGGAGTTGCTTCCATGGTGGCCTCTAGCAGAATGACACCTTCCCAGGTGCAGGACTCCACATCCCCTTTCTGAGCGCACTGGCTGAGTCGGGCGCTCTTGTCTGAATCGGGAATAGAAGCAAGATGCTGCTGACACCTGCTTTGAAGGATGCTTCCTATTTAGAGTGATCTCAGGTCTATCTGACACTCAAGGCACCCCAAGTCAAGAGGAGACGATGCCGCATGCTGAAGCAGGGTTGGGCAGGAACACGCATGCATTTCAAGTCCATGAGGGAATCTGTGAGGGAGATGAGAGGATGGACACTATGGGTCAAAACGGGATGCACCAGCATGAGGAGAAATGTAGACTGTGACCACAGGGGCAAGAGAAACACGTGGGCAGGTTGGAGAGTAGCCCCAGGTGAAACTTATTCTGGGAAAGGAGACTATAAGGGGTGACTGTCACTGACGATTCAGCTCTGAACGGAGCCCACATCTCATAGGGTTGCTTGTCATGCATCTGCGTCTCCAACAAGACATGCAAGAAATGGTGGGTGCCAGAGATGCTCAGATGTGTGACCCAGAGTCTCTGAGTTCTAATTCCGTTCCTTGAGGCCTGCAGACATGTCTTTGTCTTGCCTCTGAATCTCCTTTCTGTTTAGGAAAAGACAGAATAGCAGAGCCACTGTCAACACGGTGAGGATGGGATGTTGTTTTGTGGATTCCACCATAATGCTCACATAGCCCAGACCACTGCTTTCTATCTCCACTTCCATGGCTTCTTCTTTTTTTTTTTTTTGAGACAGAGTTTCGCTCTTGTTACCCAGGTTGGAGTGCAATGGCGCGATCTCGGCTCACCGCAACCTCCGCCTCCTGGGTTCAGGCAATTCTCCTGCCTCAGCTTCCCGAGTAGCTGGAATTACAGGCATGCGCCATCGTGCCCAGCTAATTTTTTGTATCTTTAGTAGAGACGGGGTTTCACCATGTTGACCAGGATGGTCTCGATCTCTTGACCTCGTGATCCACCCACCTCGGCCTCCCAAAGTGCTGGGATTACAGGCTTGAGCCACCACGCCCAGCCTCCATGGCTTCTTAATGACAAACTTGCTACATGGTTTTATTTCCAATATTTAAAAGCAGGTAAGACACAATACTTCTTAAATACTGTTTTACCAGCTCTTCCTCCTCTTTTCCTTTTGCTTGCAGTCATGTCTAGGAATAGCAAAGCAAAATTACATGAGAAGTGATGCTTGGCTTATCTGCATGCGGAGAGGAGGAATTGGAAAAGAAAGACAGGATTCCATTTAGAGACAACAAAAGAACACGCGCCGGAGAAAGACAGGGACAAGAGTCAGGAACAATGGAAGCGCCGTTCTTTGCACCTTTACACTTTTCAACACTGGCTTCCTCAGCCTATGAGGTATCACACCATTTACAGGAAATGAGGGAGCTATAGAGTCGTGGAGGTTTGCTAAAGTCCATGACGTTCGCCGGTCATTGAATGCAAGGCCCAGACAGGCAAACTCGTGCTGTCATCATGGGGAAAGGAGGGAGGGAGCAGACACGTGGTGGTGTCTCTAGTAGATGGAGAAGAGAGACAGCAAGAGAAGGGAGCGGACTGCTGAGACGGGTCCTTTGGAAGAGGGCCTCCCAGGTCTCCACGGCACCGTGTTTGGCTTGTTGCTTCATCTGTGGCGTCAAGGAGAGTGACAGTTCTGGCTGCGAATTCTCAACACTTGGGTTGATTTTACGATTTTCTGCTTTTAAAGGAATTGGATCAGGTTCCCTCTTGTACCAGAGTCTATACAGTTGTAATTCAGTCCCAAATGCTTAAGGAGTGACCGAGAGATTGTGTATCTTTGCAGCTTACAATGGGACTTCCATATACTTAACCTAGAGACAAACATACGGAGAGCAAGAAAGAGGAAACCCCACTAACTGGCCTTTGTACAAGCATTTAGAGTGTATGTTTGGAAGGATTTCAGCACATTTAACTCCCATGAGAGATTTTTACATGAATTCCTCCAGGTAGTTAATTTCCTGGACCGTAGGCAGGTGATAACCCCGTTTCCCAGAACTTCCAGATATGCGTCAAATGTATGACTGCTACTTTTATTACAGAATTGTGATAACAAGTTCAGTTAGCAAAATATTACCCACACCTATTAATTAACTAATTAATCCTTTCAGTAGATATGGGTTCTAAGTGCCAGGCACCATTCTAGATTCTCGGTAGCAGCGAGCAGGGCAAACGGAACTGTCTGCCCTCACAGAGCCGCCGTTCCAGTGGACCAGACAGACAACCATCTCTGTGGGTGGAGAGAGACTACTTATAGCTTTAGGAATAGACTTGACCAAAGACAATGTTGGTCTGGCCCAAAGTGGGCGCTTGGGCCAAGGATTCTGGATACATTTTGAAGACGAGACAGCAGCATTAGGGAGAGAAAGGAGTCACGTGTGTGTGTGGCCTGAGCACCTAGCAGAATGGAGCTGCCACTTACGGGAATGGGGAAGACCGAGACAAGCTGGCTTGTAAAGGGTGCCAGGCACTCAGGTCGGGGGTTGGGGGAGGTTTGGGACACACTGCCTGCTACACACTGGCTCTGGCAGAGGCTGCACACAGATGGAGAACCTCGAGTGAACTCAGCCTTTGCAGACCCATTCAGCCGACACAGACCCTCGGATGCCACGGCCCTCCTTGGATTTGCCACTCCCTCATTTACGATGGCTTCACCAGCAAGTGACAGGGCTTCCTTACTCAAACTGGCTTGACCAAGAAATGCCCTCACCTCACATAACGGGAACTGGAGGGACTGGGCAGCCTTCCCGGGGGCCCAGGGGTCGTTTTGCATTGCCTGATCTGCTGCCACGTGTTGCTACCCAGCAGGTGGAGCTGGTTGGTTTACAGAGGCAGATGGCTGCTGGTGGCAGCGTGGCACAGCCTTTCCTTCACTTTAGAGTGGGGTGGGAGGAGAGGCAAGTCCCCATGGCATCCTCTCCAGGCCGGCTTGACTGGGGTCCATCGGTGCAGTGACTTCAGAGGCCTAATGCCAAGTGCTTGAGCCAGGGGCTCTCAGCCAGGACGAGTCTTCACCCTGGGCACACTTGGCCTTGCTGGGAGACATTAGGGTTGTCACAGCTGATGGTGGAAAACATTATGGTATGCTGCTAAACGTCCTTCATGCATCTGACAGCCCTACCACTGACCAGGGATGAGGTGCACCTGCCTCTTGACAGGTTTTCCTGCCACTGTGAACACTTGGGTGTCTGTGGTCCCCAGACTGGCTGCACCGAGCTTTCTAAGTCTGCTCCTTATTCTGCCCTAAGAGCGGCCCCTGCACAGGTGCTATGTCCACTCCCACTTCCAGGGCAGTGGGAAGACGCCCTTAGATCCGTCAGAGAAAGTGTGTGTCTGTGTTTTCAACCTTCATGTTCCTTTTGGTTGCTACTCTGGAAAGTGCAAGAGAAAGAAGGTGATCTTCAGCTCCGAGGGTATCTGTGGAAGTCCCCACACCGATTCCTTCCTAGAGACCCCATTGTAACTCTCAAGGCTTACTTTGGATTCAACCCTACTGTGAATTCTCCTAAAATAGGAAGCCAGCATTGTTTACCTTTGTGCCCTGGTGCCCGGGAACGTGTTTAGCATGTGATGGGCAGCTAGGCTGTCGAACTCTTTCCCTTCTGCAGGATGGTTTACGTGGCATGGTACCTGCAGTGTTTCATTTCTGAAGCAGTATTGGAATCCAAGGCCTAGCCCCAGGTGGGTGCACCGTGGAGACATGAGAGTGACTGCTGACTGATGATGCCCAAATGCCATTGGATGGAAGCCCATATTGACCTGACTCACCTGAACAACTCATCTGAGACGCCACATGTGCAAAATATTAACGCACATTTGGAAGCATGTGCCCATGTTGGGTCCTTTTAATCTTTAACTTTCTCATTTTTAACTTTATTTTCTACTTCACTGCAGGCACAGCAGTCCTACACCCATCTGAAATGAAGGAAACTGTTCTGAGAACATTTTTACCTTGGTTTCTCCTGAAGCAAGCTGGGTCTCTGTGATGTTGTCTTGGATGTTGCTGAAGTCATTTTCCAGAGGTGTAATTTTCCTGTTACCTTAAAAAACAGAAGCTCAGCACTACACATCCCTCTGGGCTTCAGACACCTGTTCCTTCCTCCCATGCCCAAAATTATTGGACAATTTCTCTCCAAGCATCAAGAGAAACAAACTGATGAGAACTCATCTCAATTTTGAAAGAATCTGAGTTTGTAGGCCTAACACAATGCAATATCGGTTTGAAAGTACAAGGGTCTTAACATTTCTTTCTTTTTTTTCCAGGATTTTGTGAATCCTTTTTCTTTCATTTCTTAAGAATTCTAATTACACTATTTAATAATGTACAATAATAATTTTGCTGACAGCTGAGAATTGCGATTCTGTTCAGTTAAAACTTCCAAATCAGTTGTAAATGTGGGTATAGTCTGAATCGTAATTAGTGCAATTCAAAGACAGAAGAGAAGGATGTCAGAGGACACTGTGGGTGGCAGGGAAAACCGCAGGAGCCTTCAAGTGGATCTCCATGTGTCACGATCCAATCCTAGGTTTCCAAGAAACAGGAAGAGGATTGTCCTGAGGTTTATGGATCTCTTCCTCTCCCACCTCTCTTTCCTTAAAAAAAAAAATAAAAGAATTGAAAAAACTTAAAGTGACTGTAAATATTTTTATTTGTTAGCTTGCAGTTGTAAAGAAGTCAAACAGCGTCTGTCACAGGCGGTAGGGAACACACAGGAAGGGAGGGTGTGGAGAAGGGCCATGAACTCGGGCAGCAGCACCAAGCCCCAGAGGAAGAGAAACAGGCAGACCTGCCTAAAATCCCTAGAAGGAAAAGAATCATACGTATCGCAGGGTACACGGGTCAAGCACTGTCATCAGTTCATTCTGCAACAAAATTCACTTCCTGCATGATTCCATTTCTATTGTTCCATTTTTGTTCAAAGTTGAAAAAATCCAGTGTCCCTAAGTGCAAAATGGAGCAGACTTGCAGCTCTGTGGATCTTACGCTACTGATACTGGTCCTTATCCTTCCTTTGACTATGAAGAACACTGACACATTATTAGGATTTCATTGGTACCTGTGAACCTGATGGGACAGCAAAGCCATAGGGAAGGAGTTCCTGACACTCACAATATCACACTCACATGCTCACTGGAAATTCCTTAAAAGGGGCTTTGATTTAAACACTATAATTGCCATTTAAAGTGCAATAACACAGGAATATTTTTCTAAGAGACTCTGTTAAGTGTATGCTCAATTAATTCTGAGTGCAGATGTTTATGTAAAATTCCCGGTGCTGAAAGTTTTGGGGTGATATTGGGAAGACACAGTGAAATATAGTGTAATTTCTCTCAGTAAGGGAAGTTGGGTTCCAACCGAAGGAGGCAGGCGCGCACGCAGGTAGTGATAAGACACCTGGAGGAGAGGCAGCGCTCAGTGTGGTCGGAGGCAAGGGGGCTGCTGGTGTTCTAGAGACAGCTGCTTGCTTTCTAGTTCAGCTGTCTAAAAACCTTTCCTGGGCCTGGAAGGAGGGTGCATCTGGAGTAAAGGCTCCTTTCAAGTTTAGCTCCTACAGCAAAATGGCACCATTGTCGATCTGGACACAGGTAGCCCCTGGGGCTACTTTTACATTCCCTTACAATGTGGTGTACTTTTTGGGACAGGGGAATAAAGCAATCAGAATTGCTGCAAAGGAAGACATCGCCCCTGAGCTGAATGAGCAATCTATTCAATTCAATCACCGCCATTTTCCTCAGTAATGAAGACATTAAGTTATGAGAAATGTCTTTCCATGACCTACATCTGTGGAAAATTAATTGATAGAAATTAGTGCAATAAACAAAAAATTGATGAGAAAAAAATTGGGGAGGAAATTTAACAACCAGGCCCCAAACTGAAGCAATATCTCTCACAGATGATGGTTCTGTTCTATGCAAACACTGTAGACTTTTACGTATTTTGCTTGATAAAATATGCTGAATGAGGAGGCACCCTCACATTTGGGTAAGCCAACTGCATTATACAAATAAAGTTTTGGAATTATCTTTGTGCACTGTGACTAATAATAGGAAAATAAAAATGGTGGTTGAAAGGAAATACTCCCCAGGGATGCAAGGCTGGTTCAACATACGCAAGTCTATAAACATAAAAAAAAAAAAAAGGAAATACTCTTATTCACCTTGTGAGTTTTTTGGTTTTTTTTTTTTTTTTGGTGCTTGAAATATTTCTTTGATGTTCTTTATAAGATGTTAGAAAATTTCTTTTTCCAATTTAATTAGACTTTTGTCTTCTCTTTTGGTTCTCATGAGGATCTGGGTTTGGAGACCCAGGCAAGCATGCGAATGCTTGTGAGCTTACTGTCTTCTTGCTGTCTATTCCCCAACCTGTTTCATTAAACATCAGATTACAGAAACAAGAAAGCCAGAAAGTTTCCAAGGGACTCCGCTTCCAGTTCCGGTTCTTAGTAGAATCAGCCTTCGTGGCCTCTCTCCTGACCAGTGTCCTCACCTGGTGCTCAGAACCTCACACTGTCCAACCCTTGACAACATTTCAAAGACCTGAGTGACTCTGGCTGTTTCTCTGAAAAGCAATATATAGAAAATGGCCCTTAATAACTTGGAACAAACTCAACTCAAATAGGGATCTCTCTACCTCTTCAGCAGGCTCAAAATACTGTTAGGGAACCTCAGCCAGTTCTGATCCAAAAAAGGAGATCGCTGAGGACAGTCCCTTTCAGCTGAGCGTTTAAACCCTGATACCCAGAGCCATTCAGCAAAAGGCAAAATGACTGCTTCTACCTCAACTTCTTACTTTAGGATATTGTGTATTTCTCTACGCTTGGTTCTTTCTGGAATAACCCCAACAAAGTGTTCCACATTTCAACTATAAATTTCATTTTGGTGTTACAGGATCTAAACTCTTTTTATTTTAACCAGAAATTTTAGTGAGATAATTACAGATTTTAGCTATTCTGATAGATGATACTTCACTATGATTTTCATTTTCATTTCCCTGAGAGCTAATGAGGCTGCATCTTTTTAGATGTGCTTTTTTTTTTCACCACCTATAAATCTGCTTTAGGGATATGTGTGTTCATGTCTTTTACCCATTGTATAACTGAATTGTTTGACGTTTTACCGTTGAATTTTAAGAATTTGTTACATATTCTAGATACTCTTTCTTTGTTGAATATGTGCAGATATTTTCTCCCAGTTTGTAGCTGATTGTTTTATTCTGTTCACAAGGGATTTTATAAACCAAAGCTTTAAATTTTGATGTGGTCCTATTTACCAAAATTTTTTGTTATGGGTTATGTTGACCTTCTACCTAGTAGTTTATCAGTTACTAAGTGAGGTTTTGAAGTTTCCAACTAGAGTTGTGGATTTATTAATTTCTCCTGTCAGCTCCACAGTGTTTGCTTTACGTGTCTTAAGGTTTTATTTTGTATGTGTCCATATTTATAATCATTACATCTTCCTGATGAATTGATCCTATCATTAAAAATAATATCCCTCTTTGCCTCTAGCAGTTTTCTTTGCTCTGAAGTCTACTTTATTAGATGTTAATATAGTAACTCCTGATTTTTAAAAATTAATGTTTATATGGCACATTTCTTCCCATCCTTTGCTTTCAATCTACCTATATTATTAGATCGTATTTTCTTTTAAGTGGTACATAATTGGGACTTGTACCTACTCTGATAATCTTTGTTTTTTAATTAGTAGATTATTTATATTTAAGGTAATTATTTATTTGTTGGTAGTTAAATTTGTCATTCCATTTTTAATTTTCTCTTTGTTTCTGCTGGCTTCTCTGCCCCTGCTTATTTTGTGTTGCTTTCCTGTGAGTTAAACTTTTTTCAGGATTCTATCTTGATTTGTTTATACTGCTTATTTATAAAACTGCGCCTCTGTTTGGTTTTAGTACTGGTTTCTGTGGTGGTTGCTACATACGTATGTGACTTATAACAATTTACTGGCATCAGCATCTTACTATTTCAAGTGACATGTGGAAAGTGAGGACTTTCATATTAGACCCTTTACCATCCCCACTTTTACATATAGCTGTTTCAAATATCAGATGCTGCTATAATTTTTGTTCCAGTCATCATTTATGATTTACAAAACTCACAAGGAAAGGAATAGCTCACGTTATTTACCCGCATCGTTAATCTTTCCATCGTCCCTTCTTCCTTTCTCACTTTCCAAGATTCTTTCTGTCATTATTTCCTCTGTGTTTGAAGAACTTCCTTTAGCCATTCATTAATGCTAGGTCTAGTAACAACAAATTCTTGTTTCATCTATCTGAGAATGCTTTTATTTTCCTTTACTTCCTAAAAGATAGTTTTCTCATGTATAGAATTAGAATTTCATAGCTCTTTTTCTTGAGCACAAAAATACTGTCACCTCCTTTTGACTGTCATGGAGTGATGAGAAATCTGTTGTCATTCTACTTGGTGTTCTCCTCCAGGAATGTGTCACTTTCCTCTAGCTTCTTCTAAGATTTACTTTTTTATTTTGTTTTTCAAAAGTTTAATTACGATGTGTTTTGGTGTGTATTTCATTGGGTTTATACTGTTTGAGACTTGTTCACCTTCTTGGATATGTAGGTTTGTGTCTTTCACTCATTTGTGAAATATTCAGCTATTATTTATTAACATACTCTTTCAGCTACAGTTTTCCAGTTTTCTTACTCTGTTTCTGATAATCTGATAATATAAAATGTCAGATTTCTCTTATTGTCACTCAGATATCTAAGACTGTATTCGTTTATTTGGTCTATGTTTTCTTTGTTCAGATTTGGTGAATTCTTTGTTATATCCTTAAGTTCATTGATTATGTACTCTATGATTCCTACTGTTGGGTTTAACCTGTCGAGCAAATTTTAATTTTTCATTTTATATTTTCTATTTGATTATTTTTATAGCTTCTATTTCTTTGCTGAAATCTCCATTTTCATTTGTTTCAAGAGGATGTGTAGGTGATTATAGAAGCATTTTTATAATGCTGCTTTTTAACTTTGTCAGACAATTTCAACATTGGATTAATATCACTGTTGACATCAGTTTATTGGCTTTTTTCATTCAAGTTGTGAATCTCTTAGTTCTTAGAATGACAGGTGATTTCCAGTTGTATACTGAGCATTTTGTCTATTATGTTAGGAATCTCTGAGCCCTATTTAAAGCTTATATTTTAGCAGAAAGTCACCCAGTTTAGGTTTAGCACATAAATCTTGGACTATTTTTGTGGATGGACTATTTTTGTGGTTCTGATGGCAGCTTAATTTTTTGAGTCTTTGCTGTGTTGTTCGGTCTGCTTGGTTCTTCTGGTTCCCTGGGAGCTCCCACTGGTCCCTGATGGTGTGGCCTGTGGAATGGGAAAAGCAGCCTCAGGAGGCTCTTGGTGTGAGAAGGATGTGGAGGGATCTATGTGTCTGTGACCTGGGCTACACGTGTGCCTCTGGTCAGGGCAGAAGAGTCCAAGGCCTTTGTCCATAGAGTTTCTCTGAGTAGCTGCTTGCTGTGGCAGGCCCCTTCTCTGGTTCCACCTCTCACTCCTGTGTGTCTCAGCAGGGAAAAGGCATCTCAGGCTTAGTGGTAAGTAGACCCCAGCCACTGATTTCTGATGGGCTCTTGTAAGCCCCTGCCAGTGGTGCCCCTGGTGCTGTTGGAGGAACTCTGCTCCATCTGGAGGATGAGCCATCTGAGGACCTGCTGGTGCAGGGTTGGGGTGGAGACCATGTCTGGTGGCCTTCCTTGCTGCGTGAGGATTGAGACCCAGCACTGTGCTGCTCCTCCTGGTCCTGGACACACCTGCCTTCCCCTCCTCTCAGAGTCCTCCTGGGGTCCCCTTAAGTGCCATCCTGGGTTCACAGTTGTGTTTGGTGGCCGAAGCAAGGAGAATGGATCTATTCATTATTTGGTACCAGAAGTCTGAAAAGCTACATGACTCCCTTAATATCTACATCTGACACTCACCCAGAGGAAATTCTATACCTTTCCAAAGCTCTTCAATATGTCTGTCACTTGTATCTCTAGTTTGCTGGCTCATTTCACTTGTATCACTTCTCCTGAGTCCACAGCAACAGCTGCACACATGAACTCCCTCTGTTCGGATGGCACCTTGGGTCTGTCCTCCTCACTGCCTCCACACCACCCTGGGACCTTCCTATACCTTCTGCTGAAACATCACATAAGCCCAGTGCTGCAGGGGTGCCTTTCACCTCTTTTCAACTCTATACCTACTGCCTGAAATTCCCCCAAATGTTGTTTAATCTGTTTTTCTCTACCAGTAGATAGTTCACTTTACCTTTTTGCCCTGGCTAATTGTGATTCACCCTTACGCACTGAGTTTGGCATAACCTCTCCAAAGCTGACTTCCCAAATCCCTCCGTGTTAGTGAGGTGCCATTCAGAGGTCGAGGGGCTTTCTTGGTGCCTTAGCCACTTTTCTATTTCCAGGCTCTGTTGACATGATCATTTCCCATGGAGCAGGCTCTGTATTATCACCTCCGTTGTTGTGTTGCTCCCTCTCTTGTAATTGTCTGTTTACACGCTCACTTCCTCAGACTACTCATCTTCTGAAGGCAGAAATTATGATGTATCTATTTTTCTATTCCCAGAACCTCTCAAATGTTAGATACTCAATGTTGGCTGAGTGGCTTACATGGATAAATGTCATCTCACATTTATTTATTCTTCCTTTTTCAGATTTCTAATTCTGAATAAAGAATTTGAGACGAGGGGGAAATGTAATTGCATTTTGTAAACCACTTTTTCTTCAGGAACTTAATTCAGGGAATGTATTTCCTGAATATTTATGTCCATTTACACACAATGAGCAGCGTTCACACAGACCAAATAGAAAATCTGGATTTAATGGAGGAAGCTTCTTGAACAATGCATTCCAAGGAAAAACGGGATCTATGAAGAGCAAATCCATGCCTCAGAGGTGGTCAGTGGCATGAGTCAGTGGCACGAGTTAACTCTTTACTCAGCAACACCGGCTGAGCATCCTGGCACAGGGAAGTTTAGAGAGAAAAGACATTTTGTCCAATGACTTTTTAAACAGATTTTACAGTCACATAGTCCAAATATACATAAAGTTAGGCTAGTTTTCAACCACTTCATGTAAATTAAGCTCAGTGATCTAGGAAGCTAGTTTTTATTAAAGACATAGCTAAGGAACGCAGTAAACCAAGTTCCTCCAATTCAAAAATAAGGTTAAACGATGAAGCCGAGTGGTCTTTCCTTTTCTCAAGTCAAGGAACAATGATTTGCATTTCCTCTGTCATTCCATTGATCTAAGAAAATATTCTGGGAAGTCAGCAGAGCACTTCTAGAGGCTTCGAGACTGTGAGTACAGTCGAGAGCTCAGTTGGTAGATATCAGAATAGGATGCCGAGGAAAAGAATGTAAGTTAGACTCAATCTCTTTTAGAAGTTCATCATCGTCAGCTTTCCTGGGCCTCTAAGTTCTCCCTGACCTCTGAGCTTGCACCGCCTGCAGGAAGTGTGAGCTGAGCAGGCTGGGCGCCACCTCCGCTGCAGTAAGAACGTGGGCTCTGGAGCCTGCAGGCCCAGTTCAGAGCCAGGCTCTGCGGCTGCACACAAGGCGTCTCTGCCCACCTGCGGCCTCGCCCCGCACACTCTCTAATCTGCAAGTTGGGTGTCCCACAATTCAACTCTTGGGTGTCTGCTAACCACGAGCAGGAGAGCTCAGCTCGCCGTCTCCGCGCAGCCTTGGGCTCAGACTCAGCGTCGTGCCTTCTATGTGTTCCACACGGTGACTGGAGCTCTCCCAGGAGCGATCTCTTGGGTAGAAGAGCCTGTCTCTCCAGCAGGTCATCATCAGCTTCCTGGGGTGTGGTGGAGTGGGTGGGGGCTTCTCACGAGCTCCCTATGTGGGCACATCAGCCCCATCCCCAGACCCCCTACTCCGTGTGCGTTCGGCAGGTGAGTACCCCTGGATGTTCCAGCTCTGCCTTCAATGGGACGAGGCCTGGCTCCCAGGGCCAGGGTGTTCAAGCATGTCTGAAACAGGGCTTGGGAAGAAGCCGCCCTGTGGGGCACCGCAGCCACACGAAGTGCGTCCCGGCTGAAACCTGCACCCAACACAGAGTCGCTCTTAGAGTATTTGGCTGCTGCTTTGATATCAGGCACACACGCGCGCACACACACACACTATTTCTAGAAGCAGGTTGGCTGGTGTGCTTGTGCAGAGACGCGGTGGGGGGGGCGCTCATCAGGAGGGAGGAGGAGGGGAGGGAGCCGTGGGCTCGGGGAGAGCAGGAGGGGCACATCGCAAGGAGCAGAGGGGAGCAGCGCAGAGCACGCCCCCAACCCCCGCGGGGATTGACAGGGCAGGAGGACCAGACTCTCCACCAGCATCCGGGAGGGGCCGGCAAAGGCGCGCCTAGAGAGCCTTTAGGCTTAGGTAGAATTTCCCTGCCTCCCTCGCACTCCACCCTGCCGCTGCGTGGACATTTTCCTGGCCTGTTCAGGAGGGAAAGCGGCTTTAAAAGGCATGAAGGGTAGCCTCACATATGGGCATTAACATGTAGCCCATGTCACTCACACTTCGCTGAGAAGGGCGCCGGGGGCCCCAGGCGGTCGTGGGGTCTGCAAGCTTTTGAGGGGATGCCTTGGACAGAGCTAGCACTTCATCTCTGGAGCAACGTGGGATGGGATCCTGGGCTCTGGGCTGTCCGGTTCTCGAAGGGGGAATGGGAGGCTGCTCTGCCCCCCACCGAGCGGAGCCAGCTGGCCCTGAACTGGCTCTGCCGGAGTGTGCTGTGCGCTGATCCCTGCACGGGCTGCACACGCGGGGTCGCTCTGATTTCTTTCCAGAGCCAAGAATGTGACACATAAAAGGAAAAAGCTTTTAAAGTAGGCATTAAAAACCTTATATGCTTTGTGCCTGCTTCCACAGTCAAAGGTGGCTGTACCATTGTGGTTTTAAGCCGGGCTGGCCAAGCCTGGGATTTGGAGGTTGCAGCGGTCAACCCCAGCTAACGCAATCCTGAGAGGATGGCAAAGTTAGGCCAGAGAGCGCTCGCTTCTTCCTGGAGAGCAGTGCTTACAGAGGAGGTACACAGCCTTTGGTTAACTGGTGCGACCCCCAAGGAAAGAAGGCTTTCTGGAGAGGAATTGGGGCGTAGAGAACAAAGGTACTGGCCTCGTATCTTCTCCTAACTTGCTCCATGGCTTTGGTAGTTCCCGGAAGTTTTCTGGGCCTCTGTTTCCTCCTTTGCAAGTATGAGCGAGTCAGATGACAGGCACCTTCACGCCAGCACCTTCAGGCGCAGCTGTGCTGGGGCGGCTTGCAAGTGAGCAGCACGGGAAGTTACCTGCATTTGTGCATGCAGGCACAGAAGCAAGCAGTACTGGGAGAGGTGTCCTGGTGGCCTCAGGAAGGCCCCCACCCGCTGTGGGTGGGGTTTGCACAGCCAGAATCTGCTCCTGGTTGAGAAAAGCCCTTGCTTTGAATTAGTTTGTTTACCAGGCAAGGACAGCCTTCTTTCCAGCAGCTGTTGGCTTGGCCGGGTCTCTCTCACGAAATGAAAAAGAATTATGTTGATTTCTGCAAAAATGATGTTCCTCTCCTTCCTGTCCTCCCCATATGGCCTGTTAGTATATTTCTTAGTATGAACAATTAAGCCCAGAATTACTAAAGCTTTTCTCACCTTTGTTCTTTGGAACTGTTGAAAATGCTGCTGAGAGATTACAATTCAAGAGACTATAATTCTTAAAAAATATGTTTCGCTGGCATACTGAGGAAATCGCTTATTTTTTTCTACTCTTTTTTTCTCATGGTATTTTCTCTTAATGTAGATGATTAATTTTGAAGCCACTGGGTTTTATGTATTCTCCAAAGTGTAATGCAGACTGATTTTTTGTAGTCCCTTGAGCATAGGAGTTATCGTGAAACCTCCAACATCATCTTGTCATCAAACAAGAAATAAGCAATAGTATTCAAGACACTCTAGGTCCAACACTTTGGAAAATTTGAGATTCAAAGTGAAGAGAGGGCGGTTATTTACAGAATAGATACTTCCTGCAGAGGGTTCTCCATGCTGATGGTTTTATACTGAGCACAAAATGGTATGGAATTTTTACTGTAGTCAGACATGCCAGAAAAGTGAAAGGGGTCTTGATTTAAATCATCAAGCACTAATTGAATGACTATTGTTTGCCAGGTGTGCCAGTTTGCTATGGGGACACCAAAGATAAAATACCCTCTTTTCAGTGATCATTCACTTCTTCTTAGGGCATTATACCTCAGATGACAATATCATAAGACTGTAATCAGACACGAGTGGAAACTCATCCATTCATTCCATATTTATTGAGCACCTACTTTGTACCAAACACTAAGCTAGCCAGATATACAGTTCCATATTGTTACATTGTGTGTATTTTAATATTCAGGGAGGTTTTGGTTAGTTGGAAACACACAGCCTTGGCAAACCTCGGAGTGTTCATTGCTATGCAAAGCAAGAATTGTATGACCTTTCCTATCTCCTCGAAAATACCTAATAGTATCACTTCGTGGTCTCTGTGTGCCTGCAGCCCTGCGGCCCAGGCAGCCCTGGGGACGCTGGTCCTTATTCCTCAGCCTGCAACGCACCACCCATCCAACTCTCGTATAATAACACTGGGGGAAGCAGGATGGCAAATGGCTGTGAAACAGGGTGAAGTGGAGACTAAGCTGAGGACAGATGTGGTGGGGATGGGGGAATGCCATTTCCGGTCAAGTAACTGTTTGATGAGAGGGTATAAGAGGCTGTCCAGCAGTGGGGTGGAGAGCAGAGAGTAAACATCTACAACCCGGCAAGAGAAGTGTCCCGTATTCGAAGGGTGTGAAAGGGACGCGTGTTTACACTGATCACTTAGGAAGGACACTGTTCACCACAGTGCACCCAGACACGGTTCCCACAGTGCAGGAAGACTACCAGCGAAGCCACAGCCACTCTATCTAATCCCGTAGGCTCTTCTTCCAAGCTTTCACAGACCCTCAATGATGCTACGTCATCGATACATGTGGGGATATATCAGTCAGGATATGCTAAACTTTGCTCTAAGAGCAAACCATGTGAAAAGCTGAATGGCTTAAAGCAACAGGGTTTACTTGTTACAAAGAGTGCGGTCCAAGGTGGATCAACAAGGGGTCTGCCCATCATTTCCCGTGGCAACAGAGGCTCCTTATTTAGGATGTGGGGTGAGCTGTGGGAGAAAGAACTTCCGACTCTGACCTCCGATTTTGTGCTGAGGTAGAAACTGTAGATAATGGCTTGAATGTCAATTATCCTGGAAATCATTCGTAAATGAAATGTTCCAACTCAAAAATTATCCTCACCACCACATTGAAGACAGCGCAGAGGCAGGTTGACTGTTGTCAACTTCCACCGCATCCTGTAGAGTAGGTTGGCCTTGTGGGGTGGGGGAAACATTAATTTTGCTAATCTTGAAAATACCTTACATTGGACTATATATTAGATGTGTATGTCCACCTTATATGAGTTATTTCAATCTCCCTGCTAACCTATTCACTGGGTATTCCATAGATATGTAGATATTTAGAGACTGTAAACAAACTTGAGCTTTGTGGGACTCATTAGTCCTTCCTTTCTGCAGTTGGACACATTTTTACAAGTGAAATTTAAGACTACAAGGAGCAGGTGATCCTTTCCTAGCATTCCTGAAATTATGCTGCTCCAAGAAATGTAGGACTCCACTAATTACAGAGGAATTCTGCATTGCTAGTGGTGTTTTTCATAGTTTTGGATTTAGAGGGAATTCCTAAAAATTTGCAAACCTATTGATTAATTACATACTGCTGTTCAGTAAATAAATCCTTACAGAAACAGTGCTCATGGTAGCACTACAGCAATAACTGAGCATAATGTGCATGCAGTAAGGTTGTTTTCCTTTAACTTTATTGCTATTAGTCAAGGTGCCCAGCGGTCCAGTTCTCAAATCCTCCCTTGCCCTGGCCATTCCTCTGGAAATGTCCGTGGGAAGAAGTTCACCCCTGTGCAAATGATCTAGTCTGCCAGGCACTTCCTCCTTGCCTTGCACTCTTCAAAGTGATTAACCTTGAAAGCTGCAACATGAAGAAGCCTGAACCAAACCGCCAGGCTTGTTTGCAGATCATGGCACCAGTCCTAATATATGCTTTTAAATAATGCCCTGCCACAGGGCTCTCAGAGTGGAATGCAGCCAAATAATTCTTAATTCGTATAATTTAAACACAGCGGCATGAATGACTAACCACAATGGGGGAGGGAGGAAGACAGCAGAGCATTAAGAAAATAATCCAAGCTGAGTTACAAAATCAAAAGAGATTCCACTTCCTGTGTGATTGAAATTATCAGCGTTTGAGAGGCGGAGTCTCTTGATAACTGTTTAATGAGAATTTGGAGGGCTCTGGGGCCACATGGACAGACAAGGCTCCTTAGAGCTCAGGGAGGAATGAACCTAAAATACATCTAGTGAAGAACAACTGAGCTACGGGCACAGGAGGGCTAGACATCCATAGACATCCCTCCATTGCCTCCTATCTCCCTCAATGCCTCTCGGTGTCACACTAGTCTCTGTAAAAAAAAGACAAGAAAGAAAGAAAAGAAAAGAAACCAAAAACAAAACCCACACTCAAATCTGGCCATATCTATCTCCTGAATAAAATTTCCCTGTGATCCCTCAAGTTCTCCAGCACAGCACATGCCAGGCACAAGACCTGACCTGCCTGTCTTCTCTATCGCTTCTCCCAGCAGCGTCCATGCAGAGCCAGGAGAAGACATGCTGGCCTCCTGGATTGTGTCCCTCTGCTCCCCACCTTGCCCCCGCCTCCTGGCACTTTCCTCCGTCACTGTCAGAACACACTCTCAACCTCTTAACCGCGGCTCCTCTGCATTTCTCTGGCTGCTTCTTCAGGTGAGGCTAAGACTTGCGCCTTCTGAGTCCTCCAAAGGACTTGCGTGTGCCAGCCTGCAAGCCACTATTATGGTGCCATGGTGTCATCCCTCTGGCCAGAGCCTTCTCCCCTCAAGCCAAGGCAGACAGCAGTGCGGCTCTAAAGTACTGAAGAAAGGGCGCACACCTGCACACACCTGTCGTCCTTACATATTGCCATTTACTGGCTACTCTAAACCAGATTGAATCGTTCTTTAAACTTCAAACCTGTGACCCTAAGGAGGATTATCTACCTAAACACCTTCTTTTTGTAGATGGAGTCTCACTCTGTTACCCAGGCTGGTCAAACTTTGCCTCACTGCAACCTCCGCCTCCTGGCTTCAAGCCATTCTCCTGCCTCAGCCTCTCAGGTAGCTGGGATTACAGGCACGTGCCACCACGCCTGGCTAATTTTTGTATTTTTAGTAGAGACAGGGTTTCACCGTGTTGGCCAGGCTGGTCTCAAACTCCTGACCTCGGGTTGTCCACCCGCGTCGGCCTCCTAAAGTGCTGAGATTACAGTCATGAGTCACCGCGCCCAGCCTATCTACCCACATACTGTCAACGTTAGTTTCTTCATATGGCGAAAGTGAAAAGGACATCCCCAAAGAAGGCTACCAGGGTGGCAGTACTTTGACAACCTTAAACTTGGTAAACACGCTTCCTCTTCACATCTTAAGTCAGAAGTCCAGCACGAAGTAGACACATCCTTTGAGAAGTGAGTGGATGGCAACGGAGGCCCCTGGTGCTGGGGCTGCCCCTCAGGGCCATGCCTATGTCCGCCTCTTGTGTAGCTGCTGCGTAAAGACGTCCCTGTAAAGATTTAGTTGTCGGCCGGGCGCGGTGGCTCAAGCCTGTAATCCCAGCACTTTGGGAGGCCGAGGCGGGTGGATCACGAGGTCAAGAGATCGAGACCATCCTGGTCAACATAGTGAAACCCCGTCTCTACTAAAGATACAAAAAATTAGCTGGGCCCGGTGGCGCGTGCCTGTAATCCCAGCTACTCGGGAGGCTGAGGCGGGAGAATTGCCTGAACCCAGGAGGCGGAAGTTGCGGTGAGCCGAGATCGCGCCATTGCACTCCAGCCTGGGTAACAAGAGCGAA
>CM052663.1:4410969-4461015 GCA_028533165.1 Leontopithecus rosalia | reverse complement strand
GATGGTGCTCCCGTCCCTCATGCAGCTGGGATTCAGCGCTGAGCCACATCTCTTTGATGGGGCCTTCATCCAGCTCTCTGCGCTGGGAGGTCCCGCACTCAGGCCCGCATGGCACCCCTGAGAGACACAGCCTTTCTACTTTTGTCCTTTCTGTACCGGATATGGGGTTTGGTGTTCATGGACAGATCTGAATGGAGCCCTTCCGTTTCCTTCCACCGCTCATCTTGTCCTCCACCTTGACAGACTCCACGGCCAGACATGCAGAGGGCGGCAGCTTTTTAAAGGCTGCTCAGGGTGGAGGCACCAGAACACGACTCTGCAGGGAAAGGGGCCATGTCTGCTTTCTCTCTATTTATATTTCCAGTGTCTGCTGAATAAACTATCAATAAATATTTACTAAAATGAAATGAAACTTTGTAAAAACATAGCTAGCTCATACCCAGAAGTTGCTTTAGAGGCTCCCAGGACCACCTGCCGGTGGGATTGCACTCTCGGTGTGGAGCTGGCTGTTGCTTGTGTGCTGCTTTTATAGCAGCCCTTACCTTTCGCATGTGGCATTAAGATGGAACCAGCGATCACTCGGGTGTTTTGGCACATCTAAACATCCGTTCCTTTTTACCTGTTAAAAGAAAAGTGAAGACCAGCTTTAAGACGTGTTTTGTCCTGGGAGAAGGGAATGGCTGCACCGAGACGTGAGACTGTGAGTGCAGCCGAAATTGGCAGAGGCAGGGGCCGGAGCCTGGCTTGGACGTGTTAAGTCAGAGTTATCACTAAACATCTGCCATCATTAAACAAACGCTTTCGAGCTGTGTCCTTTAGAAACGTGTATGTGAAGTCCTAACCCTGAGTACTTCACTGCCTCAGACTCTGAGTGTAGTTGGAAATACGGTCATTGCAAAGGTGTAGTTAAGAAGAGGTCCTGCTGCGGTAGGTGGCCCCCAATCCGGCATGACAGGAGTCCTTATAAAAGCAGGGATTTGGACATGGACGTGCAACAGGAAGAAGCCGGGTGAGAATGGGGGCAAGGGTTGGGATGACGTTTCTGCAAGCCAAGGAACGCAGTGATACCGGCAAACCACCGGACCCCGGGGGAGACGCGTGCAGCCGTTGCTCCCTCAGAACTGTTAGGAGGAACCAGTCCTGGACGCATCTTGATCTCAGGCTTCTGGCCCCAGAACTGTGAGACACAGCCCCCCGTTGCTTCAGCTGCCTAGATTGAGGTAGAGTTACAGCAGCCCTAGGGAGCTCGTCAGTGTCCCAGTGAAGTCAGCAAGCAGCGTCAGCATCTGGAATTTGGGAGGGAGAGCTGGACTGGGAGGAAATGGGATTTGCTGCTATGTAGGTGGCAGTGAAAGGCCTGAGATCACCAGGGAGAGCACCCCCGGGAGCGCAGCCTGAGTCCTGAGCGCTGCAGTGCTTATCAGGGAGATGAGCAGCACCCTGCGAAGGAGGAGCCAATGAGGCAGCCGAGAAGCCAGGGCGATGCCGTCACCTGCAGGATGACAGGTCTGGCCTGTCTTCTGCTAGTTGACCTCAAAAGCTAGGGCAATGGTTGGCACACCGGAGACCTTCAGGAAATACTTGCTAAATTGGTGAATGACTGTGTTATTCGGTGACTTATGCTGTTGGATGGCAACTATTTTGTTATTTTGTTGGTAGTAGTAGTTTTGTTTGTAAAATGGCAGCATCTGTTTTAAAGTATTCATTTTTAAAGGCAGGTGTTTAGGATTTATGACAAGATAACCGACCATTCACAGATTTCTGAAAACGAATGCATTTAAAAGCACTTCTTTGAATAAGCATGCGTTTACATTTGGAAATACAAACAGTAGAAATCGCTGTAGTGAAACGCTTCCCTCGCTGCCAGGACCCACTATCTATTCAGACGGAATGGATCCAACAAATCCTGCTGATACCATTGATCAGTGTCTGCGGGTCCCTCCACAAACACTTAGTGCATGGAGGAGACACAGGCACACACAGCATCCCACCTTCCCGTCATTTAACAAGTTGAAAGCGTTCTGCAAGTGCTTCCATGCCCTTGTCTTTTCCCGTTTTACAGTAGTTCTTGGAGCTTCCTCCAGATGTGTACATAAAGTTTCATTCCTCCCTCCCCACTCCCAATGGATGCAAAGTATTTTATTTTCAGAATATAACACAATTTATTGAAACACTCCCTCCTTTTTTTTTTGAGACGGAGTCTCACTCTGTTATCCAGTCTGCAGTGCAGTGGCGTGACTTCAGCTCATTGCAACCTCCATCTCCTGGGTAGCCGAGACTATAGGTATACACCACCACGCCTGGCTACTTTTTGTATTTTTTGGTAGAGATAGATGGGGTTTCACCATGTTGGCCAGGCTGGTCTCGAACTCCTGACTTCAAGTGATCCACGTGCCTTGGGATCTCAAAGTACTGAGATTATAGCGGTATGAGCCACTGAGCCTGGCCAAAACATTCCCTCTTGATGGACATTTAGGTTATTTCCAATATGTTGGTACTACAACCGGTGTTCCCTTAAGTAACCTTCACAGATTCCATTTCCTACATGTACAAATCTGTCTGTAAGATGAATTTCTAAAAGTGCAGTTTGCAGGTCAGTGTGTATGTTTGTGGTAATTGGGACCCACAGAGTTACTACACTCCAGATGGTTGGGCCAGTTCACATTCTCACTGGCGAGTGTCTGCTCCTGCATATATTGCTGAAACTGTGTACTCTCAAGCATTTTGATCTTTGTTAATCTCATAGGTAAAAAAATAAATTATTATACAGTTTTTATTTATATATCTCCCATTATAAAACTGAGCACTTTTTCATATGTTTAAGAACGATTTGAATTTCATCTTTAATCAACCATTTATATCCTTTACTCGCTTCGCATTATTTTGTAGAATCTTTTTACGTGTTAGGAAAATGAGTCTTTTCTTTATGCTGTAAATTTCAAATTTTTTTTCTAGCTTTTTCTTTGCCTTTTTAAAATCACTAATGATGTTATTTGATACTGACAATTTTTATGTAACTGAATTCATGATTTTTATGGCTTCTAAATGTGTTTCATAGATTTAAAGGCCTTGACTTCTCTAAAATGATAAAATAATTTTCCCAATGTTTCTCATAGAACTTTTACATTTTTACTTTTTAAAAATTTATTATTTATTTATTTTTTGAGACAGAGTTTCACTTTTGTTACCCAGGCTGGAGTGCAATGGCGCGATCTCGGCTCACTGCAACCTCTGCCTCCTGGGTTCAGGCAATTCTCCTGCCTCAGCCTCCTGAGTAGCTGGGATTACAGGCACGCGCCACCAGGCCCAGCTCATTTTTTGTATTTTTAGTAGAGACGGAGCTTCACCATGTTGACCAGGTTGGTCTCGATCTCTTGACCTCGTGATCCACCCGCCTCGGCCTCTCAAAGTGCTGGGATTACAGGCCTGAGCCACTGTGCCTGGCACATTTTTACTTTTTGCTTGAATGATTAATCTATACTGTGTTGGTGTTGCTGTGAAGGTGGCATTTTTCCCAATTTGGCCGTTCACTTGTCCCAGCATCATGCACTGAATAACCTTCATTTTCCCCTTTCCGTATGAGAGAATTCCTGTATTATATACGATATTTCCAAACATGTTTGGGCTATGAGTTTTCCGTCCTGCTCTTTTTGTTTGCTGTTACATCAGACTCCCATTAATTTAATTACCGTGGATGTCTACAATGCTTATTTTCTGGAATCATTAGCACCTTCTTTTCATTTTTCTTTTCCAGAATAACTCTTAATATATATTTTCTTTGATTGTCTAAGACATTCATTTAATTTAAAAAGTTCTCATACTATTGGCACTTTTAATAGGAGAAAGTCAAATTCTAGATTTACTTAGAATGGGTAGTTTTCATAGAAATGTAATCATTTTATACAAATGCATATTACAAAGATTTTCTGTGGATTAGTTTTAGTCTCGGAGAAGCAACTGTGACCTTAGGTTTTGGAACGTTCTGTAGTTTACTTCATAAAGACACAAAATTTATTCTCTGTGCTTGCCATGATTTCACGTTTCTGCGTGTAAGGATATCATGTATATTATGAAGTGTTTTGATATTCATTCTTTGTGAACAAATATCTGTGATGTGGGTGCAGCTTATATCCAGTGTATCAGTAGAGATGAGTACCACCTTATCAAATATTGCCTAAAACACATAGGGTTCATTTTTTTTCCCCAAATAAAACCACATTAAATCAATGAGTAAGGATCAAATTTTGGGGAAAAGGTGCTTATATGTCCTGTGGCTTATTGAATTTCCCATGATCATCTCAAAATAGCACGTGTTTATAAATAAAAGGCTTATGATCACGAGGCGATGTGGATAACACAGACAGATGCAGTCTAAAATGCTGTTTTCATGGTGGCAAGTCCTGCCTTCGAGATTTTGATCATGGATAATAAAATACAGGTCTGTGATTTAAACGCACCATACCTGTGTAGTCCCCGTGGGGGAAATATACTAAATTTCTTCTAATTAGCCTCACAGAATATTTGGTGCTGTTTCATTTATTTGACTGTGGCATTTTCATGAGTCATAGAAAGCTGTGGCTAATTCAGCATGCTACTCCTTTGTATTTCCTACTGCTGAAGAAAGTGCCTTACGTTTACAAACACCAATAAGATATTTAAGTATGCATGAAGTAACTAATAAGTGAGAATCAAAGTGTTTCCATAAGGCAGTGAGAGAAAGGGAGGTAGCTGGGTTTCTGTTTTGAGATGATCAACGCTTAAATGTGGCTAAAAGACCCAGCCAAGTTGGCCTTCATTTCAATCTGTAAACTACGGTGGGGCAGCGGGGTTAGATACACCGTCCACCCGGCTGCTGGGACAGGCAGAGAGGAGCTGGGCAAGGCCAAAGGAGGGAAGAGACCTGGGAGGTCTGTGAAAAGCGAAGCTGCCACGACAGAAATTCACATTAGTGAGGACATGGAAACTGGCAGGGCCTGAGTGCTTGTCTCAGGGACTGCAGTAAACATTTGATCTGAATGTGGAAAAAAAAGTTAGCTTGCCATGGATTGTGCTGTTCATAATAAAATCAACTAAGATAATTTTAAGAGCTCATTCAAGTCAAAAACTAAGGCCCGTGTGCCTCGCATCAAGTGTGTTCTTCCTTGGGTGAGACTCTAACCTCTCTGCAGATTCAGTTTCATCGCAGGATCTGATGGAGAAAGTAATCAAGATTGGCAGCATCTTCCAATGACTTGGGAGAAGGTCAAACAGAGGGAATGAAGACTGTAATATTTAAATGCATAAACAACTAGGCCTGGGAAGTTTACTGATGGATTTTAATAATATGCTTCCTCTGATCAAAGAAACTACAAACAATTCACCCATCAGTAGCTCATTGATGCAATAAGAAACCTAAACTTGACATTGAAGAGAGAAGGAAAGCATTGTTTTTCAAAGAAAGCACACGTATTATGCTTGATATAACAGTAGATATAACTTGTTAACATGCTGTTTAAAATCTTTGCCTCTATATCTATGGGAGATATTGGTCTATAAATTTCCTTTGTAGGAACATGCTTGTCAAATTTTGGCATGAAATAATGCTGCTTTCAGAAAATAAGCTGGTTGCTATTCTCTTGATTGCTATTCTTTGGAAAAATTATGCAAAACCTGCTGTTATTTTTCCCTTAAATGTTAGAAGGCATTCCCGGTGAGTCAAGTGGTCAGGCAGCCTCAGCGCAGCGTGAGGGTCGCTTCACTTCTGAGAGCTTCTGCTTCTCCATCTGTAAGTGAAGTTCACACTTAGTCATCTCATCTTTTCAACTGATTGTGGAGATAATAAGGTCCTCTTGCTTTACCTGACGTGTAGAAGCATGCAAAGTGCCCTATAAACATACCATACACATCTTTATACGCCCTAATGCTGTTTTACTTAAGAAGGCAAGTTAGTGGGGAGGAGTCAGCAGTCATGAACAGGAAGTGAAATCCAGATGTAAGGATGTAAATGATCCCCAGAAGGAGATCAACAGGATTCCTAAAAGAGATCCTTGCAGCATCGAGTGAACAGGGTGCACTAACAGTTTCCCAGACCTGAAGCACGGAGCAGCTTCTCCTCAGCATCCTGCATCCCTCAGCGAACAGCTGGGGCACAGGAGACAGCGTCTGAGACAGAACACTGTCAGTCCAAACGTGGGGATGTTTGGGAGAGTACTTTAATCAGATTAACTTTTTTTTTAAACAATAAGACACTTTTAAGTTACAGAAATGAGGTAGTGGGTAAAAAATACATTGACAGTCAACTACAAATTGCTTTCTGTGAAATTTAAAAATCATACACAAATTTTATTTATGAGGAAACCTGAAATAATCACTGCCTTGATCTCAGCAAGTCTGAATCTTCCCAGGGCCTGGAGCTGCAGATGTCCCGTCCGCCTCTTCTAGGCCTGGCTCTGCTCACTGGGGAGGGCTACGTGGTGGCAGCTGCCTGCACTCAGTCAGGGTGGCCTGCAGGGCAGTTACAGCAAGGACTGTCAACAAGGGGAAAAGGGAGTCTGTGGATACGCACTCAGCTTCCCTGTCTCTCAAAGGGATGGGTCGGCATTGTCTTCTTCAGGGTCTGCGATGAGTCAAGCCCAGTGGCCCGTTCATTTGGTCTTTTTTAACTTTCTCCCCTCCCCTGTCTTGATTCCCCACTCCCTCAGTGTTTCTGGGGGTTGCATTCCAAGTACACTACGTGTACTTCAATCCTTGTCTTAGTGTCTGCTTCTGGGGGACCCCAAACTAAGACAGTGCCAACTGCCAGCTGTCGGCAGGGCAGTGTTGTCTTTCATTCCAGGGACAAGGGAGAGCTCTGTTGTAACTTGCTTGCCCAGTATTTCATATTTTCTCTCTGCTCCATGGCAACGTAGGAAGGTGACTGGCTTGGGCGGAGCCTTGGTGCTCCGTTAAAGGATGTTTGCGTTGAGTTTAGGGTTAATTTTAGTTTGAGTGCTCCATCTTTAAACAAAATGGCAGCTGAAAGTTTTCCAAACGGATTGTTTTCGATAATTTGTAAACTACATGTTACAAATGCAGCTTGCAAAGGAATGTGCTACATAGCCAGAAGTCTCTGGTTGTCTTGAACAAGATCTATAGCTCACTAAGCTACAGAATAATATAGGATTCATGAACTCAAAGGCCCCACAAGTTTCCTCGCAAATGGCTGTCATTTTCACCCACTGGCTGGGGTTCCGTCAGAGAGTGAGTTTTTCACGAAGTCGTGCTGGAGTGAAGAGAGCGAAGGGAGAATGTCAGACCCTTCCTTCCTTCACTCACGACATGCTTACCAACACCAATGAAGGAAGGCAGGCATTGCCTTCCCTCAGATTGTAGGAAGAGGTTGTGTGAGATAATTCTGAGCACTCAGCTGGTTTGATTCAATGTTCTGTTTTGTTTGCCTTGTTTTCTGATCCACTGGTATGTCAAATGGGAGGATCAATTACCCTGTAATTAGTCTCTCCACCAGAGGAAAAAGGCAGGACTGCAGAGCTCTGGAGTGAGCTCATCAGGAAGTGAGCCTCTGCTGTGAGGACACTCACTCACTGTGAGGCGGGGGATTCCTCTTCCTTCCAGAAATTTCCCTGCTCTGTGTGTCTGGGGAGGGGTGGTGTGCTGAGGGCCATGGCAGGGAAACCTTCCCGTACATGTGGGAAGTGATCCGAGGTCCAGGCTCTCCCGACACCTGGCTGTATGCATGAGAGTCCTCTGTGCAAGGGCGTTTCCACGGCAGTCACGCCTGGATAGCTTTCCATTGCTGCGCTGGATGCTGGAAGTTTCAGAGTTCAGTGTCTGCTCCATCTCTGACAGAAATGCAGACCCCACGGCACCAGCCTTTTGGGCTCATTCAACTCATTATTCCTACTTTTCTTTTTATTCTTTCATTTGCTCTCCATTATTTACTTTTCTACATGTTATATAATTTTCTATGCCAACATCGTATGTAGCCATTTAGGAATATAACAGAATTAGTAGATTCTGATAATATATGGACCATTTTTAAGTTACATAAAATCTAGCATACTGGTAAATGGCTTTAGATGATAGCAGTTACTTAAGTTAGACACTGGGGATTTACTGGATATCAAGGTTGTTCAATAGCTCACCAAGAGGTGTTGTGAGATCTTTCTTTGGATGTATTCACGGTCACCATTCCTCTGAAGCAGCTGTGTTGGACACAGAGGGATATGCTACATTTTCTTCCAGAAGAAGGAATTAGAAACCCCAATCACTGAGTTTCTTTCCTGTGTGATGGAGAGAATGGGCAGCTACCAACCTTCCGCCCAATTCTTGCAGACATGTTATCCCAAGGAAGCAAACTCCTTGGCTTAACTCAAGGCTACATTCTGTGGAAACAGGACTATGCTTATCCAGATGATAAAAGGAGGCCCAGTCCCTCTTTGCCAAAGTGTAGAGCTTACATTGAATGTGAGGAGACTCTCTACAGCCGCAGGTCCCAGCACTGTCCTTGTCCTTGCCCCACATCTGACCAGTCAAGGAGGATGGGATTGCATCTCAGCTGGAACCAGTACCACCATGCCTTAGTCAGGGTGGGCTGTGATCTGCTGCATAACCTGTTCCCAGCCCAAATCTCCACGCTGGGAACCAGCCATCTTTCTCAGATGTGATATTTGCCTTTGCAGCTCAGCAAGGCTCTGCCTGTTTTTGTTGCACAGAAACCAGGTTGAGGGAGCTGTCACCTTCTTGAAAGTTGCAGCTGTGGGTCAGAGGGAGAGAGAACTCTGCCGTCTTGTGTTAGCACTGACTGTTTGGTATCAGTTGTACTCATGACCTGTAGGATAGAACAATTATATGAATTTATCCACCCAACAGAGGGTCGGAAGTGCAATCCTACAAGGGGAGAAACTAAAAATAAGGAAGGACAGCAAGAATTATCACTTCATTGAGCAATCTCTCTCTCTCTCTCTCTCTCTCTCTCTCTCTCTGCAGACTGCAAAATTGGTCAAAATGTTGGGCATCTGTTACCATGAGCACAGACATTCCTGAATGTGTTTCCCTCACTGACTTGGGGAGAGCTAGTAACTATCTGTTGATATTGTAGAGCAATAGGAGATTCTCGGTCATTTACTTGAGCAAGAAGACATAATTTGCAATCGTTGGACATGAGCAATATATGAGAGAATGTTAAAATTTTATAATTCCTCTACATTTTTCCTTTTAAATATTGATAAGAAAGGCTTACAGCTCTAAGGAGAAGAACTATTTTGGCTTTCACTGATTTAATAAAATCACACGACTCCTTTTTTAGTGCTAAGTGAGACAACATGCCAAGAAGTGATAATTAACTGAACCATGAGATACGATGGGAAAGAATAGGCACTTGTTCTAATCAAGTGTTTCGCAAATCTGCACTGCATCACGTCCACCAGGCAGGCATGACGTGTCTTGTTGAGTCTGCTAGAAGGAACAAGTTGTGGGTTAACTAGAGAATGTTGCAGCACCCATATCCTGAAAAACTACAGGCATTTTAAAGATTTTACTCTTTGTGGGAGTAGAATTTTAAAAAACCAAATTACGTAAGTACCAGTCATTAAGGCCTAAACATATTGCCTTGTGTTGATTTGGTGTTTTCAATCTGGGTGTGCGTGTGCGCGCACACACATGGTCTGTGATGTTCTTGTTTTCCTTTTTTGCTGGAGGGTTTATCATTCTAATCATTCCCTTAGAATGATCTAAGAAAAGGAGACTTCCATGACTCTCATTCTGAAAAGGAAGTCTCATCATGTGGTTCTTAAAGTGACCCGTGTGTGCCTAAGCTCCTTGAATTGGAAATAATGTGAGAGGCTTATTTTTATTAAAGCTTCCTCAGGGGATTACTGCCACAAAGCATAAAACTGCTGTCTCCAGCATTAAGTATGATAGTCTCCCTCTAGTTCAGATTATAGAGGGAACCCAAACTCTTTTGTTTAGTTGAGATAATAAACATTCTTTGGTACATCAGCTATAGGTCTTGTGTTCACTGTTTAGAAAAGTAAGGAATACATTTCTTACCTGTAAAGAGCTTAGTATATCTCGAGAGAGACAAGATTTATGTATATCTATTTAAGAGAACTTGGAGCAGATGTAACTTATGTTAGAGCCAGGCATGGTGGCTCCTGCCTGTAAGGCCAGAACACTGGGAGGCCAAGGTGGGAGGATGGGTTGGGACCAGAAGTTCAAGACAAGCCTGGGCAACACAGTGAGACCCTCTCCTCTACAAAGAAAATAAAAATTGAGATAGGCATTTTGACTCTTCACAAACAAAGGACGAGATCTGGAAGAGGCTGGATTGGTTGAGCTAACACAAGAGCAGGACAAACGTATGTAAGGTGATCTTCTGAGCATTTGTATCTGCTAATCTGTGTGTCAGACAACTGGGTTGCAGACTTCAATTGTCCAACTAGCCTTGAAGGATACACCTGTGTTGGTCTTAGAATTTGAGTTTTTGTGATAACCTTGGGCTATTTAGATTTTTTTTTAAATTTTTGCTTTCAGCATATCATCTCTGCAGACTGTTTGTTCCATGTAATTATGTACTTTCTCAACTTAATGATTTTATTTCAATGGCACTAACTCAGATTTTGCACTAGCCAAAGATTTTGATAATTTATAGGTAGGCCCTAAAAAAATCTCCATGAGCAAATTACGTCTTGTGAAAAATAAGTCTAGCCTTTCCTTTTTGGGAATTTAAAAACCATGCATGCTTAGTGCTCGGATGTTTCCTACATAGGACTGACGTTGCTCACACAGGACTGAAGGAGCACCGTGAACAATGGCAGCCGTGGGAAGAGGTCAGCTTGATTTGCGGTTGTAGCTCACACCTGGCTCCGGATGAGTCAATGATATCTCGACAGGATGTTTTCAGCAGACCCCTACATCCCTTGCCATAGCCAATTGTACAGCATTTATTTCAGGAAATCATGCCCTGCTACTAACAATCCCTTTCCAAAATATCTTTTAGTGTTTGGCATGCAGTTAGCATTGACTCAGAATCTAATGGGAAAGTTGTAACTGACCCAGGCTGCGTCTCGAAGTGAACCTATGTATATTACAGCATCATCCTCAGATAAGAGGTGGACAGAAGCTTAAAACCTGATGCTGGAACTCCTTAAAGGGGATCTCAGCAACTCAGGGGAACAACTGGGGTTACCGACCTGGAGCAGAACCAGCTTCTAGTCTCCACACAGCCTGGTCTTTTAACAAAGCTTTTCTCGGAGAAAGATTCTTTCAAGTTCCTCTCGCAGAATTAGCAGTTCTGTTGCTGGATGTAGCACATTTTCTCCTATCTCATCTGTGGAACCCTCAACAAGTTAACCCTGTCTATGCCTCAATATCCTTATTGACACAATGAGAACAATAATAACATCCTTCCCTTAGGATGGGAAGTGCAGTATAATCCTCAGAAAGGGTTAAGTATTGATGTTATCTATGTCATGATCCCAGGAAGAAATGTTGCTATGTGGTAACTGCCACTGGATTGTGAGCACATTCAGTAAGGTCCCATTAATACAATAAATTACGGCCTTCTCCAGAGTCCAGTCTGGGCCGTCAATCTTTACATTCTATAAGAGATAATATTGAATTCAAACTTGCATATCTATTTTTATGCAATAACTTACATATTATTACAGTCTTTTCTCAGCGTCCCTGGGTATTGGTTCTAGGACCTTTGCAGATATTCAAACCATCGATATATCCCTGATATAAAATCCCTGATATAAAATGGGACAGTATTTGCAAATCATCCTGTATAATTTAAATCATCTCTAGATGGCTTATAATATCTAACACAAAACAAATGTTATTAAATAGTTCTAAAACTCTAGAAGTTTTAGTTTGTATTTTTTATTATTGTGTTCATATTTTTATTTTGTATCTGAATATTTTCAATTTGTGGTTGTTGAATCTGTCAGTGTGGAGCCTGCGGAGAGAACTAACTGCGGTTTATTTTGCTTGATTTTGTAATCAGATTTCCGAAGTGCACATATACATTTTAAATTCTGTCACTCTGAAATATTCATGTCTAGTCAGAGGTAATTCAGAGAGATGTGCACATTCATCCAAAATGTAATTGAGTTAAGATATTTTAGTTAGGGCCGGACGCAGTGGGTCAAGCCTGTAATCCCAGCACTTTGGGAGGCCGAGGCAGGTGGATCACGAGGTCAAGAGATCAAGACCATTCTGGTCAAAATGGTGAAACCCCCGTCTCTACTAAAAATACAAAAAATGAGCTGGGCATGGTGGTGCGTGCCTGTAATCCCAGCTACTCATGAGGCTGAGGCAGGAGAATTGCCTGAACCCAGGAGGTGGAGGTTGCGGTGAGCCGAGATAGCGCCAGTGCACTCCAGCCTGGGTGAAAAGAGCAAAACTCTGTCTCAAAAAATAAATAAATAAATTAATTAATTAAAAAAAGATATTTTAGTTAGAACCAATATTGACTGCTCATGGATAGTTAGTACTAATACGAAATACACTTGAAGAATAAAAGACAAAAATGAACCATGAACATTTTGAATTTTTTTTGCTTTCCTTTCTCCTTCTGGGGCTGTGAAAGATCTAGATTGCTGTCTTGATATGGACACAGTCTTGAGTCCTTATGGTAATGGGGATTGCAAAACAGAAGTGAGAAGCAAAGCTAAACGAATGTGTTTGACAGGGGAAGACTAAGCACAGACTGTTATTTCCAGCTCCTCCTGAGACCCCCAAACTGACAGCAGAGGGGGCACAAAGAAGCCACTCGTAATGGCTCAGACAATGAGAGCAGGACTGGGCATGGAGCTGGAGGTGGATAAGTTCACCTACAGACAAGAGATCCCTGCTGGAAAGCGGGTAGGGGGTGGGAAAGCAGAACGGCCTCATAATACCCTGGAGGGGGCTGGAAAGTAACCTTCTCGGAAAGACCCAGGCTCAAGGTCCATTGCAACAGGGAGGTTTAGGACCCAGCCTTCAGGGGAGGAGGCTGAGCATGCACGCAGGAGATCCCTTCATCAGTTAATAGTGCCTGGCTCCTCTAACCGAAAACGTTGCTTTCAAGACCTTTGCCTTTGCCAATTGTTTCTGTATGCATACCATCCCGCCCTAAAGTGACATTTAGGTCAGCCACGGATCTCATGAAATTATAAAGGAGCCAAACATTTCCTATGGCCTAGAGAGTCGATAGCTATCATAACGTGAGAGTGCACCTGCCAGACTCACATGTCTGTGGTGAGCTGGTGTGAGCCAGCCTACTGCCGGTGGTATAAAGGCGCAGCACGTGCAGTTACGTCCATCCATAGTACTCGATAGTGATGGTAAACAACTACGTCACTGCTTTACCTATTTACCTTGCTATACTTTCAATTGCTTTTCTGAGACAGAGTCTTGCTGTTGCCCAGGCTGGAGTGCAATGGCATGATCTTGGCTCACTGCAACCTCTGCCTCCCAGGTGCAAGCAATTCTTCTTCCCCAGCCTCCAGAGTAGCTGGGATTACTGGAATGAGCCACTGCGCCCAGCCTTAATTGCTGTTTTTGAAGGTCTTTCACATGTCCTTGAGGAGGTATCCAGAAGAAGGCATTGTTATCTTAGAGATGACATAGAGATCTGTGTTATTGTCCCTGAAGACCTTCCAGGGGACAAGACGTGAAGATGGAAGACAGTGATGCTGATGATCCTGCCCTGTGTAGGCCTAAGATACTGTATGTGTTTATGTCTTAGCTCTTCACAAAGAAGTTTAAAAAGTAAAAACAATAAAAATGGCATAATTTAGAACTAGAAGAAAACTTATAGAGTAAGGAAATAAAGAAAATATTTTTGTATATCTATACAATGCATATGTGTTGTAAACTAAGTGTGATTACTAAAGAACTTTAAAAAAAATACAAGGAATGTAAGAACATAAAGTAAAAATGTTGGATTGCTGGCAAGATGGCTGAATAGGAACAACTGTGGTCTGTAGCTCCCAGCAAGATTGATGCAGAAGGCGGTGATTTCTGCATTTCCAGCTGAGATACCGGGTTCATCTCATTGGGACTGATTGGATGGTGGGTGCAGACCAAGGAGGGGGAGCTGAAGCAGGGTGGGGCGTCGCCTCACCTGGGAAGTGCGAGGGGTTGGAGAACTCCATCTCCTAGCCAAGGGAAGCCATTAGAGACTGCATCCTGCACTCCCACCCAGCCAGATACTGCACTTTAACCACTTCACAACCCACACACCAGGAGATTCCCTCTGGTGCCTATACCACCAGGGCCCTGGGTTTCCAGCACAAAACTGGGCAGCCGTTTGGGTAGACACCGAGCTGGCTGCAGGAGCTTGTCATACCCCAGTGGCAACTGGAACACCAGCAAGACAGAACTGTTCACTCCCCCGGAAAGGTGGCTGAAGTCAGGGAGCCAAGTGGGCTGGCTCGGCTGTTCCCACCCCCGTGGAGCCCAGCAAGCTAAACTCCACAGGCTTGAAATTCTTGCTGCCAGAACAGTAGTATGAGCTTGACTCGGGATGCTCCAGCTTGGTGGGGGGAGGGGCATCGCCACTGCTGAGGCTTGGGTAGGCAGTTTTACCCTCACAGTGTAAACAAAGCCACTGGGAAGTTTGAACTGGGTGGAGCGCACCACAGCTAAGCAAGGCCGCTGCAGCCAGACTGCCTCTCTAGAGTCCCTTTTCTCTGGGCAGGGCATCTCTGAAAAAATGGTAGCAGCCCCAGTCGGAGACTTATAGATAAAACCTCCACCTCCCTGGGACAGAGCACCCAGGACCAGACAGATTCACGGCTGAATTCTACCACAGGTACAAAGAGGAGCTGGTACCACTCCTTCGGAAACTATTCCAAACAATAGAAAAAGAGGGAATCCTCCCTAACTCATTTTATGAGGCCAGCATCATCCTGATGTCAAAACCTGGCAGTGACACAACAAAAGTTTCAGGTCAATATCTCTGATGAACATCTATGAGAAAATCCTCAATTAAATACTGGCAAACAGAATCCAGCAGCACATCAAAAAGTTTATCCATCACAATCAAGTCGGCTTCATCCCTGGGTTGCAAGGCTGTTTCAACATATGCAAATCAATAAATGTAATCCATCACATAACAGAACCAATGGCAAAAACCACGATGATCTCAATAGATATAGAAAAGGCCTTCGACAAAATTCAACAGTGCTTCGTGCTAAAAACCCTCAATAAACTAGGTATTGATGGAACATATCTCAAAATAATAAAAGCTATTTATGACAAACCCACAGCCAATATCATACTGAATGGGCAAAACCTGGAAGCATTCTCTTTGAAAACTGGCGCAAGACAAGGATGCCCTCTCTCACTACTCCTATTCAATATAGTATTGGAAGTTATGGCCGAGGCAATCATGCAAGATAAAGAAATAGAGTGTATTCAATTAGGAAAAGAGGAAGTCAAATTGTTTCTGTTTGCAGATGACATGATTGTATATTTAGAAAACCCCATTGTCTCAGCCCAAAATCTCCTTAAGTTGATAAGCAACTTCAGCAAAGTATCAGGATACAAGATCAATCTGCAAAAATCACAAACATTCCTATACACCAAGAGCAGACAAACAGAGCCAAATCGTGAGTGAATTCCCATTTATAATTGCTACAAAGACAATAATATACCTAGGAATACAACTTACAAGGGATGCAAAGCACCTCTTCAAGGAGAACTACAAACCACTACTCAAGGAAATAAATAAGGACACAAACAAATGGAAAAACACTTCATGCTCATGGATAGGAAGAATCAATATCATGAAAATGGCCATACTGCCCAAAGGAATTTATAGATTCAATGCTATCCCCAACAAACTACCATCAAGTTTCTTCACAGAATTTGCTTTAAATTTCATATGGAACCAAAAAGAGCCTGCATAGCCAAGACAATCCTAAGCAAAAAGAACAAAGCTGGAAGCATTATGTTACCTGACTTCAGACTATGCTACAAGACTACAGTAACCAAAACAGCATGGTACTGGTACCCAAACAGATATATAGACCAATGGAACAGAACAGAGGCCTCAGAAATAACATCACACATCTACAACCATCTGATCTTTGACAAATATGACAAAAACAAACAATGGGGAAAGGATTCCCTATTTAACAAATGGTGTTGGGAAAACTTGCTAGCCATAGGTAGAAAGCTTAAACTGGATCCCTTCCTTATACCTTATACAAAATTTAACTCAAGATGGAGTAATGACTTAAATGTAAGACCTAAAACCATAAAAACCCTAGAAGAAAATCTAGGCAATACCATTCAGGTCATAGTCATGGGCAAAGACTTCACAACACCAAAAGCAATGGCAACAAAAACCAATATTGACAAATGGGACCCAATTAAACTAAAGAGCTTCTGCACAGCAGAGGCCCTATCACCAGAGTGGACAGGCAACCTACAGAATGGGGGAAAAGTTTTGCAATCTATCCATCCGTCAAAGGCCTAATATTCAGAATCTACAAACAAATTTACAAGAAAAAGAAACCCATCAAAAAGTGGACAAAGGATATGAATAGACACTTCTCAAAAGAAGACATTTATGCAGCCAACAAACATATGAAAAAAAGCTCATCCTCACTGGTCAGTAGAGAAATGCAAATCAAAACCACAATGAGATACCATCTCACGCTGGTTAGAATGACAATCACTAAAAAGTAGGAAACAACAGATGCTGGAGAGGATGTGGAGAAATAGGAACGCTTTTACACTGCTGGTGGGAGTGTAAATTAGTTCAACCATTGTGGAAGACAGTGAGGTGATTCCTCAAGGATCTAGAACTAGAAATGCCATTTGACCCAACAATCCCATTCCTGGGTATATACCCAAAGGATTATAAATCATTCTACTATAAAGACACATGCACACTTATGTTTATTGTGGCACTGTTCACAATAGCAAAGACTTGGATCCAACCCAAATGCCCATCAATGATAGACTGGATAAAGAAAATGTGGTGCATACACACCACGGAATACTGTGCAGCAGTAAAAAGGGATGAATTGACATCCTTTGCAGGGACATGGATGAAGCTGGAAACTGTCATTCTCAGCAAACTAACACAAGAACAGGAAACAGGAACTGCATGTTCTCACTCATAAATGGGAGTTGAACAATGAGATCACGTGGACACAGGGAGGGGGGCATCACACACTGGGGCCTGTAGGAGAGTGGGGGACTAGAGGAGGAAAAGCATTAGGAAAAATACCTAATGTAGATGACAGGTTGATGGGTGCAACAAACCACCATGGCACGTGTATACCTATGTAACAAACCTGCATGTTCTGCACATGTACCCCAGAATTTATATATATATATAAATATATACACACACACACACACACACACACACACATACATATAAGTTACAGTAAGCTAAGATTAGCTTACTATTTAAGAAAAAAATTTTAAGAAATAATTTTAGTGTAGACTAAGTGTACAGTGTTTACGAAGCCTACAGCACAGTATGCTAGTGCCCTAGGCCTTCACCACTCACTGGCTCACCCAGAGCAACATCCGTCCTTTACCTCCATTCACGGTAAGTGCCCTGCACAGGATTTCCGTTCTTCATCTTTCATACCATTTTTTTGGATACATTTAGAAACACAGTTACTTACTATGGTGCTATAATTGGCCACCGTATTCAGGATAGTACCATGCTGCAGCTATACAGGTGTCTGCCTTGGGAGCAAGCAGTAAGTTCTGCCAACTAGCCTGAGTGTGTCATAGGCTCTACCGTCTAGGTGTGCGTAAGCGCACTCTGTGATGCTCACACAATGATGAAAAAATCAGAAAAAAGCCAAATTTGACAGGGTGTGGTGACTCACACCTGTAATCCCAGCCCTTTAGGAGGCCGAGGAGGGCGGATCGCTTGAGGTTAGGAATTCGAGACCAGCTGGCCAACATGCAGAAACTCTGTCTCTACTAAAAATATAAAAATAAGCCAGGTGTGGTGGTGCACGCCTGTGATCCCAGCCAAGCAGGAGGCTAATGCACGAAAATTGCTTGAACCTGAGAGACAGAGGCTTCAGTGAGCTGAGCTCGTGCCATTGCACTTCAGCCTGGGAGACAAAATGAGACCCTGGTCTGAAAAAAAAAATAGAAAAAGCCAAATTCTTAGCTTTGGATTTTAAACAGATATAAAACCAAAGGCAAAAAGTTCACTCTTTTTTTTTTCTATAAATTTCTTTTTTAATGTCGTCTCTTCACAAAGATATTAAACCTTGGTTACAATGCCTAGTTTTAATGAGAGAAAGACTCTGGGAGAAAATAGAATAACTTGAATAGAAAAATACAGAGGATAGCATTTAAAAATGCTTTTATAATAAAGAATGAATAAAACATAGGGCAGAACAGGTATTTTCCATTACACAAATATTTAGAAAATGTAGACGGTATGTTGCATACATTCTCCTCTAGGAAGTCAGTTGAGAATGAATTTCAGCAAAATAAGGAAATAAAATGAAGGATGAGGAAGTCATGATATACAGAAAATGGTGGCTCCTGCCCAGGAGTGCAGTAGAAGGAAGTGTCTGGAAAAGGCTGGGGAGGTGTCTTACAAGACAGAGCAGGAAGAAGTTATCTTCAGGAGGGGAGTGCCCCGGGAAGAGAGAAACTTGATAAAACAGAAAGCATGATTGAGCTTCAGGAAGCATGCAGTCGTAATAAGGCAAATAACTCAGGTAAAAAGAAGGCAGTTAGAACTTTGCATAATGAAAACCTGTATCTGAAAGTTATTGCTCAAAAAGGAGTGAATGAAAATGGGGAATGTTCAAGAAAGGAACACTGGCTTACAAGAGAGTTTCCATTCGATCTTGAGGACAAAAATGGTAGAATTTGAGTGGTCCAGATGTTGAGCCAGTAGATTCAGAAAAAGAAAGCGTTTTTGGCTCACTGATTGCCTCCATGAGCGGTATTTACACAGTGATATGACTGCCAAGGCTGCTTGTTAGTTTTCAATCTTCAGAGTCCTCCCATGAACCAAGCAGCAGAGACTGGCTGCTGCTGCAGAGCCGACCTAGAGGAAGCCACGGCAGCTCCGAGGGGTACGGATGAGTGGGAATAATGTGGACATTCACAGCACACTCTCCTAAAGTGTTGGGGTCATGTCAGGATGTACAGCTTATAGTTGACGGAGAATGGAAACAGACACTTAAATACAGGTAATCAGCGGAAGAACCAACATATACATTTCAAAACTGAGAAGCAGCAGGTGGGAGTGTAAATGAACTTAATTCCTACGTCTTACAAGACAGTCAATGAATATTGTCTAAAAGTATGAACAAGAAAATAGAGAAATGCATATATTATCTAGGTTTGTGAAGGTCACTATCAAGGGGAAAAAAAAAAAACAATGGCAGGAAACATTTGAGGTAGTTTTCCTTAACAATGAGGCTGGGATAAGGAGGGAGGAGTCCAGCCGGGGTCTGTTGTTTTTCTTTAGAAACTTTTTAATACTATTCTATTTTAATGTTTTAAATTTATTTTTTAGAGATAGTATCTCTAAAGGCTGAAGTGCAATGGTGTAATCTTGGCTCACTGCAGCCTTGACCTCCTGGACTCAAGCAATCCTCCCACCTCAGCCTCCTGAGCAGCTGTGACAGCACGGGCTCCCCATCACACCCAGCTAATTTTTAAAATTGTTTCGCAGTGACAGGGTCTCACTATGTTGCCCAGTGTACTATTTGATATGTTACATGTATGTATATTGCTTTTTTAATAATTAAAAAATAAAAACACTCATTTCTTAAAAGAGGACATATGAATGGCCAACAGGCATATGAAAAGGTGCTCACCATCATGAATTATCAGGGAAATGCAAATCAAAACCACCAGGAGGTATCATCGCACAGCTGTCTGAATGGCTGTCATCCAAAAGATAAGAAATAAGCATTGGCCAGGATATGGGAGAAAATGAACCTTTATATTCTGTTGGTGGAAATGTCATTGGTACAGCCCTATGGAAAACAGTATGCAGGATCCTGAAGAAATTAGAAAGAGAACTGGCATATGGTCGAGCCACCCAGCTTTTGGGTATATAAGGGGAATGAAATCAGTGTCCCGGGCGGGATCCACCACTTTCTGTATATCACGTCTTTCAATTCCTTCATTTTATGTTCTTATTTTGCTGAAATTCAATCTCACCTGACTTCCTAGAGGAGAATGCATACAACATACAATCTATATTTTCTACATGTTTGTGTAATGAACAATGCCTATTCTGTCCCGTATTTCATTCATCCTTTAATATAAAAGCATTTTAAACATCATCCTATGTATTTTTCTATTTCAGTAATTTCATTTTGTTCCAGTCTTTCTCTCATTAAAACTAGGCATTGTAGCCAAGTTTTATTATATTGGTGAAGAGACGATATTAAAAAAAATTCATAGAAAAACGAGTGAAATTCTTGCCTTTGGTTTTACATCTATTTAAAATCCAAAGTCAAGAATTTGGCTTTCTTGTTTGTTTGTTTGTTTCTTTCTTTCTTTCTTTCTCTCTCTCTCTTTCTTTCTTTCTTTCTTTTCTTTCTTTCTTTCCGACAGCATCTCGTTCTGCTGCCCCGGCTGGAGTGCAGTGGCGCAATCTCCACTCCTGCAGCCTCTACCAAGGCTCCCTGAAGCGCTGTCACAAGAGCTGAGCTATGGACTCAACTTGTGTCTGTTGATGGATGAACAGATGAAGAAGACCAGCTACCTCTGCACAGGGGAGTATTAGTCAGCTGTCAAAAAGCAGGGAATTCTGCCTTTGCCGCAACATGGGTGAACCTGGAGGACCTTGGGCTATGTGACGTGGGCCAGACACAATAAGACAAGGAATGCCTGATCTCACTTTTGTGCAAAATCTAGGAAAGTCAGGCCCATGGAGGCAGAGTGGAGTGCTAGTTGCCAGGGGCTGAGTGGAGGGAAATGTAGGTCAGAGGGTACAAAGGTTCGGTCTGGAAACCTAACACACAGCATGGTGACAGTGGTTAATAATACCGCATTGCTTACCTGAAATTTGCAAAGAGGGTAGATCTCAAGTGTTCTGAGCACACACACAGAATCATACCACGTGAGGTGATCTGTGAAGCAGCTGCACTGTGGTGATCATTTCACAGGGTATCCAGGTATCAAAGCATCCTGTTGTGCATCTTGTGTGTACACAGTGCTTTACTGTCAGGCACACCTCAATAAAGATGGAGGGACCAGAGGATCACGGTGCAGGCTCACAGGTTCAGGTGCCATCTCTACTACCTACTGGCCGTAACAAGGCACCAAAGCCCTGCCAACACCCCAATCCCAGCCCAGTGAGACAAGTCTGTGCTGTTCTCAGCCCCTCGTTCATGTGATGCGCACATGTACTTGAGGGGCTGTGGGTTCAGATTAAGCTGGAGCCTGGGACCCAACAGAGCTGCACAGGAGAGCAGGGACTGGGGCTGAAGGCAGCTGCCCTGACCAGCCACACCAGCTCCTCTCAGGATCAGGTGCTGCAGATGCGGATGGGTACGGCAGGTGTGGATGCTGTGAGAGCTGGCCAAATGCAGGCAGTGTGTGGGACCTGCTGGGAGGAGAGACCACGGGATTGGCGGATCAGGGAGAGAGGGAAGGAGTGGGTGGAACTGGGAGAGCCATAGCACACCTGATGCCTCGCCAGGGACAGGCTCACCTCTATTGTGAGAGCGCTGACATGAAAGCCAAAGGCAGGCACACCATGTTCCAATCACAGACAACATCTGAGCACGGAGATTAGGACCGAATGTCGGAGGAGAGGCCTTCAGTGCACGCAAGCAGTGCACGACTGCGCTTTTAAAGGTCCGGCCGAAAATAACTACCTTGAATTAATTCAGAGCCAGATGCTACAAATGGTCTAAAAAGCCTAATCATTTTTAATCCTTAAAATTGATGCCTTATACTTCAAATGTATTTCTCATTTATCTAGTGGGGAGTGGAAGAGAGCAAATGTTTTGCTAATAGATAAAAATGTGATTTACTGGAAAATATTTACTGAGCGTCTATTTATGCCAAGTACTGAGTGTTGGGAGCTGGAGATACTCTCTGTCAGAGGAAACAGGGTTTGTAGGCTCCACTAGCCAAAGCAGCTCTTATCATAATACATGTATAGTATTTTCATTGCATTCTAACGTATTTCTCTAGCACGTCCCCACGGTCCTCATCCAGATGCCCCTCCTAGTCTTCCAATTGATCGGCACTTCTCAGGCCCATCCTAGGGCATCTGGGCACTGTGAGGTGCCATCAGGGTCCCTTCTGGGAGCCGAGGCAGGGCCACCATGTCAGCAGTCCTGCCGCCCCACCTCCCGGTGCTGCCGCACGTGTTGACATGCTTTCTGTTATTTTGATGGGTGCCATCTCCTTCCAAGCCCTAATTAAGCAAAAAGCACCTCTGTTCTAGAATTCCCCTCGGTTATCTGAAAGTCGCCTGTGCTGACCCTCTGCCAGGGCGAGGCCCAGATAAGGGAGATGGAAAGCCCCATGACCACCCCCAGGCCCGGCTTCCTCCACCTGCACCACCAGCAGCCATGGTCACTGAGACCTGTGTCATCTTTACTCATTGAATGAAAGCTGGGGCCTCAGCCCTCCTAGCTGGGTTCGCATTTTCTTATGGAACCAAATGGGGACGTGCCTGCTTTTCCCCTGGAGACTTGGGTCTTATGAGCCCCTGTCCTGGGCCGTTAGTGGGAACCTTGGGTGGGTTCTTGAGGAGTGTGAGGAGTGCGGAGCGTGGCCAGTGTGACGCAGCCTGGCTCACACACCTGTCGTCCTGCTGCAAACCCTGCTGTGCTTGCAAGAGGCAAGGGTGACCACATCCTACTTGCTTTCTCTCTGTGTGGCCTCGGAATGATACTAAGTGTCTTTCCCGACCCCGTGTGGGGGTGGGTGACAAAGAAAAGGTTAGAAACACCAAAACGTAAAAGAGGAGAGCATGTTCATGTTTTCCCCATGACAGTGCTATGGGAACAGAGGCACATTCAGCAATTCCCTGAACTGTCTGTGCCTCGGTTTCTCCTTCTGTAAAATGTAGGGATTGGGGGAGGAGTGGAGATGTGCGTACCATCTGGCCAGCACCTGAGATTCCATAACCAGCTGTTGCTACTGATAGGTGATAGCACTGTCGGTGTCTCTGTAATGGGGATGTGATCAGGGAGAAATTCCCAGGCAGAGGTGGGTGATATTTCATTACCGATTGATGCCTCTGACACATCTTCAGAGCCCCGTGCAAAGTCCCTGGATGATTTTCAGTTTAATTGGACAATGTAATTGATTATAAGATTTAGCAGAGTCTGCACTTAAATGTCTTTTCAAAGAGATTTCATGCTTTAAAACACCGACTGCCCCACGCCGTGAGCTGCTAAATAGACTGAACAGACTCTCCACCATTTGATACCATCCTTCTGGGGACTCTCCAGGGTAACACATCCCTAGAGAGGGTCAACCATCTGGGAACCTGAAAGACGAGTGGACCTCTGCTTTAGGAGGCGCACCTTAAACCCCTGCAACCAGGGTTTCCCTAAAAGCGAATACAGTTCACTAGCTCTGGGGTGGGCCCTGGGATTGGGCCTGATGACAAGCTGCGGGGCGACGGTGATGCCACTAGTTGGCAGGCGCCATGGCAACTGGGGTGGGGCATGCCAGCCTTGCCTGCTGCAGCTTGATTGCAGTGAGTGGAGTGTCCCTGTCCACACCTGCCTGTTGTAATGGGACCCATCCCAGCAGCGTGGGTGCCAAGCACACCCATAGTGCCCTCGGTCTCCTGTGGCCGGAGCTGATGGAGTGTGTTGGGTCCCAGCTGGGGCCAGTACTGTGGGTGCAGGGGCAGCAACAGGATTCTTGGACTTTGGCGTGCAGCTCACAGCTTCCCAGTTAGTTCATTCTGCTGTTGCTCTGTCCACACCGAGCTTTGGGAGTGCAGAGCCCCCAGGGTAGACCCTGGGTATCCTGTGGTGCCTGAGCAATGGTTCCGTGGAGGATGCGGAGAAGACTGGGGTTTGTCACACAGGGTTCTGCATCTGAGGTGACCCTGTGTCCTTGCTAAGTGGCCCCTGTGAGAGTGGGGAGGGTGCAGAGTCCCAGTTCTCCCGAGGGGGCCACACCACTTGCAACTGCTGTGACCCCGGGGGTGAGGAGCACGGTGCGGCAGCCCTCAAGGGCACTTCGCTGCTTTTCCTCCGAGCATGCCGGGATGAAGCTGCTCCTCTTTATCATCCACGTGACGAGGCCATGGTACCCAGGCACTTGATCAAACACTAGTCTAAATGTCTCTGTGAGGATATTTTTAGGTGAGATTAGCATTTTAATCAGTAGACTTTAAGTGAAGCAAATTATACACCACGATGCGGTGGGCGTCCTCAAACCAGCTGAAGGCCTTAAAAGCAAGGACTGAGTTCCCGGGAGGAAGAGGAGCTCGGCCAGCGCTCTGCCCTAGCACAGCAGCTGCAACACCAGCCTCCGCAGGTCTCCCGCTGGCCAGCCTGCCCTGAAGATTCAGACCTGCAGCTGCCGCAATGGCCGAAGCAGATTACTTAACATGAATGTGACTCTCTCTCTACATGTCCATTGGTTTTATTTCCCTGGAGGACGCTGACTCATGAAGCACGGTGTTGGGGGCCCTAGTGACTTGAAGAAGCTGTTGGGGCACGAGGCTGCTCACTCCATCTCACCCCTTAGTTGGGAGGGTGCAGAGCTCAGTGTTGAGCTTCCCCAGGAGGCTCTACTGCTACTCAGTGGCGGCAGGGCGAGCATAGTGTGGTGTCACGTGGGGTGTTCCAGGTGGCATCATGCTGGGTTTCCAGAGGGCACTCGTGGGTGCAGGGCCGCTCACAGAGTGCAGGTCTTGAGAGACGCTGGTGCGGCTGGTCCACAAGCCACTGCGCCAGTGTTAGGCTCACAGCACCGCGTGGCGTATCGCAGCTGGTGCCTCCACATGCTGTCTTTGACTTGTGAGGTGTGGGGCACAGCGCTGGGCATGGCAGCTCAGTGTCGGGTGCCTCAGGGGTTATTTGTTTCACTGCTTCGGGGAGCACTGTGATAGCCACGCCCGCGTTGGGCGTTCTGCACCGCTCATCTTACGGCGGGACACGAAACGGTCAATGTGGTCCTGTTGTAATTGCGTCTCCCTGCAGCAGAGGCTAAATAGATGCTGCCCCTCTTCCTTGAGCATTGCAGGGTGAACTGGTGGCAGAGAAACACATGTTCCTAATCTTTGACCGCTGCAGGTGGCTTCCATGGAAGAACTTAGAGTGTTGAAACTGACTTGAATGGCCACCCCACATACGCCAGTATCCAGGTGGAGAAATAGCATGGGAGAGGAGGGGAGAAGGTGAATTCTGAAGTCCTGCAGAAGGAGAAGCTATTTGTAAGCTTGCTCTGTGGATCTTAAAAAAACGTATTGAAGTTGGTTACTGGTGATGTTCTGCACATGCGTCTGGCGAGTTAAAGTATGTTCCAGGAACAAGGTCCCATAGTCCTCTCTTCTTGTCTGTCTAAGGGTTTACAGTTACCTTTAAGAGACAAAGAAAAAGGGTCCTGCTCCCCAGACCCAATATCATAAAAGAGAAGCCAGGGCTTCCTGCCAGCATGGCGCTTGTGCTGATGGAGTTGTGAGAAGCGCCTGGCAGCACTTTGGGGAGCTTCAGTGAGTCCCGGTGAATGAACAGTGCTTCTTACTGTGACGTTCTTAGCTGTGCCTCCCAGGCAGGGGCGTGTGCTCAAGCTAGGTTTAACCCTGCCTCCTCATGAACATCCCCTCAAATGGATGCTTCCACTGCAAGCGGCAGCAGGGAAGTGGGGCTGAAAAGGGTTCTCCTGGAGATCCATGTGAGAAAGTCTCTTCATCAGGCCCCTTCAGCCCCACACGGAGCATGTGGAGAACGGCCAGGATGCTGTGCTTTTCAGATGGCAGAATGTGCCCTGCCAAAAGCGAAACACAAGAGTCTTCAACAGTATTTCCATGACAGACTTTGTGCTTGGATTGTCAAAGGGGAAATGAGAGATTTTCAAGAGGTTCATAACTGCAAATTCTGTCAGGAAGGACTCCTGCAGAAGCAGAGGCCTGGCACGTTACTATATGTAATATATGGATACATATATTACACAAACTCACCAACCTCTCACACACACACCACACATGCGTATGTGTAGACCTTGCACAGCCCTGGGTGCAGTTCCTTGAGGCAGGGGTCAGAGAGCCGAGAGTAAGCAGGAGACAGTGCCCTGGTTTCTTCCACAAGCAGAGAAACTCAGAGAAATCCACTCCGTCTCCAGGCATGGCACCCATCTTGAGGCTTCCAGGGCCCTTTGGGGCAGGGCTGGAGCTCCGCCTCCTCTCGGCCATATTCAGACTTGCTTTGCTGGCTTCCAGTGATTTAAGTTTTTTAAGCACAAATGGTCTGTGTAGGGTCAGCACTTCCTTGAGGAGTCCTACAGCAACCGGGAAAGGAAGCCGGTGCTGGCGTCCCTGAGTGACAGGGAAATGTGCCTGCTGTGGCTGACAGGCCCCCGAGTGTCCCTGCTTAGTGACTGTCTTGTTTAAGGTCCCAGTTATCCCCCCGCAATGTTTAAAAAGGGTGCTAGGAATGTTACTTTTTCTCCCGCCTCCCCCTCAGGCTCTGTATCTGCCAAGGAAAACAGCATTTGACATTTTACCAGCATAATGATTTGTTCAAGAAATCACTAAGGAAAAAATGAAAAGTAAAGGCAACATCAGGTTCACGTGAAGGTTATGTTGATAGCAGGGTCTACAGGAGACGTGGAGTCTGCGTGCAGCCTGGTGGGCAGCTTTGTTCTGAGGGCTTGCCTGCAGGACGGCATGAAAAGTTGGAGGTGATGCAGGGTCCTCAAAAACTGACAGGGGGCCAGGCGCGGTGGCTCACGCCTGTAATCCCAGCACTTTGGGAGGCCGAGGCAGGTGGATCACGAGGTCAAGAGATCGAGACCATCCTGGTCGACATGGTGAAACCCCGTCTCTACTAAAAATACAAAAAATTAGCTGGGCATGGTGGCGTGTGCCTGTAATCCCAGCTACCCGGGAGGCTGAGGCAGGAGAATTGCCTGAACCCAGGAGGCGGAGGTTGTGGTGAGCCGAGATTGCGCCATTGCACTCCAGCCTGGGTAACAAGAGCGAAACTCCGTCTCAAAAAAACAACAACAAAAAAACCAACAGGGCACAGCCTGAGGGGTCCCAGCTCCACCTACCGGGATGGTGACTGGAGCCAGGGCATGCAGGCCACCACCTAGCCTTGGGTCTGAGATCTGCTGCCACCAAGCCTGGTGCCCGGTGGCATGGGCGGGGAGGATGCCTTCCCTGCTCGCCCTGCTCCACCTAGCTCCTAGTGAGATGTCTCCACCCAGCCCTCCTTCTTTCCTCCTCCATACAAGTGACGCACCTTTGGGAACTGCGCCCGGGCTGTGCAAGGTCTATACATATGCATGAGCAGTGTATGTGTGAGTAGCTGGTGAGTTTGTGTAATATACGTATATGCATGTGTATGTGTGTATGCATGTATGTGTGTGCATGTGCGTGTTTATGTGCATGCATGTATATGTGTGTATGTATGTGTATGCATAGGTATGTGTGTATATAGGTGTATGCATGTATGTGTGTATGCACAGGTGTATGTGTGTATATAGGTGTATGTGTGTACGTGTGTGTATGTATGTGTATGCACAGGTGTATGTGCGTATATAGGTGTATGCATGTATGTGTGTGTATGCACAGGTGTATGTGTGTATATAGGTGTATGTGTGTATATGTGTGTATGTGTGGATGCACAGGTGTATGTGCGTATATAGGTGTATGCGTCTACGTGTGTGTATGTGTGTGTATGCACAGGTGTATGTGTGTATATAGGTGTATGTGTGTACGTGTGTGTATGTATGTGTATGCACGGGTGTATGTGTGTATATAGGTGTATGCATGTATGTGTGTGTATGTATGTGTATGCACATGTGCATATGTGTATATAGATGTATGCATTTATGTGTGTGTCTATGTGTGTGTGTATACATGCGTATATGCATGTCTTTGTGTGTGATTCTACACACATGTATATATGTATTTTTTGGCCTGAGCTCTGTTTTTACAAGAGGAAGAGCTCTGCCTTCAGTGTATTGCTGGAGTAGGGTGACAGGTAGAACGGTAATATCACTCTTTCCCCTTTGTTTTAGCTCTGTTCTCACCATTTACTACAAAGATGAAGCCCTGAAGGCTGACTCCTTGGGAGTGACAGAGCAGGGCTTCCCAGGTAGGCAAAATGGCATCAGTGTTTAAGCAAGCCCACAAGAGAGGCCACCTTTGGTTGTTGTGATGTCATGACAAAAGGAGAATCACAAGTGAGGAGCATGCCCCTCTCCCCGCTGGTCGAGGGAGTCAGGCTGGGGCCGGCCCGGCATTCCACACCTGCAGAGGCAGCCTTCCCCTTCCTCCTGTCCACGGGCAGGCGCCCAGCTCCAAGTCCTGGCCAGCCCCAAGCCGCATGCCCCTCCCACCTGGGCGGATCAGGTGGGACAGGTGACTGCTGTTTTCCATTCCTGCTCCTGCAGGTGTCTGCATTCCTGAGTGCCTGGTCACTGGCGACAGCGCGCGTGCTGCAGCGGCACCTCACCTGTGCTGGGGAGGGGGGAGATGGGCCTGCCCTGCTGGTGAGCTGTCTTCTAGGTCTGAATTAGAGCTGGAAGGTAGGAAACTAGCTCTGCTGCCCTGCCTGAGGGAAGGGGTGTGGGTGTCGGCTCAGCCTAGCATTCCATTTACCTGGGAGGCAGTTAGGGCATGAAAGGTGGAGATTCAGACTGTTCCTATTGAAAAGCACTGAGGTTTGTTCCACCATCTATTCAAGAAAAACTGTCTTTAAAGAATTCAGATGGCACCAGAATAAAGAGCCAGTTACCTTCCATGGAATTCACTGGAGGCTCCACAACTGCCTGCGTTGTTCCAAGCCACTCTGTCGCCCTGGAAGGCAGAGGCCTGAGGGTCCCTGGGCACTGGGCTCCTGCATTCCTGGCAGCACCCTACTGGTGTGTGATTGGGAAGTGTACTCATCCCCACTATGTCGGTTCACGTTACAGCCATCCTAGATGTGAGCACCAAAGAGCCCAAGGCTTTGCCGAAGCTCTGGGAGCCACAGGAGCTGCCCGCTTAATTTACCCGATTAATTAATTTCCAGCCCCACCTTTGCTCCTAGAGAGCTTGGTGTCCTTCGACAAACTGCTCTGTCTTTGTTTTTGTTTTAATGGGGAAGGGTGGGAGCTTTCCTTACAGTCCTGGAATACACGATGCTGTATTTACATGTGCCATGCCAGGCCCAGCATGTATCCCAGGGTAGGTGCTTGGTACATGTTGACTCTCTCCTCCTTCTTTCACCTGAAGAACTTCTATTGTAAGAAGATTTTTATCCACATTGTCTAATCCTAACAAGAAAACTTAAGTTGTCAGAGCATCCAGGACAGTTTTGAGACAGGACCTCAATTATATAGGTGGAGAAAGTTGTAACAAAAGAATGTGTAAGAGAAGGAAGACTTTGGGAAAAACGAGAGCAGCCTTAGGAGGCCGGCACACACCTGAAACAGAGAGAATGCTTCCTTTTATCAATGGGTATCCTGCCGTTTTTAATCTTCTAAATGAGTCAGAATAGGAAAGCAGCTCCTCAGAGCCTGCCGTGAAACACACTCTAGCACTTTCTATAAATCCACCGGCAGCTATTGTAGTAGATATACAATTCTCAAGAGACACACCTCATGCTTTTCAAACGGCAGATAACATCCCAGACCCTGCACCCCCAGCCACCTCTCACCTCCGCCCAGGTCCCCTCGGCCCTCCCCTCTGTACTGGGCTCACAGGGCTTTGTTCTACTCCCCTGGAGGACCTGCCCACACATCTTCCATGGCCATAACCTCCTCTGCTCTTCTGCGATTTTGAACCCACAGTGATCCTGACGTCCTTCCCACCTACTTATTTTGTTCGGCAAATTATAAGGCACTATCTTGTGATCTCCTTTCTGACCTTGAGGCTTTGTAATTAAGCTGCGAGCTGGTGAAGCACCGCCTCTGGGTTGTGCTTTGGGCAAGGTCTGCCCCCCAGGGCACCTGCAGCCCCCCTGCATGGTGAGTGGTCAAGAAGGGCTTGCTAACTTGATTTTGCTCTGTTCCCATGCCCGCCTCCACTGCATACCTCTTGTGTGTTCTGTCTTCCATATACAGTTTTGTGACTCTCAGGCCAATCACGTTTGAATCCCTTTAGTTGCCCTATTATACTATAAGATGAATTATCCAACAAGGTAGCAACTAGCTACCTGTGGCTATTTAATTTTAAATAAGTTAAAATGGAGTTTAATTAAAAATTTAAGTCTTCGTTTGGTCTAGCCACTTTTCACAGGCTCAGTCGCCACTTGTGGCTAATGGGTGCGACAGTGGACAGTTTGCATTGTGGAGTGCTTTCATTACTGCAAAAGGCCCTATTGGACGGGACTGCCATATATTTAAAGGCATACATACATCTTTTATATATGTCATATGTAATTATATATAATGTACATTATGCATAATGTATATCATATATATAAAATGATCCATTATATATAATATATAATATAATATATAATGATCCATTATATATAATATATATGTTATATACATTATATATATTTTACAATATATAGAATATGTGTATATATTATATATAATATGGATCATTATATTCTATATATATTATAAAATATAATATATATATAATGGATCATTATATATATTATATGGTGATATTTTAAAGGTGAAAAACAGATCAAAGTTTCCACGTTCATTGCCCTAGACAACTCATTTTGATATAATTACAGTCCTTTTTATTGTTACACAGTCAATAGACTGCCTTATAGCAATTTTTGTTTCCTACACATAGAGTGAGCAATTCAAATTGGGAGCATTTTCATTTATTCCCTTCTCGTTTTTCAAACTAAATGGAGAGCGATGAAACCTAGAAGGTGTTTGGGCATTAACTTCATACTTTGGAACATATGAAAGTTCTCTCCTAAAAAAATGAAAGACAAAATAAGAGCAGGGGTCATGGACAGTATCTCTTGATTTTTAGGCTGGAGAAGACAGTTCTGGACATGTTAATTATCAATTTGTAATTATTTGACTTGTGCTTTAACAGAAGAGTAGAAAGTTGCCCCCATTTGAAGGAAAATGTGATTTACTTCAAGTTCAAAACTACACCAAAGGCAAACAGCTGTGTCCATATGCTGCTTTAAAAAATATATTTTCTAAATAGTAACACTAAGATCAAACTTCATTTTTTTTTTAAAGAAAAAGCCAGAGAAGATGAAGGACACCCAGTGCTTCCTCCTTGCAGAACTGCCTTCAGTTTTAGTTTGCAAGAGACGCTGGAGCTGGGGAATTCGAGCGTGCCGGTCACCATGCCGCTGAGTTTTCTAGTGAGTGGCAGTTACAGTAGTTGGTACAAAGCAGTGCCTCAGTGCTAATGACGTTAGTGTCAGCCTGACACAGTTTCCCTTATTATGGTGGAAAAAATACTCCCAGTACATTTCCAAAACTTACGTTGCATTCCTGTAAAGGGAACGTAAATTTGTCAAAATGTAAAATTTGACATCTTCAGAGTTTGCAGAATGAGTTCTTATTTTTGTATTTTTTTCTTAAATAAAACCATAATTTCTTCAGGCTCCGTATTGGATTTACTGCTTGTAAGAACTGGCTAGCTTTAGGAAACTGATCAGATTTGTTCAGCTACAATGGATCTTCATCTTCCACAGTTCTACTCACGTCTCCAAGATGCTTTCCTGCTGTCCCACATGACTGAAAAGCTCTTAGTTTGGAGGAGCAGATATACACCTCTCTGGCACCTCACCCATGATTTCTCATGTCCGTGGCTCCCGCAGCCACTTGTATGTTCTATAGTCAGGTAGAAGCCTCCTGAGCTTCAGCAGACCTCTGGACATGCCACATGTGTGGTTACGGATGAAACTTTGTAGGATTTGCAGGGCAAGATCTTGACATAAATATTCCTGAATATTCAATTCCCGCTCTTTCGTCATAACTTGCCACTAAGGGAACTTTGTATTTCCAGTTTTTCTCTGTTCCTGCCCAAGAAATTTTAAAAATGCTCAATTTATATAATACAAAAATTGGTGCCTCATAAGTTGTTTTTGTTTTTTTGAAACAGAGTATCACTATGTTGCCCAGGCTGGAGTGCAGTGGTGATCTCAGCTCACTGCAATCTTCACCTCCCTCCCAGGTTCAAGTGATTCTCCTGCCTCAGCCTCCCGAGTAGCTGGAATTACAGGTGCGAGCCACCACCCCCGAATAATTTTTGTGTTTTTAGTAGAGACGAGTTTCACCGTGTTGGCCAGGCTGGTCATGAACTCCTGACCTGAAGTGATCCACCCACCTCAGCCTCCCAAAGTGCTGGGATTACAGGCATGAGCCACCACTCCCGGCCGTAAGTTTTAAAATCCACACCAAGCCATTGATTTTTCAATTCAAAATGTGAGGTCCGGAAACAGAGTCACAGAGATGCGGTTTCACATGAAAACAACCAAAACAAGAATTCGCAAAGGAAGTACACTATCTGCTTTTTTAATGGCAGGGCTTTCTTCTCAACAAGTAATATTTAATAAGAAGTCAACTTTGGTGAACAAATAGTTATCCATTCAGGTTCTATCACAGGGATTCTGCAACTTATGAACACATCAGGATCCCAAAGGGAATTTGAAAGTTGGTTGTTTGGAAGCAGAATTTGTTTTCTCACAGAAATGATATTATTCGTTGTGGCTGTCCTCCCAGGTAAACCCATGCAATGCCATTTAATCCACAGCATAGCGATACGCTATTTGCAGTTGTCCAGAGCACCAGATTCCAGAGCACCAGCACTGGGAAGGGTAGTGGGAAGGGAGGTGGGCACAGCTGGACCTTCTGGAAGCTGGGCAGCTCCCCAAGCATTGCCAGGACCTGAGACCTGCAGGAGCCAAGCGGGAAAGTGGGAAGAGGTGGGGCCCCTAATGGGGGCTCTGTTGGTGGCAGTGACTGTAGGGGTGGGAAACCCAATTATGGGATGTTCTTCTGTAGCAAATGGGGAGGACCTTGGCCTCAGGGATGACCCTGGTGGGAAAATAATGTGAGGTTTCCGGAGATGGCTGGCCTGGGCGGGAGGTGGGAACAGGGATGCTGGGTGATTGAATGCTGCAGGCGTGTTTGAATGCTGTGCATCCACTTCTAAGTCAAACATTCTGCAGCAGAGCCTTTTTTTGTTGTTTGTTTGTTCTGTTTTGTTTTGTTTTTTTGAGACAGAGTTTCACTCTGTCACCCAAGCTGGAGTGCAGTGTGGTGACCTCGGCTCACTGCAACCTCTGCCTCCCAGGTTCAAGCAATTCTCCTGCCTCTGCCTCCCAAGTGGCTGGGACTACAGGCACCTGCCACCATGCCCAGCTAATTTTTGTATTTTTATTACAGACAGAGTTTTACCGTGTTAGCCAGGATGGGCTTAATGTCCTGATCTTGTGATCTGCCCGCCTCGGACTCCCAAAATGCTGGGATTACAAGCGTGAGGCACCGCCCCCCACCAGCAGAGTCCTTTAACACTGATGGTGACGTTCTCCGCTGAACGGTGTGGAGCTGCAGTCAACAGTTGCCATGGAACTCAGCTCTGGGCACCCCAGGGAGGAGGATATTTCATGCCTGGCTTTACACTAGGCCCGTGTGAAATATTGCCGGACAAACAAGTGTTACCTCTTTGAGCCTCAACTTTGCTATTCACAAACTGGAGATAATGCCTGTTCTACCCTTGCCAACCTCACAGGAATCCTGTGAAGAGCTTTTAACAAGTGGATTTCTAAAGAAATTCACGTAGCTCATGCTAAAACCAAGTCATTTAGACGCCAGTTAATAAACGCGGTAAGAGGCCCAGTTAACCACCTGCTCTGTTGTTTATATCTGCTAGCTAATTCTCACGGTGTTCCAAATTATCTTCGGGGGGAAAAACAGGGAAAATGCGATTTGGCTGGTCCACGTGTTTGAAGGGAGGCTTTGCTCTGCCTGTCAGTTCCGAGGTGCGCGAGCTGCGTGTGAAGAGGAGGGTGTGCACGGAGATGCTGCAGAGTGCGCAGGGGGCGGGAGTGGACGTGGGGCCGCTCAGCACTGAGCATGCCTGGGAAGGCAACAGGGGGTACCTGCCTTCCTCGGGAAGAATGTGAACGCCTGGGATGCCCAGGCTTCGCACCCGCCCACGTGGGCGTCCTCCTGAAAGTTCCTGCGCGCCCTCCCCCGCCTGGCCCGGCCCTGCCCTCCTCTGAGCGAGGGCCCCATGCGCCGCAGCCGCCTGGCCGAGAGGCGCGGGGCTCCCTGGAAGGCCCGGGGCTCCCTGGAAGGCTCGGGCTTGTCGGCGGGAGCCGCGGTGCAGGGACTTGCCACGCGGCTGCCCTGCCGCGCGCTGGAGCAGCTTTGTTTCCTGCGCTCCCGGCGGGCATCCTGCCCCGCGGAACACCCACCCAAGGCCGGCTCGGGAGGGGCGGCGGGGTGCGCGCGGGCGTGCGGAGGAGGAACAGGGCTGCGGCTTCAAGCCCAGGCAGGACGCCCTTAGTCACCTTATCCGAAAGTGGGCAGCGCCGCGCTTCCGGTGAGTCAGAGCTGCAGGTAAATAAAGAGCTTGCTGTCTGCGGGACTCTGGCCTCAGTGGTTCGCTCTGTCACTCCGCTTAACAGCGCCCACACCTGCCTTTGAGGGTCTCCTCGTGTGGAGTGAGCACTGGACGCAGAGCCCTTGGACAGGGGTTCGCGGCCCGGCCCCCGCCGACTCCGGAGACTCGCGCAGGACAGGGAGCAGCTCCCAAAGGCCCTTTCTTCCTTCTCCTTCCTCCTGTTTGCCTCCCAGCCCCCCACAAGGAGCACCGCCTCTTAAGCAGGGCCAGGACAGTGACTCCTGCACATCGCGCCACCCACCCACATTTGGAAAGGGGTAGAGAGAAAAAGGGAAGCCGAGCGTGTTAGAAAATTAAAGCAAAATCCTTGGCAAACGAAACCGATCCAGTGCATTTTAGCACTGTGTTTAGAGGCGTGCTGAGACAGTGGTCTTGCCTAGCCACACTGCCTCTGCAGTGGGTGCTTTCGGCTGTCCCCGTCCCCCGTGAGGTGGAAAGGACGCCTGGTCTGAGGACCTCCGTCCGGCTCCGAGAGCCTGGGGTCCGGAGAAGAGCTCGGTGGCCTGTGTCCCTGAGCTGCAGTGCGCCTGACACGTTTGTCAGACTTCCCACCCTGACGGGGTCTGGAGGCCCCGAGAAATGCAGGATTGGCAGAGAAGAGGATCTGAAGACTCGGACTGTTCCCGATGACCCAGGACCCATGCTGGGCATCAGACCGTGGTCTTAGCTCACAAACATCTGGCTTCTCACGGAGGCCAATGGAAGGCAGCGTTTCAGATGTCAGCTGATGTCATGGCCACATCTCTAAGTCAGTCTTGGGGCATGCAGGGAGGTGAAGGCTGAATGTGTTTAGAAATGTGCTTACTTTTTATTGCTTACTTTAAAACTCACTCTCTGGATAAAATCCTCCCTCACTGGAGACCAGAGAAGGGATTAAGTTCCTAGGAAAAGAGAGAGAGGCAGGATTGACTTCAGTTTGAATTTGCTTCAGTTTGCTTTCTTTCTGTGCTTTTGCAGCTTACGTCCAGGTTTGTTCAGAGATCTTAGCAGAGGCGGGGAAGCGGCCTCTCCTGCTTGTACGTGCCTGATAAGGGTGATGTACGTCGGAAAATATGTCCATTTCTCTTAGGCTCCACATGCTCTTTGTAAAATTGTTTTCTTTGTAATTTCTGATTATATGAACTGTTACGTACTCACCAGGTATAACAAATGCACTTCAAAACAATGCTACTGGAGGAATAATTCTGCCACCAGCTTTCACTCTTTTAGGCACTTCTTTCTGGGGCTCTCTATGCTCCGTCTTTTCATTGGTGCTTAAGAGATCTTTGATATTGCCTGGCTTCAGTTCCACCTCTATGTAAATAACTCCCAAACTTTTATTTTCAGTGTCACACAGGGGCCCTGAACTAGCCCCTTATCTTCTTAGCAGCAACTTTGACATGTTCACTGGTGTGGCCATGTTCACCTTTAATTTCTGAATACTTACAACTGAGCGTCTGGGTTTCCGGTCCAGACAAGACAGCGTTGACTCATCTCTGCTCATCCCCACAAGCACAACTGTAAACTCTGGAAATGACACAGACACAACCATAGGAGAACCCTGAAGGGGAAAGAGGAGAGCAGCCTGGGCCCAGGCCCAGACCCAGGATGTCGCTAAGGGAGCAGCACAGAGCAGGGGCTGATGGCCTCACCCAACAGCAGGAGACGACTCAGGATTGGTGTCCCCACCCCTGGCCAACAACAGAAAGAGGCCCGGCAGGCTCATTCCTCCTGGGATGACACCAGGTCACCCAGCAGTGGCTGCAGGGGCATCGGCGAGATGCCTGCAGGTGACTAGAGCTGGAGGAGGGGTGGTCCTTGCACTGGGCCTGCAGCCCCTTCTCTCCCCTATACAGGCATCAACTGATATGATTCCAACACAAGTTCTTAGTTCCTATAGGGAACAGACTCCCTTTCCCCTTCTATAGGCACCATGGGTCAAGAGAACATCACAGGGAAGAGGCACTCCAACATGCTCCTGGCCTGGGAAATGCTCCTCACACCTGAGGGGGGCGGTTCCTTCCACATCTACACACACCAGGCAGCAGGGCAGCTGGCGAGCAGGGATGCAGCCAGAGCAAGCACCTGCCCAGGGAAACGCTGTCTGCAACTCAGACACTGAGCTCTCTTCTAAGGAACAGCCAGGAGGCAGCAGCTGAGGTGATCTTGCAACAGAAAGTGGCCTGGGAAATGTCCTTTGTCCCTGAAGTCCTAGCACTGCCTTCCTTCATCCAGAGACCTGTGATTTCCAGCCTAGGGGCACACCTTCTGCACCCTTGGCCAGCACCAACAGAGCTCAGGGACCACCAGTGGCCCCAGAAAACCACGCAGGTCAGAATAATACCACAAAGACTGAATATAAACTGTCCTGGCAGCCATAGCCCACAGAAGTGCCCAGGGTCTGCACGCTAAGCCTAAACAGGGTGACTGCTGGATGAAACGGAGGACTTGGGTGGGACCCAGACACTCCTAACAAAACAGACAAAATGTTCAGGATCCGACTGAACTCACCTGTCAAAGGACCAAGAAACATCACCAGCTGAACAAGAAAACATGAGCAACAGATGCCAACCCTGAGTTGAATCAGATGTTGAAATCATCTGATGGGGATTTTAAGGTGCTCATAATAATTATGCTTCATGAAATCCCAAATCCTTTTGACACAAATGACAAATACAAACATAAATTGTAGAAATGAAGAAAGAGGAGTTACAGGTGGATATTTTAAAGCTGAAAAATACAATAACCAACCTAAAAAATATACTGGAGGGGCTCAATAGCAGGGTGGAGGTGACAGTAGATAGAATCTGTGAACCGAACGTCGGATCAGTAGAATTTGCTGAATCAGAATAAAGGAGAGAAAACACATTGAAAAACAAATATGAGGAGAGTCTCAGGAACCAGAGGAAAATGAGGAAAAGTCTAACTTTCATATTATAGGGGTTTCTGAAGGAGAGGAGAAAGAGAGTGGAGCTGAAAAAGTATTCAAAGAAATAATAGGCGCAAGCTTCCCAAAAGGTCAAAGGTGACAGACGAAGTCTCCATTTGCGAAGAGCTGAGCAAAAATGAAATGGAAAACCCCATGGAATCCATGCTAATACACATCATAATTAACTCTCTGAAAACTAAAGACAAAAAAACAAAATCTCAGAAGCACCAGAGGAACATGACTCATTACCTACAGGGGAACACCAGTGTGAATGCTAGCAGATTTCTTACCTGAAAACAGAGGCCAGAAAGGAGTGGCACAACCTTTTATAAGTGCTGGAAGAACTAGGAACTACACTTTCTACACCTGGCAAAATATCCTTTAGGAATTAGGGGAGATAGAAAATTAAGAACACTTGTTGCTAGCAAACCAGCCATTAGAGATGGAGTAGATGATAAAGTGATATTCAGGAATGTTCAGAATGTCAGAAAGGAAAGAACTTTTAATTTGGTAAAAATAGGAGTAAATATAGTAGATCCTTGTTATTATTAATTTTTTCTTTTTTGAGACAGTTTTGCCCAGGCTGGAGTGCAATGGCACAATCTCAGCTCACTGCAATCTCCGCCTTCCAGGTTCAAGCAATTCTCCTGCCTCAGCCTCCTAAGTAGCTGGGATTACAGACCCTGCCACCATGCCCAGCTGATTTTTATGTTTTTAGTAGAGACTGGATTTCCCCGTGTTGTCCAGGCTGGTCTCAACCTCCTCACCTCTGGTGATCTGCCTGCTTCAGCTTTCCAAAGTGCTGGGATTACAAGCATGAGCCACTGTACCTAGCAGATGTTTCCTATTATGGCTTCCCAAATCACATTTGATCATTGAGGCAAGATTTATAAAACCATCTGATATGGTGCTCTTGGGAAAAGTGGGAGAGTAAAGGGACATAAATGGAAGTATGTTTTCTACACCACACTGGAACTGGTAAAAATGTTGACACCAACAGAATATGATAATTTAGCATATTATAATTACCTACAACAGCCACTAAGGAAAATATGCAAAATAATGTTACAGAAATCACTAGGAAGAAATCAAGATGAAATTGATAAACTAGACTTTATCAATATTAAAACTTTTCTCCATGAAAGATCTTGTGAAAAGCATGAAAAGACAAGCTGTCAACTTGGAGAAAATATTTGAAAGCTATGTATCAAACAAAGGATTAGTATCTAGAATATATAAAGAACTGTCAAAGCTCACCAGTAAAAAAAGAAAATCAAGTCAACAGTTAGTAAAAGACACGAACAGACCATTTTGATGGAAAGGGTATAGAGATGGAAAATGAGCACATGACAGGATGTTTGGAGTCACTAGCTATTGTGGAAATTAAAACTGTAATAAGATATCATTATAAATTTATTAAAATGGCTAGAATAAAAAATTGTGACAATACCAAATGCTGGCAATGATGTGGATAAACTGATCACTCACACATTGCTGGTGAGAATGTAAAATTAATAGAACCACTTTGGACAACAGCTTGGTAGTTTTCTGTAAAACTGAACACGCATGTAACTCCCGTACAATCCAACAACTGTCATCTTGGGCACGCATCCCACATAAATGAAAACGTTTATGTCTACAAATTGTGTAACGACTGTTTATAACAACTTTGATTGTATAATTCCAAATAGAAAATGACCTGGATATCCTTCAATGGATGACGATTAAGCAAATGGTGGCTTGTCTATACCATGAATTACTACCTGGCAATAAAAGGGAATGAAGTGCTGATACACCAACCAACTCGGGTGAATCTCTAAGGAATTATTCTGAGTGAAGAAAAGCCAATCCCAATAGCTTACATAATGTATGCTTTCATTCCTGGAACATTCTCAAAGTGACAAACTCCCGGATGGAAAGCAGAGTAGTGATTGCAATAGGCCAGGCATGAGGGCAGATGGTGAGGGATGTGGGCTGTGCAGAGAAAGCCGCAGCGGGTGGGCTCCGTGGGTGATGGCATGATTCCACAGCTTGGTTGTGTCAACGTCAGTGTATGGTTGTGATATTGTACTAGAGTTTTTCAAGATGTTACTGTTGGAAGAAACTGGGTAAAATATTTACAGCATAATGTAAATATTATCTTTTAATAATTTAGGATTTATCCTCTCTATCTCCACTCCCAAATGTATAACCTTTGGACCAAAATCAGTTAAACCTTCGAAAATCACAAATAAGCTAAAAATAATAGTTAGTGAGGTCGTCTATAATTATATGCACCAAAGGAATGTATGCTGGATCTTTCTGTATTATTTTTATACCTGAATGTCAATTTAAAATTATCTCTCTTTTTTTTATAAAAAGCTAAATCAAATTTAACCTCAATTTAATGAAATTAAAGACTCAAAAAAGTTCAAATACTAGGGATCATCTGGTTAATATTGACATCTTCTGTTTAATTGGTGGTATGCTTGTTAGTTTTCAAGATGGTCACATATAACAACAAATTGAGACGCAACTGCAATTTAGAAAACTACAGTTTAAAAACAATTTTTATCTATGCTGAGGGTGGCTGGTGTAATAATAATGGAAATTATTCTGTTTTATGATTTGACTTTCATTTTCACTTGAGAAATAGTTAAAGTAAAATAGAAGAAAATAATTAATTTGATTTGGAAAATATATGTCTTTTCAGGAAGATCTGTGCCAATTAAAGCACAGGTAAAGTTTTATTTGAAAGATTTTTTCCCATTTTTGCCTTATGACATTTAATTGAAAGCAAAATAAACAATGTGTGGCAACCACATGCTATTAAATGTGCAGTTTCATTAAGCAATATATGAGGGAAGAGTTTGGCTAGTTGACAATAAACTGAGGTAACATTCAGGATGCTTTTGTTTTGAAGCAGAAACAGAATGCTTCAAATGATCACTGAAATGCTAGCGCTTGATTGGCATTTGAGGTTAAAGCTTAGCAGTTTGTTCTTTCCACTTCATTGCTACTTCTTAGTTAATGGAGATGGAGTAGAGGGTGGTGGAATACTTCTTCCTTAAACCAGTGCCCTTGTTGGCTAGTGCAGGGAGTTGGGCAAGAGTATCAGCTGCCATACCGTCTTCAGTCCTGCTGATGAGCAGACAGGCATACCGCTTTACCCAAATACCTAGCATTTTAATGCTCATTTAAATAATTCAAACTATACACATGTCTTAGCAGACTTTCCTCTTCCAGCCAACAATTATTTTGAAGGCCATTGCAGCACTGATTTAGAAGAACAGTCTGGATGTATCCGTTAAATGGATTTTTATTCTAAACTGAGCAGTTAGCATATTAATCATACTTGAAACAGCAGAGCTGTGATTGTGCTATCCCTGTGACTGTCATGCTCAATGTGGGGAGCTCAGCTGCACAAGGAGAACAATTCATAAGGAACCGTGTGTAAATTCAACTTGGCAAGTCTTGCTACATTAACTAGGGCAGCACCAAAGGAAGTTTCATAACCTACCAGCCAAGACTGAAGAATTTTTAAAAAGAACAGTTAGGATAGACAGCACAAATCTTGACAGCATAATGTAAACATTATCTTTTAATAATTTAGGATTTATTCTCTTTATCTCCACTCCCAAATACATAACCTTTGGACTAAAATCAGTTAAGCCTTTGAAAATGACAAATAAGATAAAAATAATAGGTAGTGAGGTGATCTGTAATTATATGCATCAAAGGAATTTTTCTGGAGTTTTCAGTGTACATTGATGTTGAAAGAAAGGAGAAGGATCACCTTAACAAGTAACTTTCAAGTTTAGACTCAACTTACCTATCAACTTTTCTATTAAGGATTGGTTCTTAATTTTTTTTAGAAGAAAAGCATTTAACTTTTAAAGATAAAGAATACTCCTAGCTACTTAAGGCCTCTATGAGTTTTCATCATGGTGCCTCTCTGATCCACTACTGCTGTCACTGGATTTACTTCCCTTGATGCAACACTATACAATAGTGGATTTGGAAGGCATTATGCTGGAAACTCAGAGAGAGGCTTTAAGTAGCTGCACATTCTCTCATCCCTCCCTGAATTCACTCACTGACTCACTCAGAGCAGCTTCCTTTCCTCTAAGTTCCATTCACAGTAAGTGCTGCACAGCTGTGCCATTATTTTTCTTTCATCCTGTATTTTTTCTGTCCTTTTCCTAGGTTTAGATATGTTCAGATACACAAAGACTTACCTTTGTGCTATGGTTGCCTGCATTATTCAGTGCAGTCCCATGCTGTGCAGGTTTATAGCCTGGGAGCAAGAGGCTATACCGTAGTCTAGGAACGTCGTGGGCTGTGCCATCTGGGTTTGTGTAGGGATACTCTGTAATGTTCGCACAAAGATGAAATCACCCACCGACCAGGTTCTCAGAACATATCCCCACTGTTAAGCCACATGTGACTGTGTTTTAATGACTGCTATGGAGAGACCTAAGGACAAAGACCCAGTGCTTTGTCCATAATTACTTGCTGTATTTCGGAAGGAGTCATACGTTTGAAACTATACATCAATAACTAGGAGCAAACACAGGTCCCAAGACTATCTTTGACATTTGCCATTAGGCACACGTCGACTTTAAACATAAAGCATTCAGCACGTGGCCTGGCCTTGGGGGTCTGTGAGTGCCTGTGCCCGAGTCAGCCTGGGCAAGCCACGTCCCGCATACAAAGTACAAGGTGGCCCATTGCAGAGGCACTTCACATATCTGGATCTAGAGAGGATGGAAATTGAGGTATATTGCAATGAATGCTACTTTTCCTATCTACCTACCTATCCTTCAAAAGGGAGTTGCTGGAGAGATTGGAGAATGGATCCTGACACCTCACAGGGTACCCAGGGCCCCTCCAGCTGCAGGTGCCTGGGAATGGGCTGGGTAGGACCCCAGGGAGGGTCAGAGCCTAGGGGCCTGGGGAGGGCGTGCCTCTCTGAAACACAGCAGAAGCCCAAATGCTACAGCTACCAGCAGTATTTGGCTCTCGTGCTACCACACCTTGATCCCTGTTTTAAAAAATAATGAAACAGAGAATAGCCCCATTTCCTTACCTTTAAGAGGCAGCCCTTTGCAAGCTCTTACACAACCTCATCGCATCTTGACAGACTCCTATGAATTAAATACTATAATCTCCCTTTTACAGATGAGGAGACTAAGGCCCAGAAATAAGTAACGGACCTAAGATTATACGTAAGTGGCAAAGAAGAGCCTGTTCAGCTTTGCCTCACAATTCTGGGTTCTTAGCATTCTGCTTTGCTGCCTCCAGAACAAACATCCATGCAATGTGGATGGTCTGCAGGGCAATCATGGGGGTGCTGAGCCAAGCACAGATGAGTGTCCTGGAGGTGTGGACTTTCTTCTGAGGAAAGGCTAGGTCTTCAGGAACAGGGGTACACGGCACAAAACACCCACCTCCCGCAGGGCTGCCTGGAAGTCAGACAAGCATTGATTCATTAGGATCCTACTCCCAGCAAAAGTTGGCTAAGATGTCTCTCCCTCAGTGCTGGCCGTCCCAGCCCCACTACCACCTGGCCTTGATCTCCATATAGAAATGGCCTGAGCTGCTCTTGGGGTATTTGCCAATGTCATGCTTATTCTGTGCTTCTGTAAAATGTAGCAGTTACAGGCTAACCGACCAAGGGTTGGGTCTGAGCTCTGCCATTTGCTCAGGGTGTGAGTCTGGACGTTGCCTTAAATATATGAAATCTCAATGTTCCTATACCAGGTGGGCATAATAATATCACCCATTCTCCTTGATTGTTACAAGGATTTAATGGGATGGTACATATAAGTACTGGATACAGAATTGGCACCTAGTAAGGTCTGGAAAGGAGTTTTTTGTAATCTTTGCTAATCATAATAAGTATTATTGATTTTACTTCACAGCACATTCTAAAAAAAGGTCAGCATAATATAGAACTTAGCAGAACCTGTTTCATTTCTTAAAGAAAAGAAAATAAACCTTCTGGGCGAGGTGGTTCACACCTATAATCCCAGCCCTTTGGGACGCCGAGGTGGGTGGATCATCTGAGGTCAGGAGTTTGAGACCACCCTGGCCAACATGGAGAAACCCCATCTCTACCTAAAATACAATAATTAGCCAGGCGTGGTGAAGCACACCTGTAATTTCAGCTACTCAGGAGGCTGAGGCAGGAGAATCACTTGAACCCGGGAGGTGGAGTTTGCAGTGAGCAGAGATCTCACAACTGCACAGCTGCCTGGGTAACAAGTGAGACTCTGTCTCAAAAAAAAAAAGAAAAGAAAGAAAAGAAATGTAATGCATTGTAAGTACCTCACTGAAGAATGGAGGGAAACAAACACAGTTAATATGACTAATTCTTGTTTTTACCCATTTAGTGTTACATTGAGTGCTCATATGTTATGTCAGCTACTGTCTTATTCTCAATAGATTCAGCAATATGTCTTGTTGCTTACAATTTCTCATTTAGGTAGGTACTCTAAAAAACAAAGATTTGTATTTAAAATATGTACCTATTCTATTTTTGACCACCAGTTTCAAGGAATATGCTTGGAAATGGGTTTCCAAATAGCCTGTGTACAGCTAGAGTAGGCAAAGAGTACTTTCGTCCGGAAAATTTTATAATCATTTAATCAGAGTACCACAGAGATCCAGATAAACAGATGAAATTATTTTTAGGTGTGCTTCTATCAGACGAGGGAGTGTTGAAAGCATGGGCTTCCGAAGGGGACATGTGCTGCTCCTAAATAATGTCAGTCATGTGACTGGAGGAGGGGTCATGGGTGGAGGGGAGCAGCGGACATTGACGGCCACCACCCCGGAAAGTGGTCAAGCCCAGCCCTGGGGTCAAGGTGGACCTCAAGGATAAGCTGGTGAACACGTGGAGAAGGCTGCATGCGGTCAATATCAATGTTCATAACATTCTTGAAATGACAAAATTACAGAGATGGGAGGACTGTGCTGCATTGTGAATTTCAGGCTCTATTGTTTGGTGCAAATACATTGAAGGTCACTATGGGTGCTGGGGGATTAATCCTCTCACCAGTGTATTAGTTTCCTAGGGCTGCAAAACAAATGTTCATAAACCGAGTGGCTAAAAAGAATGGAAACGTTTTCTTCCAAAGTTCTGGAAGTTAGGAGTATGAAATCAGAATGTTGGCAAGGCCATGCTCCCTCTGAAGACGCTATGACAGAATTCTTCCTTGCCTTCGCTGGCTTCTGATGGGTGATGGTCCCCTGCTGGTCCTGGGCTTGACTCCAGTCTGTCTTCCTCATCACATGGTGTCTGTGTGCAGAATCCCCTCTTCCTACAAGAACACCAGTCACTGGATTCGATCCTATGCGAATCTGGAAAGATCACATGTTAACTTGATGCATCTGCAAAGATCCTACTTCCAGATAAGGTCGCAGTCACTGGTAGCAGACATTAGGACCTGAACATATGTTCTTGAGGGCGTAATTCCACCCCCAGTGATTCATATCATGCCCGTCTCTGCCTGTAGTAATTTTCTTACTTTATAATATGAATAATACGATTAGAGTATTATTATCTGCTTTTTAAAATTGCATGGCGTATATATTCCTTTAACTTTGCTCATCCTTTAACTTTCGATCTGCCTGTGTCGTTGTATTTGAACTGAATTTTTTGTAGACAGCATATTACGGGATAGCATTTCTTTTTATCCTTTTTGCAAACCTCATCTTTTGATTGGTTCTTTAAGACCGTTAAGACCATTGTTGTGCCACTTCATGATTCAAGTGCGACACGTCATTTGTTGTTTTCTTGTTTCTCACTCCTCGGTTTCTATTTTCTCGCTTTCTTATGGGTTACAGGAACACCTTTAAGATTCCATCTTGGTTTATTTATAGAGCTCCTGAATGTAACCCATCCTGTATTTTAGAATTAGTTGCCTTGGGTACTACAGTATGCCTACACAATTCATCTCTGCTGCTGGTATTGAGCTTTTACAGCGGAATGAAGGGCAGAACCCAGTCTTCCATATAGGTCTTACTCACTGCCCTCTGGGCTTTAAAATACACTTGCTAAGTCATCAAATGGTGTTATATATTTTGCCTTAGCTATCAGATAAATGTAGGAAGCCCATGAGAAGGAAAGTCTGTTATGTTTACTGCTATTTCATTCACTCCAGTGTCCTTCTCTCCTCTCTGAAGGTGACAGCATTCCGACACCATTTCTTCCCTGTGTGGGGGAACTTCCTTCCTCCCAGCTTCAGGGCTAGCTTGCCAGCAGCAGAAGCTCTGAGTTTCCCTTTGCTAGAGCATGTCTTTATTCATGAAGGGTATTTCCACTGGATATTAAATTCATGGTTTACATTTTTTTTTTAGCGCTTAAAAAATGTGCTAATTTCTCTAATTCCTTCTGGCCTCCATGTAAGTCCTCTCTCTGGCTGATATCAACATTTTTTTCTTTAGTTTTCAGAAATTTGATTATAATGTATATTTATCATCACACATATCATGTATATTTATCATCATACATAGATGATTTCCACAGATTTATCTTATTTAGAGTTTGTTCAGCCTTTGGAAGTTTCTGTCTCTCATCTTTGGCTTTTGGGAAGCCTGTACCTATTATTTCTTTGAACACATTTTCTGCTCCACTCTTTCTCCTCTCCTTTAGAAACTCCTGCAATATGAAAGCTGGACTTTTTCTATTTTCCCTCTGGTTCCTGAGACTTTAATATTTTTTCTATCTGTTTTCTCTCCTTTGTTTTGATTAGGCAAATTCTCCTGATCGGCCATTCAGTTAACGACTCTATCATCTGTCATCTCCACACTGCGACTGAGCCCATCAGTGTGTTTTCATTTTGATTGCTTATTTTAACTTTATAATTTCACTTACAACTCTTCTTTCTTTGCTTCTGTAAATTCTCTCTCTCTTTTTTCTCTTTCTTTCTTTCTTTCTTTCTTTCTTTCTTTCTTTCTTTCTTTCTTTCTTTCTTTCTTTTTTTGAGACAAGGTCTTGCGCTGTTGCCTAGGCTGGAGTGCAGTGGCAAGATCTCGGCTCACTGCAACCTCGATCTCCTGAGCTCAGGCAATCCTCCCAACTCAGCCTCCTGAGTAGCTGAGACCACAGGCATGGGACACCATACCCAGCTAAGTTTTAAATTTTGTAGGGATGGCATCTCACCATGTTGCCTAGGCTGGTCTTGAACTCCTGGGCTCAAATGATCCTCCAGCCTCAGCCTCTCAAGGTGCCAGCATTACAAACATGAGTCGCTGTCACTGCATCTGGCCTAATTCTGTCATTTCTATTTTTCGTTTGTCAAAAGGATTTGGGATTTCATGCTGAAGCATTATTATCATGGGCTTAACATTCCCGTCAGATGATTTCAACATCTGATTCAGCTCAGGGTTCGCATCTGATGCTCATGTTTTCTTGCTCAGCGGGTGCTGTTTCTTGGTTCTTTGACAGGTGAGTTCTGGTTGTATCCTGGTCATTTTGTCTATTTCATTAGCAGTTTCTGGGTTCCATCCCGGGTCCTCAGTTTCATCCAGCGGGCACCCTGTTTAGGCTTAGCGTGCAGGACCTGGGCACTTCTGTGGGCTATGGCTGCGAGGACACTTTGCATTCAGTCTTTGTGGTACTGTTTTGATCTGCTCGGTTGTCTGGTGCCATTGTTGGTACACTGATCCCTGCTGCTGGTAGCTGAGGGTGCCCAGGAAGCAGGGCCCTCTGGATGGAGGAAGGGAGTCTCCGGCCCTCAGGTCCACCCCAGGGGCAGGTAGGTGCAAAGTGTCAATTATGGTCCCCAGCTGCCCCCCTCCACCACATGGCGTCTCCTTGGTGCTGGGCAGAGGTAGAGGCTTCGCTGGCACTGGGTCCTGCACACTACCTGGTGGGCAGTGGAAGATTAGCTCACTGCTCAGCCCTGCTGGCACTACCCCAGCAAGGAACTAGGGCAGGAGAGCATGTGGGAGTTCAAATCTTGTCTTGACCAGCTAATAGAGTTTGGCTCTGTGTCCCCACCCAAATCTCATCTTGTAGCTCCCATAATTCCCACGTGCTGTGGGAGGGACCCGGTGGGAGATTATTGACTCATGGGTGCAGGTCTTTCCTGTGCCGTTCTCGTATTAGTGAATGGGTCTCCTGAGATCGGAGGGTGAGACAGGAATTTGTTTGCACAGGCTCTCCCTTTGCCGCTACCATCCAGGTGACATGTGACTCGCTCCTCCTTGCCTTCCACCATGATCCTGAGGCCTCCCGGAGCCCCGTGAAGAACTGTAAGTCCAGTAACTTTGTTTCTTTTGTAAATTGCCCAGTCTCGGTGTGTCTTTATCAGCAGTGTGGAAATGGACTAATATACCAACTGAGAAGATACAGAGTGGGGGATGGGTAGCAGCTGAAAGGGGAGGGTGGTTTTCCACTGGAGCTTCGCCGGAGTAAGACAGGTATTAACAACAACAGTTTCTGTTGTTCGGTCACCCTCGTCCTGGCTCTGTGGCCAGAAGAACCAGGTTTTTCCTAGACTTCTTTTTGTCTGTCTTCTTGGGGGCTCTGGGTTGGAGGCTTCTAGAGTATCCTGTCCAGGACACATGGAGGCACAAGGAACAGCCAGGGGACTCACTGCCATTTGCCCCTCAAGTCCCGAGGTCCCCACGCTGTCTTCCTTCTTCCTTTCACATTTCAGAGTCTCCCTGTGCTTGTTTTCCATTATGTTCAAGGGTTTCTAGCTGTAATAGACTAGACAGGGCAAGCCTAGCTACGAATAGCCAGAAGTCACCCATGGGCCTCGTGTTGTCAGTCCCGTTTTACTTTAGATAAATGTAAAACTGTACTGATGCACTGTTGCGGTGTCATACAATCAGGTGAGCCACGCATTAGTTCTCGATTTTGGAAGCCTTTGCAATTGTGCCAGATTTATAGTTGAGTGGGAGAGTAGATCGGAGAAGCCGTTTGTCCACCTGTCTTTGCGTGGGTAAAGAACATGCTTCCTCTGTGTGAAGAGCCAGCTGAAGGTGAGATTTTATAAGCCAAGGTAAACATAGCCCCAACCACAGGATGAGAAACTCAGGCAAAACAAGACTGTAATAGTTTTATGGATAAGTTGCAGCTGGTAAAATGTTAGTTAGGATGAAGATATGTAAGAAAGAGGGACTGTCAGCTTAGGCATTACCTAATGATTAAACAGGACCAAGTTTTGTTGAGTGAAAGGGAATTTCAAATCTGCCCTTTGGTATTAAGTCTGTCAAACTGGTAGTTATGAGCAGCTCCAAGCCACTGAAAACTTAGCAAGAACAACAGAGACATTTACATATGATCCATCTTAACATTACACATTGTAGTACTTTGACACAAATGGAAAGAAAGTAAAATCACTGAGCACACAGAGCTAGTGCCCTTAATCTAGCTGCCACCCACTTCTGGTGGTCACCAGTGGACAGTCCTTTAGGTGCAGGCTGCTCATCTCACAGGAGTTCCTTTTTGCCTGAGAACCAGCCAGTGGCAGCTCACCCATTCCTCCTCAGGGGGAAAACGGAAGGAAAAAGAGGACAGGTGTGGTGACAGAACCATGCGCGCCAGGCTTGTTGGGAATCTTCTCCCCCTGCCTCCACTCCCAGCACCTTTTCCTATGAAGGTCTTCAGGGATGTTCTTCAGTGCCTCACACTGGGTTTCACACAGTCCCTGAACATGAAGGAGGTTCAGAGGCAGCTGCTGCTCTGAAAGACAGAGAAATTGGGCGTTCACAACCTGGGCTTGGAAATTTAAACCAAACTCAAGCTCTTTTCGCAGATCCTTAGGCCAAATACTGCCTCTGCTTAAAGTTTGCTTTCCCATATTATTTTATATATGTATACGAAAAGAGACCAACCTTATTATATTCACTTTTGATATCATCTAAAAGCCTATTGAAGTTTAAAACACCATGTAAGCAAGTAATCATGAACATATTTAAAACGTTGCCCGCATGGTTCTGGCCTGTTCAGCATGTACTGTGTTCTTGCAGCTTAACATAAAAGTAGCGTGTTCTTGGACACTCGGTCCCTGGAAACCCTGTGCCAGTCAGCTTCACGTGCCACCCTCCGTCACAGTCCCTTCTCTACTCACGTGCCACCCTCCATCACAGTCCCTCCTTCACTCACGTGCCACCCTCCGTCACAGTCCCTCCTCCACTCACGTGCCACCCTCCGTCACAGTCCCTCCTCCACTCACGTGCCACCCTCCGTCACAGTCCCTCCTTCACTCACGTGCCACCCTCTGTCCCAGTCCCTCCTCCACGTGTCACCCTTCGTCACAGTCCCTCCTTCACTCATGTGTCACCCTCCGTCACAGTCCCTCCTTCACTCACGTGCCGCCCTCCGTCACAGTCCCTCCTCCACGTGCCGCCCTCCATCACAGTCCCTCCGTCACAGTCCCTCCTCCACGTGCCACCCTCCGTCACAGTCCCTCCTTCACTCACGTGCCGCCCTCCGTCACAGTCCCTCCTC
>CM052663.1:4391023-4410869 GCA_028533165.1 Leontopithecus rosalia | reverse complement strand
TGCGTGCCGCCCTCCGTCACAGTCCCTCCTTCAGTTTCTTTCTAGCACGTACCTCCATTATTTGAATTTATGTCTTTATTTACTTTGTCTTTACAATTCTAGTGTGTGGCTTCTCCAACTAGACTGGAAAGTGGTGACATCATCTATCTTTTACCTGCTGTGCCACTGTGCTCCAACCAGTGCCGAACTGCAGGAAAACTCAACAATAATTGTTAAATCAATCCATCCATTGATTCAGCAACGTATACTGTAAGATGATTTTATCCCCATTGGATAGATTAAAATACCCAAGCTGTTCAGAGGTGTGGACATTCTGAGGGCCCTTGTCATCTCCAGAAGCTCTTATGCGAAACCCAGGGACAGGGTGGGTGGAAGGTCGCCAAAGACAAGCGTGTTTTCTGTGGGGTCGGTGGCTTACACCTTAGCGCTGAATAATACCTATGTGCCTATTTGAGTTCAGTGTTAACTACTTCCCTGTGCTCCTCATGGGCACTGCCAGATTATCGTCCCTGATACATTCTCAAAGCCCAAAGCTTTGAGCTTTGCAACCAAAGTATCCTATTTCCTATCCAGTCCTGATGTCAGCTGTCTGAAGACCATAAGAAACAGGGACTTTCAGCAGGAAGTCCTACGGCCAGGCACTGGTAGTCCCTGCAGATTCTACCTCCTGGCTCACATCAGTGATCACTGCCTTTTACCTGAGACACGGCTTCCTTGGCTTCCTGGAAAATATTTGCTGCAGGCCGTGTTTTCCAGTGGTGCACACAGTAGTATTTCCCATCTTATAGGTTCCTTTACAATGTGACCTTGGCATGCTTTCCATGGAAAATGGGGTCTCCCTGTGTTCCTCCTGTGAATCTGGGCAAGGTTTAGGTTGTCCCAACTATACCATATGGTCGAAGTGGCACCATGTGACTTTTTAGGGTAGATCACAGTAGGCCTCACAGTTGAATCCTCGGCACTGAAATAATGAAAGAAAGAAATGTGAAGACATGGGCATTGCCCCAGGGTCCTTCCTGTGCTTTGCTTCTACATACTCATCCCCTGATACAAAGCTATTATCACTACTATGGGAATGAGCATTCTGTTCTCTCTGTAAATCAAATCAAATTCAATGCGGATGGGAGGACATTGAACAGGTAGCCGGAATCCAGTGCTTTATTGCTATCCCGCGTTTCTGGAGTCTGCAGAAGGTACACCAGATGAGGGACAATGCACAAGTGTTTCTAAGAATACCAAATATGGGTGAGGGGGCAGAAGGCAGCAAAACACACTGCCACGTGTGTACCTATGCAACTATCTTGCATGTTCTGCACATGTACCTCAAAACCTAAAATGCAATAAAAATTTAAAAAAAAAAAAAAGAATACCCAGAAGGTAAGTCATGACAGAGAACCCTTCTTTCCCTTAGCACTCTCTTTCTGACTCATTTTCCATCTCCTCTTCTTCCCCTTTTCCCCTCTTTTCCAGTATTTATGGTCCATTCTGTGCTTCCTCTTTGATCTTAATTGCTGACAAAAGGGCATTTTTCGTATTTTCTCAGCTTTTTTCTGCTTACTGTTTAATGTTAAATATGGGTATACCTCAGAGATATTGTGGGTTAAGTTCCAGACCATGACAATAAAGTGAATATTGTAATAAAATGAGTCACACGACTTTTTGGTTTTCTGGAGCAAGTAAAAGTTATGCTTCCGCTATGCTATAGACTATTAAGTGTGCGGCACACCATGTCTGAAAAGTGTGCATACCTTAATTAAAAACACTTATCAATAAAAAATGATAGCGATCATCTGAGCCATCAGCAAGTTGTAATCTTTTTACCGGTGGAAGGTCTTGCCTCAATGATGATGGCTGCTGATTGGTCACATGAGGGATTGCTGACCAATTTCTTTTAAAAAGGCAACAATGAAGTTTGATGCAGTTGGAGTCTGTTCTCTCAAACCCTGCTTCTGCTTTATGAACTAAGTTTATGAAATATGCTGAATCCTCTGCTGTCTTTTCAGCAGTGTTCACTGCATCTTCACCCAGAAGAGCTTCCCTTTCAAGAAACAACTTTCTTTGTTGACCTATTCAAGTTTCATCACAAGATTGCAGTACTGTGTGTGTGTGTGTGTGTAGGCTGTAGGCTGTGTTTATTATAAATCCCCTTCCCACACACTGTGCTGGGTACTCTCTGTGCACTGTTTGTGAACACTGCGAGGTTGGTGTGAATGTTGGGACTCAGTCTGGAGCTTAGCAGTGCTATGTACTTGCCTTTGTAAGTGATACTGCTGAACTCCGAACTAAGTTCCAAATATGATGAATGGCCCCTTCCTTCACCCTGCTTAGGCATTTTCCTTGACTAATACTTTGCACAGCTATTGATTTAGCGAGGCCAGCTTTTGATGGCCGTGAGCAAGGCACAGATGAGAGGTAGAATCTGAGCGTCTGCTTCCCGGCCTTGTCCCTATAGCAGAATGTCACACTCTTGCTAACCCGTGTGTCTGTCTTATTTTCCAGCTCTTGGATTGCAATTTTGGCTCGTTGCCATTTTCATCTCAAAAGTCTTCCTTACAGTCCTCTGCCATTGGGATCTTCTGCTCTAGCTGGACAGTCTGTCCTCATGCCCCTCTCCGAGGAGATGTCCCTTAGTGCTACTACACCCAGAACCCTGGATGGGGCTCCCTGCCCCAGACCCTTCCTGACCCACTGGCTCCCCCTCTGCTCTTCTGTTGCTTCGCATTTCTCCAGCTTCTCTATCTTATTCTAAGGTAGCTTTGCTCACCAGTTTAAAACCAATTCAGCACTTTGGGAGGCCGAGGTGGGTGGATCACAAGGTCAAGAGATCGAGACCATCCTGGTCAACATGGTGAAACCCCGTCTTTACTAAAAATACAAAAAATTAGCTGGGCATGGTGGCGCGTGCCTGTAATCCCAGCTACTCAGGAGGCTGAGGCAGGAGAATTGCCTGAACCCAGGAGGCGGAGGTTGCGGTGAGCCGAGATTGTGCCATTGCACTCCAGTCTGGGTAACAAGAGTGAAACTCTGTCTCAAAAAATAAATAAATAAATAAATAAAGTAAAACGAATTCAGAAATACTGTTTCCTGCGATGCTGAAACAAACACACAAAAGGACTTTAGAACACACCCATTAAAAAGTGGCAACTATTTCTCCAACTCAAGAATTCATTGAGCTATGAATGAACTGTGATCATTAGTCACGTCACGATCTATGACTTACGTACCTTACCTTGTCTCTAGTACGAAGCTGTCGATTTGAAATTTCCTAGAAAATAGTATTTCACTTGGCTTGTCTTTACCCAGCAACATTTAAGCTTCAAATTACAGGCCTGCTTACTCTACAACATTGCGATGTCACATCCATGGCCAACGGCTGAAAACAGCTCTCAGAATTCCTGCAGTGATTTTAACGGCGAACTTCTTAGCATTTGTGAAGCATATTTGCTTTAAACATTTGATTTGAAGACCGGGAGAGGAGCTACCATAGCAAGAATGTGACATTGCGCCTGTCCTTCACAGAGCTTTTTCCACCAGAGATCTGACATAAACCCATCTGGGTGAGCAAAATATACTAGGGCTTTTCCTGTAAGTACATGGCTGTCACAGGTGGAGACACAAACAGTAAATCAAGTTTTGGAAAGAGTTGGACCTGTGCTTGCATGGAGTGTGTAATTACCGGTAGAGAAGCCCATCGAGTGCATTCCTCAGTTAATAGTATTTACCTCCACTTGTTTGCTGCCAAATAGAAGCTTCAGTTGTTAAAGGAACGATGCAAAGGACACTCGTAGCTTCTCATAGCATGACAGTGTATTGTGAGCGGTCACATGTCTTACTGGCTGGTGGTTTCCTAGGAAACTATGCTTTGCCTTCATTTTATAAGAAGGTAAACATAACACAGTCGTGTTCCAGGGGAGTGCATTCTCGGGCCTGCAGGGCTGGCCAGAGGGGTTGGTGCCTTGGGGTTGCACAGGGCCTTGTCAAAGAGAAGCAAGTGTCCACTGTGTCATCACAGGTGGTATCGCAATCTGTCTATGCAGAGAGAATTGTGAGTCTCTGGTTCTGGGGGTTCCAGTAGAGAGCCGTGACATTACGCAGTGAGTGGGGCCGTCTTCTGGTGTCTCAGGTAGTGTAGAGTGCTTCCGCAGGTTCTCAGCTTCCAGCTCCAAGCCGGTTATTTCCGTGAAAGCCTCCTGTGCTTGAATGGCCTTATCTTCCCTCCTATTTGCAGGATGTCATCCTAGTTTTCCTTTTCTCAAGGCTGTAAAGCTGAGCAACTGGAATCTTTTGTGATGGTTCCCAAACATTCGGCCCGCATGTAACGTTGGTTGGTTTGGAGCAGGTTCCAGCGCTCTTTCCGAAGGAGAGGGCGATGGAGGCCGCATCATCCACGATGTACATCCCCAGGGTAGTAAGATGCTACCCTGCAGCACACCGCGCCATCAAAAGTAGTCACTAAATACTTGGCGTTGGGTGCTAGTAACTTTACATACATTTCCTCTAATTTTTATTATTTGGCAAAATAGGCATTTTAATGCTTGGTACATAAATTGGAAACAACTTTCAGGGAGATTTAGTTATTTGCTTGCAGCTAATGTGTGTTAAAGCCACTGTTCAAACTCATGCATGTGTGAGGCTCTCAGCTTTTCTGCTCTTTAACAGCCACAGTAGCCTCTCCATTTTCTTCTTCTGTCTTCTCTTTTCCTCCTGTCCTTCAAATCAATGGACAGATATTACTGGATTGTTAATGTGACCCAAACACCAGGTTCTAAGGTGAAAACAATGAATGAGGTTCCACTTTGTCCCTCAAGAATCTCCCACTCTAGCAGGGGAGACAGATGTGAAAAATTGTATTTTTAATAGAACACAGGAGTGTAAGAACAGAGAAGTACAAAGTAGAGTGGTGGCTCAAAGAGGATCCAAGGTTTTTTAAAATGGCCTAGAGGAGAATGCCAGTCCCCCAGAGCACATGCATGGAGAGAGCCAGGAGCAGAGGAGGACGACACGCAGCAGCCACACGGCAGAGGAGGCAGCAAGCGGAGGAACCTGGGACAGACAGGCCATCGCACCAGCCTGGCCCACACTGGGCGTGCGGATGTGGGTGCTACACTCACAGCAGGACTCAGGAAAGACATTTTCCTCCTGGTACTTCCGTCCTTATCTGTAAAAATGGGATGTAAATAAAGGTGACCAGCTTGGAGGGCTGACATGAAGAGTAAGTGGATTGATATTTGTAACTCACTTAGAAGGGTGCCAGGCACATAGCATTTTACACAGCAACTTTGAGTAAACATGATCTTGGCGATGCATGCCAGAGACAAGTTGTAGAGGCTCTGTGGGCCAGGCAAACGTGCCGAGTTGGCCCTGGATGAAAGGGAAGCCGGTTAAACGTTTTGCCCAGTGAGTAATGGGATTAATTTTGCCCTATAGAAGATGGCCACGGCATCGGTGTGGAGGGTGCGTGGAGGAAAGAGACGTGGAAGCAGGGCTTGATAGCCAGCCCTTCCCAGCGGGGACTCTTCCCATGTTATTTAATGGATTCGCTTCCCCTTTTGTATGTGCCTAAGAATCCCCAAATGGCCAATTTAAGGAACAACAGCAAGCATTTGGATATGGACATTTAAATATAGTCTTTTTACCGAAATCACATCTTACATTAATGTGGCTTCATGTATTTCTCTGAAGATCGGGAAAAGAATGCTGGCCATAGGCATCATTTGCCCTGTGAGAAACCTCCCAAGGACTTCAGCGTTTAGCAGAAAATTCAGTTGCATCCCAACTGAGAAAGGAGAAAATTCAGTTATAAAAACTCTGCTTTTATAGTGATAAATCTTAATGGAAAAAATATATTCATAGAATACAGTTTTATTTCTTAAGTAATTTACTCTCAAGTTAGTTTCATAAGTCAATTATTTTCAAATTAGGGTTCTGACCCATGTGGATTCGCAAGCCGTTGGTTGCTCAATATTTCTCTCTTAATGGGGACCACTTGGACAAAGAGTTTGAGATTCCCTGCAAACACCTAGATATTTCTCTTCCTGGCATTTGTACCCCCGCCCAAAATGCGTTCACATGAGCACTGAGAGACTTGTTCAAGAATATCCATACCAACTTTATTCGTAACAGCTCCCAGTTGGAAATAACGGAGCCATCCATGGATACGTGTCTTGTGGTGTATGCACGCAATGAGCTCTCAAAAGCACTGCCATCGAACACACAACGGCTGCATTCAGCAGTAGGATGAGTCACAAACTTAATGTTGAAATCAAGCAGCCAGACACGGGAGAATATATACAGGATGATGCTATTTATATTAGGTTAAAAAAATGGGCCAACTTAAAGTGGTGTTATAAGTCTGCATTGCATTTACTTCTGATGAGGAAGGAGGTCAGGATGACTTGGCAAAGAACAAGAGGAGTTTCTGGGTTCCTAGCACGTGTGGGTTTTGATCACACAGGGTTTTGACTCTGCTGTATGTCGCTGTCTCACTCTCTGTCTCTGTCTCATCACTGTCCCAGTCCTGGTCCCCATCTTCATCCCCAAACCCATCCTGTCCCCACCCACATCCCCATATCTATGTCTGTACATGTGTTTTCAACTCTTCTGTGTTATTTTTAAATATAGTTTTAAAAAGATAATATTCTATGAATATATTTTAAAATTGCAAAAATAAAATCTACATATAAAATGTTAGACTAGCCGGTCGTTGTGGCTCATGCCTATAATCCCAGCACCTCGGGAAGCTGAGGCAGGAGGATCCCTTGAGTTCAGAAGTTCCAGATCAGCCTGGGAAATATGGCAAAACCCTGTCTCTACACAAAATACAAAAATTAGCAGGATGTGGTGGCGCATGTCTGTAGTCCCAGCTACTCAGGCGGCTGAGATGGAGGGATTCCCTGAGCCTGCAAAAGTCAAGCCTGCAGAGAGCAGTGATTGTGCCCCAGCCTGGGAGACAGTGAGAACCCTGTCTCCAAATAAATAAATAAATAAATAAATAAGAGAATTGGAAAAAAAATAAGTCAATTATTGGGCAAAAATAATCTTTTAATATTTTAGCTCAATATAAATGGGCAGATTTGAAATGGTTATAACATTTTGTAATTACACCAGACCTTTGAAATTGTAATAACACAGCACTAGGCTCCCTTCTCTGTTAATTCTTAGGCAGTACCTAGTAGAATAGAAATCAAATCTGGTAAATTGCTGGTGACTTCGTTCATTTTAAGTAAATGGACCAATTTTATATGAGAACTTTTATTGCGCAGTGCTGAGTCCTACTGTACTCTTTCAATGTGTAAAAGCCCTACATAACATGTGAATGCAGAGGTCTGTGCTGTATACACCGTGGTAATAAAGGGCTTACGCTGTGAAAGTGTTAATTACGGCAGGGCGCGGTGGCTCACGCCTGTAGTCCCAGCACTTTGGGAGGCCGAGGAGGGTGGATCACAAGGTCAGGAGATGGAGACCATCCTGGTCAACATGGTGAAACCGCGTCTCTATTAAAAATACAAAAAATTCGCTGGGCATGGTGGCGCGTGCCTGTAATCCCAGCTACTCGGGAGGCTGAGGCAGGAGAATTGCCTGAACCCAGGAGGCGGAGGTTGCGGTGAGCCGAGATCGCGCCACTGCACTCCAGTCTGGGTAACAAGAGTGAAACTCCATCTCAAAAAAGAAAGAAAGAAAGAAAGAAAGTGTTAATTACATCAGTGATGCATGTTTCTCACCACGCTTCAGTGTAGTGTTATGTAGTTTGTGGTCTAGGCCACGTTAATAGTCTCTAGAAAGGATCGGAGGATACGCATTTTGTGCAACCAGTTTCACAAACACACTCACACTAATGTAATCTCCAAATAAATGCACAGATGATTCAGATACGAACATCTGTCAAGCCATGCAAAGATTTAGGCTGTACAACAAATGCATAAAGTTTTCATCCAATCCCTATATGAACGATGTGAGCTTCACTCCAAGGAGAATTTGGGTCTCCTAGGCAGACCCGGCTTGCTTGTTCTCAGGTATCCACGTCTTGGACCACAATTCGTGTTACCATATTTTTAAAGCTGTTCTGATGGGTGGATTATAGTATTTGATTACGTAATTTGTTTGGTTTGGTTTTGTGCTTTCATATGCCTTTGTTATGGAAATTAGAGAAGATAGTAAAATGAACCTGATTTTCCCAACATATGACTTCAACACTTTTCCAAAAAAGTGCCCTTTTTTTGTATGTCTCCATCTACTTGCCCTTTTCCCTCTTCCTCTGCCTTGGATATTAGGAAGCATATCACAGACATCAGGAATGTCAGCCTTTAGCTATAGCATACAACATGTTACAGATACGCTAGAAGCTGTGTTTTGTTATAGTCTTCTCTAAATAATCCAGTAGACATTCTTTGAAAATTCTCCAACACAATTTCAGATCTGTATCCATTTATAAGAAATTATAAATTGCAGAACTTTAGAAACGTGCTCCAAATATATTGATTGCTTTAAAATGTTTCACATTAGTGGAAGCTGTTTTTAGATTTTTGCTCGGCAATCATATATTGTGAAATTCAGAGTGTCATTTTTAACAGTGTCTGTATAGCGCTAATATTTTTTAAAGTTTTTTTTCTAGGATAAAAGTAAATCATGCACATTTCACAAAGTGAAAACAAAAGGATATGGAGTGAAACAAATTATCTGTGGCTCCCTTTGGAAGTATCCAGTGTTGACTTTTTTATTATGTTCTTTTTCAGTTGTTTTCTTTGAATACATTTGACATAGTTAAGGTGACAGGTAGTGCTCCTGTATCTTTGAAAACTTGACTGTTGTCCAAGGTTACCTTTTTCAAGGAAAATGTTGAGTAACCCATGGTTCATAGAACCCCAGAGGCCAACAACCTAATTACTTAAAAATCTAATTTGAAAATAATTTATGTAAGAAACTAAATTTTTATCCTATGATATATCTTTCAATTGAAAATTTCACTGTAAGAGAGAAGCTATTATAACTGAAAACATATTTTTGGATTGTAATCAAAAATAAAATACATTAAAACTGTTCCAGAACTCACAGCTCCTTGGAATCAACAAATCCCATTTTACAAAACATTGGACTACCCAATGGTTGTGTCGTAATCATGGACAATTAAAGTTTATTTCAGCTTTGAATTTGACCTTCTTCCCAAGCAAATTCTTACCCAGAGGATAACAAATAACAAAATGAAGCATTGTGAACGTGACGTATTGTCCTTTGACTTGGAGTCTTCGTGTGGATAGACACCCAGATTGTTTTCAGATTTAATGGCAGTGTCATTACTAAATACCCCAGTCGATATTTTCTGCGGAATTGCCTGGCTGTACCCCCTTTTGTAGGGCAAGAGGTTATCAGAGATGAAAATCCTAGTAATAACAGAACTTTAGTTTCCAACTTGTGACAGAGACATTCTTCAACAATAATTTTGCAGTCACATATCCCATTAAGCTCTAGGCTCTGAACTTGTTGTGGTATAAAAGAGTGGTCTGCGGGCCTCATGAATGTGTATTACACATGTACAAGAGAGAAACATTTCCCTTTTAGAATTTCAATGTTACTGTCATTTCAAACTTTAACACTGCCCAATTTCGTTTGTTAGTGGTGCTTACTAATCCTCTACAGTTTGTTGGGTTTGAATGCATTTTGTTGGATGGAATTTCAGTAATACATGCTTGCTGGAGTAAGTGAAGCACACAAACAGGTCTTAAGAAATATACGACTAATCATCCCTTCCTCCAGTCACCCCATTACTTGAAAAAATCAGGTTCAGCATTTGGCCAGTGACCTTCCACAGGGTTATTTCCAAAATACATATGTGCCTGTGTGCATGTGTGTACACACACAAACACATGCCTATTTGTTCTTTTCTATTTTCTTGCTTTTTATGGGTTACATGAACATTTTTAAGATTCCACCTTGGTTTATTTACAGAGTTCCTGAATATAACCTGTTTTTTTTTGTTGTTGTTGTTTTGAGATGGAGTCTTACTCTGTCACCAGGCTGGAGTGCAGTGGTGTGATCTCAGCTCACTGCAATCTCCCCCTCCTGGATTCAAGCAATTCTCCTGCCTCAGCCTCCTGAGTAGCTGAGATTACAGGCACACACCACTATGCCCAGCTAATTTTTGTATTTTTAGTAGAAACAGGATTTCATCACGTTGGTCAGGCTGGTCTCAAACTCCTGACCTCAGATGATCTGCTCACCTCAGCCTCCCAAAGTGCTGGGATTACAGGTCCTTTCTATTTTTGTAATTAAGATTATTTAGTACGTATTACTCTGCAGCTCTTTTCATTTTCAAAGTTTCTCTCAGTTACTGTGTTTGATAGTTAGAAATTAAAGCAGCTCCACATCATAGACAAATGGATTTCCATTGTCATATTATGTTACTGTAAAAATTATTTTTCATACTAATTTCATCTAAACAAAATGTTAAGGGCCATTATAACGCTTATTATAAATAAGATTGCTATAATTCTGAAAGCTATTATTTTTGAGTACCAGTGAGTAAGTCTTTGTATTATTTAGTGTCATAATATAAACGGTCAGATGATCTCACCGTTTGGGGATTATTACTCTGTGTTCTCTTAGACTGGGTTCATGTGAGATGTGATCTTAACTTTGCAGTTGGACACAGTGATGACAGCATGCTGCATACTGTACAGAAGTCACATAATTCATCATCAAGAATCAGGTGAATTCTGCGAATAAAAACTGGACAGTATTCTATAAACACGATGCTTTCAACCGAAATCGGTCACATTTTGTTACATTAAATATGAATGAAGCACTTTATGAGACTATATGTACAATTAATTTTTGTGAAAACAAGGAAAAAGTCTCCAAATTAATTACTGCTGTTACACTGAAATTGTGAATGTAGGGGTGCCTGTCCTTACCTTAGGTCCGTGGGCATAGGGCAAGGGTGGAGCCATTGCCAGGGACCCTGACCTTCCCTACCTGGCACTTCCCTGCCATCCTCCCGTATCACAGGGATGGGGCCTCCTCAGGCTTCCTCAGGGATTGCCTTGCGAGAGGCCGCTTCTCCTTCAAGCCTGGAGCATCCTGGCTTCTGACATGTGTCTCCTTTGCTAAGCTCACAGCTGGAGTGCCAGACACTGCCCTTTGGATGGTAAGTTGGGAGGAAGTATGGTTGCCATCCACCTACAGAATTAGAGTAGTCAGTATGTTTGTCCCAATGAAACATGCACAAAGGTCCTGGGCATGTGCCCTGGGGTTTGGAGCCTAAGCCCAAGGAAAGGCAGTGCGGGGTAGATGGGCCAGCCTCTTCTGGCTCTTCCCCCTCGGCTATGACTTGCCCATGGCTTGATGTGAGCAGCTTTCCTTTCTGTAAAATGGAGCTAATAGCCACTCCATCTTGCAGGCTTCTCATGAGAATTAAACAAGTTATTTTTTTTTAAAGAGCTTTGAGTAGCCGGGCACAATGGCTCACGCCTGTAATCCCATCAGGCCAAGTTGAGCGGATCACTTGAGCTCGGGAGTTCACAACCAGCCTGGCTAACATGGCAAAACCTATTCTCTACTTAAAAAATACAAAAATTAACCGGGTGTGGTGGTGCACATCTGAAATCTCAGCTACTTGGGAAGCTGAGGCAGGAGAATCACTGGAGCCTAGGAGGTTGAGGCAGCTGTGAGCTGACATTGCACCACTGCACTCCAGGCTGGGTGACAAAGCGGGACCTTGTCTCAAAATAAAATAAAATAAAATAAAATAAAAAGATCTTTGAGTGGGTGTTTGGCAATTGGTAAGTGTACCATTTCTTTGCTGTGATGCAGACATTCAGTACACATTTGTTGAATGACTATTTGTTGCAGAGATGAATAAGTGAGTGAATGAATGGAGAAAATAAAAATTGTGCCCAAAGCACAGTTTGCTTATGGCTTACTTTGTGGTCCATGGATCAATATGTGGAAAACAGGCACAGACACCACCATAGGCCATACTCACACAGACACCACACACACACACACACACACACACACACGGTACACACAGACACAGGCACACACCACACGTAGATCAAACACATATACATAGCATGCACACCACCCACACACATATCATGCACATAAGGCACACACAGACACAACACACACAGCACTGCCCACACCCATACACACATGTCCTGCTGGAGGCAGTTCAGTCCTTAGGTTAGTGGGTGCGTGCAGGGGTTCTCAGCGCCGGTCTGCATCCCCTTTGCATTTGCTCCCAAGTGAGTTGATATGAGCAGCTTTCCTTTCTATAAAACTGAGCTAATAGCCAGTCTGCACCAATGCTTGTCTGTTTGTTACAGGGAGAGCCTGGAGATAAGACTGTACCCAGATTTCATGCAAGGACAATTTGAAGAGTTCCAGGGGTTGTGTAGACCGGTTTTGGACATATAAACCTGGAATGTGTGCGTTTTGGGAGCAGGGGGGTAGGACTTTATCATTATTCTTAAATTCCATGAATACCTGGAGTCCTGCTGGGGCTGGGTTCTGGGGCAGCGCACTGCTCAGCTGCAGCCCCTGAAATCAGGGAGCTCTGGGCCAGTGTGCAGGGAAGGACAGGAGGATGCAGGTGCTTGCCTCGTCCTCTCAGTAAAATGCAACTTCCGAGCGTCCCAGGGGAGGGTGACCAGCACTGCACATGATGGGAAAAGGTGGAGAGGGGGTCAGGGCAGATTCTTCTCTTGAGACAGGTTACTGGGTCACTTCTAAATTAAGCCTCTGACTATATTTGGTAAAGCAAGACGTAGGGCTGAAGAACAAGCAATTTACTTTATGCAAACAGATGACCATATGATGTATACTATTGGGCTCTTGCTGCTTTGGGGCTTTGGGCGCAAGAAAATTTTCCAGTCTCGGTTTTGTTGGGTGCTGCAGCCGGGCTCCCCAATCTTCCCTCTGTACGTTTTCATGCAGAGCAAAGTCCTAGGTGGAACACTGCATTCCTAAGCGTTTTCAAGGTTCTTTGCTTTCAGGGAATTGTAAAAGACCCTCTGTTAGACCATCAGGGCAATTTGATGTAAAAATGCTGGAGCTAGAGTCAGCATCAGGGCTTCATTCGCTCTGCCAGCAGCTCTCCTAAAGGGAGTGAAAGAGAGAGCCGCTCCAAAGACAACATGTGCATTGTAAGCGGGCCTCCCCCGGGCCGCAGGCCGGACAGTGGGAGCGTGAAGCCTGTTCACAGGATGGTAATTTCATTGGTTCCACTTGCGGGTCACGGTGGCACGTGCTGGTCAATGACTCTCCACTCAGCAGGCTGGAGGTGAAGGGCTCCGGTTCTAAAGCTCTGCAGGCCACTCTTGGTGGCTAATGGCGCAGCAGTCATGCAGACCCCAACAGTGCCACTGTGGTTAGAGTCCCACCCAACCGTAAAAAAGCGTAGTATCGGCAAGGAGGGCTGCTATCCTGAAGGTCAGATGCTGTAGATACAATAAGACTCATCTCCACTGCAGAACCAAGGCTGGGAACATCTCTGCCAACTTGGCGGTTATTATCCAAGACATTTATTTTTGCAGCTATGTATCCTGTCAAGAGTGACGTTATGTTTGCAAGTGCATTGAACTTTTAGAATTCATCACGTTTTTGTTTCTCTTTGACAAGGAAGAGATCTTAAGCTACTTATTTGCTGAGATGTATAATTCAAAATAAATGCAAAAGCATAAGAGTAGGTCCATTACATTTCACTGTGTGTGAAGAAAGAGCATTACTAAAAATTAGTCTTTCAAATATTGATATTGAAAGATGCAGTTAATAAGGAATAAAGATAGCCATGAGGTGAATAACTTTTCCTGTTAGGTAAATGGTGAACTGGGGTGAAAATGGGGTAAACACAGTGGTCTGGTTTTGGAGAGAATGAGGGTACTGTCCAACTTCCCTTTTAATGGTTTGTGAGGCTGGAAGTTCAGTTGCTGTATTATAATATTGAGCTTTGGCGGTGTTATTACTCTGGGGGCGGGTATGATTTAATTTATGTCACATGTGCCTCCATGTAGAAAACGCTGTGTGAAAACAGGTGATGGAAGCAAGTAGGAATAGCTGCCCTCCTTAGGATGCGTGTTTTATGGAGATATTCTGAAAATGATGAATGCAATAGGGGCCAACCTCCAGACTTCTCGTGCTTGGCAAAAATTGGGCTAGCTGAAAACTGCAGGAAAGTACTCAAAGTTTTCTCAAAATTATGGTATAGGTAGTAGAAAGAATACGGTAATAATGATGAAAGATTGATCGCTGGAGCTCAGTTTTGCTCCTTTTAATTAACAATGGTCACATCTGTTGATGGACATTACGATGATTCCATATCTTTGCTATTGTGACTAGTGCTGCAATAAACAGGAGGATGGGAGGGTGAGACAGGCTGGGTCATGGGCACCAACATATGGTTAAACAGAAGAAATAAAGTCTAATGCTCCACAGCAGAGAAGGGTGACTGTGGTTAACAGCAATATATTTTATATTTCAAATAATTACAGGAGAAGACCTGAAATGTCCCCAACACATAGAAACACACAAGGTGACAGATACCTTAAGTACCCTGACTTGATCATTACGTCATTACACATTCTATGCCTGTAACAAAATATCATGTGTACACCATAAGTACGTACCAAGCTTATGCATCAATAAAAATTATGAATGACAAACTGCTTCATTAACTTAGCTATTACCATTAAAAAATAAAAAAACCAATGGTCACAGAAGCTGTCTCAGGCAGACTGGACACATTTTAACATTAGCATATTACCAACAGGGCTGCCATTCAAAGTGAAGGGTCGCAGACAGAGACCCCCTCATTCTGTCAATATAGATCACTGCCAAGGCAGTCAGTTTTACTTCCCAGCTAACAATTTCCTAAAAGGGTTATATTAACTTGAAGAACAATAGTCCTGTACAAAAAGAATGATAGCAACAGGATCTTCAGAAAACAATCTGAATTCTGTCAAAGTGATAGAGAGGTGTTGATAAGTGCATCATTCATTTCTGAGCATATTTCTCAAAATAAAATTGAGGTTTAGAAAAGTACCTCCCAGATGGGCTGGATACCCGACATGGGCTGGGAACATCCTCTTACGTGTGTGGCTGAAGCAACAATGGTAAAACCTCCCAGGGAGCACGTTTTATTCGCTTTTAAAATTGGGATTTTAGTGTGTTTATCTCTGGCTCATACACTATTTTTTTTCAAGGATAATAAATATTTCTCAAATTTAAATACTCACTAATCAGTCTATTTCTAGTTTTCAAAAGGTTTCAAGTTCCATATATACACATATATGGAACGTGTGTGTGCGTGTGTGTGTATAAACACATTTTATTTTTTACCTTCTGAAAAAGAGAAGTCTGATGGGAAGAAGAAAAGGCGAACTGCACTTTCTCCGTTTGCCTCTGAGCAAAACTTTTGGTGCATAATTCTATTTTCTTTAGAAATATATGCCCTGGGAGTGCTCCTTCCTCCTCCAGCCCTGGGCGGCCCCTCACCCTCAGGCTCACCGTCCTCCCTAGCTTTGTGCTGGGGCACAGGGCGGGAGCCAAGTGCAGAGACCACAGGCAGGTGTCAGCCTCACTCCCTGTCCTTGGTGGTGTCCCAGACTCCGCAGGGTACAGAAGTCCAGGAAATGAGAAATCAGCCACCCAAGTTGAGTGGAAAATTTTAGCACGTTACAGAACATGGGACAGCTGATGTCCAAGGTCGCGGTTCAGAAGGATTTGTAGGTTTACCTGTTTACTCAAAGCATTTCACCCATTCCTTACAAAGATTACAAATAAACTCACAAGAAGACCAAAAAAATCCGTTGTTAATCCATGTTGACAGACAGGGTAATGAGTATCATTTTGTTTAATTTCATATATTTAGCACCATCTGTAGGAACTACATAACAGAACTCTCTGGAGTTGTTTTAACTCACTTCTCACAAATCTTTGAAGTGTACGTATTTGTAAGGAGAGTTCAGCCATCATAGCAGCAGAGATGGCTGATGGTGAATGCTGGGAGCAGCTGAGAGGTCTACTTTTTGTCACTGGGGAGGAGACGCCCACTTTTTGGTTGAGATGCTGTGTTGCGCTGCCGTGAGTGTCAGAAGATGGCCCTCTCTGGGATGTTCTGCCTCCCTAGAGAGAAAGAGAGGGGGTGACATTTGCTGTGATTGATGCTGCTGTTGGAAACGTGGCCCACCATGTGCGCCGGTCCCTGGATTCTCTAAGTTCTCCACCCCCTCAACCCACAGGCCACTGAGTTGCCCACATTCCTCCCACCTTCCCACTTTGACTCAGTGCCAAAAGAAAGAAACCAAAAGTCAGATGGATGTTTCCCCGAAGAGCTTCCTGCAGGGAGTGAGTTTTGGAGGCCCTGGGGAAATGAGAGGGGCTGGGAGTTTACAGAATTTAGGGCCATGCAGTGACCTCGCAGATTCCAGAGACCCAAGATAATGAATTTGAATTCCCCGTGATAAGCACTTCCTGGAGTCTTTCGACATGCTAAAGTGAACTTTGAAACTTGGAGAAGATGAGGGACACGTGGCAGGTGACGGGTGTCTGACCGGAGTTGGGGACCATCTGAGAAGGCGGATGGCGCGTGTTCTCTGAGCACAGCATGGAAACCAGGCACTGGTGTTCGGATTCGCTCAATGAACTCCTTAGAGAAGCTTTGAGAAGAGGGAAAGAAGCAGGATGCTGGCCCGTTTCAGAGACAGTCTTCTGCTCATTTCTTTTACATGTCTGGCTCTGCAGTGACTATGCTTTCTTTTGAAGAAAGGTTTCTTTGACCACCACAACCCCCAAAAAAAGGATTCTAGAAATATTTGTGGATGTTCAAGACCGAAGCTCAATGTCAGCTATTTTCCCCCTGGCTTTGCTGCTCCTCAGACTTTCGTATGGTATTTTCGGAATGAAACCACATATGAAATCCAAAAGGCAAGAACGTCTGACTTTTCCCCACAAGTGTGTTAGAACCAGGAGGAAAGGGAAGGGCGCCCTCTTGGTGGGGGATCAGTGATGGAGCTGGACAGAGGCCAGAGAGGTCAGAGAGGCCAGACAGTATTGGTGACTTGTGTGTGAGCTTCCTGGCTGGACATTCCCAGAGACAGCACCAGGCTGTCCTGGGCAGAGGACTCCAGCCCCTGCATTCAAGAGTCAGTCACCTCAGTAGCCTCAGCGGCTGCCCCTGGGGAAGAGAGCTGAAGACCAGAGGCTCCAATGGGACAGATTTTCACAAAAATTCATCACCGTCTCCCGATGAGGGGGAGATGTCCAAAACTGTGAAAAGTATAGACACAAAAGCATATCCCTCAAACAGAATCATGTGTGAAACTGGAGAAAAACGATCCTTGAGAATCAGGCTGGGATTTCATCTGTGTCCTGCATTACCCTGGAGTTCCAGGCCCAAGGTATGCATTGTTAGGCATGCGCATACATCATGTAAACTTGGTAGAAGGAAAACCAATAAAGGCTGCCTGGCTTGTCGCTGGGTCCCCTGGCCACCCCAGGTCCTTGCATCTGCACTCCTGTGTGCCCAGGACCCGCCTGTGGACGAGTCAGAGTGTTTGGAGGGGCAGCTGAGAAAACCCCGGCAGGATGCCGCAAAATCAGTTTTCTACCTTCTGCTTTTTGCTTTCTTTTTCCTTTTTTAAAACGTTCTGTACTGCCTATCTTGCTTCGGGCAAAATCCTCTCAACAGGCTGTGGGATGCACTCAGAATGAGTAGCAGAAATGACAACTTATCTTCATTTCAACATGGAAATGTGGTTACTCCACATGCTTCTAATGTTCCCAGCAGGGATTTCCAAAGACCGAACATTGCATCAAGGCTGCCAGCCTGAAGGGCCCTGCACAAGGATGGTGCTTCTGCCTGACGTGCACTCTGTCCTCCACCGCCCGCATGCGCGCGCGCGCGCGCACACACACACACACACACACACACACACATGCGTGCGCTCATGCCAGAAATGTAGCCGGTGACTTAAATCTGTGCATAAGTAAAGATGATTTGAGCTGAAACACTTTTTCCCTTCTTGACACAGTGATTGATGACAGTTAGACGTAGATTATAGGCAAATGCCTTATTTGCAGAACCACTAAGGGTATGAGAGACTCTTAAGCAACGCAGAGCATCAAGCAACGGGTGAATCATTCCGAAGGCTGCCTTCCAAGACCACAAGAAATTAGGGAGCAGCCTATAAGAAACAGCAACAGGGCACCATGCCATAAGAAAATCCCATATGTGTTCTTCTTCCTGTGTATTGCAGAGAGAGAGAGAGAGAGAGACAGAGAGAGAGATCTCATGAAGTTGGAGACAACTTTTGTTAGATTTTTTGTTGTTGTTAATTGTCTGTGTGTGTGTGTCTTCTAACTGCCTTTGATTTTTCTGTGAGATGTGGCAACAGTAGGCACAGCATGAGGATTTGGAAAATGCACGAATGCAGGGACAGTTTGCTCAACTGCTGCAGGCTGTTCTGTTGTTCATAGATGGACATCTGTGCTTTGCCCTCTTTGGGTTTTCAGGTGTTTTATAATAGCTTGAAATGCTTACAGTCAACCAGATCATGTCCACTTTAGGACAAAATAGCCATTTGTTCAATAAAAGTTTTCAGTTCATCTACTAGGTCCCAGGAATATGCTGCTGGCATTTGGAAATAAGAATGTGACCTCAGTCCCTATGTTTAAGGAATGCATCATCCAGTGAGAAAGCAGGCATGTGAAGGATGTACAATTGTGCAGTAAGAATATAGGCAAGGGACCCTTAGGGAGGCCTGGGAAAGTCAGGGGAGGCTCTTCCAGGACGTGGCCGTTGAACTGAGATTCCAAGACCATGCAGGATTAGATGGATTAAGAGGATGACCGGCATAAGAGTTTAGTTTGTTTAGGGAACTATAAGTGGTTTGGTATTTCCAGAGTGTGCAAAAATATAAAATAAATCATTATTTATGAAGGAATAAACACGTTTATGGATTTGAGGAATATCTTACCATGTAGAGAAATTGCCTTTATGGCCATGTGCTAAGAAAATATTTTCGTCTAAATTACTTTAGTTTACTATATTAGAAAAAGATGGAAAGCCAAGCTGTTTTTTTTTTTTTGAGGCTTCTCTGTCACCTCTCATTCTGGCTGACAAGACTCGGGCAGGCGGTTTACCTGAAAGCACTGAACAAGCATGCTTGCTGATCCCCTAACCTTGTGTGACCTTGAGTTGCGCCAGTGGGTCAGACGTTCCTTCAGATTAACTTATCAAGGACTCAGCCGAGAGCCACAGCCGTATTGGATATTTCACATTTGGACCAGAATTATTTGAATGTCTCACACAATCCCAAGGTAGGCCCTCTCTGCATTTTCTAGGACCCAATGACGCTTGAGTAAAGCTTCTCCCTCCTTCTTTTGTGGGCTGGGACATCTGTAGCCCTTGGGGGAATGTATTATTCCCAATCATATTTGGTGGATGAATTGCCCATGGAGTTTTCAGATGTTTAGAAAAAGGTTATTTGTGATAGCAAATAAATTAAGCAGAACACCAAAAACATACATTCTTAACTTCTTTAGAGTTTTTAGTGTTTATTTACTTTTAGTGTTTATTTACAGTAATTGGCAAAAGATAATCTCCTGATTACTGGATAGCAAAAACTCTTTGGCCAATTAGAAACAATATTGAAGTTTTGATATAGTTTACTGAGTTTTTATTTTATCCAATGCCCTCCATAAATAAGCTAACTGAATGAAGTTGGGGTTAGGGTCTCACTTGCTGATTCCCTAACACTATACAGTTTGTGTATATATATATATACACACACACATATATATTTGCTATATGTGTGTGTGTGTGTGTGTGTGTGTGTATATATACGTATAT
>CM052663.1:4373572-4390923 GCA_028533165.1 Leontopithecus rosalia | reverse complement strand
CAGTAAGTTCAAGTCACATTTTTCTCATTCCTTGTCTAAATGATAAGAATTTGGGACTTAACTGCATTAACTGGGCTAACTCGTAGAAAGAGCTGAGGTGGCCACTGAGGGCCGTGGAATGTCAAACACAGTGGGTTTGCTCCGGTGTCAGCTCAGTCATGCTTTGGAAGGATATGCTTGACATGGGAGCAGGATAGAGCAGATCACATGGTCCTTGGGTGGAAGGAGGCATTCTCAGGCCAGCAGGCACCTCTGCGTGGCAGGTAGAGGCCAGTCCCACATCCAGGCCCTCTCTTGACTTGGGCATTCTTGTGCCTGAATAAATACCAACTTGCTGATGCTCGTGGAAGACCCCTGGAGGTATCCATCTGTGCACAGCCCAACCTTGTTTCAGTTTCAACAAAAGCGCCAGTACGTTATCATAGCCTACTGTCTTTGTGGTGCTCAGTCACAGGCAAGAAATTTGGCAGGGGGAGTTCACACGTGTCAGTGGAAATTGTATTCGTAAGCAAAATGGGGGAAACCCTGGTTCTAATCTTCCTTTTCAGCTCTGGTCTGGATCATTTCTCTTCGCCAATATCATTACTAAGCCTCCTGATTGAACAAAAGTTTCTTTGTTTATAAAAATTACTTTATATTTAACATAAACCCAGAGGTTCATAAGAAGAGAATAATGATTCAAGCTTTGGGCATAGAATAAGAGAGAAATATAAAACTCTGTCCCTTGGGTTTTAAAAAATGTTTATTTCTTTTTAGATTTCAGAAATAGTTTATGCATCTCAATGAGTATACACATTATGTAAATGCACCATAGAGAAAGCAAAATTGTTCAAAGTCTTGTCAACCAGGTGTGGTGGCTCACGCTTGTAATTCCAGAACTTTGGGAGGCTGAGGCAGGTGGATCACCTGAGGTCCGGGGTTTGAGACCAGCCTGGCCAGGATGGTGAAAGCCCGTCTCTACTAAACATACAAAAAATTCTCTGGGTGTGGTGGCAGGAGCCTGTAATTCCATGCTGGGGAGGCTGAGACAGGAGAATCGCTCGAACTCGGGAGACAGAGCTTGCAGTAAGCCAGGATCTCGCCCTTGCACTCCAGCTTGGGTGACAAGAGCAAAACCTCATCTCAAAAATAAAAACAATGTCTTGTGAGACTCGTGGGATGTTGAAGAGACATTTGTGTATTTTAGTGGTCTGTAAATTGGAGGGACATCATGTGACTTGCTCAGCTTTTTGCATCATGCTGGATGAGACAATGATAGTGTGGGCAAACTATCTACACACTTGAATCTGAGACAAGGACATAGCTGATTCTCTGATCATGCCAAAGTCAGGTGATTTTGTATTGAACGGTGATGAAGAGCAGGTAGGAGAGACTGATGAGAGAAGAATGAATACTTCTTTCTAGTAGGTAGGGCTAAGATGATGTTTTCAGTAAGTAAAAAGTGCATTTTGGGCTTTCTTCTGAGTATTGGTATGTATAGATTGAAAACCAGGCTCGACTTTAAGGAAAAAATGAAAGAAAACACCAAGCTGTGCTCCACTGCATGGGACACAGTGGCATGTGCCTGTCATCAGTTCCTCCACTCACCTGGGTACAGGAATTGTCTCCACCATAGATCTGTGAGACAGACAGCAGCTTACCCACCTCATAACATACATGGTAAGGCAGCGACTTAATGAAGGCCTGTCTGAGGACAGAGCGAGCTCTTCTGACTACTAGAAATAACAAAACCAGATGGCCTGCATTAGAACACGGCTGCACCCACTGTTTAAATAGTATATCTATATTATATAGAGATAGATTATATTTACGTATGATATATTCATATATAAATATATACTATATATAGTATATGTTATATTTTATGTAAATATATTTACATATTTGCCCACAGTTATTTCAAACATCTCAAAAGTAATTTCTGCAAGATAACTAAAAACACAGCACCCTTCTTAAGATTTTCCAAATTGAAAAAAAGAGAGTGGCTGCCTTTGAAATCAATCAGGACACCTCAGTGGAAAATTACCTGGACTATTTCATCCTTGGCATGAGCGGTGGTGGGAGCTGGCGTTCCCTGGAGACACACGCGCCCGTGCTGGGTCCAGCCAGCACCCACTGGCAGCTCTGCCCTGGAGCTGCTGAGATTTTCCTAAATAGTAAAAATCTGAAAGTTACGTTTTAGAATACTCTTTTCTGCTAATTCTTTTTTATTGCCTTTTTATTGCCTCAGGAAAGCAGTAACACAAAAGATCCTTTTACATCTTTTGATTTAAAAAGCAGAATCCAAGAGGGGCTTGTCTGGCTGTGTTCATGGAGAAAAATCTGTAGCTGATCAGAGCTCATCCTCCCAGGAAAAGCCCCATTACAGCAAACAAGTTCATTTATTTTAGCCTAGAACCCAAGAAAATGATTCAGAACTCTGAGATACAAAAACCAAGCCAGATCCTCACTCAATTTAATTTTATAAAGAAACCATCATAGTTACACAAGCTATAATGTATTTCTTTCATGATGTAAAAGTTTTCACTGTGTAGGGAAGCCCCTTCTCCACACCCCTTCCACCCCTGCATATTTTATAGCATATCTTTTCAGCCTGATTTCAAACGCGTAAAGGCCCTGTGCTGTGGACTCTGGTATTTTTTTTTTTTTTTTTTTTGAGGCGTTGAAAAAGAATTCAGAGGCATTAAAAAAAAGTTTTCTTTTTTCTTTTTTCACTAAAGGGTCTTGTTCAGTCTTCTTTCCACTGACCACCTAGCAGTGATTCACTGGCAAATAGCAGGCATGCAACACATAAGGGGAGAAAGAGAAGGGACTCTGAAGTTGTATAAAACTTGTGATTTACAGCACATCATTACAACAACAGAGGCTCCAGTCCTGGTTCCTAACTTCCCACTCTGTTACTCTCAGAATGGGGTCCACACACTGGCTGTGCCATCTTCCCCCAGGAGCATGTTAGAAATGCAGATTCTCGGGCCCATTACAAACCCTCTCACTCAGAAACCAGGGGTGGGACCCGGCAATTCTTGCCTTAACAAACCCTCTAGCTGATCTGGTGGTCGCTGAAGTTTGATCGCTGCGGGGGCGAACCTATCCCTGCACCTCTGATTTCCTTCCTGCCATGGGTGAGCAACCCATGGCCTGTGGGGTCTCCTTTCTCCTCCTCTCTGGAGGCAACAGGCTGCTTCCAACCATCTCACCTCTGAAGCTGGAGGGGGGCCAGGGCTCTCTTTCTGACCCCTCAGGCTAAGGCACAGCTGGGGTGTGAGCCTCACTCCTGCCACAGCGATGCGGAAGTGGGGCCAGTGTCGCTAAGGCTTCATCAGGGACCAGATGTGTGTTTTAGGCTGGTACTCAGAAGAATGTCTTCATCCCCAAGGACATATAATTTATAGTCACCGCCAGTGTTCAGAGCAGCTCCGAAGCCCATACTGGACAAGCACAGTGGCAGGAGGGAAGAAACAGCAGCTCCAGGCGCCGCGGTCCTACAGGCCGCATCCCACCCACCGCCCGGAAATCACTACCTGAGATGGGGACAGACCTCCTAATAAGGGTACTTATTGATTATTTATCTAATATTTTGCTGTATCTTGGACGTGTTCAGGTGTTGTGAAATAAAAGCATTTGTCACCCACTTGGAGACAACGATGTCCCCCAAGTATGCTTATTTTTGCTTTTGCATTAATATTAATACATAATAAAGGAATAAAATAAAATGACATGAATGAAAGTAATCAGAGAACTGGAGAAAAATCAGTCAGGTAACATCCCCTTGGCAAAACTGCAAACATTTGAAACAGATGACAGTACCAGCGCAGAAGCCGCTCGCTCAGCCAGGGTGGCCTCAGACGTTCCTGGCAGGAGCCTGGGAGCCCTCAAGGAACCCCAGGGCAGCAGGAGGAACGTCGGGGTCCAAGGCGCGGGGCAGAGGTGCACCAGGGGCCTGGTTTGGAGGGGCCCCGGCCCGTGTCACCGCGGAGGGTAGCCCTTGAATCGTGGGGAAAAACTCCATTTAAAAGCGTCCCTGCCGAGAGCCCTGCCCAGCCTCTGCGGCCTTCGGGCAGCAGGGTGAGCCAGGGTGCCGCAGGGTGCCGAAGCCTCGAGTGGAAACCGGAGCGGCGCAGCGCAGCCCCGGCGCCCTGTTCTGTGGATCCTCATCCCGGCGGCGCCCTGCAGGGCGCACGGGAGCAGAGGACGCTGGCTCCCGTGGGATCCTGTGGTCAGGTCCCCCTGTCCCCACTCCCGGTGGCAAACGTGGAGCGCAGGCACCTTCCAGAGACACCCTGAAATAGGAGAGGGGTGGGGAAGGGGCTGGGGCCAGAAGCCCAGGTGGGCAGAGCTTGGCTGTCTGGTGAGCAGGAGGACCACCAACAGGGGCTCGCTTGGGAGCTGGCTGGAAATGCAGACTCTCAGGCCCGCCCCACCCATCAGCCAGGACGTGCATCAGGCCCACTGAGGAGCTTGGGCACGGTGGGACGTGGCACACTCTGACCGGGGCTGGCAGGACCTCAGGGCCTACAGCTCAGCGGCATTGTGTTCGGCTGAAGGCGATACCTTCTATTATCACCTTGTTTGCTAAATTAAAAAATAAAAGTAAAAAGGTGTCACACAATATGAGAAAGCTTTACACCTCTATACGTCTGGAGGATGTATGGACAGAGAAGCCGGAACTCACAAGAAATAGAATTACCGTTCATTTTCTTTGGCCAGAGAAGGTATCACTATTTCACCCAACCCAGGGCTTCCCTTTCCATTTCTTAGACTCAGCTCTTGCGACCTCCCAAGTATATGGTAGAAGAACCATAGTAAGTGTTGCTCCTTACCTGGAAGGCAGTTGATTCAAGCCCCAGAACAGATTCTTGGAGAATATCGTCACATCCTTCTCTGCTGTCATAACTGGTGAAACGAGTGAATGACAGGCCCTTCCCCCGCCATTGTCTAGGAAAATTACTTAGTGATTATTCAGAGGGCCTCACAGTATCTCCACAAATGGATCAAACCAACTCTTGCAACCAGAGGAGCTTAATTAGATGAACTGGTACAGAAAGTGTAAACGCACCCATCTCTTTTACTCATAGCAGCTCTCCTGCTCATGGCTATAAATACCTCCCAGCCTCTTTGCAGTCTGGACAGGGATGCGCTGCCATTTCCTCTGCTAATCTCTCATTGTTTGGGGGTCTGGCCAAGCGCCACAACGGAAAAGTTGCCATGCTTGTTGATTTTTACATGCATGCCTTTCACAAAGTAATTATTGCTTCCTGGAGGGCTGTGTGCTCACCCTAACTTTAGCCATAGATTTACTCCTGTGGTGGTAGGTTATGCACATTTATTGCTGAAAATTAAGTCAGAGGGTTTTTTTCCTTCATATGTATCCATCTCAGGTTCATGGGATGCGTTAGTTCTTCCCCTGTGTCTGATGAGAAGACATGATAGAAAATCGTCTTATTTGAGAATTGTTGCTTTCCTAGATGACAGAGTACTCATTCTCAAATTAATTTTGCTTGAAATGTTTCTCATATCTAAACTAGGGACAACTCCTTAGATGTGGATCTTAGCCAGAAAAACCTTATACTTTTCAAAGTTATAATTGCCTCATTACACCAGAGCGTCCACGTTTTAGTAGTGAAAGAAATGATTGTTTAGCTTGGAAGACTTTTCTGTCTAAGAAGATAAAAGCCGGGTGGGGAGTGTGGGCGTGTGAGGGAGCAGCAGTGGCCTCCAGAAGATGAAGTGTTAATGTTCAGTGGATGGAGACCAGCTGCTTCCCAGCCTCACTGAGACCAGCCCCACAGAAAAGGCTCAAGGGCACCAGGAGAACTTGAGGGCCTGTGGGGAGGTGTTATGGAAGAGAGGGCTGTCGCCACAGGAGGTGGAGCCCACAGGATTTCTAGAAGAAATTGGGAAATGGCTCTGAAGATTGTTACATGTGCTTTGTCCAACTCCTGAATGCTGGTGGTTCTAAATATACCACTGGCATATTTAGCACATGATCACAGTCCTCTTCAACAGACCTCTGCTATGTGCCTACAAGGTATAAATCTCTCGCTGAGTGTGGCACAGCAGCTTCTCCTCATTCCCCTTCTGCCATGGAAAAGGCAAAGTCTTTGCAGCCCGAAGGGTTTGTATTTCAGTTTTGTTACTTTGGGCCCATTATCCAGTCATTCTGAGTTTAATGTCCTTGTCCATGAAATACCAACTTCAGAGATAAATTGTAACCATTGAAGAAGATCATATATATGTCAGTTTCCTGGTACAAGAGTGGGTATAGTTAAACATTTAATGATAACACTGAGAGCTCATTATTATGATATATGAGGCTTATTAGGGCAAGGGACTGTTGAGTACTTTATGATACTGAGATTCTATTTCTATTTTACACAATAGGAAGCGGATGCATAACTTGACTTGCAGAAGGACAGAAAGACAAAAAGTGGTGAGGCAGTGATGCGATGAATGCATTTGCTGACTTTAAGAACTTGTGCTTTCCTCACTATAACACAGTGTCCCACATTACATAAAACAAATTAAAGATACTGAGAATGCTTATGTGCATACGTACATGTTGTTAAAACCATAGTTTCCAAAACACAGGCTGTCAGAATGCTTATTAAACCCTGTCTATATGCACCCTCAGGATGCTTGCTAAACCTTGTGTATATGCACCCTCAGGATGCTTACTAAACCCTGTCTATATGCTCTCTCAGAATGTTTATTAGATTAATAAATTAATATAGATATTAATTTTCCTTAGAACATAGATATATTAATATATAGAATATTAATATAGATATTAATATTCCTTAGAATATTAATTTATTAGATTAATAAATTAATATAGAGTGTCTATATGCACTCTCAGAATGCTTATTCAACCTTGTCTATATGCACTCTCAGGATGCTTATTAAACCTTGTCTATACGCACCCTCAGGATGCTTATTAAACCTTGTCTATATGCACCCTATTTACCCGCTTCTTTACTTTCTTGGACATCCAATCTATTTTGGAGATCTGTCATCACTAGGAGACCCCAGTAAATGTGCTTCAAGAATCTCTCTGAAATTATCAATACTATGCAATAAAAGGGAACGTGATAAATTTCTTTTAGATCTGTAAGCATTTTATTTTACCAATCTCTATTATTTTATTGATCATTCAGCAAACATTTGTTGATATTTCTGTTCTAGACGATGAGCTGGGTGCTAGGAATTTCTGCTTTAAGGACGTTTTGTGTAGTGAAAAAGACATTGAGAAAAGATTGTGATGTAATGAGGTAAGTGATATCATATAAATTGTATAAAACTCCCAGAGGGGGTGAATTTGGTAAAGTATTTCAAAGTAAGTGACATTTTATTTGGGTCTTATGTATGTATGTAGGAGAGCAGATACCTAGTCCAGGATCTTGGTGAAAAATTCTAAAAACCCTAAAAATTTACTTGAGGTATATTTTAAAATATCTTAATACCTGCTGTACCTTAATTCAGACCCATGATACTGTAGTGAAAGTAACATATTTTAATCATGAATGAAATTAGAATTATGAGAATGAAGTAGAATATATTACAAAAATATTACTACTAATTCTCCATGAAGAAATTAAACATGAATAGACATTTTCTCTTAGAAAGTTAGCTGTTTAGGTTTTGGACACCAAGAGGCTACCTGTCTGTAGTTCGACAAATGAGGGAGGGAAACACGAGTAAATGCGATTCCTGGAATAGCCAACCAGAGCATCTAAGAAGGCTTGACTCACTCGCACTTCCCCTTGCCAGACGTTTCTACATGCTAGCTGGCTTGGAAACTTCTAGATAATCATTGGCAAACATTTTTATACTATATACATTTAGCTAAATTTGTACTTTTATAACTTGAGAATGCTTCAGTCAAGCTATCAGCCATTTTTTCATATTCATAAACTGCTGTTCCAAATAATTTTGCCTCTAAAAAATGTGTACCGAAATGTCAAAAAAACTAAAGAAGACTATTAAGACTTTGTTTTAGTTAAGTGCACACCCTTTTAGATGTTGGCTGAAAATGTAAATGTAACATACAGTGGAAGGAATGTGAACATTAAGGGAATGGTATTGGTATTTATTGTTGGTCATTTGCTAAGCGCCTGCTACCAACATCCTTCAAATAGAAATTCTGGCATTTATTGGTAATATATTACAAATATATTGAAAGGAAAAAAAATGATTCTCAAGTTCTGATCAAATCGCCAGAGAGATGCAATGAACAGTAGCAGAAATTGTCTTATAATAAGTTTAGGAGTTTGGATTCTAACACACATTTGGTTAATTTTCCCTCCTATGAGGGTGAGGATTTTTGCATATGAGTTACCACATGCATTAATTAGCATGGGTATATGAATGGATGGTCATGTTATAATTTGCCCAGTACACATTAAGTTTGTGTGAGGGCTTCTCCAACTTGTTCCAATACTCAAAAGGCAATTGTCACTGTTCACTGACCTGTTCCTATCAAGCATACCATTTATTTTATATGTTACCAGATGTGGGGTTTTCTTTGCACGATTTAATTTTCCAACTAGTGTAATTTATAGTAAATTGTTTACCCTGGTCTTTTCCTGCACTTTGTCTTCCTTTCCCTCATATATCGCATTACATAATATTTCTTTTAAAAATCCTAAACTGTTAGAGTGCTTGTGTAATAATAAAAGTGATTGTGATTTTTGTTTTCATAAAAAACATAATGTTAAGTCAACATAAAACATTTTGAAAATTATTTTTACTATTAGTAATGCAACTATTTTTGCAGTCAGAAAGTGTGATGTTTGTTAAAATGGTGTGCTAATATCATGTCTCTTTTAAATGTGACACTGCTATCTTGAGTAAAAATAATACTAGTAGCTTACTTTATTATAATCGAACACATAAACATAACACTTCAGATGCGCAATAAGCAGTATTTGTTTTTTTCTTATTAACAAACAATTCTTTGTACCGTGGTTTGGTATTAATCATGCAGCAAATAAAGCCTCTGGAAATAGTATGCAAACAAGAGGTTTTTAAATCAAAACTGTTTATTGTAAAAAAAAACCTTGAAAATTGTTTTCTAAAAAAGAAACATTGATTTCACAAGTCTTCAGGTTGTTTAGAGACATAGCTATAGACAGCATCTCAGTTTCATACAAAATTCATTTGATCATATAAAAATAAACACAAATTTACATTGACTCATCAACTATACGATTCAAAAAGGCACTTGGAAGGGGAATTGTATTATTGCATTTCTGATACGCATTGAAATAGTTTAAGTACATGAATGAATTTGAAACAATCATCTTTTGCACCTATTCCCATCTTTAATTAATTTTCGAAAATCGTTAAAATTCCTTAGAATAGTAAGACGTGGAGCATGCACCAGGAATGTTCAAAACTAATCTTTCCCTCCTCCCCCAAGGCACATACTGTTAATTGGCAAAAACAAAACAAAACAAAACAAAAATACTTCTAGTACATTCTCCTGTGTTCCATACTTTTTCTTTTTTTTCCCTCCCTTTAAAAAATACACTTTAAAGCACTACAGGTAATCAAAAAAAGGCTTTAGTTCAACAATGGCAACCAGACATCAGACATGGAGTAAACTTGGAATACATTTGAAGGCACCTGAGTTTGCGTCTGGCAGATTCTCTTCCTATGGGAAATCCTATTACAGACTCTATTACAAAGCAATACTGTTCTTTTCAATTGAAATGATTTGGCATCAATGTAAATCTTTGCACTATTTTTTAGGAAGAAAAGATGCGATGTGCTTTTCATTTTTTCTTTGAAGAGAAAGGTTATTGTCTTTTATTCTCTCAATCTAGCCATCAGCAAATACATAGTAAGTTTTAATTTCACATGGAAAGGACTATCTTTAAACACATGAATTCCATGCTCTTGCAGCTCTTTGTGTGTGTGTGTGTATGTATGTGTGCATATGTGTGTATGTGCATATGTGTGTATGTCTATACATATTATTTGGTCGATCAGCACAGGAGAAAATGCCTTTGGACTTTATTTGTCATTTGGCTTCGGAGTGAAGAAATGCATTCTGTTCGAGTAAACATTGATTGCGTCACTCAGTGTGCTACACAGCAGCCAGATTCCTCATGTTTGTGCAGGAGAGACATTCTGGAGAAGGTTTTGGAGCAGTTTTTGCACTGGTATTTCTTTACATCAGAGTGGGTCTGCAGATGAGCCCTCAGGTTTGACCTGTCTGCAAATGCTCTGTTGCAGTGAGGGCAAGAAAAAGGCTTTTCCCCTGGGGGTGAAGTGAGAGAAAAAAAGAAAGACAGTCAGTGTTTTTAGAGAAAACATTAAGTTAAATAATGTTAACAAAAGTCAATCACATTTTGCCTAAATAATGAGAAGCAGCAAAATCTGATTAAAATCCCTCATAATAGACACTTTTAAAAGTATCTGACCTTTTAAGATAAATTTGAGTATTGCATTAAAACACCATACACAGAATATTATTACTGCTGCCAATCACGGAGAAATAATTTACACAGCTCTTGGACTTTCACTTCTGAAAGCTTTCTTCTTCAGCAGGTGCAGCTAATGTTGAGCACCTCACAGCATTTCCCAGTATTTCCCTCTTTTCTCTCTTTCTGTACTACGATTAAGGCAGTCTAAGTGCCATGACACCCTGCAGGATCATTCTGTGATGGGAATAAGAAATCAAGCAGCAAAAAATCCACACACAAAGCAGGAGAGGTGAAATAAATTTAGTTTCAACTATCCAAGTCACCCATGGGTGACAGATATCAGCAAGAATGTAACTAACAGAAAACTGTAGGAAAAGCCTTCATCTATTAACCAAATCAATTGATTAAGATAGCAACATTTGTATTTGCTGATTACTGGGGGCAAATTCACAGAACACACATTCAAGCACATCCTTCCTGGGTTTCTCACTGATCTTTGAGACCAAACCTTCTGAATCTACTTTCCAAAGTCTACCTGGTGTTTGCAGTCCCCGGAGCAGAGGCTGTTAGCAAAAAAATGGAGCAATTTGTGCCCTAACAACTTTCTGAGTAGTCAGGAAGTAGCTATCAGTGACTGTCGTCATTAAAAGCACTATGTCACAACTTCATGCAAATCCAACAGCCAGCCCAGGGCTTCACTGTATCTGAGAGTAACATGCCTGTCTACGGTTTTTCTCTTACCAGTGTGAGTTCTAATATGTCCTTGAAGCAACCAGGGTCTGGAAAACGCCTTGCCGCAGATCTTGCAAACACAAGGTAATGTGTGGGTCCGAATGTGCATCTTCAGGGCGCCCAGGCTCACATATTCCTTGTCACAGTATTTACAGCTGAAAGATTTTCTAGACTGGGCATCGCAGTGCAGCTGCTTGTGTTTCGCCAGCCCAGAAAAAGTTGAATAGGTCTTATTGCATAAATTGCACTGAAACTTTTCAGCTTCAATGGCATGGGGGTCTGAAAGCTTGGACTGTAGTCTTTCCTCTTCATCACTAATGGGGCTTTCCGAGCCACTGTGGTCCTTGGAGGAGGTGTCAGATGGAGGAGGGGGACTCACTCGCCCCAAAGATGAGGAGTATCCGGAAAGTGGAGAGAGGCCATTGGGTAGCTGGGCGTGGAAGGGAGCTGCCGTCGTCCACACGGTGATGGGGCTGTATGCTCCTGAGCTGAGGATCTCCGGTTGTGGTATGACAGGCATGGAGTAACTCTCATAGAGATACGGGGAAATAATCACTGGGGAAAAAAAGAGGAGAGAAGATTAAGGTAAAACTAACTAAAAATAAATCCATACGCACTCATACATACAGTAAAAAGATATTTAGCAACGCACACGTGATTTCCTCAGGAAGAAGACAGACCCATTTAGGAGGGCATGCACTCTGCTAAGGTGTTTCATTTCCAGCCTGGCACCGACGGAGTTACTGTAGTTAATGCACACAGAGGCTGACAGCTGCAGGGAGCTATAGGTGCTCTGAAGTCAGGGAGCGCAGCCAAGCCAGCGCCTCACGTCCCCACTGAGGACGGAGAGAGCCTCCACATTCATTTTAAACACACAGAAAGTTGTTTTTCATTTTATGCCTGGGCGATTTACGTGTATTACGACCGTGAGTACAAAGATATGCCTGCGTCAAGCTGCCTTCTAAAGGAAAGGAGACTTAGTGCGCAAAAAACGCAGTAATGGGAGCCTTATGCTGCTCATCCTTCACTTACTCATTACGCATGTATCCACAGGCTTTAGCAAACCAGGCTGCGGGATTTGAATGAAATGTTCCTTGTCAGTCAAGAGTTCAAAAAGTTTTGAATTAAAACGCACCCTAAATTATCAAAATAATGTAAGCTCCCTTTTAGGACACTGTTTTAAAGGAAACCAGCTGAATCTTTGGCTCTTTTGTAATGGTATTTGAAGAGCAATACGTAGATTCGTATTTGCAAAGCTCTAGATACGTAGTCCTAGATATATTTTTCTCTTTTTACCTGTGTGTGTGTCCAGTTCGCTGTAGTTTGGCTTTTTGGAGGCGTTGAAATGCTTCTTGACCAGGAAGGAGCGCGGCATCTTGCCAGCGGGTCTGGCGGGCGCCGGCGCGGATAACGGTCCGGCGGGAGGACGCGGCGGTCCCTACAGCATCGCGGCCGGTCGGGCTCGGGCAGGGGCCGCGCTCAGGTGCGGCAGGCGGACGGGCCGGCGCCTCTGAAGTCGCCCGGCTCCTTTACGAACTGAGCCCGTTTTGGCTGGGAGGGTTTTTTTTCCTCTCTTTTGCAAGAAAGATCCAATCACAGCTGAGAGGTTCAGATTTCAGCTCCTCCCTCTGGGACAGCTGTGAACAGAGGAAGAATCTGTTGTCAGACTAAATTATTCTGGTTCAAAATGGGCTGTTTTTCGAGATTTCGGGAGAGAGGGCAAAACGTGTTTTAAGTATTTTCGAGAGAGGTAACCGCGCTTGGCGAGCCCCGTCCGAGACCCGCGCTCTCTGGAGCTAGGACTGGCGCAGAAGCCGGGGTCTCTGCCCGGCCCGCCTGGCCTCCAGATGTGGGGCAGCGCCAGCGCCAGCGCGCGGGGACACGGTGTCCGCCAGGGAAGGAAGGGCCGCCCTGCGCCACACCAGGCCAGCCTCTGGTGTTAATGAGAGCCTATATTTCGAAGTGGCATTTGGAGAGGTTTGCCTTGCGCAGGGACCAAATAATTAACTCTTGGCCTTTGAAAAAGGAAGGGGGAAGCGGGAAGACAAAGGCGCCTGTGAGCGCGGCAGGCGCTCTCCTGGGACCCGGGCCTAGGGGTGGGGGGGCTGCAGCCTTGCGTGCGGCCAGGGCAGTGCGCGACTCCACTGGGGCTTCCGCGAAGCCAGGGGCAGCGCGGCCGCGTGCAAATTGAGTAATCTTGTCACCGTGTCAGCTATGGTGGCTTGAAAGAAATGCTTTGTAGCCCTTTAAAGTTAGGCTGATCGGAAGAACTGGAAGACTGCAAAAATAAAAAGGAACGCTGGCGGGGGGCGGGGGGCAAGAGGTAAACTGTCATTTGGAACCATGGGACCGTCTCTCACTCACGTTTTGACAAGAGATCTTATCTTTTCATGTACTTTGGTGCATTTTTATGGGAAAACGGGTGTGTGGGTCTCTAGAGACAATTATTTCATTTCAGATATTCCCCTGCTTTTATTTGGTGCTATTTTCATCAGTATAAAGCCATTCAAATCCACCTCCGGATTCCAGGTTCCTGTTAAATGCTTAAAAAAACAAATTAAAGTATACTCTTACAAGTATCTGACAAAAACACCTTTCTTTTGTATGTGGTCTTCAATCTAAAAATAAGGTGATTTATTTTCAATATAAAATTTCGAGCATATTTTAAAGCATCTTTGCCCATTGCAGACTCTCATCCCTACCTTCTACTAAAAGAATAAGGAAAGAGCAAATTCACGTAAAGATCACCCTGCTTTCGTTTCTAACAGGTGCTGGAGGAAAAAAGCGAAAAAGAAAATAACAGTGGTGATGTCAAGACTTGTCAGAGAAAACTGCATTGTCAGGCTGCATAACTTCTTAATCCTGGAATGAGAAAACAAGCGCGTATGTGTGTCTGGGGGTGTGAGGTGGGGCACTCACATGTTTCCTGAGCTAATTTCAATGATTCTTCTTATCTCTTCCAACAGACACTAATTTAAACGTCAAACGGAGAAAATAATTCAACGGAATCCTTCTGCTGAGGGAACTGGACTGGCAGGAGACAGGATAATATGAATGCACCTTCGATGTCTTCACAAACTGGAACCTGGAGGAAAAGCCAGAGCCGGTTTTCTAAGCTTGCTACTCTGTGTGAGGCTTTGCTCAGATGTAGGCACCTGGGTTTCTGAGAGCAGGAGTCCTCCTTGCTCTTCACTCCATTTCCCGCGAAACACACATTTTTGTTAGAGATCTAGCACAGTTGAGAAAACACAAATCCTCATGAGTTGTTATGTGCTTGTTTCACCTGCACCATCTATTCACAAGAGAGGATTAGACAACGTTTGGTATTGATTTGATGGTAGTTATGACAAACAAGATAATCGACTAAAATATGTATTCAAAAATCCATTTGCAACGTTAAACAATAATTCACTATGCATGAAGAAGAGCTTAAATTTGGATCAGGGAGGCATAACCCAGCCCAGCCCCATCAGCAGGTGTGCAAGGGTGCCCCTCACAGTCGGCGTCGGGGCGTTCGGCCACACCTACTGCGAGGGGCGGACGGGGCTCGGATCTGGGCATGGGGCATGTCGTTACACAGATCCGCGTGCTAGCGAGTCACACGGATGCCCGTGTGAGGTCTGGGCTGCTGTCAGAGCAGGGCAAGTCTGCGCGCCGATGGCGTGAGTCAGACGAAACAGGTGCTCTGCTCAGACACAGCGGAGGGCATGCGGTGCCAGCACCACGTGGTAGAAACGCAAGCAGGGAAGTCGAGGCCACACCCAGAGGCCAGCTGCTGGGACTCTGCTAAGACAAGAGAGAGGCTTCTTCTCCTTCTGCCAGCCAGAGGGCTCATCTGGAGAGGCTGGCTTTGGTCGTCGACCAGGGACAGAAATCTCTGTGGAGGCAACTACACCAGATTTTAAAGCTTTCATTCTGGAATTCAACAGAAGTCAAATCAATGACTGAGGGGGAAACATGGGCCAAGCAAAGCCAGTGGCTTTGCTAATCCAAGGATTCAGTCCTAGTTTGGTGAGAAATTATTAATAACTATCAAATAAATGGGGCTTGTTCTTAGAGCCATGTGGGCACAGCCCAGCTAGGGTGAAGCCGGTGGGCACAGGTAACACCAAAATAAGGAAGGCACAAGCTCTGCCCTTAGGCTCTTGAGAGTTTAATGTAGTGTGGAGAGAAAAGAAGAACTTTGGAGGCCATGGTGAGGCTTAAAAAATAACCCTTCCTAGGTTTGAGCCCCACTGGCGACTCCAGGACATGGCTCTGTGGATTGCCTGGCACCCCAGACGCCCATATAATCTAATTCCTTAATTGCCATGATGTGATTTGATGTGACGTACCTGACAGGGTCTCATTTCGTCTGTTTTCTGAAGAAGCTGACCAGGATAACTTGTGGAAAACTCTGTAAGTGAAAGGTCTGGGCCAGCCTTCCCCACAGGCTCCCTGGATGGGTGGAGTTTCTCCTGGAGCCAGGCTTTTTCATGAAAGACACATTCTTGTCCTGCCAAGTAGGGGAATAAATTAGGTCCATGAAGTTTGAGAATGTACCTTGGGTTTCTTTCTTTTGCATGGAGATTTGTACACATTTAGGCATTTCGGTGTGTAAAAAGCAGTGCAAGTATTGATACCATGCTTAGGAAATGGAGGAGTAAATCTAGCACTGGAAGAAACCAGGTTGTGGCAGAGGCTGAAAAATCCCCTTTATGCTGCGTCCTGTCTCCTAAAATGAAAGACATCTCTTTCTAACTTTGGTGTGTGGTAGGATCACTCTGGAGGGGATTTATAGCTCCTCAATTCATATGCATATTCATATCCCTTGAAAGATATGAAGTGATGAAATATCACCAGTTTGGCTGTGATATCTGGAGAATATTATAATACACAACTAATTAAAAAATCTATTTAGATAGAAACAAAGAATTCATTGCATATAACTTTGAAGTTTGAATGACAAAGTGGGATTTAACATACATGTACCTGTATGTAAAATGATTTAGGAACAAATATTTCTGATGTAAAAAAGAAAATTATCAGAGTGGGCATGGGATTCTGATTAAATATTCTGAGCTCCACAATAAGGAGAACGTCTTTTGTCTGAGGGCATGGATGGCACTCACATACAAGCTTCGCATATGTAAGTATATGTGCTTGGTGACATCAGCTGGGCCAAATATGAGCGTGAATTGCGTTTGTGTGAGCACTCACCTGTCTGAATGCTGGGAAAAGTGATAGTAGCCAAAATGGTGCCAGGAGGTCCCCTGCTGTTGAGGAGTTTCCGTTTTTTCCTGGGTGTCTTCCCAGGATCATGCTCAGTGGGCCGATAGCCAGTCACCTTCTGCGTCTGTCTGGAGTTAGTGCTGATGCTGAAAGCTGGGTAAGTACCATCACATGTGACCAGAAAATACCTAAGATCACTTCAAACAGAAAACCTGTCACCTGGGAACAGCATTTTAATGAAATCTGCTTTCTGCCCAGTCCCTTGTGTTCAGAATCTTATTCCCAGTGAAGTTTGAATGATCTCACTTCCCTCTGGCTGGATGGGATACGGTTAAGTGTATCGTGAAAAGTAAGAGATATTCATCGCTTCAGTGTTCTGTGTGTACCTTGTGGAAAGTGTTGGTGATAGTATCTGCAAGATGAATGAGAAAGACTAGAGAATGTTGAGTTCATCTGTGTTTTAAGCAGCAGCTCAGGGATATGTGGTTGTAAAGAGACACCTATCGGTCAGCTTGGGAAGACTCATTGTCTTCTTTTTCTTTCTTGCCTTTTCCAATAACTTTTTAGCAAGGTCTGCCACCTAGTGGAAAATGGATGCATTTGACTCAACACTAAGCATCAACCTGACCTTGTTTTGTAATTGCCCCAATTTCAGATGGACCTTATATAAATCTGTCAATTTCAGATGGACATCATATAAATCTGTCAATTTCAGATGGACATCATATAAATCTGTCAGTTTCAGATGGACATCATATAAATCTGTCAGTTTCAGATGGACATCATATAAATCTGTCAGTTTCAGATGGACATCATATAAATCTGTCAATTTCAGATGGACATCATATAAATTTGTCAATTTCAGATGGACATCATATAAACTTGTCCATTTCAGATGGACATCATATAAATTTGTCCATTTCAGATGGACATCATATAAATTTGTCAATTTCAGATGGACATCATATAAATTTGTCAATT
>CM052663.1:4338857-4373472 GCA_028533165.1 Leontopithecus rosalia | reverse complement strand
GCAGATGGACATCATATAAATTTGTCCATTTCAGATGGACATTATATAAATTTGTCAGTTTCGATGGATATTATATAAATTTGTTGAACTTACTAGTGTACTCATACAAAGTGACACATTTGTGTTTGTAAAAATGTACGCAACATCTACCCAACAAATCATGTTGGGTTTTATAAGATAGGCAAGAAAGAGAACAGTTACAACATCATCAGTCTATGCAGTCGGAAGAAGGAAGGAGGCAGAAGCAACCAGCACTACACTTGAGGTGAGCAAGCACCCTGCAGGACTCTTTCTTACGTCTGCATGATAACTTACAAGGTAGAGGAATTTTAAAAATGGGGAACCAAGCCTGAGCCCAGTATCCCAGGGCATTCGGAGTAAAGGTGATGGAGCCAGGATTCCTACTCAGTCTGTCTGCCTCCAAGGCTGTGCACTTGGTTGCTGGACTCTGCCAGCCCACTTGGTTTGCTTAAAGGACACTCAGTGTCCAGCAGTGTGTGGCATTATGGGTAGTGATAAGAGCTGCCATTCTTCGTGATTAATATGAACTGACTCACCACTATGCACACACATTAATTTAATGAATGCCTCCAAAGTAGCTTATTCTGCAAGGTAGAGTTTATTCCTATTACAGATGAAGAAATGAAGACACAAGGAAGTTAATTATCTTGGTCCAATGGCACAGCTAGTAAGGAGTAAGGAGAGGCAGCATTTGAATTTAAAGCAGTTTAACTCCAAGTCCCACATATTTCACTACACTAATGATACTAACACATCGTGATGGTGAAACAGACACACAGCGAGCTGTAAAATATGACTTCTTTGAAAACTCGCCTTCCTGCTGGCTCTTCCCCACTCGGCACACTCAAGTGCAGTGTTTGCAGTCCCTCAGTCTCACTCACCGCTCTCCATGCTGCCTTCCCCTCACTTTTCCCAAGTCACACCAGGGTCAGGGCTGCTGCATTTCAGACTTGATGCCAGTTGCCTCCAGGTGTTGGGTGTGACTTCTGGGAATAGGATCCTAGTGCTTAACTAAATAGCTGCCATTGTCTTCTGCTCTGCCAAAAAAGGAGATGAGGGTTCATTCTTCTTTTGTAAGAATCACATGGTTTTTCTGAAAAAAAAAAAAAAAAAAGGTGTTTACATTTGTTGCCTTACCTTGAATGAGATTATGGGGTGGGGGGAATAAAAACATCAATGAGGAATCGGTGTTTCCAAATACGATGGAGTTTCACAGTCTGAAAATGTCTCTTTTCCTCTCATAGGTGTGCCCGGGTGGATGAGTGGGTGCGGTGTGCCTGCCTTGCTCCAGAATAAGCCTTCATGGGTTCCCATGGCAGTGGGCACGTTTGGTAAAGTTGTGAGGTAGGCTGGTCTGTGTTCTTTTACAAGGGCTTGAGTTGCTTCCTGAGAGAGAACATGCCCAGGAACAGTAGGGAGAATAGGCACCAGGCCACCAAGCCTACTCCTACAGCCAGCTCTCAGTACCATAGAAGGGTGCGGAAGCTGCTTGCAGCAGGATGCCAGCCACTCCAGCACGTCTTTTGGCTGAGCACCCAAACATGCTGTGGAGAAGCAGGCATAGATCCCTCAGTGAGGCTGAATGTGGCTCTCCTGGAATTCTGTTGGTGTTAGAGAGCAGGCCGTGCTGCCTTCGAACCTCTGGGATAGACGTGGCACGAGACATGGAGAGAGCCTCTTGAGAGCATTGCCACAGCTGGCAGTGATTACAACAGTGACATCCTCGAGTGCCCCAGGGGCATCAGCATGGGCAGTGGGCTTGCCAACAGGTGTCATGGTGCCTGAGGGGACAGGTGGGTCCCCAGGGGAAATGGCAGTGCTGCTGCTGTGGACCAAATGCTTGTGTCCCCGCAACACTCCTGTGTTGAAACCTGACTCCTAAGGTAGTGGTCTTTGAAGGTGTGGCCTCTGGGACTTGGTCAGGTCCTGAGGGTGGAGCCCTCATAAATGGGATTAGTGCCCTTTTAAAAGACCCTAGAGAGTCCTCTCCTCCCTTCCTGTATTCGAGGATACCAGAGAAGACAGTCTGTGAATGCAGAAGCTCACCAGACTCTGAATCTGCTGGGGCTTTGATCTCTTACTTTCAGCCCCCAGAAGTATGAGAAATGAACTTCTTTCCTCTGTTCTTCATAAGCCATCCAGTCCTGCAGTTTACTATAGCAGCCAGAATGGAGGGAGGAGGCTGCCAGGGAGAAATGAAGGCCTTTCAGATCCTCTGGCTCTCATCAGTGCCCTGTAGAAGGGCAGAGAAGACAGTGCACAAGGCAGAGAGACAGGAGTGGGTTTGGAGGAGGAACACTGCCTGTTCTGCACTGGAACCCAAAGCTTGTCTTGTAGACCATGAGGGACAGCACCGTGGGATTCCCAGAATGACATCACAGTTGCTGAGCCCTCCATCAGTGGTAAGGGAATGCAGCTGCTGCCTGCATATGAGCAAGGGAGCAGAAGACTGGGGTCATTGGCTTGAGGGTACAGGTGTGGACTCCTGGTCCTTGCCCTCCGTGGCACCCCTGCCTCTCTCTTCGATACAGATCTGAGTCATCAGCACACCTACCTGAATATGAAAGTTAAAATCCCTTAGGGCAGCAGACTGCGCTGCTTCCCAGGACAGTGTAGAGAGGCAAAGTCTAAATTATGCCATGTGTAGGATGGCCTCCCTCATTTAGATCTTGATGCACCAATTGCGGAGCCACATGCAAAAGCACACCTGTCAGCGCTCTGGGGACACAAGGCTTGGGAGCACTTCCCAGCTCTCACCACGCTGTTGCTTTTTCTGCTCCACAGACACTGGCCATCTGCCTGTCAAACTCGGTCACACCACTTGCCAACCTAATCCTTGATAAAGACCCCTGAAAAAAGATGGAGAAGCCCTTCTGGAAGAACACTGTGGCTATTGGGACTCACCCCTAAATCCAAAGTTTTAGCTGAAAAGAAATATTTTTATGTTGCACTTTATCAAAGGAGACATTTTCTTAAATGATACCATGGCTGTTTAAAAAGAAACAGACACATGCACACACTTCACAGGTAGAAAGATCTTTTCTAAAAGTATTTTTGGGGCTTGCGTTTAAAAATGGAAGTCCTACCTAAAGGCAAGAATGATAGCGGGAAAGAAATATTGTGGTCATTTTTCCCCTCAAACCTACTGTCCTGTCCTCGGATAGGAGCCTTCGCTGGTGCTAGGAATGCACCCTCATTGCTCCGTCCTCAGGTGAGTGAGCAGTCCAGGTGAGCCAGTAACAGAAGAGTATTCGAATCTAGCACTGAAGCTGTTGTTGACATTAACACTTGCCAGCACTCAGAGGTGCTTACAGAGGCACAAGCCCTTTTAGGAGCTGCCTTGATGGGTCCCTTTGTCATCGAGTGCTTTCAGACAGGATTTCTTCCTTTCCACCCTGCTTCCCCAGCACAGCTATGCAGACCCAACCTTTACTGATGGGGTGGAATTCATCACCGCACTTTCAAAGAGAAATCATTTATAAGTGAGAATGGAGCAGAGTTAATGGCATGGACTTTAATTATCCTGAACCTCCCAGGTCTCCTGAGTCTTTGGGATCGCAGTACCTCAGTGATGTGTGAGTGCCAAGCTAGAGCCAGCAATCTGTCTCCCGGACAGTGGAAAGGGAATTTGAGTCTTCAGAGAAAACTGGGATGGAATGAAATCACAGACCACCAGAGTGAGGGAGGACCTTGGCCATCTGGTACAATACCCCCCCCCCATTTCTTTTTACTATTGCCTGAGAGGGCAAGAAGAGGCCTGTGTAAGGGTGTGAACCTTCTCAGCATCACAGAGGATTAGAACTGTAACATGCAAACTTCTGGTAAGAGCGCCACAACCGGGCTGCCCCCACGGTGCCCTGCAGAGGCAGCCTTTTATTTAAAAAGGTAATTGATCAGCTTCTGCAAATTCTCACTGAAGGCCCTTCAATAAATCAAAATGAAGAGAAAGAATAGTACTCTATTTAAAAACTCATGTGCAATTCTGATTCTTGACCTGCTCAGTCCTCCCCCCACCCCGTGAAGTAGTACAGCTTACTATCTGAGGGGTTTAGTACTCGGCCATCCACCTAGCATGTTTTATTTTCATTTTCATTATTATACTTTTGCACTCTGAGCAGGAAACAGAAGGTACAAGATGTTGTGACGTCAATAATTTTAAACCAAAATGCAAAGGAGGACTTTTAACCCACACAGCTCCAAGTGGCTACGTCATAATGAAGAACCTGTGGTGGAAAGGGTGAATGTGTGCCCCTGGAAATTCCCGACTCCCCCTGCTTGGTTTTCTTTCTATCATTAAGTCAAGAGTGGATTTCCCTTGGCTGGAAGCTACAGTTGAGTGGAATTTTCTTGGCCTAGTGTGTAGACACTTTGAATTTCATATCCCAACTATATGGGTACAACGGTGTTCTCAAGGTTGGGTTGCAAGTTCTTTACTCCCTGACACCTCCCCCAAAGCCATCAAATGAACCCAAGGCGTGCTAGGAACCGTGAGGTTGAGCCCCCACTGGAGACACTCTTGCGGGGACTCTAGGGACACCGCTGTCAGGCACAGGCGAAAATCCTGACTCCTCTGCACAGCACAAAAGATCTTTTTTTTTTCTCTAGGCGATAGGAAAATGTCTCAAGTTACGTAAGTGGGAAAAAAGGCATTCCGGGCTACCATATTTTAGTCACGTAGGCTCCGGCTAGGTCACCTCTGCATAGGGAGAACGCCGAGCGATTTGTCCGCATCATTTCCATGCCATGAATCAAAGTTGTATTTGTGTCCATCAGAATAGAGACTTCACGCTGGAGGAAAATCATCCATGAGCCCCAGGGAAGGCAGTGATTTGACACAATGATGTTGAAAGTCAAAAGTGCTCAGCATGAAATGCCGGGGCGATGACAGCAGGATTAACTGTCTTAACTGTCTGTGTGAAGAGAGGATGGGTGTGCTCGCTGATGAAAGGCGCCGGGACGCAGAGGCAGCCCTTCCCTGGCTCTTCTGAGGATGCCTGCTGGATGGAGAACAGCCAGAACCCCTATGGGTCTGAAGCTTAACCAAAGTGGAGATTGAGCAGCTGTGGGACGTCACAAGAAAATCAAATTCACTACTCAGCTGATTTTAGAGCGGAAGCTGGTTTTATATATTGTATTTTTTTTTTTGAGAATAAGATTTTTTTTTTCTGTTTCTTTGCACTTGGAAGAGAAAAGCTGGATATTTCTGCTGGGAGTAAGTCAACGGATTCCAAAGTGAATTTGGGGAAAAAATCTAGAAGTGACAAGAAGTGGTAAGCTCTTCATCACCACTATCATTTTCTTATAAGGGCACTTGAATGCATAGGTTTGAAGACACTTCAGCAGATACACCTGCAGTCACATCAGGTCAATGAACCATGCTCTCGAAGCCTCAGAGTAATTGTCAGAACACTAAAACTGAGACACGCTGGATGTTTTCTTTGGAAAGGACAATTAAAGGTGATTGATTACAAATTCTTCGTCTTACATACAACTTACGTTTTCTTAAGCTTTAACCTGGAGATTAAAAGAAGGATCCCATCAAAAACACAGAAGAGTAGCTGTCTGTCTTTGTCCCCGTAGCTTTGCGGAAGGCCTCCTTCTCAAGCTCTCCCATCCTCCCCAGAGTCCGGGGTGGGAATTTGGGGAGTCTCATGGCCTTTCCATCTTGGTGACACTGTTATTGTCTTTTTCCTCCTTTCCTGGCCCCAAGCCAGGCCTCCAGTGGCCACCATGGCTGTGAAACCTGCTGTCCGAGTTGTCAAAGCCATTGCAAAGCTTGCGTGGAGTCCTTGAAGGGTGATGCTCCCTCTGGCTTCTTTTCCTGTCTACATGCAGACCCATTTCACTTAGACTCTAGTGTCCATGCTCCCATGGGCTGTAGGTGGAGAACCTCTCACTACTGGACTCGTCTTCTTCTCTTCCACACGGATTGCTGAGCACAGCCGCCATGTGGCTTCAATGCCGTTACACACGCCTATGTTGTGTAACTTTGTTTTAATTCCCTCCCCTCGGACCTAGAAATGAGGCCACAGGGGCCGAGAAGAAAATATTAATATGAATGACAGATACTGTGCTCAATGCAAAATAACCTTTCCTCTTTGACACTGAACCGCTTGTCTTAAAAGATTCACGCCCTTGGATTACCATCACATGTCACTTAGCAACGGCGATATACTCTGAGAAATGCGTTGTGCAGTTTCGTTGTGTGAACATCGTGGAGTGTATTTACACAACCCAAGATGTGAGCCTACCACACTCCTAGGCATATGACATGGCCTATTGCGCCTCGGCAACACACCTGCACAGCAGGTTATTGTACTATAATGGTATTTCTGCATCTAAACTGAGAAAACGTGCAGTAAAAATGCAGCATCATTATCTTATGATATCATCATTGTATGCCTGTTCCTTGGTTGATCCAAACCTCCAAAACCTTGTTTATGTGATGCATGACTGTATTTTCCTTGAAGGCCCCCTGGTCTTCTATGCAAATAGAGACAGAATAGGTGATCCTTCCCCTGCCCTGCCGACATCCTGATTATTGAATGCCAGGATGAACGTTACCTAGATCCTTGAACTGAAAATCTTATTACACACAGATTCAGAAATTAAGAACTGGAGAAATAAAACGGCTTGTTTGAAATCCTATATGTTCTGGTGACAGAGCAGCACCGGGAGCACATCCTTCCGCTGCCACGCTCAGTCCATCACCGCGGACACTTCCCTTCAGCTCTGTGGTTGGTGTCACTGAAAAGCTACGGAGCATTTCCTCATTCACTTGGTCAATAACAAACATTCTGAAAGGAAATACAGTCGCCCATGTAGCTGTGTAGGCATAATATAGAGGATACTGTTCATAGTTTCCTCCAGCCAGGGGCACTGTAGATTGTTATATCACTCTGGAAAGGGAGGAAGAACCTTGACTGCGGAGAATGAAATAGTGCAAATGGGTAAGGTGGACTGTGGAAGTGATTTTAGCAGGAAGTGATTCTGCAAGTCACAAAGATTTCATGTGCTACCTACCTATCTATCTATCTATCTATCTATCTATCTATCTATCTATCATCTAACATGTATCTATCACCAATCCATCATTAACCTGTCACCTATCAATCATCTATCATCAGTCTACCATCAATTAAAGTAACCAATCACCTGTCATCAATTAATCATCTAATTATCATGATCTCCCTGTCAATCATCATTTGTCACATATCCTTAGAAGTGTACATATCTATCTATCTATCTATCTATATCTTTTTCTTAAATAAACATTTATTGAGTGGCTACCTTGAGCCAAGAATGATACTGACTATATTTATGAATCTTATATAAATCTCATAACAACTCCCTGAGACAGGTATAGTTTATTCTTTGACAGTCGATGATGTTGAGATCTGGAATTTATACACGTGGTACTTGTTCTAACTCTGAGTTTTCTGGTTTTGTTAAACTGGATCTTAGCAGAACAACCAGTTACTGACTTCCAATTATTTGCGAATCAGACTATAACAGCCGTTATTCAGATGGGGAAATTGTGTTTGGTTGAGAAAATAATAAAGAATAACATGACATAGTCTAAGTGCCCATTACATTGTACAGCTTTAGAGTTCTGTAGTGATAGCAGAGTTTGAAGCTCTGTAGTTCTGGATTTGAATAATGACTGGTATTATTAGCTCAGTGACCTCAGCTTCTTTATGGAATTCCCATTTACTCACTGGTAAATAGGAATATTGATGATTGTCTTGCAGAGATGTTGTAAGTATGTAGGATAATGCACGTAAAGTTATAAATATAGTTCCCAGCACATATAGAAATAATGAAAAGAGCTTCCCTGTATTAAGTGCTTACTATGTACTAGATTCGCTATTAAGCAATTTAGCAGATTTTATTTAATCCTCTCCCAATCCTTTAACTCAGTCTTGATAAAATTTCCATTTTGCACGTGGGCTGTCCAGGTTAACAGCCCATAGCTGTTACAGACAAGAGGCGAATACAGTCAGTCTGACACCAGAACTCCTGCTCTTATCTGGTATGACCTCGTGCTTCCACTATGAGACCTGCTGGCAGAGGAGTGGAACTAATGCTCTCCTTGTTAGAGATCACGTAACCCAACTCCCTTCCTTTTTTTTTTTTGGTTATAAAAATATTTTAAAAGGAACTCAAATGACGATTTAATATCCAACAATAGCAGTTTTATTTCAGAAACATGATTATTACCTTTTAATGCCGTGATTCTAGGACGACCGTAAATTTTGTTTTGTCTTGTTTTTCTTTGTTTTTATCACCTTAAGACAAGTTGAGATAGAAGTAATCCCAAGACTTCTTTCATATAAGATCTTGCCTCTGTCATTACTGCTGTTAGTTCTCAGGGTGATGTTATTTATTACCGCAAAAGAGGGCATTGGATCTGAGCCAAGATAAGCCATTGAGACCTTCTGTCACTCCCCTGCCAAAATGTAATAATAACAGTAGATCCCTGTACGGCATGACTCATCCGCAGATTTGGATATATTGCTGGTCAACTAAGTCTTCCAAACATAACAAGGACACCTGCCAAAACCTCAAATAACATGATTAGTCTGAGATACAGGTATTAGTCCTATTTCTTGGGACTTGAGTTATAAAGTATGAAAGTGTCATAATTCTGAATGTATTGCTTGCATAGACTTTGCTGCACTGTAATGACTTAAAAGGCATGTGTATATATTAAGACATAGGGAAAGTAATCAATTTAATTTCCCCCTTACTCTTACTTTCAAGGATGGTGACCTGGAACTTAGACATTCTATACAGGGAGAAGTAAGGGGTTGTAAAAAAAACTTGATGTACATACTAGTTCATTATTTATTCCACAGATTTTTAGTAATTGTTCAGTATATACAAGATCATGTTCTGGATGCTGGGGAAACAATAATAAGCAAAACAGACAGATCCCTGATCCCATGGAGCTTGCAGTTTTGACGGGAGAAGGGGACTCATTGCCTCAAAAATGTGAACTACAAGTTGTAGCCATTGTGGAGGTTGAGTGATGCTACACAAGAGCTTAACAGGAAAACGGTCCCTTTCTGGAGAGTCAGGATCCTGTTCTGATGAAGTGATGCTCAACGGAGTTTAGAGACTTGGGTAGGTACGTGGTACTGAAAGCAGGAAGGGGCTGGGAAACATTCTAAGTAGAAGAAATAACAAGAACAGGGAGCCTGGGAAACATGCTGGAGCTAAGAGGCCCCGTTTTAGAACACCGGGCATAGGAAAAGTGTGGCCGAAGGAAGCACAGGTGGAGAGGCTGAGTCTCAAGGTCTACGGCTGGCCATGTTGAGGGCATTTTCTTTATTACAAGATTAATGAAAAAACATTAGAGAAACTTTATGTGTGAATACGTATGTTGACATTTTGTTAAAAGTATAAAATACTCTTGTATTTAGAAATAAGCCACCATTTCAACAGTCTAGCTTGATCAAACGAAAAGGAAAAGTCTTCATCCTCGCTCTCCTTCCCTGTCCCATTCTTTGGAACAACAGCGTTTGTCTTTTCTCCATATTTATCTGCATCGTTGGGGGTGAGCTCCACGAGTCAGTCATACTTCTTGGTTTGTAATGCAGGCAGTGTCTGCTGGCTCCCTACCATGAGAGCTGGATTAAAAATGGGGAGGTTCTCTCTTCTCTCCCTTCCTAACCTATTTTTGGTTTTGCATTAAACATTTTCATTCTGTCGGGGTTATTTTATAAGTCCAGTTAGAAACTTAACTGTGTCTTGATTTCCGTAGCTTTGCAGTATGGCTTCATATCAGGTATAGTGCTTCCTTCCACTTTATCCTTCTTTTCAAGATTGTTGAAGCTATTCCAGGGCCTTTCCCCAGGAATCTTAGAAAAATCCTTTTCTATGCCCATCAAAAATATTGCTGGGATTTTCATAGGAATTGCATTAAATCTATACATGAATTTAAAGCCTATTGATATTTTTGTTAAGTTGAGACTTCCAATCTCTGAATAGGGCCTGTAGCTCTGTTTATTCATATCTTCTCTTATGTGCCTTGACTCTGCTAATTAGGCCTATTAATGTAGTTTTGTGAAATTATTCTTATTTGCATTTATCTATTTACCATTATTTTTGCGGTAATAATGATCACCCTAATGAGAACAAACCGAGGCTGTCTTTTGGAGCTTGCTAAGGCGAGGAGGACAGCTACCATCACTGAAGATGGGCAGGTCCTCAAAGGCAAGCAGGGCAGTGGGAAAGTTTCAGTGAAAAGGAGGGACGACTTCAGGAATTTCTGATTCGAAGTTATTTGTTATGGGGAAGCTGGAGTGGGCTCACTGGAAGCTCAATATCATATATAATTGGTTTGGGACGCATATTTAACTTTCTCTATCTGGTCCTGAGTTGAAAATGAGGTGGGAGCCTGGGAGAGGTGGGCCAATTCCTAGAGAGGTAGTTTGCTTTCCACAACTGGTTAATACAGAAATTTGGGGCTAGAGTTCCATAGGCATGCCTGGTCCAGCATCGTCAGTGTGTATATTTAGTCTCTTTTGTTCCCTATTCTTTCTTTTGTCTTAGAAATTTTTTGTAGAGTCATTTTTGTTGTCTTCTAAAAGAACATTCTTTACTAATTGGTTTTGTAAAGCTCTGTTGGTAATAAAAAATATTTGTTCAGTCTGAAAAAATGTTGTTACTTCATCCAAATTCATGAAAGAATAAGCATTATTTTCTTATAATAATGAAATAAAAGAACTTTCAGCCCAGAATTTCATATCCAGCCAAACTAAGCTTCACAATTGAAGGAAAAATAAAGTTTTTTATGAACAAGCAAGTACTCAGAGATTTTATTACCACCAGGCCTGCTTTACAAGAGCTTCTGAAAGAAGCATTACACATAGAAAGGAACAACCAGTATTAGCCTTTCTAAAAATATACCAAAAAGTAAAGAGCATCAACATAATGAAGAATTTACATCAATGAATGGATAAAACAGCCAGTTAACATCAAATAGCAATAATCCTAAATTTAAATCGACGAAATCCCCCAATCAAAAAATACAGCCACAACCCAATGGTATGCTACATCCAGACCCATTTCACATGCAAGGATACACAAAGACCCAAAACAAAGGGATGGAGAAAGATTTACCAACCAAATGGAGAGCAAAAATAAATACATAAATAAATAAAAAGCAGGAGTTGCAATTCTTGCCTCTGGTAAGATAGATTTTAAAGCAACAAAGATATAATGGTAAAAGGATTAATGCAACAAGAAGAGCTAATGATCATAAATACATACGCACCCAATACAGGAACACCCAGATACATAAGACCTATAAAGAGACTTAGACTCCCTAGACTCCCACACAATAATAGTGGGAGATTTCAACATCAATATTAGATAGATCAATGAGACAGAAAATTAATAAGGATATCCAGGACTTGAACTCAGATCAGGAACAAGTAAACTTAATAAACATTTATAGAGCTCTCCACTTTAAATACACAAAATATACATTCTTGTCAATACCACATCACACCTACTCATAGGTTTAAATGAAATATTGATTGGCCATTATTAAGCACAATTATTGGCATAAGAGGTTTTCAAAACCCATTTTTAGAATAAAGCAACATTCCCTTTCTCTCTCCCTCTTTTTCTTCCTCTGTCTTCCTCTCCTTCACTCCTTTTTTCTTTCTCTCCTTCTTAAAAAAAAGAATTATTTTCTTTTGCTTCTGTGTCGAATTTGCTCTTTTTTTTGTTTCTTAAATTAGAAACTTACATCATTGATTGAAAGTCTTTCTTTTCTTCCAATATAAGCATTTAGTGCTTTAAATTTACCAATTGGGACTGTTGTGGCTGCATCTTTACATATTTTGAAATGTTGCAAATTCACTGTTATTCAGTTCAAAATGTTTTCAATTTACCTGTGATTCCTTCTGTAACTCATTCACTATTTATCATTGTGTTGTTTATTTTCAAAATATTTGGGATTTTTAAGCTGTATTTCACTTACTAATTTCTAGTTTAATTTTGGGGAGTGTCAGGTTTCAAACATCTGTAACAATGTATCTTTGTGAAAGTGCCACGTGCCCTCGGAAAGAATTCGTCTTGCTACTGTTGGCCAACTGTGTTCTATAAATGCAGATTAAGCCCAGTGTTGATTGCACTGTTCAAGTCTACACATCCTTACTGAATTTCCACTGTCTTTTTCCCATCAGTTACTGAAACAAGAGTGTTGAAATCCTCACTGATAGTTGTGGATGAATGTCTTTCACCCCTCACTGCTGCCACTTTTTTCTTCACATATTTTTGGACCGCTATTAGGTGCATGAATCTTTAGGGTTGTTACATGCCTGTTGTGATTGATGTTTTTATTGTATTGCCTCATTTTATCTTCTCTTTTTTTGGATGGGTATTTGCCTAATCTTTTTGCATTCTTTTCTTTTTTTTTTTTGAGACGGAGTTTCGCTCTTGTTACCCAGGCTGGAGTGCAATGGCGTGATCTCGGCTCACCGCAGCCTCCGCCTCCTGGGTTCAGGCAATTCTCCTGCCTCAGCCTCCTGAGTAGCTGGGATTACAGGCACGCGCCACCGTGCCCAGCTAATTTTTTGTATCTTTAGTAGAGATGGGGTTTCACCATGTTGACCCGGATGGTCTCGATCTCTTGACCTCGTGATCCACCCACCTTGGCCTCCCAAAGTGCTGGGATTACAGGCGTGAGCCACCATGCATTCTTTTCTTTTAACTCTATGTAAATTTATATTTAAAGTGTCGAGTGGTTTCTTGCAATCTTATTCAATATGTCAGTGTCTACCTTTTAAGTTAGGTTTGTAGACCTAGAGCATTTGGCACACCTTGGGTTTGTGATTTGAATTTTTATATGCCAGACTGATACTTGCTTTCTACTCCTGTCATTTGTTTAATTGTCATAATTTTACTTCTACATGTACTACAAACCCACAGTATGTTTTCTTTTGTGTAACAGTCAATTATATCTTAAGGACATGAAAAGTGACATAAAAATGTCATTTACATTTACTCCCATATTGTACTTTCTTTTCATCTGCCATCATTTCCTTTCTGCTTATGGAACTTTCTTTAATATGTTTTTGCAGTGCAGGTATGCTAGCAATGAAACTTTTTTATTTTCAGATTTTGTTTCCTGAAAAAGTCTTTATTTCATCTACCTTTTAAAATGACATTTGTGCAGTGCAAGGAATTCCATATTGAGATTTTTTTCTCTTCAGTACCTTAAAATGTCAGTACCTTTGTTTTTACTAGTTAAAAGGAAATACAAATCTATAAGTTGGTATTTTCATTTTTAATGTATCGAGCTAATCTTGTTCTTAACAATGCAGCAGATACATTACTGAACAATGAACCAAGCAATTTGATTTGATGAGTGGGGTGAAGAAAGGAGAAAGCTAAGGGAAGACAGAACTCAGATAATTCCATAATTGGAGGGCTTGTAAGATTTAAGAACAGATACAGGGAATTAGATGAGCAAGCAATTCAAAAGAATGAAGGAATATACTCGGAGAATAGATGCTGGACTCATTCTGGAGGTAGGGCAGTTTGAGCACCAAGGCATCAGCCCCCCTGAGGACTGCTGTGGAAGCCTACATCGACCTGAGAGGCCAGGATGTGGGCGGGTTTTCACGGACACTAGGAAATTCAAGATGAGAATGACACTTGAGGAAAAGAGGAAAGTTTCAGGTCAGATTCTAAGGTTGTTGTAAAATAACAGACAGTGACACCGAGGTCATTATCTACAATTATGGCGGGTACTAGAAGGGTGTGGTTGGTGGTTGGTGTAGTTATGCTGTCCTCCGTTCTCATTTCCGTTTGTTCAGAAAATATACATAAATGAAGAGACTTTTGAAGAATGTCCCTAAGCCACTGACAGGACCCTTAAAAAGGGAGAATTGTTGAAGTCGATCTCTTAATGTCAACTTCAAGTGACTTATATTTGAATTTTCTCTTAACTTGCAAAATGAGAGATTGAAGGCAAATACTTTCCATTTTGAAAATGAAGAAATGTAGAATTTATTTCATTTACGGTAAAGTAGAATATTGTGTGTGTATATATTACATGTGCATGTATATATGTACATTATATACACATATTTGTTGCATGTATACACACACACATGCCAACACACACACCCCCCCTTGTATATGAGTTTATATTAGTTTGGTGCAAAAGCAATTGTGATATTTGCACTTACTTTCAATGGCAAAAACTGCAGTTACTTTTGCACCAACCTAATAAATGTACGAAGGCATGTGGCAGAAGCAGTCATGTATTACCATAGCTGTTTTCTTTGCTCAGATTTTGAGATTTTATAATAAGCACTAATAAAACATTTAACGAATCTTAGACACGTTTAAAAACAAAATAAAATTTACATATAAATTACGTTTTAATTAACACTTGTGGTGGACAATCTATGGTGGCCCCAATGACCTCACCCCCTTGGAGTTCATGTCCTCTGCAGTCGCCTTCCCTAGAGTGTGGGCGGGGCCTGATGGTCTCTAGCCAATAGAATACGGCTTAGGTGATAGGCTGTCAGTTTAATGATTAGGAAAGCACGTGGGACTCCACCTTACCAGAAGATCCGCTCTAGAGACTCTCACCCTCACTGGCTTTGAGGAAGCAAGTGGCCTGGTTGAGAAGCCTGTGTGGTGACAATTAATCAATTTTCTGTCTCTGTAAATTTTCCTTTCTTGGGTCTTTCGGATACACGGAATCTTTCCACATGTTGTCTCTCATACCTGACTTCTTTCACTCCCCACAAATGTTTTTGAGTTCATCAATCTCGTAGCATGTCTCAGTAGCTCATTCCTTTCTATTGCCAGGTGGTGTTTTATTGCAAGGATATGACCCATTTTATTTAGCCATTCACCAATATACTAAAGCTTAGATTATTGATCTGAGTCTTTCTTCTTTTCTAATACAGGCATTCAAGTTAAATTACAATAAGCACTGCTTCAGCTGAATATCATAAAAACAATGTGTTGCATTTTATTTTCATTTGGAACAAAATACTTTCTGATTTACCTTATAGTTTCTTCCTTAGCCCATGTATGTTATTTAGAAATCTACTGTTTGGTTTCCAAATATTTGTGGTTTCCCCAAATTACCTGGTTATTGATTTCTAATTTAGCTTCATTGTGCTCAGAGTGTTTCTTTGTATGATTCAATCTTTTTCCATTTATTAAGGCTTGGTTTATGGCCAGGATATGATCTGCATTGGGGGATAGCCCATGTGCACTTAAAAAGGGTGTCTATTCTGCTGCAGCTGGATGGTGTGTTCCAGGGGTGTCTGTTAGTTCATGCTGGTTAATCGTGTTCTTCTGTATCTTTGTCAACCACTGTTTTTTTCCTGTACATGAGCCATGGTTTTCTATTTCCTTATGTATCTTAAGATATTTTGGTAAAAGCTAGATATTTTAGATAACGTATGATGAAAATTCTGCAGTCAGATTCCTATCTCCTCTCGCCGCCCTGCAGGATTTGTGTGGTTATCCCTGTTTTTATTATTATTTTTCTATATTAACTTTCCTGAACTAACTCCCTAAAGTCTGTATTCCCTATTGTGTGTGAGCACTGAAGTCTCAGTTTTTAGTTATGATTATCAGTGATTTCCTTAGGTGTCTCACACCAGTAATTCTACTATTTTCCGAGAGGCTGCATGTGTGTGCATGTGCATGTGAGTGCACGTGTGTGTGCATGTGTGTGTGTGTGCATGTGCATGCATGTACACATTGGGTCACATGTTCAATGCTCAGACAATTCCACGTTAGTTTCCACTTGAAACTTGCACGGAGCCTCCAGGTCAGCCAGAGACAGCTGGGACCCTCTCATGTTTTTCCTGCACATGCGCTTGGCCTTCTAGATCCGCAAGAGTATGTCAGAGCTTTTCACAGCCCCCTTTGGACGTCTTCTCCAGATCATCCTTTTAAATTTTTGGTTGCAATCTTGTTTGCATTAGGCACCTGCCATGCTAAACAATTGCCCTGGGATAGAGTTTTTTCAGAAAGGAAGCTCTGAGCCAGATTGAATAACAGCAATATCTTGGAATGTGGCATTTCCAAGGAGCTAGAAGACAGATTGAAGAGGGGCAGTTCTCTAGGGTGGGGAGAGATGAGGAGCTTCAAACCTGATCTGCTTCTGTCTCTGCTGCCAGTATGCTGGTTTTCATGGCTGCTAAGGAGCAGGGGAAAAGAGGATGGGAATAGGGTAACTTAGAGTTGCACAAGCCTCACTGTTCCCACTGAGGTTCAGTAGCAGTTTTTCTTGAATAAATGCTCTTTAGATTGTTATACACCTTTGATTAATTTCCAGAGTTCTGTAAAATTTGATTTTGCCTTTTGCCACACTCACTAATGCATTCATTGCTTTTATATGAAAGCATATTTGTAGAAATCCTCATTCCTTTCCTCCAGAAATCCTGCCCACACGTAGCTTTTAAATACAGTCTCACGAACAGTCATAATTCTACATTTCCAACCTGTTTTCTTACCAGCATGCTTAAAAATTGTAAGCTTCTGCTAAGCATTTCTGTTCCACTTTGGATTCCCACGTTTAAAAATGAAAGTCAGAGCTTCAAAATGATAAGCACTGGAAATACGAATGATTCTAACAATAGGAGATCTCTTCTTTTATTATTAGATAAATAAGTACAAGTTACAACATCCTAAGAGAAGACTAAGCAGAGTGAAAATAAGGTATGAGGTGAAAAGAAGATGAAGCAATTATAGGGCAAACCATGAAAATGCAAATTGACCAAATGTGAATCAAATACACTCATGTGCCACTTCACAATGGGAATATGTCCTGAGAAATGCATCAAGAGACTTTATCACATGTGAACATCATAGAATGCCCTTACACAAGCCTAGTAGGTACAGCCTTCTAGACCGTATGGTATAGCCTACTGCTCTCAGCTACAAACTGGTGCAGCATGTTACTAAGTACTATAGGTAATTATAACACAATGCTAAGTATTTTTGTATTTAAACAGAAAAGATAACGTGTGTGCTATGACCTTAATGGCAGCTGCAGCTTCACTAGGTGACAGTAGTTTTTCAATTGTATTAAAATCTCATGAGACCACCATTGTATATGCAGTTTCTCATTGACTGAAGTGTTGTTGTACATGACTATACATCAGTGAGAATTAGCCTATGGGAAATAAGGAAGAGCCCTCTCAAAGTAACATATGATGGGCCCAGTGCGGTGGTTGATGACTGTAATCCCAGCACTTTGGGAGGCTGAAGTGGGTGGATCACCTGAAGTCAGGAGTTCTAGACCTGCAAGGCCAACATGGTGAAATCCCGTCTCTACCAAAAATACAAAAAGTAGCCAGGTGTGGTGGTGCACGCCTGTAATCCCAGCTATTCGGGAGGCTGCGGCAGGAGAACTGCTGGAACCCGGGAGGCAGAGGTTGCGTGAGCTGAGATTGCATCACTGCTCTCCAGCCTGGGCAATAGAGCAAGACTCTGTCTCAAAAAAAAAAAAAAAGGAAAAGAAAAATAAGAAAGATGTTTCTCAAAATGCATTCAATGCAACTTTGGAGGGAAAATAAAAATTGAAAAGGAGATAGGAAATTGAAATGGAATGATTTCAAATTCAAAAGAATAATAATAACCAGGAAATACAACATGAAGATGAAGAGGATTTTAAATAAATTTTTAGAGAAGAAAAAAAAAATCTAAATTTAAATAGAACAGAAAATGGAGGGAGAAAATCCTTCTTCATAGCTCTAAAAAATTAATTTGAGGGGTAAACTAACTTACTTTTATCTGGCACCCCGATTTCATCTTCAACAATTTTCTTGGTCCTTAATCATCCTATTTGTCTTCAAAATCTAAGACTAGTGACAGTCGGCCACTAAACACTTGAAGTTTCAACAGGGAAGTATCAAGAAGCAATTGTTTCAGATGTCTGTGAAATCACATATCTGAAATTTTCAGCACACAGCCTCAACCTCTAGACATCCTTGCAAACATGAGGAGAAGTAAACGTGGGTTGGGGAAGAAGCTTCATGAGCAATAAGGCGTCTTTCACCTCCAGGGGTGAGAGTTCAAGGCCCGCTGCGGCTGCACACACTTGACCTTCTCTCCCCGACCTCACTTCGTCCTCAGTGGACATCTGGCCCAGGCCTCCAGCCTGCCATGCGATGGCTGTAATGTAGAACAGCAGGCCTGCTCCATGGCAACAGGGTCTCTGTTCAGCAATGACAAGCATTTGACAGGGAAGGACTGCAATCTTTTGGGAACCTGATTAAGTTAGAGTTTACACAAGGCCTTTGTGCTGTGCCAGGCTGAAATGTGATTTCTGATGGACCAAATGCCAGCTCTACCTGAACCCAGGGAAGTGAGGAAATGAAGTTCCCATTGTAACCGCAACACAGCCGCTCCCAGCAGCAGAAGCAGGGACCTTTAGCATGAGTGCAGCTGGGGCCCTGGCCTGGGACACACAGGAAGCTGTCCCAGAAAAGCTCAGTACTGCGGCTGCGGTGTGTGATACCTCATCAGCACTGCAGCAAAGAGCCCCTAGGATGGATGCTGCCACTATTCATTTGAGAAAGGAAATAGGCTGGGTGCGGTGGCTCACGCCTGTAATCCCAGCACTTTGGGAGGCAGAGGCGGGTGGATCATGACATCAGGAGTTCAAGATCAGCCTAGCCAAGATACTGAAACCCCATCTCTACTAAAAATACAAAAATTATCCTGGTGTGGTGGTGGGTGCCTGTAATCCCAGCTACTCAAGAGGCTGAGGCAGGGAATTGCTTGAACTCAGGAGGCAGAGGTTGCAGTGAGTCGAGATTGCGCCACTGCACCATCAGCCTGGGTGACAGAGAAGGACTCCATCTCAGAATTAAAAAAAAAGGAAATAATGTGATGCTCATGACTGCAACTTCTGTAGGAACATGGCATAGTGTTAAATGTCAAATGCATGGGGAGAAATGCCAAATATGGGTGAGGGGGCAGAAGGCAGCAAAAAACACTGCCATGTGTGTACCTATGCAACTATCTTGCATGTTCTGCACATGTACCCCAAAACCTAAAATGCAATAAAAATTAAAATAAAAAAATAAAAAAATAAAAATAAAAAAAAAATGTCAAATGCTGCTTTGTATGGTGGTTAATATATTACATAACTGCCTATGAGCACTTTACAAATAATAGTAGTGTTCTTTATTGTTGGTCTGAAAGCTAGAAGAAAGAGTTAATATTTTATAATAACTGTGGCACTTAATTTCGGATTATTTTGTGGGGGTCACTTGTTTGCATTAGTGCCAGTGACAATACATTTTGATACTCTGATTCCTGGTAGGTCATTTTCACATGTAGTCAAAATTTTCAGACTGGGCGTGGTGGCTCAAGCCTATAATACCAGAACTCTGGGAGGCCGAGGCAGATGGATCACAAGGTCAAGAGATCAAGACCATCCTGGTCAACATGGTGAAACCCCATCTCTACTAAAAATACTAAAATTAGCTGGGCATGGTGGCGCGTGCCTGTAATCCCAGTTACTCAGGAGGCTGAGGCAGGAGAATTGCCTGAACCCAGGAGGCAGAGGTTGTGGTGAGCCAAGATCGCACCATTGCACTCCAGCCTGGGTCACAAGCGTGAAACTCTGTCTCAAAAAAAAAAATTCAGTATGAAGAAGCTATTAAAATGGTAATTCTTTGGTGTCAGCAGAAATAAAACAATTGCCCAGCAGGCACCTCCTGGGGTAATATGGAGCTAATTGGCAGGTGTGGATGGTCAATCCTTTAAGGGAGGTCTTTATGTTTCTAAGTGTATTGTCTGCAAACACTTAGATTTTTACTATTCTTATCTGATTTTGCATAGCCTTTTGAACTTCTTTATCTCAAAAAAAATACATTTCTTTATTTTTAAAAGAATTGATTGTTCTTAAGAATCAAGTCACTGACCTGTGAATGTGCTTAAATTGTCTTTTATTGTTAGTTGAGAAATGTAGCACCATAATGTCTCATTAAACAATTATATTTCTGAATTGAATTATTATTAAAAATTACTACACCAAAATAATGCTACTATAATTCTACTACCCTGCACAGTGCTTCTTCAGCATGAAAATTTATAGTTTTAAAGGGTTATTTCAGGAGAATTCACTGCTTTTCTAAAAGCACCCTCTTACTCTATAATTTTGATCAGAGCACCTACAATTGTTGTTTTGACCACTTTCTCCCCATTTCCCATCCCAGACCTTGCTGCACTGGCCTGTAAGCCCTCGAGGGCTAGCTCATGTGGAATGCGTTCCCGTGGCTTCTGGTTTGCTAGGTAGGAGTCCATGGACAGTTGAGGGACAGAGGAAGAAATTCAGGTGTTTGCTCTCCTTCCTTGTGTCACAGTCATGCCTCCTGCCCTGAAGAGCAAGCATTCTGGTCATCCTTTACCTAGAGTGCCAGCTGCCCTGGGTTTCAGTGTCTCTGTTCCCTCCCTGTGCCCCTTCCATCCCGTGAGCAGGGCCAGCCTTCTGCTCCTGTTTACCTCTGTGTGCCTCATCCTCTCTTGTTTGGGTCTCCGTGAGTAATCCTTGCTTTTAAGAGTCTTCATCTGACCACTGGGGTGAGGTCTGTTGTTTGCAGGGATGCTTATTCATTCACATGTCCATCTTGCTACACAGCTAAAGGGTTTTGGAAGCCCAGGAGTTATGGGGAATGATATGTCATTCAGGGTAGGCTAAATCATGCTGCAGTAAGGAAACAAATATTAAATTTAGACAAGATGAACTGTCACTAGCTTAAAACATATAGGTTTATTTCTTCCTTTATGCTAAATGCCCATGTTGAGACTGTCTGGAGTAGGGAGAGGACCCTCTGCTTTTTATAGAAACTTGGGGTTATAACTGTCCTGGCAGAGGAAGGGGGACTGGCATTTGTAATAAAATATTCTCTTCTGAGAGTGGCAGGCGCCAGGTTCTTCACAGGCATTTGGCCTTAGAACTAGGCCATATGAACCTACCTAACCAGAAGAGGGACAGGGAATTCAGTCTTTTCATCATTCTCCCTGGGGGTGGAAAGCAAACATGTTTAACAAATAGCACTCCCTCCCAGTGAGTCTGTGCTTCTTTCACCCACATTCAGCTCACGGTCCTCCCCAGAGGCAAGATGCCCTCACCTCTTCCTAAGTGGGAGAGCCCCGGTTTCAATCCTGACAGGCCTCATGCTCAAAGCCAAGGCTGCAGTGTCTGAGGCCTCTACGGGTGGGCCTCTGCCTTGGTCTACAGACCGATGAGCTGTCGCTTTGCACACTGGATACATGATGGTGGAAAGGGCAGGAAAAAAATGACAATGCTCTTCCCACTTGAAAAAAATAATGAGAGACACGCGGAAGTCACTGTGACCATGAATATTCACTGGGCAGGTGTTTTGAGCATCCCTCACCCAGGAAGTCCAATTATTCCATGACTCAGCTCTGATTCTTCCTCCTGGAGTGCTTCGATCACCATGGTCTCCAACACATCCTGAAATACTCTTCCTTCTTTATATGCTCCTTGGGCACATTTGAAATGAGCACTGGGCATGGCTCCTCCTTGGGGGCTAGTTTCTTGGGCCGCTACTTCCCCAGGAAATGTTACGCACATTTGGTTCCTGTAATTCTTATACAGTCTCAGCCTCTTTCTCCCTGACTGATGGAGTCTTTAGGCGGCAAAACTCTCAAAGACTTTGGTGGCTTTCAGTAGAATTGATTCCTCAAGTTTATGTGGCAATAACACACCCACTATTATTTTCTAGATATGTTTTTTTCTTTTTTTTTTTTTTTGAGGCGTTGTCTCGCTCTGTCTCCAGGCTGGAGTGCAATGACACGATCTCGGCTCACTGCAACCTCTGACTCCCTGGTTCAAGAGATTCTCTTGTCTCAGTCTCCCAAGTAGCTGGGATTACAGTTATGCGCCACCACATTCAGCTAGTTTTCATATTTTTAGTAGAGACAGGGTTCCACCATGTTGGTCAGGATGGTCTTGATCTCCTGACCTCATGATCTGCCCACCTAGGCCTCCCAAAGTGCTGGGATGACAGATGTGAATCACTGAGCCCAGCCAATATGTTTCTTAAGTTTGCTACAAGGCCAGGCGTGGTGGCTCATGCTTATAATCCCAGGAATTTGGGAGGTCAAGGTGGGTGGATCACGAGGTCAAGAGATTGAGACCATCCTGGCCAACATAGTGTAACCTCGTCTCTACTAAAAAAATACAAAAATTAGCTGGGCATGGTGGCGCATGCCCGTAGTCCCAGCTACTTGGGAGGCTGAGGCAGGAGAATCTCTTGAATCAGGGAGTCGGAGGCCTCTCCCAGGTTCCTCTCCCGCTGTTTTGAGATCTATCATTATCCGTTTGTTTTCCTTTTTCCCAGATTTCACCTAACCGGAGCCCTATAGTATCCACTGTTTACCGTGTGTGGCTTTTTGGCTCTGCATGAGCCAAAAAGAGATTCAGGCACATCGTTGTAAGTTCGTTCCTATCTATTGTTGAGTGGTGTTTTATTGTCTGGATATTTCCAACAGATGCACAAAAAGTACACCTGTTGGGAGACATCTGGAATGTGTCCAGTTTAGGACTATTATAACTAAATCTGCTGTGAACGTTTGTGTACAAATCTATTTGTAGACGTATGAATTTAGTTCTCCTGGAAAAGTAGCTGGTCCTGCATCATAGTGTGGATGGGAATGCATGTTTATTGCATTTGTGGGTCTAGGAACACAGGTGCAGGAGATAACCTCATGGATGTGGAATAAGATTATTATATAAATGTTGGTAAAGTGGAACAATGGTCCGTAAATTACATTATTGAATATTCCAGGTAAACAATGTGAAAGTTAAATGTACTTAGGGAAAAATCAACTGCAGGAATTAACATACGGAAGATGGAGATAGCCGTGTACCCCAGTAAATATAAGTGATCTTGTTACCACAAAAGGCTCTACTGAAGGCAAGCTGGTGCATGTATTCGGGTACGGTGCCCATGATTGGCACGTTAGCAAAACTTTTAAGGTGTTCTTCCTTCTTTAGAACATTCTCTGTTGCCTTACAGCCAGTCCATACACAGAGTGTGGAAGGGAACTTAGTGAATTAGAATGCCTCCAGAACTAAACAAACAGGTGAAGTAGTGTGTGGAAGTTTCGTTTAAATAACTGAAAAATCTGCACGAAAAATACTTTTTATATATTTTCACATGCTTTAAGAATTAACAAATGGAAAAAAAAATAAGGAACTTAATCCTGTATAGATTTACAAACACCACTGGGGAGACTGAAATAATAAAGGCTTTAAGCTCATGTAAAGGGTATATTTTCAATAGAATTTTCAAAAAGTGGGGTGAGAGGGGAGATACAGAAACACACACACACACGCGCGCGCACATGCAGAATGTGAGAATGTTCCTGTTTTGTTCATGGAAGATAATGTCTGCAATACTTCACATGTTTGTATCTAGGAAAACCCCTTGGGAGCAATTTCCCATTAGCCTTGATACTTTTCCATGTTAACTAATTTGTACCACTAAGTCATTGCCAAATTTAGTTATTCATTCTCCATAAATTGCCGTGTATCAGAAACAAGTCTCTAGAAATGTGTGTTTTAATTTGTTAATTGGTTTGAGGCAGATAACTAAAATTGGAAGAGGAGACATTGTGAGCAAATCACTGTTCTCTTTTATGAAACAGAGTTTCACTCTTTTGCCCAGGCTGGAGTGCAGTGATGTGATCTCAGTTCATTGCAACCTCCGCCTCCTGGGTTCAAGCAATTCTCCTGCCTTAGCCTCCCAAGTAGCTGGTAGCTACAGGCATCCGCCACCACACCCAGCTAATTTTTGTATTTTTAGTAGAGATGGGGTTTCCCCATGTTGGCCAGGCTGGTCTCGAACTCCTGAACTCAGGTGATCCGGCCACCTCAGCCTCCCAAAGTTGTGGGATTACAGGTGTGAGCCACCTCATCCGGCTGCAAATCACTTTTCATATATTATTTTACTTAATGTTTAGGAAACTCTTCAAAGTGAATATTATTATGAGTAATTTGCAGGTGAAGGAATTTAGTGTACAAGATGCTGAGTAATTTCTCCAAGGTCACAAAGCAGAATTGGGACACGTTTCATTCTGATTTCAAACTGTCAACCTTTTCTACATGTCACTTTTCCAATATACAGAGGTGGTGAGTCACTGCCAAAATGAGTCATATATTGATTCTTATTGTAGCTTATTCCCAATCTACTAAATTCCATCAAGATTTAAGTTATTCCCCAAAAGAAAGTCAGGCACATTCAGGTGAAGACGTTTATACATTTGTTTCTGCAGATCATTAAGTTACTCCCTTGTGACATAAAATGGAAAGCTTTTAGTCATGTATTCAACTTCCCTCCTCAGAAAGGCTGGCTGTCCTTGCGTCAGTTTGCTGAGAATGATGGTTTCCAAGGACAGAAAATCAAACACCGCATGTTCTCACTCATAGGCAGGTGTTGAACAATGAGAACACATGGACACAGGGAGGGGAGCATCACACACTGGGATCTGTGTGTGGGGGGGAACTAGGAGAGGAACAATGGGTGGTGGAGAGTTGGGGGGGATAACATGGGGAGAAATGCCAGATATAGGTGATGGGGAGGAAGGCAGCAAACCACATTGCTGGGTAGGTACCTATGCAACGATCTTGCATGTTCTTCACATGTACCCCAAAACCTAAAACACAATAAAGTATATATTGAAAAAAGGCTGGCTGACATGTATTTTAACTAGTAAACTTTACCAAAAAGAGTTTATTCTGATCATAGTTTTTCCACAGTTCAACTGAGTTTTTTAGGGGACCTTATTTTGAACTTAAAAAATCTTTTTACAGGAATAAAACCGTGTTACAAATATGAATGCACCTACCCGAAAGGTGTTTTGAAGAGAATTCAAACCATTTCACTAGATTTAGTGAATTTAGCCTTTCCCATTACAGCCTTAATCCTAGGACAGTGCATTGTTGGCTTTGAGGGTTGTTCAAGGAAGGGCAGAAGAATAATTAATTCTTTGTACATATATCCCACTGGAAGGACTAGGAGTCTTGTGCGGAGAAATGGGGTCTCCAAACTGTTCTAATTTATTTTCAGCTTATCGGTTGAACGCATGGTGGCGTTTAACAAAACCACAAGCACTAGGCTTTTCCTCTTTGCCTTTTATGCAAACAAGTAAACTACTAAGTGGATTTCAGCTGGAAGTCACTTCTTCTGTGACTAAAGGCTTCCCAGAGTCACTTGTACGAAGTAATTTGTCCTTCACAAAGAGCTAACAGTAAAATTTTTTAAAATAATGATTTTGACTTTTATTTATTTATTTATTTATTATTTATTTATTTATTTATTTTTTCGAGACGGAGTTTCGCTGTTGTTACCCAGACTGGAGTGCAATGGCATGATCTCTGCTCACCATAACCTCCGCCTTCTGGGTTCAAGCAATTCTCCTGCCTCAGCCTCCCGAGTAGCTGGGACTACAAGCGTGCACCACTATGCCCAGCTAATTTTTGTATTTTTAGTAGACACGGGATTTCACCATGTTGACCAGGATGGTTTTGATCTCTTGACCTTGTGATCCACCCGCCTCGGCCTCCCAAAGTGCTGGGATTATAGGCGTGAGCCACTGCGCCCGACTGATTTTGACTTTTAAATTTTATTTGTTATTTTGTTCTGTTTGCTCTTTTGAGGTATTGAGAAATCCTAAATTAATTGATGCCCATAGGAAGCAGCCCAGTGATATCACGTATTTTCGGTCCTTTATTCTTTATTAGATGTTGTGTTAAAAGCTGAAAAAGACCAGCTTTTAAATACTCCAATTATGTTTTTCCCTAAAGCTAATACATTTATTGGGAATTCTTAAAAATACATGCTATTATATGTTATATTTATTATGTTGGTAAATGATAAGCTGTTTCAAGCTGTTTTTTTCTTTTTCTTTTTTTTTGATATGGAGTTTTGCTCCTGTTACCCAGACTAGAGTGCAGTGGCACCATCTTGGCTCACCGCAACCTCCACTTCCCGGGTTCAAGTGATGCTCCTGCCTCAGCCTCCCGAGTAGCTGGAATTACAGGCACATGCCACCACGCCCAGCCAATTTTGTATTTTTAGTAGAGACGGGATTTCTCCATGCTGATCAGGCTGGTCTCAAACTCCCGACTTCAGGTGATCTGCCCACCTCCACCTCCCAAAGTACTGGGATTATAGGCAGGAGCCACCATGTTGGCCTAAAGAGTTCTTTTAGAACTGACAAAATATTGTCAAAAAATTGGGGAAACAAACAGAAAGAAACAGTTATATTATATAACAGAGTCTTTACTAAAATTTTGTTGCTTTAATTTTCAAGGTTTTGTGTGCACATTTTATACTTTGTTGCAATAGTATTGTTCAGACGAGACCGAATGTGTTTTAGTAGTCTTCTGTGTCTGTTCGTCAACATTTTCCTGTTCCCAAAGGTTCGCGGTGACAGTGGCACTATAATAAGTACGTTTGACGATATGGAATTTAGAATTACACCATTAGAAGATCGTCTGGGAAACAAAACTGTGATGCCAAAGGGCATCAGCATTTCCATAGCTCATGATACAAATTGTCAGAATTTCAGATACAAAAACCCAAGCTGTGTGTGTTCAGACAGACTACATGAGTGAGCTCACGAAGCCACACAGAACGGACGGGAACGGCCTTCCCTGTCGATAATTCCTTAGTGCGCGAAAAACTACAGCACATTTTTAAAATGTGTTTGATTCCCAGAAAGGTTAAAGTCTTTGTTTTCTTATTTAAGTTGCTAGAACTATTTGTCATGAATGAAATGTTTAGGTCCTTTGCCCATAGGTTTCTTGGGACTATCATTGTTTGTTGACATATACGAGCCATTTATAAATAAAACTGTGATACTTTTTAGGTAACCATCGTTTCCAGATCTGCAGTGGCTTTCATGATAAATGTACCTACTGTAAGCTTGGATTCAAACCTTCATCTAATTTATTATTATTGTTGTTTGCAGTTTATGCTCATGAATATATTTTTAAAATTTTCACTATTCTTTCTGAAGAAGATTTGAAAGCTCTTTGTCATAGAATTTTTTTTTTTTGATATTTGAATTAACTGTTAAACTGAGCAAAGATGTATTGACTCTCTACTCTGTGGCTGTCCCTAAAGGCCCCTCACTCTTCCCCTCCAATTCTCTCTTGATGCTACTTTTCTCTCCATGTACATTCTGTCCAAGCCGTGTTCCTACCTCTCAGGCCTTCATGGGCTGTCTCCCTGGTACCGGCCACAAACCAGCATCTCCGCTCTCATTTCCTTCCCAGTTTCGGACCCACGTACGCAGCATGCTCCGTGCCTTGGAAGTCCTGCACATGCACAGCCATGCTGAGTACATCATGTTGTCTTCTGCTCTCCTGCACTTACAGCACTTCGCTGGTTTTTCAAGTGAGCGAGAGGCTTCACTGACTCCTCCCTCCCCATCATTTCCCATCCAGTCGCCAAACCTGTGGTTTTCCTTCCTGCACCTGGGTCTCCCCATGCTCACTGCCGTGCTCTAGGTCAGGCCACTGTCCACTTTTACTGGGGATATTGAGAACCTGTCAGCTGGTCTCACTACTTCCAGTGTCTCCCTCCTTTAACCCCTTTCCTGATGATATAGAGAAAAATATCCTTCAAAAAATGTGTGAATCGTTAAGTCACTCTCCCAAAATGCATCAAACATCTCCATTGCTCTAAGGGTGAAGTCCCACATCGAAGAGTGCTTCTAAGGGCCACGTGCTCTCACCCTACTTCCCTCCTTCAACCAAAACCCCTGTCTTCATCTGCGATACAGACAAATGGAGCAGCTCCATAAATCAACTCCTTGAGTTTATCCTGCTCTCCGTTGTCTTTGAATTATTTCCTGTGACGTTTTTCTACCTGGACTATCCCTCCCACCTGTCCATTCCCCTAGTCTACGCTCACCTGGCTAATGCATACTCTGCACTGACTTCCAGCTTAGATATTCCTTCTGTGCGCTGTCTTCTCCTAGCCCACAGCTGTACTTGTCACTGCTTTACTTATTTCCTCCCATCACTAGACCAGAGACCCTTGGCGTCAGAAACAGTGCTGTTCTGTCCTTATACGCCCAGTGGCTAGCCAATGTCTGCAACATGGTATGGTCTGAATAAATGACCACTGCTTGAACAATGAATGGGGCTGAAGTGCAATGCAATGTTCTCACTGGGTCACCGTCCCAGGAACCCTAATAATAAGAGTGTCCCTAATTTTTTTGTGAGGTGCTTCTTCCTGCACTTCACGTGTACCATTGAAAGATGATGTTAACAAAAATCACAAATGGTAGATGCTAATATAGTAGCTTGAAATTATAAGTAGTTATATATTGTGTCCAAGAGCACTTCCGTGCACACGGAGCATCTGATGTCTCACCTATGCGTCTGCCTTGTGTTAGACTCTGTGAGGACTCAAAGTTAACCAAGATTGGTCCCCTAGGCTCTATCTGAGTCAGTCTTTATTTAGTGGAAAAATGCAAATGATAGGGACTCTACAGGACAGAACCAAAAGCAATTTGGTAGTATCATTGAGTTCGTAAGTGTAGATATGTAGATGCAGATGGGAGGTGGATGTGAATGCAGATGTAGATGGAGACGTGAATGCACATGCAGAGGCAGAGGCAGATGCAGATGCAGAAGAGACGCAGGGATCCCCGATGCAGATGGACGCAGAGGTAGCTGTAGATGAGAATGCGATGCAGAGGAAGATGCGGATGCAATGTAGATGCAGATTGAGATGTAGATTTAGATGTTGGTGTGGATAGGGATGCAGCTGTAGATACAGATGTAGATGTAGATGCAGATGCAGGTGCAGATTCGGATGCGGATGCAGATGCAGATGTAGATACAGGTATGCTGAAATATATTAAGATTTCTCCACCTTCAACCATCATTTGATAAATAATTCATTCCTTTACTTAACATTTATTTTTCATTATTTTGTTGTATTTTTACTAGACAAACTTATTTATTTTAGTCCTTGCATTCTCCTCCCAGGCTCGGTGACATTCCTTATCTCTCCTGACCCTAGGGGCAGCCTGACCCCATCTTGTGCTCTGAAAAGGGGAGACCAGAGCCACTGCACCTTTAGAGTTTGTAAATGCACCAAGACTGGGGATAATGGCTCACCCCACCAGCTGCCAGAACATGGGGCCTGGGCAGCTTCTAACCCCCTCCGGAGCTCGAGATGAAGATGCATATTTAGAGGTAGATGTAGATGCAGATGTAGATATAGGTCTATATTTAGATATAGATGCAGATTTAGATTTCGATTTAGATGCAGATGCAAATGCAGTTGCGGATGTGGATGTGGATGCAGCTGTGGATGCACATGCAGATGTGTAGATGCAGATGCAGATTCAGATTCAGATGGATGCAGATGCACATGCAGGTATGGAAGTAGATGTAGATTCAGATTTAGATGTAGATGCACATGTTGATGCAGATATAGATGTGAACGCAAATGTAGATATGGTGTGGTTGTAGACGATGTAGGTGCAGATGCGGATGCGGATGTAGAAGTAGATTTAGATGCATTTAGATGTAGTTGTAATGTAGATGTAGTTAGCGATGCACATGCAGTGATGTAGATATAGGTGCAGACATAGAGGCAGATATGGATCTATTTATTTATTTATTTTTGAGATGCAGTCTTGCTCTGTCACCCAGGGTGGAGTGCAGTGGTGCCATCTCAGCTCACTGCAACCTCCGCCTCCCAGGTTCAAGTGATTCTCCTGCCTCAGCCTCCCTGGTAGCTGGGATTACAGATGCCCGCCACTACGTCTGGCTAATTTTTGTATTTTTAGTAGAGATGGGGTTTCGCCATGTTGGCCAGGCTGGTCTCGAACTTCTGACCTCATGTGACCCACCCACCTCGGCCTTCCAAAATGCTGGGATGAGAAGGATGAGCCACCACACGTGGCCTCAGATTTAGATTTGGATGCAGATGTGGATGTGGATTTTCATTCTCCAGGCCCTTTATTCTCTGCATAGTTTAGTCAAGAAAGAGGAAGTAATAGTGAAGTAGGCTCGCTGTGCACTGGTCACCTACATCTCAGTCTGGAGAGACAGATCATGCATGCAGTAATTCTGCCAAGAGCGTTTATTAACTACACATAAGCAGTGAGGGACAACAGAAGCCTGGGATTCATGGTGAGCTGCTCCCCAGGCTCAGGAAAGCTGCTTGGGGCAGATGGAGGCTGACTGTGCATGTCCCACTTGCACCACAGCTGATGGACCCTGAAAGGCAGCTTGCCTTGTGTTCTTTACCTCAAGAGAAATGTGCATGTTGGGCAAAGCTTTAGAGGACACTCTGCTTCCAGGGAATAAAGGAGCAAAGCCAGGACAGCCCTGGGCAGTTCATTCCTAATTCAAGATGGTACATCTCCAGGAGGGACAGGAGCAAGGCCCAGGCCCCTTCCTGCCTCAGGACACCGTATTCCCAGCACATTCTATGACTTTTCTCGAGAACTACAAGCAAGCAAGAAAGGGGAGAAAAGCAGGTTACTCCAGGGCATCTGAAGAACTGCCCTGCAAATAGAAGTAACTGTCTATGGTAAAAACTGTTTACCATAGACAGTTTTTACATGTTTATATGTGTTTAATTTCACCTTTCAAACCAGTTTCCATGGAAACCAAACAAAAAAATAAGAAATGATCTATTATATATTCAACTGCTTTCGGTTGACATAAATTCGTATTTTATTTTATTTCAATTAGATGTCTCACATCCTGACCATGAAGAAGCATTTGAACCATACACAGATGCTGAAATACATTAAAATTTCTCCACCTCCAACCGTCATTTGATAAATTCATTCCTTTTCTTAACATTTATTTTTTATTATTTTGTTGCATTTTTACTAGACAAACTTATTTATTTTAGTCCTTTCATTCCCCTCCCAGGCTAGCTGACATTCCTTACCCCTCCTAACCCTAGGGGCAGCCTGACCCCATCTTGTGCTTTGAAAGGGAGAGACCAGGGCCTATACTCAGTATAAGCAAATTAAAATTCCGTGTTGGTGAATGCAATGCATCAAAAGGTCTGGTGGTATTGTATAGACTGGTAATACGCCTTATCTTATTTTATAAATATACAAAATCTATGAAAGCGTTCATGTATAAAACTTATGAAATAGAAAATTGGGCCTGGCGCGGTGGCTCAAGCCTGTAATCCCAGCACTTTGGGAGGCCGAGGCGGGTGGATCACAAGGTCAAGAGATCAAGGCCATCCTGGTCAATATGGTGAAACCCGGTCTCTACTAAAAATACAAAAAATTAGCTGGGCACGGTGGCGCGTGCCTGTAATCCCAGCTACTCAGGAGGCTGAGGCAGGAGAATTGCCTGAACCCAGGAGGCGGAGGTTGTCGTGAGCCGAGTTGGCACCTTTGCGCTCCAGCCTGGGTAACGAGGGAAACTCCCTCTCAAAAAAAAAAACAAAGAAAAGAAATGGAAAATTACAATATTAGAAATAAAAAAGCATTTTAAAGTATTTGTAATTTAAGAAGAATTCTTGCAAAGAAACATACTAAAGATTAACAGGTAACCCTGCCGAAAAGTTAAAGAAACAAAAAGATATGTTAAAATTAGAAAGCTTTATTTACTGGAAGACAAATGTGCTCAAGAAGAGGACAAGCTTCCCGTGCAGGCCTGTGAGGGGCGGGCTGGCCACCAGGGGGCAGGGTGCACTTGTAATCAAGCCGGTTCTGTAACTCGCTCTCTTCCTACTGCCTTCACCCGAAACTCTGTGCTGGGATAGATAAAATCACTTTACATATTGGTGTGGTATCTATTGGGGACACACAGTATTTGTTTACTTAACTTTTATTGCAGATATATAGCAGTTATATAATTTTTATGAACATGAATGATCTGTTTTGAGAAAAAAATAGGAAATGAGTGAGCTGGAAGCAATCTTTCTGAGTGTTTCCACAGCTAAAAATTCATCTTTATCCAGGGGTTTTAAGTGTTGCTATACGTTACTCATGACTACTGCATTTCTAACAAAATATGCTGTGTGAGCAAAACAGGGACAGCAATTTCTGCGGTTTTAATTCCAAGAGAAGTAAATGTACAGGGAGTTGCAAGGAAGTCGTTTTATTTTTGAATAATGAAGAAGAGAAAGAGGAAGACAACAGATATTTGGCAGGAAACAATTCCAGCATCAGATTGTCATTGTTGCTGAGGCAAGTAAAATAAGTGCCTTGATTGTCGTGCTCTTAATTATAATTGAATATGTTTGAAGTTGCTGAGGAAGACATTTGACCTGTAGTAAGTTCTAGAGGGCTGAATTATGTCCAGGCAGCTTCATTACACTTAGCTGTTGCTAAAACTGCTATAATCCTATTTTGGGACACTTCATGTGGAACTAAGTGGAAACCACTTTATAAAAGTTACTAATAACCAGAGCACATTGCAGTTTATACTTTTGCAAACATTCTCTCATTAAGTCCTGGCACAGCACATTTTTTTTCTGTTTTTTTTTTTAATTTTTATTTTAATTTTTATTTTTATTGCATTTTAGGTTTTGGGGTACATGTGCAGAACATGCAAGATAGTTGCATAGGTACACACGTGGCAGTGTGTTTTGCTGCCTTCTGCCCCCTCACCCATATTTGGCATTTCTCCCCATGCCATCCCTCCCCCGCTTCCCCCGCCCCGCTGTCCCTCCCCTATTTCCCCCAATAGACCTCAGTGTGTGGTGCTCCCTTCCCTGTGTTCATGTGTTCTCATTGTTCATCACCCGCCTATGAGTGCGTATATACGGTGTTTCCTTTTCTGTTCTTGGGTCAATTTGCTGAGAATGATGTTCTCCAGATTCATCCATGTCCCTACAAAGGACACGAACTCATCATTTTTGATTGCTGCATAATATTCCATGGTGTATATGTGCCACATTTTACAGATGAATAAACAAGCTTAGATTAAGTAATAAGCTTGAGGTCATATGGCTTGTTCATGATGTTAGTTCCCAAGAGAGCAGCTATTATCTAGGACGAAATCCTAAATCTCTGAATCTCTAATCAGTTAACTAGAGTGGCTGCATTTAGGACAAGAAAAATGTAAGCACAGAAAATAAGTTTTATTATGAGCTCAGGGCTTCAGGCTCAAGCCTCATACTTAGTCCTTTTTTTTCCCTGATAAACAAGACTAAGCATAATGTTATCTGTGCTTTAGGAAAGAAACTTCAAATCCCAACATTATCCAGACGCAAATGTGTGCTGCTGAATTTATTCCTAAGGGGAGATCACCAGGCATATTGAAAAGTGCCTTTAATCCCTATCCTTGAAGGCTTCTCAGGAGTTAGAGGCAGGGGTAAGGATTCACCCTGGGGAGCTGCTTTCCCAGTCTTTGCTTCTGTGACCCCTTCTGGGAGCGAAGAGTTGAGTAGCCCCTGCTCCCATCCAGCCAATCCAAGAAAATAGAATGGACAGTGCCATTGGTTCTGCTGAGTTTCTTGCAAGAAGCCGTCTCTGCCCATTTATTTCCCTCGTCAGGTTAAAGCCTGCAGTATTGTCCAAGTGTCTCAGCCAAGGTGGCAAGGACACTTTTATTGCCTGACCATATTCAAAATAGAATCAAATATTTTATTGTCATAGTGCATTCTTCAAAGTTGTACATGTCATGAAAAAGTGGAAAAGGCACGTCTTTATTTGCAGAGATTAAGTCTCAGGAAACACGAAAGCTCCTGTGTCTGCATCTCCACAGATATTAACAACACTGGTTATAAAACCGGCATGAGAGTGTCTCGGTTTGTGCAGTTCGCCATTCGGCTTGGAGATGTGAGCAGCTTCACCCTGGGGTCTGACCGGGGCTGGAGGCTCTACTTTATCAGCTGTAGCCCGGGATACCTTACCTGTGCCCACATGGATTTTCTGCAGGCCACCATCCAATTCAGACACTTGAGGAATATGTTTTGAACACCAATTAAATGAACAGGCATCTAGGTCAGGAGCTAGGATTCAACCACAAACAGAAGCAGACATGCCAGCACTGTATTACTCCACACTCAAGTCTTTCTAAGCAGCATTTTCTCAAGACGCAGAGCCAATAAGATTCATGGAACTGTTTCACCAGCCAGGCATCTGGTGAACATAGAAACACAGCTAAGTCCTCAACCAAATACATAATTCCAGCAACTTACAATCTAAACGTCCTTTCATAATACTCATTCTTAGGAAAACCAGCCAACCAGCCAACAAAACCATGATGAAAACTTCAAACCCGTGTTCTTACAGGCCAATATATAAGTGAGAACTGGGGGCTGGGCACGGTGGCTCAAGCCTGTAATCCCAGCACTTTAGAAGGCTGAGGCGGGTGGATCACGAGGTCAACAGTTCGAGACCATCCTGGTCAACGTGGTGAAACCCTGTCTCTAGTAAAAATACAAAAAATTACCTGGGCGTGGTGGTGCGTGCCTGTAATCCCAGCTACTCAGGAGGCTGAGGCAGGAGAATTGCCTGAACCCAGGAGGCGGAGGTTGCGGTGAGCCGAGATTGCGCCATTGCACTCCAGCCTGGGTAACAAGAGCGAAACTCCGTCTCAAAA
>CM052663.1:4314468-4338357 GCA_028533165.1 Leontopithecus rosalia | reverse complement strand
AAAAAAAAAAGAACTGGGGAGGCAGCACGGCACAGTGATTAGCATATGAGCTCTGGAATTTGGGGAGACGGGTGTGCTTTCTGGCCTCGTCTCTTACCAGCTGTGTGACTTTGTCTTTTACCAATCTGTTCTGAGTTTCATTTGATCATGGTGTGTTCTTCAAAGTTCAGTTCAGGGATAATAAGAGTATCTGCTTTTTATGTTACTGTGAGGATTCATTTTACATAAAGCAGCACCGCATGGGCTGCTAAGTAGTGAGTGCTCAGCGTGTGAAACGGTTGTAATTAATAACACCATTACTGCTGTTAGCCACGGATCACGTACTGGGGAAGAGGGAAAACTGGAGAGATTAAAAGAGCCCTTGCAACTTTTTTAGGTTACCAGTGAGTCTGTGCCACTGGTTCTATAAAATTGAAGATGATTTTGAAGACAGAATTCCTCCACATTGGCAAATCTTAGCAAGTCCTTGACTAATGGGTAAGTCTTTTCTAATTGCGGTTTTGCCACTGAACGTCATGGTGAAAACCAGAATTCCTTTTGCCCCAGTGCAATACTCAGGCAGCGGCATCAAGAAAACTCCTATTTCCTGGGTACATTTGCAAATTCGCAGTGTCGTGGTCCTCACGGAATATGCTTTCTTCCTGTAGAGTAGATACTGTATTTAAAATCTCTTAACAACAACTGGCAATAACTCTAAATTTAAATCGACTAAATCCCCTATTCAAAAGACACAGCCAAAATCCAACGGCATGTTACATCCAGACCCGTTTCACATGCAAGGATACACAAAGACTCTAAACAAAGGGATGGAGAAAGATTTACCAATCATAGGGAGAGCAAAAATAAATAAATAAAAAGCAGGAGATGCAACTCTCGTATTGGGTAAAATAGATTTTAAAGCAACATAGATACAGTGGTAAAAGGATCAATGCAACAACAAGAGCTAACGATCCTAACACCCAGATACATAGAGACTTAGATTCAATAAGACAGAAAATTAATAAGGATATCAAGGACTCGAACTCAGATCCGGAACAAGTAAACTTAATAAATATTTACAGAGCTCTCCACTTCAAATACACAAAATATACATTCTTGTCAATACCACATCACATTTACTCATAGGTTTAAATGAAACATTGATTGGTCATTATTAATACCCTTTTTTTTTTCAGAATAAAGCAATATTTTCGTTCACCCTCCCTTTCTCTCTTCCTCTTTCTTTCTCTCCTTTACTCATTTTTTTTCTTTCTTTCCCTCTCTCAAAAAAAGAAAGAAATCTACTTGCAAACCTCTAGATCCAGGTCGGCAATATCTCTCTCATTGCTTGATTTCCTTCCTTCCCTTCCCTCCCTCCCTCCCTCCCTCTCTCCCTTCCTCCCTTCCTTCATTCCTCCCTTCCTTCCTCCCTCCCTTCCTCCTTCCCTCCCTTCCTGCCTTCCTCCCTTCCTCCCCCACCAAATTAATAAATAAATAAATAAAATCTCTTAACTCGTATTTCCATTTTATGCTATCACCAGTGTTCCTAATGTTTCAATGCTGGATCAAAGTGGATCTGGTTGGGACACAGTCTGCCTCTTTAAGAAGAGATAACTTGTGTTTTTAAAATTCAATAGTGGAAACAAAGCCCATGGTGTGGTGTTTCCTGTAGCTTCCATCTCTTGATGGGCTCCCTGTTTATTTTTAATTTTTACTTTTTATTTCTTTAGGGTTACCAGAAACCTTCTCCGAGCTTGAGGATCGTGATGCTGCCGTCTGCATTTGATACCGGACTGCTGCTGCCTCTGCCCCTGGACCTGAACTCCCTCAGGGACACCACTTCCTTTGTACCTGTCAATTAGCTTGAAAAGGAAACACCATATATACTCACTCATAGGCGGGTGATGAACAATGAGAACACATGGACACAGGGAAGGCAGCACCACACACTGAGGTCTATTGAGGGGAATAGGGGAGGGTCAGCGGCGGGGGGGGGCGGGGGGGAGCGGGGGAGGGACGGCATGGGGAGAAACGCCAAATATGGGTGAGGGGGCAGAAGGCAGCAAAACACACTGCCACGTGTGTACCTATGCAACTATCTTGCATGTTCTGCACATGTACCCCAAAACCTAAAATGCAATAAAAATTAAAAAAAAAATATTAGCTTGAATGGGAGAATTATCTCAAAACATTTCTGGGAGAAACCTTTTCTCTGGGCTCTTTGTCAGCCTGTGCTTCTAGGATCCAGCAAAGGTGAATATGTCCTCTGCCCTGTGGTTCGTTTCCCTAAAATCTTGCTTTGTCTCAGCTTGTACATTTCCTGCACAATCCCCTCTCTGCAGCAACAGGCCAAACATTACTTTCTCTGCCCTTACCCCCTAAGGTTTGCTCCTATTTCCCCCAGGCTCTTATTTCCTTGTTTTCCAAATATTCATTCAGTTATTCATTCATTCAGAACACATGCATACCCTGCCACTGTGCCTGGGAATGGATATGGCCCTGAGGACATCCTGGCCAGAAAGAAGTTTCTTGTGCCCAAGAGCCTGGCACTTGTAGCTGAGACGAAGGGCACCCAAGAGAGGTGCCTGGTCAGCTCTTGGGGCAGGAAATCAGGGAAGGAAATGGTACTGCCTCAGTGGAATCTGCAAGTGATTTTGAGTAAATCAGGCCAAGTGGGGCTGCCTGAGATAAGGTACTGACTGCTGGTTATTCAGTAGGAAGTACAGAGTGTGAGACGGCGTGGGCGGAGACAACCCCGGAAGTATGGAGAGCAGGTGGCAGCCCTGAACCCCACCCTGGGGTATAGACCTCGCTCTGAAAGTGGCAGGTAGCCAGACCAAGGCCCCAGTGATCGCATTCATGTTCTGGAAATCTCTGGACTCTCAGGCAGGCTGGTTCTGTTTCTGATCACCTCCATTTGTTTATAGAATCTACCTGGGCTCATCCCGGGGCAAAGGATGCCCGGGTACAGTTGGAGCCGAACACTTCTTGTTTCAGTTTACCTCTCACAATCATACACTGATCGAGCAAAACAGGCTTTCCTCTCTCTTCACGGAATTAAGTCCTTCTCTGAATTTCCATTTTTCTTCTTTAGAGGCAGGATCTTGCTCTGTCATCCAGGTTGGAGTGCAGTGTGTGATCATGGCTCACTGCAGCCTCAACCTCCCAGGCTCCAGCCATCCTTCCCCAGCTCAGTCTCCCAAGTAGCTGGGACTGCATGTGTGCACCACGATGCAGGTTTTTTTTTTTTTTTCTACAGATGAGGGTCTCACTATGTTGCCCAGGTTGGTCTTGAACTCCTGGACTCAAGCAATGCCCCCACCTTGGCCTCCCAAAGTGCTGGGATTACAGGTGTGAGCCACCATGCTTGGCCTTTTCTGATATGTTCCTTGAAAAGGAGGCACATGCACACAGATGCACTCAAGCACCTTGATGTCAATGAACACAGTCCCCAAGTCCTTCCCACTCGCTGGCTGCGCCTGCCTCTCCGTCTCAGGAAAATTAGAACACACACCTATCATACTTCTTCCTAGACTCTGAGTATCCTCGCAACACACATGTGAAAGCCGCCTGGGAGGTGCTGCAAGGCAGCCCAGGGGATCCACACACTCCATTGCCACTGTTAACAAATTGGGATGGCAGCTGTGAGTTGAAATTCTGAAATGGAATAATTCATAATTAGTGCTGTTTTCTTGAAAAATAGATTTCTTTTTGTTATGTACCTTTATATTATTATATTTATATAATTTCCAAACTTTTTACTCTTCTTCCTAAGAATGGAACTATCTCAAAAACAAAATCCCATGCAATACATTCCTTTCTTGCATCCTGAAAGATGACAGTATGAAAATGTATCAGTGGTAATCACATGTCCCCATCCACACTAAATAAACGGAGACCATTCTTTTAAAAAGGGGCAGCTCATGGATCACTTGTTTGATCCTTGGATGTTGAGAATCTCCACTTGGCTTAACCATTCAAGTAGGTGTCTCGTATGCCTCTATGCAAACTCACCTATCCCTGTTCAATCAACAGGGAGCTACTTTAACATCAGAGTACGTGAATTAACTTGAAATAAAGTGTTATTGGTTGATTGAGCTTAATGCCTATGGTATTTCCATAAAGAATAGTTGGGTAACTACAGATGGGTCCCTAATGGTGAGATTTACTATATCAGCAGGAAGCTAGTGGTGAAAGATCTCTTGGGCAGGAGATATTTCCCTAATCCCTTTAAGCCAGACCATATCACTGACCAATTACTTTGCTAACTCATAGGCAGGCCTGGGGCCGAGGACAGAGGGCATTTCTTCTCGGTTGACAGGAATCCTCCTATGTTGGTCTGGGATTGAGTCTAGAGGTCAGCAGCACATTAATCATCACTGCAAAGAACCAGCCCTCAGGCATTCTTTCTAGCCTGCTCCGGTCACTGACCCTGACATTTTAAAAACCATGTGGTCAGATCCTTTGAAAGGAAGATGCGTCTTCATCATTTCCAGATCCTGCCCAAAGGATGTGCTTCAAAGGCACAAAAAGACATAGACATTTAACCAAACAATAGGCTGTTAATAAGTGATCATTTATAAATTGTTAAATTATATAAATAAGAGTAAAGGAATAACTTGCAGGGAGGTCCAATTTAGTGCCATTTAAATACCTTTTTACAAATAAAAACAGCAGTGGTATACTTTGTTTATGGATACATGCACATTTGACACCATTGTAAAACCCCCATGCTGAAAGTACACACAAACAGCAGACCCGAAGTTCCTTGGGAAGGACAGTGGGGAAGGATGTGGGTTGGAGTTGTGTCAAAGTGAAAAAGCGTTAAGTCCTAAAGGTGGGACATACACTTCTTTAGATATTTTTTCTATGCTTAAAACATTTCACAGCTCATTTATTTATTTATTATTTTCCCAACTTTATTGAGAGGTAGTTGACAGTTTAAAATGTTATATATTTAAGTTGTACGAGTTGATGATTTGCTATACGCATACATTGTGAATTTGCTATATGCATACATTGTGAAATATTCATCACAAGCTAATTAACATGTTCACCTCACAGTTATAATTTTTTTTTGAGGTGAGAGCACTTAAGATCTAACCTTTTAGCAAATTTTGAGCGTACAATACTATATTGTTAACTGTATTCACACTGCTGCGCATCAGGCCTTGAGAACTTACTTGTCTTGCATAACTGAAACTGTACCCCTGGACAACATCTCACCACATCTCCATTCCCTGAGCTTCTGGTAACCACCAATCTCTACTCTGCTTCTGAGTTTGATTACACACGTAAGTGAGATTGTGCTAGATTTGTCTTTCTGCATCTGGCTTATTTCACTTAACATGATGCCCTCCAGATTCATCGGTGTCATCACAAATTTTATTTTGTGATGTAAGATTTTATTCTTTTTTAAAGCAGAATAATATCCCATTGTGTACAGGTGTGTGCATGTGTGTGTGTGTTTCAGTTGTTTTTATAACTTTGCAAGCACTGCTCCACTGCTTTTTAGCATACGCTTTGACAAGTGAGAAGTCTGGAGGCTTCTGGATTCCTTGGTAGATATTTGTATCATTTTTTTTATCTCTGTGGATCTCTGGATCTCCTCAAGATCTTCATTTCTCTAAACTTTAATGGCAATATTTTTAGATTTCCATCATTTTTGTATTTTTCCTACTTGCCAGGCCTTTCAACTGGAATGTTTGCGTCTTTTTCTAATGCTAAGAAATTCCTTGTTCATTTCTTGTCTTCCATCTTCTCAAATCATAAATCTCTATTTGCCAGAGATGGTCTGTCTACATCTTTAATTTTTCTTTTGTCTTTTCATTTTCTTTGATTTTTTGCCTTCTATTTTTGTTTTGACTTCATATTCCTTCTTGTTCTTGACACTTTTATTTCAGCAATCCCATATTTATATCCAAATTCTCCTTATTCTCTTGTTTTCTAAATGCAATCATTCTGAGCCTTACTGATGATGGCAATGAGACATTTTAAAATGCTTTTTTGGGGCCTGAATTACTTATGTTTCTGTATGCATTGCTTTTTACGTTTTAATCATTTACTTACCTTCAAGAGTTGTACACTCTGAGGACACACACGTAGCCCATTTACAAAGATAGTGACAGTGCCAACCTCAGAGGCTGTTTCTAAGAGCAGAGGTGTCCTCTAGTACTGCAGAGATGGACTGGTACGACAATAACTCACCCTGAGCATGGTACCAAAGTGGAATTCACGTTAGGTTTTACAGGTCAGAAGCTGTCTATGTGGATGGGAACTCCCAGCTGCTACAATGTAGAGGGCTGCAAATGCCAGGCCCACACTAGGTTATATGGCTATTCCTAGCTAAGGGTTTAAGAAACAGTCCTCCAGTCTCTTTTGGGACAACTGAAAGTTCCTAGAGCTCTTTGCATAGAGGTAATGGTGGTAGCGGGTGGTAATAGGGACTGTTTAGGCATCTCCACAAACAATAAATAATTCCCCATGTTTTCAGATTCGCTTTTCACATCTGTCTTCTGATTTCTCTGGAGCTTCACTCTAGGGCACCATTTTCTGGGTTATGACACTGCATGCTCAAATTCTGTCAGTGTTTTGCAGTGTTTTCTGCTGTTCTTAAATTAGCTAAAGCCTACCATGCACTGATTAAATTCTCCCTCCTTCTGTCTAGTTGTCTTTGTTATTTGGGATTTGTGGTTGTTGTTCATGAACATGGAATATCTCTCCATATATTTAGTTCTACTTTGATTTCTTTTAACAGAGTTCTGTGGCTTTCCCATATGGATCTTGTATAAATTTTGTTAGATCTAACCTAAGTATTTCATTTCAGGGGTGCTAATGTAACTGGTATTGTGTTTTAAACTTCAGAGTCTACTTGCTCGTTGCTGATACATAGGGAAGTAATTTTGGAATATTAATCTTATATTGTCAAGCTTTGCTATAATTGCTGATTAGTTCCAGTTTTGTTTCTTTGTTTGTTTTCATTTTTTTTGCCAATTCTTTTGGACTTTATACACAGACAATTTTGTCATTTGTGAAGAAAGATCATTATATGTCTTTCTTCTCAATCTATTTACCTTTTATTTTTATTTTCTTGTCATATTGCACTAGCTATGACTTCTAATATGATGTTGAAAACTGTTAGTGAGGTGGGACATCCTTGCCTTAAGGTGACTAGTGATAACTCTCATATGCCTTCCCCTAGGATGAAACTGTTGAACACTTAGCCAATATATTATAGTAACTTTGAGTATGGACTCTGGATTTAGCTTGGTTTTCCATCTGACGTCACCACTTATTACTGCATTATGTTGGGTTACTTTACGTCTTTAGACCTGTTTCTCACTTTTGTAATTAGGATAGTGATGGTACCTATTGTATGAGTTATAAATGTTTTGTGAGATAATCTGTATTAAACAATGGTCAGTGCCTAGTATGAAATACGTTCACCATAAATGTTAGTTATTATTCTACTAACATATTCATGGCCCTTCTAAAATGGCTCTCATGTGCTTTCCCTAAACATGAGGGATCCAGCTCTCCTTTGGGCCCTTCCGACTTCTTTTTCTAATCTGTGCATATGTTACAGTCATGATCTTACTGTACTTTGCTCTATGCTCATATACTTGCTTCATCTAGTAATACTTTCTAGTACTTGTAGTAAATCTCCGTATATTCATATGTAAAAGAGAACAGTAACTAGCTGAAACATCGTATTGAATTTTCTTATGAATAGGCTGCTGCTGCCCTAGGGCATCCACTAGGCTGACATCCACAGAACATCTGACATAGTTCCAGCTCATAATATTTGTTGAGTAGCATTGATTTTAATAGTCTTTTAATCCAGAAATAATTAAAAGGGCTCTACAAGCTTTTCAATAAGAGAAGCAGTTGGAATACCTTTAGTAGCCCTGAAGTTTTTGATAAGGAGACTGAAAAATAAGTAAGCACTAATGTGCTGTCTTCACCCACCGCTGGCACTGCCTCATACAGAGTTTACAATTTTAATCTGCTTTAAATGAAGAACACTTCATTCTTTTTTCTATCTCTTCTTTCTTATTACTCTTCTTCCTGCTTTCCCCTTTTCTTTTTTTATGAACTAAGAGTTAATATAATTATTTACTAGTAATCTCTGTGGACTTACAAGCTGTCAACTGAATTCTAGTGCCACTGTCCTTTAGATTTAAAAACATCAGTGTTCCTTTACCAAAAGCACGCCTTAGAATGTTAACTTTTAAATATACTTGTAAAATCTTCTATAAGTATAATGAAAAAAATAGACGTTCTTTTTACGCAGTAATATATAATTGAATCAGCAAAGCTCTATCTGTTTTCATTCACTAAATGACACACCTTTTCACATCTGGGGTTCCAACATGACCACTATCTAATGGATTAGTGATCATTTTTTATGACACAACTTTTGAGGATAATGTGATGAGAGAGTATCAGAAAATCTTTTTTCCCTTGTTTCTTTCTCCTAGCCATTTGGACAAATCACTTAATTGCTTCAGCACTTGATTCCTCGCTGGAATATACAAATGTTGAAATACTTGGACTGCACAGTCTCTTGCAAATCTGCATAATTTATTCCAGGTTCACTTGTGTGTTCTCATTAAAGGCTGGCCTAGGTGACGAAGCATACCGCTCTTCCACAGCTGCTTGTTCTTCCATGGTCCAAAGGGTATTAGTATTAAAACGAAGGTCCTTCTCTAATGAGTGTGCTGAGAAACACTCATTAAAATAATCAACGTGTTTCCCACTTTGCAGTTGAATGTGAAATAGTCCTGGACTCAGCCAAGCCTGTATTAGGGGCACAGTCATGAAAACTTGTCAGGATTTTCTAAACCTTAGTTCAAAGTAAATGTGATTTTGAGCTGTGAGTTTTTTAAGTTTTTTTCCCTCACTCATTTAAACATCTTATTACATGTTGTATATTAACTTATTTAATGAAACAAATTATAACGGTAAAAATTTACACTCCTTTTGTTGCTCCTGATTTACTTCTTCTTACGGTACAGTCCTTAAGTTGTATTCTTTTAAATGCAAAATTTACTGAGCAATTGTAGATTCACATGCAGTTGTATGAAATAAAACAGAAAGAGCATCCATACAATATGCCCACATTCCCAATGGTAAAATTTTACAAAACTGTATCAAACTTCTGAGGTCAGTGCATTATGCTTGTTCCGAAGGCAGGAAGCTCCCTCCACTGTTTTCTTTCCAGATTCTTTCCTAACGCCCTCACCTCGTCTTAATTAAATTCATAAAGTTCCTCCCTATTGCCTTATGTTATAACCTCCATTGTTCTTGTAAGCCCCCTTAGTTTTGAGCTTCTCCACACTCTGTGGCAAATGCGTTCCATCGGGAAAAGATAAGAAGGTATCTGATACATGGCTTGCTTCGGTCAGAGATGTGCAGCTGGGAGTGAGGACAGTGGCAAGCTTCTCACCGAGTAACACCCCCACTATAGGAAATGAACACTCAGAGGAGGATGTGGCAGAAGCCTTAGGTCCTCTCAGTTTGCATCTCCTGATATGAAACCAGCACGTCTCAAGCCAGGGCGAGGTCATTCAGGGATTCAGTATCCTCAGAGTAGCCCACTCAAGGTAACACCTCTGTTCCCCACGTGAGAGCTGAGTACAAGAATGGAGCCTCTACCTCTTGACTTCACTCACCTGGGAGCACTCCACGGGCAGCCAGGGGCAGAGCAGAATGCGGCAACACTGAAATCCTGCCATTACCTGTGAGAGAGTCCTCTGTCCAGGACCAGGGGAAAGAGGGAGCCCTGCGTTCTTGGCTGCAGCAGTCTGGAGTGGGCTCTGCCTTGCTGAGCCAGAAGAAGGAGGGAAAGAGCAATCTTGGTTCAAGTGCCACATATTTACAGCTTTCTTACCCAGCTTTCATTGATTTTCTTGAATGTATTTTTTTTTCATTTGCTATTTTCCCTTGGACAGAGGCATTCAATGGTTATTTTAAAATATTTTTCTCTACTTTCTCTGAGGAGCAGGTCAATGGAGCTCCCGATTCTGCCAGGCTGTATCTTCCCCTTAATATTTCCTATAAAAATATTTTATTGCTCAAATATAAAACCAGCCTTAGAATACTGGCAGAAAAGAAAAAAAATGGTACAGATACTGGGTCAGAAGTTCAGAAAAGTCAATGCCATGTGGTTGAAAAATAAATTAATGTGTTAGGTTTTTTTGGTAACCTTTCTTTAATTTTTAACAGATTTTTGCACATTTAATAATTTAAAGTGTTTCTAGAAAGCACAATAACACATCTAGAAGTTTTCCAAAGTTATAAACAAGAGAAAAGAATAGCAAGACGGCACAAAGTCCTTCTACAATTAAAATGTATTTAAATCTGTTCAACTGCATTCTCCACAAGCTACTTTCTGATATCATAAGTCAAAGCTACAGAAGCATCAGGAGCTTTTTAGCCACATTGAAACTTATTTTTTAAAAGGGCCCAATCTCCATTATTATTATTCATAGCCAGGGAAGTGCCTATGGGTACACACTTTTTAATTTACTTTAAGTTCGGGGGTACAGGTGCAGATCTTGCAGGATTGTTGTATAGGTACACACATGCCATGGTGGTTTGCTGCCTCCATCCCCCCATCACCTACATCAGCCCAGTGTTATCCCTCCCCAACCTCCCTGCCCCCGCCCCCCGAGCTGTTTCTCCCCTAGTTCCCCACCCTTCAACATACCCCAGTGTGTGATGCTCCCGTCCCTGTGTCCATGTGTTCTCATTGTTCAACCCCACCTATGAGTGAGAACATGCGGTGTTTAGTTTTCTGTTCTTGTGTCAGTTTGCTGAGAATGATGGTTTCCAAATTCATCCATGTCCCTACAAAGGACACAAGCTCATCGTTGTTCATGGCTGCATAGTATTCCATGGTGTATATGTGCCACGTTTTCCCTGTCCAGTCTATCATCGATGGGCATTTGGGTTGGTTCCAGGTCTTTGCTATTGCAAACAGTGCCGCAATGAACATTTGTGTGCATGTGTCCTTATAATAGAATGATTTATAACGCTTTGGGTATATACTCAGTAATGTGATGGGTACACCCTTTTTATGGCTCCACAAAATAAAGGTGAGGCCCAAGAGGTCCCATGAAGGATTGGAAAGAAAGAGTAATGAACAGACACTTCAGGTTACCATTGTAGAACAGAGCCAGGTGTGCTTCTGGGATCTGCATTCCTGCCTCTGTCTGGATTTTTAATTCTGCAGTTCATGTGCTCATGCTAAAATATAGATACACATTTATCTAGTATTCTGCCATTAAGTATAACATTAGCTGTAGGATTTTTTTTTGGTCAGATTCCTCTTATAAAGTTAGGATGATCTCCCGCATTCCTATTTTATGGGAGTTTTTAACATGAATGATGTTAAATTTGATAAAATATTTTCTCATCATCAATTAATTTGATTATGATTTTTATTCTTAGTTTTTGATATCTTGGATTACATTGATTAATTTTAAATTAATAGACCCACCCTTGCATAATTAGAATAAACCCTTTCATTCATTGGCATATAACTAATTTTTATATATGGATAAATCAAACTGGTCAATATTTCATTGAGGTTTTGTATTTCAGTTCATGAGGAACATCCGCTGTCTTTATCCACACTGTTTTGCCTGATTGGGTATCTGGGTGACACAAACTTCATGAGAAAAATTGGGAAATGTTTTCCCCTCCTCTATTTTCTGCAAGAGATTGTGTAGAGTTCATGTTAATTCTTCTTTAATGTTTGGTTGAAATCTCTAGTTAAAATACCTGGAAATGGCAGTTTCCTTTTTGGAAGCTGTTAATTTATGACTTAAATTTCTTTAATACACTTAGGACTAGTCAAATTACTAATTTCACATTGGGGGAGTTGTGGTAGTTTGTATGTTTCTGGAACCTGATATATTCAGGTTGTTAAATTTTTCTGTGTAGAGTTCTGTGTTGCATTTCCTTATTCTACTTTAGACATCTGCAGTGTCTGCGGTGATATTTCCTCTTTCATTGCTGATGTTGGTAATGCATGCATTTTCTCTTTTCTTTTTTGTCAGTCTTGGCAAAGGCTGATCTATTTTACAGATTTTTTTTTAAAAAGAGCTTCTTGTTTCAATCACTTTTTAAATGAATCTATTCATTTCAACTTAATTTCTGCTTCTATTTTTTTCTCTTTTCTTTTCCTTTTCTAGTTTGTTTCATTTTTCCTTTTCTTTTCTTTTCTTTTTTTTTTTTTTTTTGAGACGGAGTTTCACTCTTGTTACCCAGGCTGGAGTGCAATGGCGCGATCTTGGCTCACTGCAACCTCTGCCTCCTGGGTTCAGGCAATTCTCCTGCCTCAGCCTCCTGAGTAGCAGGGATTACAGGCACACGCCACCATGCCCAGCTAATTTTTTGTATTTTTAGTAGAGACGGGGTTTCACCATGTTGACCAGGATGGTCTCGATCTGTTGACCTCGTGATCCACCCGCCTCAGCCTTCCTAAGTGCTGGGATTACAGGTGTGAGCCACCACGCCTGGCCTCGGTTTTCCTTTTCTATGTTCTTAAAGTGAGAGCTTAAATTATCAAATTATTGATTTGAGACTTTTCTACTTTTCTTATGTAAACATTTAGTGCTATACACTTTTTTCCTTTCCTTTTTTTTTTTTTGAGACAGAGTCTTCCTCTGTGCTCCAGGCTGGCGTGCAATGACATGATCTTGGCTCACTGCAACCTCTGCCTCCTGGGTTGAACCAATCCTTCCACCTCAGCCTCCCAAGTAGCTGGGATTACAGGCACCTGCCATCATGCCTAGCTAATTTTTGTAAAGATGAGGTTTCACAATTATGGCCAGGCAGGTCTTGAACTTCTGACCTCAGGTGATCCACTCACCTAGGTCTCCCAAAGTGCTGGGAGACCTACAAAATTTTATACACTGTATTTTCTTTTTTTTTTTTTTAAATGATACTACAAGTTCTGGGATACATGTGCAGAACATGCAGGTTTGTTACATACATATACACATGCCGTGGTGCTGCACCCATCAACCCATCATCTTTATTAGGTATTTCTCCTAATGCTCTCCCTTCCCTAGCTCCCCACCCCACAACACGTCCCAGTGTGTGGTATTCCCCTCCCTCTGTCCATGTATTTTCCTTGTTCAACTCCCAATTATTAGTGAGAACATGCCGTTTTCGGTTTTCTGTTCCTGTGTTAGATTGCTTAGAATGATGGATTCCAGCTTCAAACATGTTCCTGCAAAGGACATGAACTCATCCTTTTTTATGGCTGCATGGTATTCCATGGGGTATATATGCCACATTTTCTTTATCCAGTCTATCACTAATGGGCATTTGGGTTGGTTCCATGTCTTTGCTATTGTGAATAGTGCTGCACTAAACATATGTGTGCCTGTGTCTTTATAGTAGAATGATTGATAATCCTTTAGATATATACCCAGTAACGGGATTGCTGGCTCAAAAGGTATTTCTGGTTCTAGATTCTTAAGGAATCACCACACTGTCCTCCACAATGGTTGCACCATTTTACATTCCCACAAGCAATGTAAAAGCAATTCTATTTCTCCACATCCTCTCCAGCATCTGTTGTTTCCTGACTTTTTAATGATCACCATTCTAACTGGTGTGAAATGGTATCTCATTGTGGTTTTGATTTGCATTTCTCTAATGACCAGTGATGATGAGCTTTTTAAAATATGTTTGTCAGTCACATAAATGCCTTCTTTTGAAAAGTGTCTGTTCATATCCTTTGCCAACTTTTTGGTGGGGTCATTTGTTTATTTCTTGTACATTTGTTTAAGTTCCTTATAGATTCTGGATGCCAGCCCTTTGTCAGATGAATAGATTGCAAAAACTTTCTCTGATTCTGTAGGTTGTCTGTTCACTCTGCTGATAGTTTCTTTTGCTATTCAGATGCTCTTTAGTTTAATTAGATCCCATTTATCAATTTTGGCTTTTGTTGCCATTGCTTTTGGTGATTTAGTCATGAAGTCTTTGTATATGCCTATGTCCTAAATGGTATTGCTTAGGTTTCCTTTTACTGTTTTTATGGTTTTAGGTCTTACATTTAAGTCCTTAATTCATCTTGAGTTAATTTTTGTATAAGGTATAAGGAACGGGTTCCATTTCAGCTTTCTGAATATGGCTAGCCGGTTTTCCCAACACCATTTATTAAATAGGGAATCCTTTCCCCATTGCTTGTTTTTGTCAGGTTTGTCAGAGATCAGATGATTGTAGATGTGTGGCATTATTTCTGAGGCTTCTGTTCTGTTCCATTGATCTATATGTCTATTTATGCTGTTTTGTTAACTGTAGCTTTGTAGTACAGTTTCAAGTCAGGTAGCATGATGCCTACAGTTTTATTCTTTTTGCTTAAGATTGTCTTGGCTATGTAGGCTCTTTTTCAGTTTCATATGAAATTTAAAGTAGTTTTTTTCTAATTCTGTGAAGAAAGTCAATGGTAGCTTCATGGGGACAGCATTGAATCTATAAATTACTTTGGGCAGTATGGCCATTTTCACAATATTGATTCTTCCTATTCATGGGCATGGAATGTTTTTCCATTTGTTTGTGTCCTCTCTTATTTCTTTGATTCCCTTGAGCAGTGGTTTGTAGTTCTCCTTAAAGAAGTCTTTCACATCCCTTGTAAGCTGTATTTCTAGGTATTTTATTCTCTTTGTAGCAATTGTGAATGGGAGTTTACTCATGATTTGGCTCTTTGCTTTTCTATTATTGGTATATAGGAATACTTGTGATTTTTGCACATTGATTTTGTATCCTGAGACTTTGCTGAAGTTGCTTATCAGCTTAAGGAGATTTTGGGCTAAGACCATTAGGTTTTCTAAATATAAAATCATGTTTTCTGCAAACAGAGACAATTTGACGTCCTCTCTTCCTATTTGAATACCCTTTATTTCTTTCTCTTGCCTGATTGCCCTGGCCAGAACTTCCAATACTATGTTGAGTAGGAGTGGTGACAGAGGACATCCTTGTCCTGTGCCGGTTGTCAAAGGGAATGCTTCCAGCTTTTGCCCATTCAGTATGATATTGGCTGTGAGTTTGTCATAAATAGCTCTTATTATTTTGAGATAATAATAGCTCTTATTAATTTGGGATTGATGGAAACTAGGTATTCCATCAATACCTAGTTTATTGAGAGTTTTTAGCACAAAGGGCTGTTAAATTTTTTGAAAGCTTTTTTTGCATCTATTGAGACAATCATGGTTTTTGTCACTGGTTCTGTTTATGTGATGGATTACATTTATTGAGTTGCTTATGTTAAACCAGACTTGCATCCCAGGGATGAAGCTGACTTGATGGTGGTGGATAAGCTTTTTGATGTGTTGCTTGATATGTTTGCCAGCATCTTATTGAGTATTTTTGCAAGGATGTTCATGAGGGATATTGGCCTGAAGTTTTCTTTTTTGTTGTTGTGTGTCTTTGCCAAGTTTTGAGAGCAGGATGATACTGGCCTCAGAAAATGAGTTAGGGAGTAGTCCCTCTTTTTCTTTTGGTTGGAGTAGTTTCAGAAGGAGTGGTACCAGCTCCTCTTTGTACCTCTGGCAGAATTCAGCTTTGAATCCATCTGGTCCTCGGCTTTTTTTGGTTGGTAGGCTATTAATTACTGCCTCAATTTCAGAACTCTTTATTGGTCTATTCAGGGATTCAGCTTCTTCCTGGTTTAGTCTTGGGCAGGTGTATGTGTCCAGGAATTTATCCATTTCTTCTGGATTTTCTAGTTTGTTTGCATAGATGTGTTTATAGTATTCTATCATGGTAGTTTGTGTTTCTGTGGGATCAGTGGTGATACCACCTTTATTACTTTTAGTATGTCTATTTGATTCTTCTCTCTTTTCTTCTTTATTAGTCTAGCTGTCTATCTATTTTGTTAATATTTTCAAAACGCCAGTTCCTGAATTCATTGATTTTTTTGAAGGGTTTTTGATGTCTCCATATCCTTCATTTCTGCTCTGATCTTAGTTATTTCTTGTCTTCTGCTAGCTTTTGAATTTATTTGCTCTTGTTTCTCTAGTTCTTTTAATTGTTATGTTAGGATATTAATTTGGGATCTTTCTAGCTTTCTGATGTAGGCAATTAGTGCTATAAATTTCCCTTATACCACTACTTTACCTGTTTTCCAGAGATTCTGGTACATTGTGTCTTTGTTCTCAATGATTTCAAAGAACTTATTTATTTCTTCCTTAATTTTGTTATTTATCCACTAGTTATTCAGGAGCAGGTTGTTCAGTTTTCATGTAGTCATGAGGTTTGGAGTGAGTTTCTTCATTCTGAGTTCTAATTTGATTGCACTGTGGTCTGAGAGACTGTCATGATTTCCATTCTTTTGCATTTGCTGAGGAGTGTTTTACTTCCAATTATGTGGTCAATTTTAGAATAAGTGCAATGTGGTGCCTAGAAGAATGTATATTCTGTGGATTTGGGGTGGAGAGTTCTGCAGATGTCTATTAGGTCCTCTTGGTCCAGAGCTGAGTTCAAGTTCTGAAGCTTCTTTATTTTCTGTCTCATTGATCTGTCTAGTATTGGCAATGGGGTGTTAAAGACCCAGTATTATTATGTGGGAGTCTAAGTCTCTTTGTAGGTCTCTAAAAACTTGCTTTATGAATCTGGGTGCTCCTGCATTGGGCGTATATATGTTTAGGATAGTTAGCTCCTCTTATTGCATTGGTCCCTTTACCATTATGTAATGCCCTTCTTTGTCTTTTTTCTCTTTGTTGGTTTAAAGTTTGTTTTGTCAGAGACCAGAATTGTCACCCTGCTTTTCTGGACTGTTTTTGCATTCCTTTTGCTTGGTGTATATTCCTCCATCTCTTTATTTTGAGCCTATGTGAGCCTTTGCACATGAGATGGGTTTCCTGAATATAGCACACTACTGTGTCTTGACTATCCAGTTTGCCAGTCTGTGTTTTTAATAGGGGCACTTAGCCTGTTTCTATTTAAGGTTAATATTGTTATGTGTGAATTTGATTGTCATTATGATGCTAGCTTGTTCTTTGGCCCATTAGTTGATGCAGTTTGTTCATAGTGTTGATGGTCTTCACACTGTGCTACGTTTTTGGAGTGTCTGGTACCAGATTTTCCTTTCCATATTTAGTGCTTCCTTCATGAGCTCTTGTAAGGCAGGCCTGGTAGTGACAAAATCCCTCAGTATTTGCTTATCTGTAAAAGATTTTATTTCTCCTTTGCTTATGAAGCTTAGTTTGTCTGGATATGAAATTCTGAGTTGAAAATTCTTTCCTTTAAGAATATTAGATATTGGCCCACCACTCTCTTCTCGCTTACAGGGTTTCTGCAGAGAGATCTGCTGTTAGTCTGATGGACTTCCCTTTGTGGGTAACTCGACCTTTCTCTCTGGCTGCTCTTAACTTTTCCTCCTTTATTTCAACGTTGGTGAATGTGACAATTATGTGTCTTGGGGTTACTCTTCTTGAGGAGTATTTTTGTAGTGTTCTCTGTATTTCCTGAAATTGAATGTTGGCCTGTCTTGCTAGATTGGGGAAGTTCTCCTGTATAATACCCTGAAGAGTGTTTTCCAAGTTGGTTTCATATAATGTATTTTCATTTTCTTCTCCTACCTCATTGTTAGTTTTGCTTGAGAGCTTCCTTAAATTATTCAGAGGTGTTTTGATGAGTTTCCAGCTCTTTGGGAACTTTCCTATTATCTTTCTATTACTAACTTCTAGTCATTTTGATTCACTATGATAAGAGAGTACAATCTGTGTTATTTAAGTTATGTTAAATTTGTTGAGGATTGTTCTATGTAGTTTCAATTGCTGAGAGATTTTTGGAATAACTTTGCTTTGCTTGTTTTTTTCTCCTTTGAGTTTATCAATTTTTGTTTCACATGTTTTACGGCTCTGTTGTTTGGTTCACATACATTTAGGATTGCAATGTATTCTTTCTGCATTGCCTCTTTCTCTGTCTTTGATAATGTTTCTGGCTTTGCAGTCTATGTGATTTGATATAACCACTCCTGCTTTCTTTGACTATAGTTTGCTGCTGTGCATTTTTCCTAATTTTACTTTTAACTTACCTATATTCTATGGTGTCTGGATAAAGTACAGTGGTTACCATCTGAAATTCTTCTGTATGGTCCTTGTCATTTGACATGAGGATAAGGCTTTTCTTGGGTTTAGAAGAAAATCTGATTTTCTGGCTTCTTCAACTCTGATTCTGAAATATACAAGGCAAAAGAAAAATCAAAAATCTCACCATCATGTCTTTAGTGGGACTTAAGGAAAAGGTGGGTTGCTTCCTTAATGGCCAGGGCATGAAAAAGAAATCTATGATTTGTGAGGATTATAGGAACCAGAGATACCCTTATTGCTGTATCTTCAGGTTTGTTTTCCAGATGATAGACCCCGACAGTTGCTCAATTTGGCCACAGTGGTCTTTTCCAGCAGATTTGTGATCAAAGTACCAACTATTTTTTTCTAGCATCTGAAACCCACCCTATGAATAATCCTGTTTGCCTGGGATGAACAATGCACAAGAGTCAGGGGTGGTGCCAACTACTCTGAAGGCCTCTGCAGCCCTGGTCTTGTCCCCATGCCTGATAACTTTTCTGAACTTTTCTATTCTCATATTACATACCCAGAAGCATTTCCCACATCTGTTTTTCCTTTAATCATTCATTTTTATATTCAACAAAGCTGAAGAGAATGTTTACTACATGGGAGGCATTGTTATAACAACCAGAAAAACACCAGTCAACAGACACAGGAATTTCACGTTCTGACTCTAGTGTAATTATTTCAGAGAGCTTTTAGAATGCAGTACTGCCCTTTCTTTCCTGCAGGAGGTATTGAGAACAAAGAGATAAAGATTTTTTTTTTTTTGAGACAGGGTCTCACTCTGTTGCCCAGGCTGGAGTGCAGTGGCACCATCTCAGCTCACTGCAACCTCCAGCTCCCAGGTTCAAGTGATTCACCTGCCTCAGCGCTCCAAGTAGCTGGGATTACAGGCATGTGACACCACGCCTGGCTAATTTTTGGATTTTTAGTAGAAACGGGGTTTCATCATGTTGGCCAGGCTGGTCTTTAACTCCTGACCTCAAGTGATACACCAGCCCAGGCTTCCCAAAGTGTTGGGATTACAGGTGTGAGCCACCATGCCCGGCCTGAAGAATTTTTCTGATGCTCATTGGATGAAATGTTGCACTCATTTGATATCATTACATGTACTTGGTCTCATTTGTGCCTTGAGTCTCCATTTATCCCCCTTTTCACCTTAGAAAGCAAAGCACACATTAAAACTAACAGATAGGAGTACAAAAAAGAAACGGTAAAACTGGAAGACTCTGATTCAGTAAAAACTCTGATTCTGTAATTTCTTTCAGCATTTTAGACAGATGAAATCAAGTGGCTGAAGGCATATACAAAGACACATTCTGGTAATGTAGCAGAGCTGCTGGCCTCTGGAAACATGAATATTCTGAAAATCAGCATAAAAGGGAATTAAAGTTTATATTAACTTGCTATTTTTAGTTACATAAATGTAGATTCACAGGTAGCTATAAGAAATAATAGGAAGATTTATCAAATTTCCCTAATGGTAGCATGTTACAAAACTATGGCATAATGTCACAAACAGAATATTGACGTCGATAGGATTCAGCAACTTTATTAAAACTTCTCACTTTACTTGTATTTGTGTGTGTGTGTGTGTGTGTGTGTGTGTGTAGAAGCAATACAGTTTTATCACTTATGTAATTTCTGTGTTCATCACCCTAATCGGAATACTGAACTGTTGTTCTGTGTCGAGGCAATGCCAAGTAATACTGAATAATATTCAGTTATATTCACCTTATCACCAAAAGTAACCATACCCTATAATTTTATTATTTCAAAATATTATATAAGTGGAATTGTACAGTATGCACACTTTTGGATTAGATTTTTTTCACTCCGGGTAATTTCCTGAATATTTGTCCAAATATTTTAGTGTATCAGAATTCCGTCCTTTAAATGTTTTTCAGCAGTATTCAACGGTATGAGTATATAATAGTGTCTGTTGGTACTCAGGTAATGCCATATATGTAATTAGATTTCACATTCATATAATATTAGCTGGCCTAAAACACACTGTATCTTTTTTTGTTTTTTGAGACCGAGTTTCACACTGTCGCCCTGGATAAAGTGCAGTGGCATGATCTTGGCTCATTGCAACCTCTGCCTCTTAGGTTCAAGCAATTCTCCTGCCTCACATTCCTTTGTAGCTGGGATTACAGGACCCTGCCACCACACCTGGCTAATTTTTTGTATTTTTAGTAGAGACGGGGTTTCACTCTGTTAGCCAGGCTGGTCTTGAACTCCTGACCTTGTGATCTGCCTGCCTAGGCCTCCCAATGTGCTGGGATTACAGGCATGAGCCCAGCCAAAACATATTATATCTTGTTTGATTCTTGCAGCAACGTTTCAAGGTGGATGCTCTCATTTGATGGTTGCAGACACGAGGATCACTGAGCTGAACTGTCTGGTGGGGATCACAGCTGAATTGTGTCTCAGCTGTGGCTCACACTCTAGGTGTAGAATCCATGCCGCCTCCATTAGTCCACTACAGAACAGAGTTGGAAAGGCGAGGGTGACATTCAGGGTGCTGTGCTTCCTCAGTTAGGTAGGGTCCCACATCTCATGATAGCAGATAGTGTGTGTGTGTGTGTGTGTGTGTGTGAGAGAGAGAGAGAGAGAGAGAGAGAGAGAGAGAGAGAGAGAGAGAGAACAGAGACAAAGAAGAGCAGAGAGATTTTCAATGTCCTTAGCATATAATGCTTGCTATACATTTTTAAACTTTAGTTTTCAATGAAGATCTCATATTTATTATTTTCTACAAATACAGGCACTAGCAATTTGATACATACTCAGGCAGCTATTTCTAGGTAGTTTGTTTATCCAAATGATGCCTTATTCCATGACATTTATTTCTCAACTATATTGCTATGCCACATTTAATTGACTACCCTGCCATTCACATATGCAATTTAAAATAAAATTAACATGCATGACATATTTATGTTCCAGTATGGCAGCATAGTCCCACAGGGAATTTGTAGACACTGAGAAATTGATATGTGACCTGGAGTCCTTATAAATCAAAAATAGCATTAATCACTTATCAAGCTTTGTCAAACACAAACACCTTCCTAGCATCAGGGAGGAAGCAGGAAGGGGCTGTCTAAGTCACTGCAGGGTGTGAATTGCATCCTTGGTTATCTGCAGGAGACCTCTGTGCTACCATTAGAATCTCATCATTGTTATCTGTAGGACACCATCTTTGTCATCTGTGGGATCCTATCCTCACTATCTGTGGGATCACAGCCTTGATACTGTTACCTGTAGGTCACATCCTTGTTTTCTGTAGGATTACATCTTTGTGTCTGTAGAGCAGATCCTTATCTTTGGATCACCCTGTGGTTATCTTTAGGATCACATCTTCCTTATCTGTAGGACTAGTCATCTCTGTTATCTGTAGGATCACATTCTTGGAGATGTTCTTTTATCCTAGCACCAGAGCCATTGGCACAAGCATGTATTAACTCACCTCTATTGACAATGAATCAGGCATTTCTAAGTCATTTTTTTCTCATAGTTTGTGACCTGGGAGGGAGGAAGAAAGACAAAAAGAATGGTAATTGACAAAGAAAAATGGGGTTGAGAGGAAGGTCAGCTTTTGGAGGATAACAGTAGTCCTTTCACACCTGAACACTGGGCTGGGAGATGTGACCTGATTCTCCACACCTATGGGCAGTTTTTGACATAGATGATGGCTCTTCTCTTTTGAATTGTGATGCTCCTTTTTACTTTGCTTTCTGAATATATTGTCTATAAAGAGTTTGCCTGAACAGAAATGATGGAGTTAGCAGAGTGTGAATTCCTCTTCCATTTCTTGGGAGAAAGGGTCTGCCTTGGATGACGTGTCCACCCCTTTCCAGCCAATGTAGGACTTAATAATCAATGAATGAGTGCTAATCATAGAAGACAGTTTCTGAGCAATGCTCCTCTCATCTTAGGAAGCTTTATCTAGGGGAGAGAGAACTGAATTATGGTGACAACCAGAAGCCTTTTTGGTGTTCTAGGTGAAAACTTACTAAGGCTATGTCCAACTGAGGCAGAAGAAGTGATAAAAGGGAGGGGACACACATTTGAAAAAGTAGCATCCAGGGTCCCTTGCTCCTCCAGGGACTAAGGAAATAAGGCAATGCAAGATCCCAAAGATGGCTGAGATTTAAGCTGGTGGAAGATGATGACTTTGCCTCAGGAGACGGGGGATCGTAGGAGGGGAATATTTTTTGAGAGGAGACATAAATACATTGATTTGAGTTAAAATGGGTTTAATTTCCCAGCTAAATCCTGTATTTAAGATATTAATACTCACAGGATGGAGTGTAAGCTTTGTAATAAAAATGTAGGCCGGGGAAAATCAGGCTGTAGTTGGCAATTTACAGCCAAGTGTCAAAAAGGAAAACGTGCTGCTACCAACCTAGGGGTGTGTGCGTTGCAAAGAATGGAAATGTACCTGAGCTAGTCTGGATGGAAAAGACATTTGTTAAAGGACAGAAGGGAGCCCAACAGAAAAGAAGGGCCATCAAGGCTTTGCGGAAGGGGATCGGTGGAGTGGTGCAAGATTGTGGATTAAGAAACCAGAATGCCCCTGGCCGGCTGCCTGAGGTCCCGCCTGGTCCACCTGGGCTGCCTTGTCAGTTTCACCCCACGCCCTCTCCACCACATTTCTGTCTCCCTCAGCTGTTTTCACCCAACTGCACTCTGCATCTCGATTTAAATAACAATTTGACACACCCCAGGTACTCCCTTTTCTCTCAATCATACATTCCTTGGAGAGAGAATTGAGTTGGGCCATGGAGAATCAGGTGTTCATCTTGGCCATCAGCTTTGGCTGCAAGGATGGGGTCAAGGCGTGCACCATGAGTCTGTGTCCCATCACGATGGGGGAGGCAGGCCCTTCTACGGAGTGCATACACCATTACACCCTAGGAACCCATATCTGTGTGCGTATATCACGGTGACACACGCTTGACAGTGAAATTCAAACACTGCATTTGATGTGAGGAGGAGCAAATGTCCCTTCCATGCCTGGCCTTCAGTCCACTTAGGAAGCCAGAGCCCAGGCCCTGGTTCCTGTGCTCACACCTTGCACTGTGTACAGAGGGACACCTGGTTCTGCACTTTGAGACTGATGTGTCTACAGTTTTTGGAAATATGTTCAGAGCAGTAGATATAGTACCCACAGAGCTTCCCTTTTTCATAGCTGCATAGAATTCAGTTTTCTGTTGTCTTCCCTATCTATTGATTTATTTTGCTGTATACATGTGATTATATCAGTCCTATAATTTCCTGGACTTAGAACTGCTTTATCAAAAAGGATGTGCATTTAAGTATTCTGTGGTATTATCATGCCACTCTCCTAATGGAATGTGCATGAGATAATGTATTCTGTCCACCTTGTTGTTAATATTCTGTAATATCAAACTTTCAGAGCTGTGCTAATATAGGTCTAAAAAATTGGTTTTAAAATTGTGAATTTTTTAATGAGGAATGAGCTTTAACTTATTTTATTTTTACACACTGTGTATAAAATATTTTGTTTTATACATTTTTATTAGTAAGGATTAAACTGATATTTGCTTAGCATTTAGAATATACTAACTCTTATAAGCATATGGTAAGTTGGCTAAAATTATTTGTAATTGATATTCTTTTTGTGGTACAGAAACTTATTTTTACAGTTGTGTTACAGCCCTTTGTCAGATGGGTAAACTGCAAACATTTTTTTCCATTCTGTTGGTTGCTGATTCATTCTAGTGATGGTTTCTTTTGCCGTGCAGAAGCTGTGGAGTTTGATTAGGTCCCATTTGTCTATTTTGGCTTA
>CM052663.1:4289008-4313968 GCA_028533165.1 Leontopithecus rosalia | reverse complement strand
GAAGCCGAAAGTATGAATAGACCAATAACAAGGTCTGAAGTCAAGGCAGCAATTAAGAGCCTACCACACAAAAAAAGCCCAGGTCCAGATGGGTTCACAGCCGAATTCTACCAGACACACAAAGAGGAGCTGGTACCATTCCTTCTGAAACTATTCCAAATAATCCAAAAAGAGGGAATCCTTCCCAAATCATTTTATGAGACCAACATTATCCTGATACCAAAACCCAGCAGAGACTCAACAAGAAAACTTCAGGCCAATATCCATGATGAACATAGATGCAAAAATCCTCAATAAAATACTGGCAAGCCGATTGCAACAGCACATTAAAAAACTTATCCATCATGATTAAGTAGGATTCATCCCGGGGATGCAAGGCTGGTTCAACATACACAAGTCTATAAACGTAATTCACCACATAAACAGAACCAAAACCAAAAACCACATGATTATCTCAATTGATGCTATTCATTTTCATCTTCATTTTCTCATGCTCATTTCTCTTCAATTCAATAAAATCTACAAGTAATAATTTGTTTTTAATTGAACATTTCAAAGAATAAATCTGGAAAGTTTAAATGTTGGCATTGGAACATAGAGACTTAAACATATTTTATCAAATGTGTGTTGTTCAAATTAAATAGCTTATATGGAAATTCACCATATTATAATATGCCACAAATTGCCAAAATCCAGTAATCATTCATTTTACAATTCATTGGGAATGCCGTAACTTAACAGAAGCTGCTTTAAACACATACTGAGTCCCTTTAGGGTGATTTAAGTATATATAATATCTCCCAGGGAGCATTCAATCTTATTCCTTAAGATTTGAATGGCTTTTTTCTCTTCTGTGTCAGATAAATGCTTTTCATTTGAAAAGTTTTTCTTTTTTTAATTTAGTTATAAGCTTTATTTAATAAGTTACTTTCAGTTTTCAGGAAATAAAAGCAAGAAAAATAGATGTTTTTATTGTTGTTAGTCACAAAAGGCTATCATAGAATGTTTTTCTGCTTAAACGTTCCTTTGAAGATTTGTGTATTTATTTATTCTAACGGAAAAATTATAGGTAACTAAGGTTTTAAGTATTTGAGGGGAAGAAATTCATTTATATTGTTTTTTTCTGGTAGCAAGGAATTTTAGTTACTTATTTCTTCAGACAAGTTATTAGGATGACCAATGAAAAGTGGGTGGAGACTCAGCCAAACATTGTATGTAATAAATCATTAGGCTCTAAGCTACTTCTCACAGCATAATTCAGTATCCTCAAACACCCCTTGCCCCACTGGGTGTTAAAATAATATTCTCACAGCTTCCTTTCCATACACACCCAGAATCTTATTGTATAGATGGATAGGGTGCATTTTCATAAGCACACGCTTGCTGTGAAGCACACTGGGATCCAGCATTTCAGATGTGCAGTCTCTGAAACGTTACTTTCACATGGAGGCCACCTGCAAAGTGGCCCACTGCACGAAGAAAGGAAGGGTGGGTTCCTACATTTACGTTCATTTTTACATCCTTATTTCAAGGTTGTGGTTTGGCATACATTTAATAATGCATACAGCAGACTCGGGCGTGTATATTTATGAAGAATTTGATATATATTCGAATGTATACTCAACACATTTTCTGAGTTCACTTGAGAGATCACTGAAGATTAATTTTAATGTGATCCCAGCTTAAATTATTGGAGATTTGGATTGGAATTACCTTACAGTAATAGCTCATTTTGCATACACAGTCTAAATGTTAGTGGTAAATATGGAAATCTGTTTCATTCTAGAGTTAAAGAAATACGATCACTCACTCTCTATTACCTCTGGGTAACTTCAATTTTCTTTGAAGTTTTAGTGTAATGTTGTAACTACTGAATCCAAAGAGCAAAATTTTTTAAAGAGATTGCATCTCCTTTCTGGTGGAACCTGAGTATCCCTGCACGGCAGCATTGTAGCTTGGATGGTAGTCATCTCCAGGAGTTGTTGGTGATGACTTGGGTTTCTGATTTAGAAATTATCAATGGCAGTGTCACCAACCTGCTCTCCTTTTGTGAAGGAATCGAAACATACAAAACACACAGAAATGACAATATACTTGGAAACCTTGTGCAACTAGGAAACTCTCACAACGCAGTAAAATTTGGGGATAGGCAAACATACTGCTGCTTGATCAGACGTCAGGGACCAGCTATTTGTTGAACAATGACTTTTAAACCAGACTGACACAAATTCCCTTTCATTCCATCCTTAGGGGGTTCTGTTAGCTCCAGAGCTCTCCATTTTGCATGAGCTGGGAGCCTTTCTCTCGCTTCTGTCCCTCCTGTTTTGTGATTTGTGTATGGATGAAGATCACTCTCGATCATACTCTGGCAAAGCATCCTTAAGAGTATATGTAGAATCCCTTTTCTAGTTTAAATTGGATTTCTGCAGCAATAGGCAGTCTAGCTCAGCACAGAGCTGGAGAGACTGGAGTTTTGAGGTATTCATTTAAGTCTCATCCATGCTATGCTGAGGTCTGATATTCGGTGTGATAGCTCCTTCCAGTGTGACCAGCTTTCAGAAAATGATGCATTCTAGCTAACAGCCACCTTTGAGCATCACTGTTGAGCTGGATATTTATGCAACCTTAGTGGAAGGAAATCTGACAATATATATCACAGCTGCAAATACATATTCCTTTTATCTAAGGAGTAATGTTTGCTGGTTCTGTGGTGTATCTATGACCGCCAGGGATGGTCTCAGCCTTCCCACAGGACAACGTCGCTGGCGGAGCTGGGAGGAGATGGTGCAGAGGACACATCTCACTCTGGCTCTCTGAGCTCAGCTCCCCTCCCTGGAAAATGCACTGTTAGGGTAAGGTGACTCCCCAGTTTCTCTTTTTCATCGGCACGTCTCCCTAAGCTTTGGAATAATATTCAAAATATTTGGCAACTCTTGTGAGACAGGTATTGGCCAATCAGAATGGTCCCCGGTTATAAATCCCTGAGCTTCTTGTGAAGGGCCCTGCTGAAGGTCGACCCCGTCAGCCCCTGTGCCTGTGGAAGGCCCCACTGCATTGTGATTGGCATCTCAGGTGCCTTTCCTGGAACAGTTTGGTGTGTATACTAATACTAAAATACTAATATAGTATTTTCCTTCCATTGTTTCCACAGATGATGGCATATTGCACACTCTCTATAAGATCTTGGTTTTTATCTACTTAATATATTTTGCCGGCCATTCTCTTTCCACATGAGTGCAAGCAGATGTTCCCTTCTTGTATTACTTTTATTTATTTACAGTATTTACAGTATTTTCAATATTCTCCAGCTTTAATTTATTTAAACAGTACTGTATTGATGGACACAAGTAGATTTCAAATTGCTGCTTATTTGAAGTGCTGCAGTGGAGAAATTTGGACATATGTTGATTCATATTTTTGATGAATAATCAGAAGGTGTAGGTGGGTTAAACACCCAGAAGTAGGATTACTGGGGCAAAAGGAATGTTCACTTGAAATTATGATCTATATTGCCAGATTTCCTTCTACTAGTGTTAACAAATATGCAGCCCACCAGACATGCTCAAGGATGCCTCTTACCAACAGGGTGCATCGTCAGACTTCAGACTTCAATTTGGTGGATGAGAGACGGTACTTCAGTGTGGCATTAGCTAGAATTCTACCAGCTGAGACTGAGACTCCTTTTGACTAAGACACATTTGCCTTTCCTGCTCTCTCAACTCTGTTTTTGTCTCCCTTTTAAAAACATTTCTCCCACGGAATTGTTGCTCGTTTTCTAACTAAAGTGCTATATATTGAGGATGTTAGTATTTTGTGATCGAATTGCAAATATATTTTTCCTAGCTTGCCATGTGCCCCTTTCCCCCCCGCTTTTTTTGTTTTTTTTAGATGGAGTCTCACTCTATAACCCAAGCTGGAGTGCAGTGGTTCAAAGTGTCTTTTTTTTTTTTTTTTTGAGACTGGATTTTGTTCTGTCACCCAGGCTGGAACGCAGTGGCGTGATCTCAGGTAACAACAGCCTTGAACCCCTGGGCTCAAGTGATCTTCCCACCTCGGCCTCCGGAGGAGCTGGGACTGCAGATGTGAGCCACTGTGCCTGGTATCTTTTGTTTGTCTTTGGTGTTTTACGCCGTGCAAAGTTATGATTTCATTTAGAACAATTTGTCAATGTTTTTCCTTTCACGGCTTCTCATTTTGAGGAGCGTTAGAAAGAGCTTTCCCACTCTGGGATTATAAATAATTCTCTTTCTTTATGGAATGATTATTGTTCCAGGACTATATATTTCTCTCCAGGTCTGTGAGACTGGCTGGACATTTAGATCTATTGCATGGCATTGTCCTATTGGGAAAGCCTGTGAGAAGAGGGAGCCGCAGATCATGAGTTCAAATGATAGATGCGGTAAGTAGCATGAATGTATGTGGCAGGAGATAATGGTACCTTTAGTAATAATCCCAAGCAGAAGATAAAGTTAGAAAATTATACACGTGGTTAGCTCTTACTCTACGCCAGACAGTGCCCTGAACACTTTGCCTTGCTTATCTAATTAAATTCTCAAGTAGCTTAATTGTCATTATTCTTTACAAATCGGGACACTGAGGCTTAGACAGGCTGAGTCTAAGATCACATCGCTGCTAAGTGTTGACCTTGAGCAAGATCCAGGTCTGCCTGGCTCCAGAGGCATTGGTCCCAGCCCCGCTCCCGCTGACCCACAGAAGGGTGAAGCCTCCTCCTTCTCTGACTGGTCCTGTGAGGTCTAGGGATTCCCAGGAGAGGCTGAATGTACAGGAGGCAGAGCTGGTTGTAGGGAGCAGGATGGAGGTGCAAGATGCTACCCACCGTAGAGAGGAGGAGACAATTGGGAGACTGTGAAAGTCTGGGGAGGACACTTGATCTCTGGACAATGTGTGGAATAGCTTCTGCATTTTCCAGCTTGGACAGTGATACAGTTTCTGGAGAAAGGGTTTTAGATTTATCTTAACTAGCTTGGGGAACATGGAAGGAGAGTTCTAAATTTTTCTTTCTCTTTCCTTCCTTCCTTCCCTCACAAATGGTGTCCTGTGAATATATTTTATTCCCAGAGACAATTCAGCAACACTGAATCAAATATTAATTCCATTTTAGAATTATAAAAAAATTAAATAGAGAAAAAAATAGGGAAAGAGAGAGACAGCAAGAGCAAGCCTGTTTGGACGTAAAAAGTGCCAGTTGCGACTTGGTTACTTGCAATCACAAAGTCAGAGGCCCCACACGCCAAGAGTTAATTATATCAGTTATGAAGATGAGCCAAGGCCTTGTAAAGGGTTAAGTTAGGAATAGGGATGCTCCCGTCTGAAGATGAGGCTGATCTGTGTGGAGTGCTATTGTTCACCTTTATAAGGTACCCAAAGCTCAATCCCTACCAAAACAGTTTCTGTAAGAGCAATAGGGTATATAGACAAGATGTTCAACATTGTTTCATACCTGAAAACCATAGATGTTCCCTCAGCTTGGGGAGCCAAAAATTTCTTTGTCTCAGTTGAGACCATCTGTATGTAACCACAATAGAGCAAGATTGATGTACATTCAATACCAGCTGTACTTCAAGTATGCAGTATTTGAATGAATAAAAATCATTCTATTTTTTACTTTAAGTATGGTATTCAATAAGTTACATGAGATATTCAGCACTTTGTTATAAGACAGGCTTTGTATCAGGTAACTTTCCCCACCTGTAGGCTAATTCAGTGTTCTGAGCACATTTAAAGTAGGTTAGGCTAAGCTATAACGTTCAGTAGGTTAGGTGTATTAATGCACTTTTGACTTAGCATATTTTCCATTTATAATGTGCCTGTCAGGATATACTGCCTTTATAAGTTGAGAAACATCAGTATGTGTTTCTATCCTGCTATATATATAACCGAACCAATCAGGAGTAAATATTAATGATAAGGAACAAGAATTCAATTACAATGCCAGATTTCCATATATGATTATGGAGATGCATAAATTCATGGCCAACTTTCTCAATTGTAAATAAAAGTATATTTTATGTTTAAACTCTATTAAGAGAGAGTTGTTTCTTAATTATAAAAATTGAGGGGAATTATCAAAGAAAATATAAACCCTAAGTGACAACATAGGTTCAAGATAGAAACAAAACCGTGGGATCAGATGCAGTCATTGATTATATTAATACACAATTTTAGTTTCATTCCCTAAGGTCTTCTTAAAATTAATCCACTCCGTCCATTTTAGGGATAATTATATCTCTTTACGTATGACGTAAAGCAGGGCGGCACACAGAAAGGAAGCCTAACGAAGGTTCAAGATGAAGGCAGCCTCTGAAAACATAGGTACAATTGACACATTTAAAGCCCTCTTTCTCAACATTGCTTTAATTCCCCTTCCTTGGAGTTAGACCCTTATTTAAAAACTAATAATATAAAGGTCTCAACTCAGTTGAAGTTGGTTGAAATACATTGAAAAAACACTGGATTTTTTCTGTATTGTTTAGTGACTTCAATAAAATCTAACTCTGCTCCTGACTGCAAAGACACAGTTTATTCCTGGAAAATAAATTATGAAAACATGGACAAAGAAGACTTGGAATAAAAACCATCAAAGGTGAGTCAGCCTGAATAGCTTTCCCTAAAGTTCCATGGATTTTTATGCACACTAAAGGTAAAGTACTCAATGGTAGTGTTTTCTAAAAGTACTTAACTATAAAAGAACTTTACCCTTTTTATCTAAACATTGTATGCACATGTGAACTCTTTCGGCTTGAGAATACATTGTCTGCCAAATAACATTGATTTAGGATTATTTTTCATGTGTTTATACTTTTTAATCACGTAAGAAATACAAGGCGTATTTACAAACCAAAAAAAAAAAGCATAATGCTGCCTTTTACGTTTACCTGTGAGTTCCTTTTACCAGAATCTTTATCTCTTTGTTCTTTGCATCATTATCAATTGTTCTTATATTTCTGAACAACTCACTTTAGCATTTCTTGCACAGAAGATCTACTGGCAAATCAACCACTCAGCTTTTGTTTGTCTGGGATTGTCTTAATTTTACCTCTATTTTTGCAGGGTAATTTCCTCAGACAAATAATTCATGATTGACAGTTTCTTTTTTTCAGCAAGTTAACAGGTCATCTCATTACCTTCTAGCTGCCACAGTTTGTGTGGAGAAATCTGGTTGTTGATCTTACTGAGGATACTTTGTACATGAAGGACTGCTTTTCTCCTGCTGCTTTAAAAATTCTCTTTGTCTTTGGCTTTTTACAGATTGATTACAATGTGTCTTAACTTTATTTTGTGAATTATATATTGTGAATATATTACAGTGTGATTCTCTTGGGTTTACAATACCTGCAGTTTGTTGAGCTTCTTGAATGTGTATATTCATATTTTTCGTGAAATTTGTGAGGAATTAGCCATTATTTTCTCAAATATTCTTTCTGTTCTTGTTTTTTTCTTTCTTATTCTTCTAAGACTCCTGTAATGCCTATGTCAATGTGCTTGATAATGTCCCACAGATCACTTAGGCTGTGTGCATTTTTCTTTATTCTTTATGTTCTTTACACTGGATAATTTAAATTGTTCCGTATTTGATTGCTTATTCTTTCTTCTGTTTGCTCAGTTCTGTGGTTGAAGCCCTCTAGGAATTTTAAATTTTTAGTTATTGCATACTTCAGCTCCAGGTTCACTTTACTAATTTCTGTCTTTTTACTGACAGTCTTTTGTCCATAAATTATTTTCTTGATTCCCTTTATTTCTTTGAGAACACTTAAGGAAATTAATGTGTAGTCTTTGTCTAGTAAGTCTGATGTCTGTGCTTCCTCAATGATAGCTTCCATCAATTTATTTACTCATTGGAAATTAGCCATACTTTCCTGTTTCTTGAATGCCTTCTGACCTTTTGTTGAAATGCAGCAATTTGGATATTATAATGTGGTAACTGATAATTATATTTTTCCTTTTCTACAGGGTTTCAGTTTTTCTTTAATTGTAGACTTCTGCAATTGTCTATTTGTTTAATCACTTTCTTCAAACTATTTTTTTCAAAAACTGTATTCCTTGTCATGTGTGGTTACATAAAGTCTCTGTTTCTTAGTTTGTTTTTAGCTAGTGTTTTGAAGAAAACTTTTAGTCTTGTTTCTTTTTTAAATTACACTTTTTCTTGGTTGCCATTAACCTTTGACTATTTTCCAGAGCTCTGACAAAGTTATTCTGGCAACTTCTGCTTTTGAAAACATGTTTCTATGATGGATGTGAATTTTAAGTTGCATACATTGCCATTTGCTCTAGTAAAGCACCTTAATCAAATAGGCACGGACCTTAAGTTATAAGAAGGCACTGGGGAATAATTTTTATCTGAACTTTAACAAACCTGGCTGTGTCCCCACCCGGAGCTCATCTGGAATTTTAACTCCCACAGTTCCCACATGCTGTAGGAGGAACCTAGTAGGAGGTTATTGAATTACGGGGGTGGGTCTTTTCTGTGCTCTTGTGCTAGTGAATGAGTCTCACAAGAGCTGATAGTTTTAAAAACAAGAGTTTCCTGGCACAAGCTCTGTCTCTTTTTGCCTGCCACTGTCATGCAAGATGTGACTTGTTCCTCCTTGCCTTCCACCATGATTGTGAGGCCTCTTCAACCATGTAGAACTGTAAGTCCATTAAACCTTCTATCTTCCCAGTCTCAGGTATAGTATGTCTTTACCAGCAGCAGGAAAACAGACTAATACAGTCTGTCATAATATGGACTCCTAACATACACTCGATTTAATAGAGCATGCTTCTAAAATTCACCAGTCCGAATGCTCTGGGATTATTTAGGAGATTCTACATGAGGTGTAGTATAATTAAGAAAGCAGCAGCAGATGGAAAGTAATGGGACCTCTGTTGTGTCACCCTGGGCATGTTACTTCTCTGGGCCTTGTAAAGCAATCATCATTAAATAATAAATTAGTAAATAATAAATTAAGGCAACAGGATAATTCTTTGAGATCTTTTAATCTATGATTGTATTTCTGGGTTCCAGAATCTAATTTAACATACAGTTTTTCAGCCTGCCTTAAAATGGACCTGAAGTCACCTGTTAGTTATTTCAACATCAATGATAGACAATTGACTGAATGGCATACAATACACAGTTTGTTCTTATTACATATGTTAGCCATGATCTGTTAAGTCACCAAAAATACTGAATTACCAAATACTGAATTGTTGTTTCTGGGGGACGTTCCCTCTGAATCATTGTTTCAGGGGGTCAGGTTCCTCTCAGCCTCTGGTCATATTTTCATCAACTGATCAGTACATAAAATTGTTTGATTAGTGCTTTGGTTGAAAGACACTGTAATTAATATATGTATAGTTAATTCACTGGCATTGAACTAACAGCCAGCAGCACTATAACTCACGTCTGAATGAAGCCTCTCTAGCGTACATGTCTTTAAGGTACGTCACTGCCTACTCGGATTTAAGAACACTAGCCCACACTTTAGCACTACGGTTGGTGTCATTTTAAACAGAAAAATTACCAAGATAAAAAACAAAAACACAAAAGCAACAACAAAAACTGATCTAGAGCGTGGCGCTGACTAGATTACAGACAGGACACTTTCACAAAGAACTGCAACTCCTGTCTGGGTGGTTACAAATAAATTTTAGTGAACAAGTTCATTCATAAATATGAAATTCATGAGTAACAAAAATTTACTGGATGTATTTAAAATAATCAACTTTCCCAAGGTTAACAAAAAGTCATACCACCATACCAGCCCTACGAGAGATGCTTAAGGGAGGTCTAAACATGGAAATAAACAATACTTGTTACTATAAAAATACACATAAGTACATATTTCAGAGACTTAATGAAGACTGGAGAGCATCAGCTAATATTATGACAGGAGCAAAACCTCTCTTATCAATATTAACCTGGAATATAAGTGGTCTAAATGCCCCTCTTAAAAGACATAAGGTTGATAGTTGGTTTAAAAAAAAGATCCAAACTTCTGCTTTCTTTAAGAGACCCATCTCATGTGTAATGACAGCCATATGCTCAAAGTAAAAGGATGGAGAAAGATCTATCACGCACATAAAAAGCAAAAGGAGCAGGGTTCACTATTCTTATATAAAATAGACTTTAAACCAACAACAGTCAAAAAGGACAAAGAAAAGCATTATGTAATGATAAGGGGTTAAATTCAACAAAAAGATTTACCTATCCTAAATATATAAACGCCCAGTATTGGAGCACCTGGGTTCACAAAACCAGTACTTCTTTATCTAAGAAAATACTTTGACCACATCATAGTAATAGCAACGGACGTCAGCATTCCACTGACAGCAATAGTAAGATCATTGAGACAGGGAATGAACAAAGGAATTCTGGACTTAAATTTGACGCTTGATTAATTGGAGCTAACAGACACCTACAGAATACTCCACCCAATATACTTTCTGCTCATCTGCATATGGAGCCTACTCTAAGATTGACCACCTGCTTAGTCTTAAAATATTTTTTTAAAAATCAAAATTATACTAAGCATCTTTTCAGATCACAGTGGAATGAAAATAGAGAGCATTAACAAGAGGCACTCTCAAAACCACACAAATACATGGAAACTAATCAACAACAAGACTAAGGCAGAAATAAAAATTATTTTGGACAAATGAAAATAGAGACGTAACATACCAAAATATCTGGGATGTGGCAAAAGCAGTGTTAAGAGCAAAGTTCATAGTGCTAAACACCTACATCAAGACAATAAATAGAAAGTTGTCAAATTAGCAACCTAATGCTGCACCTGAAGGAACTAGACAAATAAGAACAAATGAGACCCAAAGCTAGCAGAAGAAAAGAAATAACCAAAATCAGAGCACAACTAAATGAAATCAAGACCACACAAAGGATCCATGAAATATAAAGCTGGTTCTTTGAAAGGATAAACAAGAGTAGATCCAAGTAAGCACAATAAAAAATGGCAAAGGTGACATTACAACCAATCCACTGGAAACAAAATCCTCAGAGGCTATGAACATCTCTATGCCTACAAACTAGAAAATCTAGAGAAAATTGATAAATTCCTAGAAAGACGCAGTCTCTCAAGATTGAATCAGGAAGGATCAGAAATCTTGAACAAATCAATAGCAAGTAAGGAAATTGAATCAGTAATCAAAAACCTACCAACAACACTGAAAAGCCCCACATCAGATGGTTTCACAGCTGAATTGTACCAGACGTATATAGAAGAGCTGATACCAATCCTACTGAAACAATTCCAAAAACTTGACAAAGAGGGACTCCTTCCGAACTCATTCTAAGCGTCCAGTATCATCCCGACACTAAAATCTGGCAAAGACACAACAGGAAAAAAGACTACAGACCAATCTCCCCGATGAACAGAAATACAAAAATTCTCCACATATTTCTCGACAAAAAATAGCAAATTGAATCCAGCAGCACATCACAGGGTGAACCCACCATACTCATGTGGGCTTTATTCCTGAAATGAAGGGTGATTGAATGAATGCAAATCAATAAAAGTGATTCACTACATAAACAGAATTAAAAACAAACTGAAACAATATGATCATCTCAATAGACACAGGAAAAACATAAAAGCCAACATTCCTTTATGAGAAAAAACCTCAACACCCTAGGCATTGAAGGAACATACCTCAAAAGAAGAGGCATCTATGACAGTCCCACAGCGAATGTCATACTGAATGGGTTAAAACTGGAAGCATTCCTTCTAAGAACTGGAACAAGACATGAATGTTCACTCCCACCACTCCTGTTCAACATAACACTGGAAGTCTTAGCCAGAACAATCAGGCAAGAGAAAGAAATAGGCATCCAAAGTGAAAAAGAGGAAGTCAAATTATTTTTCTTCACTGAAGATGTGATTCTATGCCTAGAAACCCTAAAGATTCTGCCAAATCTCAGGATACAAAATCAGCATACGAAAGTTAGTAGCATTTCCATACACCAATGTCTAGGCTGAGAATCAAATCAAGAATGCAGTATCATATATTATACACACACACACATGCACACACACGAAACCAAAATAAAATACCTAGAGGTGAAAGATCTCTATGACAATTACAAAATTGATGAAAGAAATTGTAGATGACAAAATATTCCATGCTTATGATTTGGAAGGATCAATATCATTTAAATGTCCATACTTTCCAAAGAAATCTCTAGATTCAATGATATTTCTATCAAATTATCAATGTCGTTTTGCACAGAATTAGAAAAATGTATTCTAAAATTTATATGGAACCAAAAAATAGCCCCAGTAGCTATGGCAATCCTAAGCAAAAATAAAACAATCAGAGGCATCATATTACCCTACTTCAAACTATATTACAAGGCTACAGGAACCAAACAGCACAGTACTGATAGAAAAATAGACACATAGACCAATGGAGCAGGATAGAGATCCCTGAAATAATGCTGCATACCTACAACCAGCTGATCTTCAACAAAATTGACACAAACAAACTATGGGAAAAGGACACCTATTCGATAAGAGGTTCTGGGAAAACTGGTATGCAGAAGAATGAAACTGGACCCTTATGTCTCTCCACATACAAAAATTCACTCAAGATGGATTAACGATTTGAACATAAGACCTCAAACTATAAAAATTTTGGAAGAGGCTGGGTGTGGTGGCTCACGCCTGTTCTGCCAGCACTTTGGGAGCCCAAGGTGGGTGGATTACTTGAATTCAGGAGTTTGGAACTAGCCTGGCCAACATGGTGACATCCCATCTCTACTAAAAATACAAAAAAATTAGCTGGGCATGGTTGCAGGCACCTGTAATCCCTGCTACTTGGGAGGCTGAGGCAGGAAAATCCCTTTAACCTGGGAGGCGGAGGTTGCAGTGAGCTGAAATTGAGCCACTGCACTCCAGCCTGGGCAACAAGAAAAAAAAAATACCAGAAGAAAACCTAGGAAATATTCTCATGGACATTGGTCTAGGCAGAGAATTTGACTTATTCCTCAAAAGCAAATGCAACAAAATAACAAAAGTTAACAATAGGGACCTAACGGCACTAAAGGGCTTCTGCCCAGCAAAAGAAACTGTTACCCAAGTAAACAGACAAACCCAAAGAACAGGGGGATATACTTGCAAACTATGCAACTGAGAAAGGCCTAATATGTAGAATCTGTAAGGACCTCAAGCAAACCAACAAGTAAAACACAAATAACTTCATTAAAAAGTGGACAAAGGACATAAACAGACATCAAAAGAAGACATACAAGCAGCCAACAGATGTATGGAAAAAATGCTCAGCATCACTAATCAGAGAAATGCAAATGAAAACCACGGTGAAATACCATCTCACACCAGTCAGAATGGCCACCATTAAAGAGTCAGAAAACACCCGATGCTGGTGAGGTTTCAGAGAAAAGGGATCACTTATATACTCTCGGTAGGAATGCAAATTAGTTCGGCCATGGCAGAAATTGGCTTGCAGATTTCTCAAAGAACTAAAAATAGGACTACCATTTGACCCAGTGATCCTATTACTGGGTATATACCCAAAGGAAAGCAAATTATTCTACCAGAAAGACACCTGTGCCTGTACGTTCACCACAGCACTATTCACAATAGCAAAGACATGGAATCACCTAGGTGTCCATCAACAGTGGACTGGATAGAGAAAATGTGGTACATATACACCATGGAATACTACACAGCCAAAACAAATAATGGAATCATGACCTTCGCAGCAATATGAATATACTTGGGGGCCATTATCAAATTAACAGAGATAGAAAAGCAGATTTCCTATGTTTTCACTTACAAGTGAGAGCTAAACCTTGGATACACACTGACATAAAGATGGAAACGTTAGACACTGGAGATTCCAAATGATGGGGAAAAGGGAGCAAGGGTTGAAAAACCACCTACTGGTGACTGGGCGAGGTAGCTCACGCCTGTAATCCCAGCACTTTGGGAGGCGGAGGCGGGGGCAGATCACTTGAGGCCAGGAGTTCAAGACCAGCCTGGCCAACATGGCAAAACCCCATTTCTACTAAAAATACAAAAATTAGCTAAGCATGGTGGTCCATGCCTGTAATTCCAGCTATTTGGGAGGCTGAGGCATGAGAATTGCTTGAACCCATGAGGCAGAGGTTGCAGTGAGTCCAGACTGCATTACAGTCTGGGTGACAAAGTGAGACTCTGTCTTAACAAAAGGAAAAAAATTTACCTACTGGGCACGATTTAGGGTGAGGGGATCATTAGAAGCCCAAACCTCAGCATCACGCAGTGTATCCACGTAATCAGCTTGCACACAGACCCTACAACTACAATAAAATATTAAACTGAAATTTTTAAAAAAGCTAAACATGATCCCCTTGTCAGCTAAGAGAGAGAATTATTCATTATTATTTATTTTTATACTTTTTAAAAAGTAACATTAAATGCATTAAATTAAATAATTAGTTGATTTTCTAGTATTTATAAATAAGGGATTTGATCCTTTTAGGCCATTGGGGCCACATAGTAGGTGTTATTTTCTATTCGAGAAATGAAAAAAAAAGACATTGCCTTCAAATGGCTTACTGACTAATTAGTGAAATCCGCAGAGAAGTTTCATGAAGATAGCCTTTCTGTTTATAGCCACCACAAATACTGTCCACTGGAAGCTCACATCAACCAGGGTGGTCAAGGTGCTTAGATGCAAACATCAGAAACTAACGAACGTGGACTTTAACGATTAGCTTTTGCCATGTAACAGACCGCTCCAAAAGACAGTGCCACAAAACAAGAACCAGTGACGTAGTTCACGATTCAGTGGGCTGGCCATTTGTGCTGGACCCATTTTACTGTTATTGTTGCTTTTAATCTGTGGCATAGCAGTCAGCTATCACATGTAGAATCCCTCTGCTGGGATTCCTTAACTCTGGATGACGAGATCGTTCACTGTCCAACAGAGTTGCCAAGGCCTGTTCGTATTGCGGCTGAAAAGATTTCCAAGATACTTAGTGGAGAGCTTGTAAGTCTTCTTGTGACTCTGTCTTGAGAGTATGAATCACAAAATTCCTGACACTTTCTTTTGGCCTAAGCAAATCAGAAGGATAAGATTTAGGGGACAAGGGAAATGGATTCCACTTCATGATGGGAAGAGCCGCATATTGCCGTAGCAAGGACATGGATACGCTGAGGTGAGTAATTGTGCTTACCTTGCAAAGAATCAATCACATGGGCTAAGCAAAAGAAAGGCAGGTCACAACATAACTCAGCAGTTTAGAAAATGAGTCGAAATTTGCCAGGATTGGGTAGCCAACATTACAGCTAGAAGCACAGCACAGAACCAGTCCAATGCCGTCTTCACTGCCGCTGACACCTGAATGCTGCAGCCAGCTACCTCTGCTGATGCTGTGGATCAGTGACAAGTGCCACCATGAAACAGGATATTACTGCCACCCTGATGTCACAACCCCTTGGAATGGATGCTTCACTGGCTTTGCCCTGATGATGCGTCTTTGCTAAATTGAGGCCATTTGCCTATGTCCTAGGTGCAAGGGGAGTGGGGAAAATGATTCTCTGGCCCCTTCAGCTTCCGGATGAGGAATAGTTGCTATCTCCCAAGGAGACCCTAAGGTGGGGAAATCACAAACATATTAAAAAGGTTAAGGCTCTGGATGAAAGAAAAAAATGTGAAATACGCAACACCTGTTATCTCAGGACAAGTAGAAAGGGCCTGAAGAGTCTAGAACTTAAAGTGTCCTGTCTAAAAACGTGTTTCTCTTTTCTCCTTGGAACACAGCTGGGTGTCATCAAGGCTTACAGTGTGTTTTTTGGGATGAGGCATTGAAATCAGGCACCATGGAGTGAAACCCCAGCATTGGGGTTTCCTGGTCAAACCGTGTTTCACTATGTGGTCACACAGTAAAGTCCCCTGGTTTGCAGGATAGTTCTTTGTGAGGTCTGATTAGGAGCATTTCTCCCTCTTATTCTGCACCTTATAGAAGCAGTGAGGAAATCACACAGCACAAGGCAGACAGTGAAGAATGTGCGTGTTCGCTATGGCAGGAACCTGGTTTGAGAGTGACGTGTCAGCACACAAGGTAGGCACACTGGAGTTCAGGTAACCTACAGGTTGTGTGACTAGGGGACTCACCACCTCCCACCTCTGAGTCCCATAAATGGTGACCTCTAGGAGGTACCTACCTCCTAGCTTTACAGCTCATAACTTGTGAGCATTACATATATATGAGGTACACCTATGGAATAGCAGTCAGTCAATGTTCATATGAGTCCTGTTATCCCTGGAAAATCACTTGTTATGTGGATAAAGAAAACAGAAAGAAATCACAAGTCCGGGGGGCATATATAACTTCAGCTAATGTTACTTCTGAACTAAAGAGCAAAGTGCATGTTTTTATTATTATATGAAGAATGTTCTCTTCTTACATTTCTTTGTAGAAGAGGAAAATTGTTAATCGTGTTTACATTTCTTTTTTTTTTTTTTTGAGACAGAGTTTCACTCTTGTTATTCAGGCTGGAGTGCAATGGCGCGATCTCGGCTCACTGCAACCTCCACCTCCTGGGTTCAGGCAATTCTCCTGCCTCAGCCTCCTGAGTAGCTGGGATTACAGGCACGCACCACCATGTCCAGCTAATTTTTTGTATTTTTACTAGAGACGGGGTTTCACCATGTTGACCAGGATGGTCTCGATCTCTTGACCTTGTGATCCGCCCGCCTCGGCCTCTCAAAGTGCTGGGATTACAGGCGTGAGCCAACGTGCCCGGCCCTCGTGCTTACATTTTATGGCAATAGTAGCATCTGCTATAATTGATTTCTAACTACTGTAATGTTACCGTACAAAGGGAGTGGGCCAGCCTTCCAATTCCATCCCGGTTTCATCAGGGATTTTTCTTCATTCCATATGGCTGTCAGCACAGTAGTTCTTATCTGAGGTTTCACTTTCCAAGGTTTCAGTTATCTGTGGCCAACTGTGTTCCAAAAACATAAAATAGTAAGTTCCAGAAATAAACAATTTATAAGCTTTAAATTGTGAGTCATTCTGACAAGTGCAAAGAAAAGCCAGCTCACTCTATCCCACCTGGACGCGACTCCTCCCCTTGCTCAGCATCTCCACACTATGACTCCCTTCATAGCAGCCCTGGTTATCAGATCAACTATTGCAGAATCACAGTGCTTGTGTTCAAGTCACACTTATTTTACTTAACAACTGCCCCAATGCTCAAGAGTAGCTATTTGAGTAGCAATCTGAGCAATTTGGGTATGCCAAAGAGAAGCCGTAAAGTGCTTCCATCAAGTGAAAAGGTGAAAGTTTTTGACATAGAATTTTCTTTTTCTTTTTCTTTTTCTTTGAGACATTGTTTTGCTCTTATTGCCCAGGCTGGAGTGCAATGGCGCATTCTTGACTCACTGCAACCTCTGCCTCCTGGGTTCAAGTGATTCTCCTGTCTCAGCCTCCCAAGTAGCTGGGATTACAGGCATGTGCCTCCACGTCCGGCCAATTTTTTGCATTTTTAGTAGAGATGGGGTTTCACCATGTTGGCTAGGATGGTCTCGATCTCTTGACCTGGTGATCCACCCTCCTCGGCCTCCCAAAGTGCTGTGATTACAGGCATGAGCCACCGCGCCTGGCTTCAGAATTTTCTTTTTTAAGTATGTTGAGGATGCTAAGATCAAGGGTAAGAATAAATTTTCAATATATGAAATTGTGAAGAAGGAAAAAGAAATTAATGCATAGTACTATATAGAGAGGACTCAGTAGTATTCATGGTTTCAGGTGTCACTGGGGATCTTGGGACATATCCTGCTTGGATATGGGGGACAGTGTAATTATGCTCTCACTGTGAGCCAAGAAGCAGGTTCGACTTTTTACATGAGGCTTATTATTATCCTTATTATTGATCTTTCTAGCTTGGTAACCAGAGAACTGAAGTGTAGAAGGTTAATTACTTGCCTAAAAGCTTCATGGCAGACCCAGGATTCAAACCCGGGAGTCTGGCTGCAGAGATTCAGATTTGGCTGTCATACTTTAAGCAGCCCTCACTCTTGAAACCAGAGTCCAACCAAGACCACCGCAGAGGACACTGGCCATAAACTGCTGTTGGCCAATAGCATGTACCGCAGCTCCTCTACAGAGTCTGAGGGAACCCAGCACAGGCCGGCGTCTGTCCTAATTGCAGTGTTAGAAAATCTAGGTCAACTGCTCTCAAAATAGATGTGTCATCGGGCCGCCCCTGTGTCTGCTGTTTACTTCTACTAAGCACATTCTTCTTGGAAGTCAGTTGCTGTGGAAAATGGGCATGGTGCCTTCTTCTTTGGATCATCAGCTAAGTGGTTAAAAACAGAGGTTGTTTGCAGAAACCTAATACTCTATTAATGCAAGGACTTCAGCGGGGTGAGCTTGGGTATATGTTCAACCAAGGGAAGAACACTTGTTTGCTTTAAGTAAATTAGTAAAGGGGAGTTATTCCAGCCTAAATCTTGTGGAATAAGTTGTTAGGTTCTAGAAACCCTGTAATTAGGCCCTATGTCACCCTTAAGTCCCCTCCATTCTCCTCAACTCAGGAAGCTGATGAGCTCAAAAGACAAACACCTCATGCTCTCCAAAAAGATCCGAAATAGATCAAGCTCGTAGTAACAGAGGGTAGAACAGTAACAGAAGCCGGGGGTGGGGCCTGGGGAGAAGTTGGGCAAAGGCTATGAAGTTTCAGCTGGACAGGAGGAATAATTTCAGATCTATTATACAGCCTGGTGGCCATGATCATGATGTATTGGACACTTAAAATTTACTAAGCAAGTAGATTTTGTGTTCTCACCACAAAAAGGATAAATATGTTAATTAGCCTGATTTAGCCATTCCACAATTTGGACATATTTCTTTTCTTTTTTTTGAGATGGAATCTGGCTTTGTCACCAAGGCTGGAGTGCAGTGGCGCAATCTCAGCTCACTGCAACCTCTGCTTCCCACGTTCAGGCCATTCTCTGCCTCAGCCTCCTGAGTAGGTGGGATGACAGGTGCCCACCTCTCTGCCTGGGTAATTTTCTGTATTTCAAGTAGAGATGCGGTTTCACCATCTTGGACAGGCTGGTCTTGAACTCCTGACCTCATGAGTCTCCTGCCTCGGCCTCCCAAAGTGCTGGGATTACAGGCATGAGTCACTGCATGTGGCCTCGACATCTTTCAAACCAGCATGCTGCACCTCATGAAGACATACAATTTTGGTAGATTTAATGAATAAAATTTTTAAATGAATCTGATGGCAGCCAGTCTTTACTCAAAGCATAGACATATTAAAATTTTAATTACAAAATTACTTTTAAAATGTGTATGAGTTTGTGTGTGTATGAAATAACCTAAGTGGACAGATTATTTGTGTCATTTGGACTACTCAGTCTTGTTGAGAACTAATGTTGAACCAGTCTTAGGTAGTTTTAAAATCACTCATCACTGATTTGGGAATAGGGAATAGCCCTTTCAGGAGTCCCTGTGTTCTGCTATTTAAGAATGATGCGTCAGAAGCACCCATCACTTGAACACTGTGAAATCAGTGTAGTGCTCAGCTTTCAGGCTGCGCTGGGGATGCCTGTTCCAACCCAGTGGGCCGGTCCAGGAGGTGCTTGCCTTAGGGAGCTGAAGTTCAGGAGCTAGGTAGAAGTGATCAGGCAGGATCATGTGATGGGCCATTTTTTGTAGGTCAAAAATACTCAGTTTTGCATAGTTCAACCTAATCATCAACATAGTAATATCCAGACAGAGGACAGAACAGGAGCAGGCAAACGTCCTACTTCTCTTCCCAGTGTTCTAAGCTTAGGATGTGCCTCTGGGTCCTGGACCTTCTACAGAAGCTCACACCTCCAATCTCCTGCAGCCTGTGACTAAAGGTGTGGGGTGACTCTTCCTCTTCAAGGGACAGGCTTTTGTGCCTTGTTAAGCTACAATAGCAATGTGTCTTTCTTCCCTTGACACAGGCCGGGGCCACGTGTGGCAATAGTAGGAAGAGGAATGGGAAGACCCCATTAAAGGATGGTTGGGAGCTCATCCAATGTCAAGAGCCGATGCTGGTGAACTCATGCGGTAGGCATGCAGTAGGCATTGTGTGGTGTGTGCACACACAGGGACCGTAAGCTCGAGGAGGACAGCTTCTCACATGAGGCCGCTAACAGATCTCAGACTTCGTTGGAGGTGTGATTAAGTGCTTTAGGTTGCCATTGGTATTTGAATAATTTTAATTTCCAGCTTTGACATAGTAGCTGCCCCCGTGACTGATTGCTTTCTATTTTGTGAACTCAATTCATGTGTTATCTCTACCAAAAAGCTGCAACTTCCCAAGAGTTTGGGGACTGTTAAATTTCCTTGTACCCCCAGCTCCTACAGAAGTAGAAGGGAAACGGTGATTTCATGTGAGTACCAGCTGTACTGTCTATAAACACTGTTCTCTGTTTAGGCCCTTCTGTAGATCATCAGGAGGGGGTAATGTTATGATCTTAGATAACCGGGATTCAGAAAGGGGAGAACTGTGCCTAACATTACAGGTGGTAGAGTCAGGATTCAAACCCAGGTCTGCCTGACTCCAGAGAGGCTGCTGGCTCTCTGTCCCATGCTGCCTCCTGTGCAACGATTGCTGTGCAGAAGATATTCATGAAATGTTTCTTGGTCACGTGACCCAAATTTTCCTTGGAACTGCTTCCAGCTGCACCTGCACAGTGATATTTGATACTTGTCATTTGCGCATAATATCTTGAGTGTAAGTGTATCTTTTTACGGTTAGTGCCCGCTAATCATCGGGATAAGATGCAGAGTCAAGTTAAGGAACACTGTGCTGGCCCAGATGGAAAGAAAAGGGGCCATTTGAGCTCTGAAAACCGCATTGTCAAAAGCTTTTCTTAGCTTCTTAATTTTTCAAGTCTGATGAAGTTTTCTCAGTCCATCTGGATACAGCAGAGGCCGCTGATGCTACCGATGTATGAAGTGTGATTTGTCAACAGCTCTGCCAGTAGCTGTGCTGTGACAGGAACCTCTTCTAGGGGATGTTTGTGGGTAGGAGGTGGGTTTCATTCAGAATCACCAGCCAACCTTTTCCGTTTGATGGGTTAAACCTGTCTTCCTTCCGAGACTGATGGAGCAGACGTCATCCTCGTACTTGAGTTCCAGCTTGAGCAGACGTCATCCTCGTACTTGAGTTCCAGCTTGAGCAGACGTCATCCTCGTACTTGAGTTCCAGCTTGCACTCGGAGAGAGGTGACTCCCTCACACCTCCCAAAGGGGCAGGCCTAGGAAAACAGAAAGACTCGAAATGAGAAGAGCTGGCTGCCCATTGAAAACCAGGCTTCAAAACCATCACCGTCAGTCTGTGCAAAAGACCTTTGCATTCGACAGTCATCTGTACTGACGATTGTATTTCCTAGATTCAAAGGGAAATAAAACTAACTCTATATTTCCTTCCACACTCAAAAGGAAGTCCTGAAGGGGACTCTAAAGCAGCCAGGCCAATATGAATGTGTGTCCTCCTGCCACTAAGCTCTCTCTCTGCAGGGCATGGGAACGGGGTGCAGTGCGGTGGGTACAGAGATGCAGGCAGCTTCCAGCCATGGGCTGAGAGACCTTCTTGGGCCCACAGGTACATGACTGACACCAGAGATCTGTGCCTACAAAGTCTTTTAGAATTGAACTTACTTGGAACATTTCATTTGTATGCTTCCTTGTCTGTGTTTTAGTAAGCATTCATAGCACAGATTTTTTCTGTCTTCTTTTCATTGTATTTGTTTTTATTTTCAGGTTTATCTTCTTTAGCATGCTAAAACACAGTTTCATTATTGGGTAGATTTTATTGCCCTGGGGAACACGCATATTTTTTAACTAAAAGTTTCTTGGTATTTTAAGAGCCATTTCTGGTTGGAATCCTTCCTTGGTCTCGCAGCATCTAGAATCTAGAACTGCACTGTGGATTTCCAAATGCGTTTCCATGTCCATCTCATTTGCATGGGTATGGATAAGTGAGGCTACTTGGAAAGAGAACGAGACGTCTGGGGATAAAAAGGCCACCTTTCCACGACGTTTTCTAATTTGATCGTGAAGGCGGAGCTGTTCATCTGTCTCAGTGTCTGGCTAAATTTGGATTATGCTCAAAGGAAAAGCATAATGATCACAGCGATCACCCTCCCTTGGCTGAGATGAAGCCACCTGGAAATGCCCCGTGACTGAGTGCAGAGCTCTCTGGGGCTCTCTCCGTGTCGATGTGTGTGTGTGTGTGTGTGTGTGTGTGTGTCTGTGTGTGTGAATGTGTGTGTATGTGTGTGTATATATATGTGTGTGTATGTGTGTATATATGTGTGTATGTATGTGTGTGTCTGTGTGTGTGTATATATGTATGTGTGTATGTGTGTGTATGTGTGTGTATATGTGTGTGTATGTATGTCTGTGTGTCTGTGTGTGTGTGTGTGTTCGTGCGAACATGTCTTAAGTGACAGGAATATTAAGAAAACAGTACCTTTCTCCCTCTAGTATTTTTGTTATGTACATGTTTCCATCATCTTTCAGATGCTAAGGTGACCACGGAGCAGAAAACCAATAAACAGTTGGCATTAAATGAAGTTGCACTGTGATCACTAACTATACATTGCTTTTTGGAAAGCAGTCCATTTTCGTTGCATTTAATTCATTTTGCTGAAGTGTAAACCTGCCTAACTAAAGCTTTCAATGGCTTGGCCACCGAAGAACATCATGCAAACATTTGCAATAATCAGCAGGACACACGTAAGAAACCGAGAAAAAAAATTCCTAGAATCTACATCTTCGTGAAACATAATATTCACAAATGATCCGCATCGTGTCTCCCAGTCATGTATGTGAAGCGAAGCCTGTCGACCAGTGGGTGTGCCGTTCCATGAACCCGGATTTTTTAATGACTTCCTTTAATAGAATGTGGTCCACCCGACCGTGGTTGTAAAATGCATAACCGTGTTGCCCTGAGCTACTGTCTTTGGGAGAACTATAGTTCCATGAGATGATAAGCACCACGACAAGCATTTTCAAGCTGGACTCCATGCAAGACGCGGTCAATACTGAGACAGGGATGGAGGTGTTGGTCCACAGGGGCCTGTGCTGTTGGTGATGGACAGCCCCCTACCTCTGCAAACATACCCCACCCTGGCAGCCCTTGGTTCTCCCAGCCTGTGCATGGGCCGGGTGGGCTCCATCACCACCCCTCACAGTGAGAGATGCGTGCTGGAGTTGAGGTGCAGTGTGCTCAGGCTGCTCCTGGCCTGCGGGAAGGGTGCAAGTGGCCTCTAGGGCCTGGAGGCCAGGGCTGCTACTGACCGTCATACAGTGGGCAAAGCTTTCCCACGTCACAGCTGTAGTGCTCAGGTGGAGATCCCTGGGAATGCATTTATTAGGGGGGAGTCACCAGAACCATGCTGGAGACAAGAATGGGCAGGGAGACCAGGTGGCAGGACAAGGAGGCACCCACTAGAAAGTCCACACACGTGCCACTCTGTGGACACATGGCTGAGAGCGTGGATCCTGGCAGAAAACACAGATCCTAGAGTGTCACTCCCTCAGTCTCACAGAAGCTGGCAGCCCCTTTTCAGAAGAGAATTTGAAGAAGGATGCCTCGCTTGTTGGTAAAGCTATACCAGAAGAAAGGTAACATTTAGGTATGAGAGACTGGGAGGCCCAGTGAGGACCGAAGTGCTGGAAGGAAGAATGATGATGTCCCAGGAAGAGTGTGTGAGCAAGAGGGGGCGCAGCAGCCCCTCCCCAGATGCCAGCGCCTCTCTGGCCAGACAGGAGCCTTTCCATCAGACACGGTGAGTGAGGGTGGAGCTGACTATGGAGGATGAAGGGAGGTTCCACCAGGAGTCGCTGTGCTGTATTCCCGGCTATAGTACATGGTTTCTGCCGGCATTATCTAAATAGAGGTGCGGAGAGTCCTTTCTTCAAAGGTGAGCTCCCCCTATCTTGTTGCCGTGCATGGAGCCCTAAAACAGGCACCCACAGGTGCTGCCGTCCTAAAGGAGGGGAGCAGCTCATTTCAGCTTGGCTTCCACGTAATCTGACGATGCCAACCTAGGAGCTCATCTCCCGGTTTTAAGGAATCATGCTTGAAGAGAGCCATTAAGATCTTTTAAAAGGCGGAGCATAATTATGTCAAACTCACAGTGTTTCTAGAACGATAATTTTATTCATTTTCTATTCCAATTAAAACCTCAAATCCACAATGGTTGAACTAATTTTCACTCCCACCAGCAGTGTAAAAGTGTTCCTATTTCTCCACATCCTCTCCAGCATCTGTTGTCTCCAGATTTTTTAATGAACGCCATTCTAACTGGCATGAGATGGTATCTCAATGTGGTTTTGATTTGCATCTCTCTAATGACCAGTGATGATAAGCATTTTTTCATATGTTTGTTGGCCTCTTGTATGTCTTCTTTTGTAAAGTGTCTGTTCATTTCCTTTGCCCATTTTTGGATGGGCTTGTTTGGTTTTTTCTTGTAAATCTGTTTGAGTTCTTTGTAAATTCTGGATATCAGCCCTTTGTCAGATGGGTAAACTGCAAAAATGTTTTCCCATTCCGTTGGTTGCTGATTCACTCTAGTGACTGTTTCTTTTGCCGTGCAGAAGCTGTGGAGTTTGATTAGGTCCCATTTGTCTATTTTGGCTTTTGTTGTGATTCCTCAAGGACCTAGAAATAGAAATTCCATTTGACACAGCAATCCCATTGCTAGGTACATATCCAAAGGACTATAAATTGTTCTACTATAAGGACACATGCACACGAATGTTCATTGCAGCACTGTTTACAATAGCAAAGACCTGGAACCAACCCAAATGCCCATTGATGATAGACTGGACTGGGAAAATGTGGCACATATACACCATGGAATATTATGCAGCAATCAAAAATGATGAGTTTGTGTCCTTTGTAGGGACATGGATGAATCTGGAGAACATCATTCTCA
>CM052663.1:4272424-4288908 GCA_028533165.1 Leontopithecus rosalia | reverse complement strand
AGGAGTACCACACACTGAGGTCTACTGGGGGAAATAGGGGAGGGAGAGTGGGGGGGGAGCGGGGGAGGGATGGCATGGGGAGAAATGCCAAATATGGGTGAAGGGGCAGAAGGCAGCAAAACACACTGCCACGTGTGTACCTATGCAACTATCTTGCATGTTCTGCACATGTACCCCAAAACCTAAAATGCAATAAAAATTAAAAAAAATAAAAAAATAATAAAGTTAGATTTATTCCTAGGTATTCTCTCTCTCTGTAGATATACATATATATATACACATGTATATAGAGAGATATACATAAATATGTATATATGTGAATAAAACTAACTTCTTTCTCAAAAAAAAAAAAACAAAACCACAAATCACGGACATGATTTCACAACAGCCCCTTCTCTGTGGCATCAGGTCTTTCTTGTTAAAAAACTAATGTGAGAGGCGTTCCTCCTGCAGGTCATTCTCCCCTGCACAGTTCTCATGCCTTTACCGCTCTTTTCCATCACAAATGAGGCTTCTACGGGTGGCGAGAGGGCAATATTCCTAGGACTGTGCTTCCACCTAGAAATGAAGCATTGAGGGAGGGACTGTCCGGAACAGTCACCGAGGCCTGGAAAGGTCTCCTCTGCAAGGAGGCGCACAGGCAGGGTCCTCCTGCCGGGAGTTTCAGCTGCCTCCCTCCTGGGTAAATGTGGTTCCCCAAGGGTGGCATATGCTTGAGCCGAAGCTTTTCAAAGTCTTTCAGAGGGCTGTGGAGAACGTGGAGCTGAGAGAACTCCCACAGCCAAAGCCCAAAGAGGACACCCTTTGGAACCAGAAAAGTAGAGGGCTTCGGAGAGACTGCCGTTAGCAGCTGGGACTTAGAATCAGGGAAGAAAGCCAGAGGAAAGAAGGTCAAGTGGCAGGTGTACGGATGAGGGACTTTGGCATTTCCGTGTTCCCAGAGGGGTGTGTGGTGCTGGTCTGTTTCTCCCCAAGCCCCAGGACATACTGATGCCATCGCGCCTCAAGTTCCTGGGGTGCTGGTGTCATTGCTCCTTTGGGGACCCTTCCACATGTGTTAACAAAGAAATTTCAAGGACAGACTGAGTCTAGGGAAAATAAAAAAAGGAACCTGCCGTATGGGTTAGAACAGTGATAAGGGCAGAGGCAGGTGCTGGCTCTGAGCACAACATGCATTAATGCCTGAGTCTCCCCAGGCCGAGAACTGGGCTACATATGAGCGTGGGAAAGCCATATTTTCAAAAGTACATAAAACTCGAAGTGTGGTTTTGCTGCAGTTGTTCGAGGTGGATGGCCATCAGCATCACAGGTGCCGGTGGCTTGGCAGAGGCGGACAGAGGCAGTGTCCTGGGTGTCAGACGCCAGGATTCTCTGTGTGCACAGCTCCTGCACACCACTTGGCAGGGAGGGAAGGGAGGTCTGGACCGATGTTTTGCTTTTGTATCAGTAGCAATAAGAGCTGTCACCTCAGTCCACTAAATCAGGAAAAACAGACATTTGGCAGGCATGGTATGGTTCAGAGAAGCAGGTGCAGCACTCCTGGGGACTCCAGAATATTTAGGAAGAAGTTGAAAGGATGTGGATTTCCAGAAGCAGCAGTCACTACCAGCTTAATTGGGTCCCTCTTTACCCACAGGCCATGGGCTGGTTTGGGGGCCCAGGGATCCATTCGTATCCTCACAGCTCCAACCCGGTTCTCTAATTTGGGTGCAGCATTGATGGCAAGCAACAGCAGGTAGGACCCTGGTCTGCATGTGAATGGCGGGAATGTGCCGAGGGGATATTTACAGATAATCAGCACCAAGTTAGAGTAAATAAAATCAGGTAGACAGCAGGGATGAGCCATTGGTTTAGTAATGTATGTGCAGACTGATATCGAATTGGTGCTTGTTTGATTAATTATAAAATTGACACATTTTATCAACTATAACTTTAGAAAGCATAATGTAAAATGACAACCATCAGACCACTTAAGCTGGTCATTTTCTTACTTTAATTTACAGAAATAGTTGTTTTTTTTTAATTATGGAGTGATGAAATGGACTTCCTCTCACTTTTCAACTTTGGAAATCGTTATCTTCTGAAAGGTTAATATAAAAATAATTTGAGGTCCTGGTTGTGTCTTCACCATGGCACAAAACACAAACAATGGTTTGTGAATTACTTTATATAATTCAGACTACAAAGTTAAGTTTCCCCTGAAATGTGTGGTTAAATCTGTATTTCCTCAGATGCTGTAAGTGGATTCTAAAGGGAGAACTCTTAAAAACACAATACGTTTACTAATTAGTAATCACTGACTGTATTTATGTAGTTCTAAGAAATTTGCACGTTTTAATATTACTGTTGTTATACTTTTTGACGAGTATTAATATGAAACACACGTCTCTTTCTTTTTTAACTTTAGGGATACAAAGTGCAGCATATCTATTTGTATTTTAATTTTAGTTTTAGATTCGGGAGCTACAAGTGCAGGTTTGTTACAAGGGCATATTTTGTGGTGCTGACGTTTGGGCTTCTGTTGATTTCATCGCCCAGATAGTGAACATAGAACCCAACCCAGATAAGTTTGCAGCCCTTGCCCTCTCTTTCCCTCCCTCTTTTGGTAGCCCTCAGTGTCTGTTGTTCCCATATTTGTGTCCATGTGTACCCAATATTTAGCTCCCACTTGTAAATGAGAACGTGTGGTGTTAATTCACTTTGGATAATGGGTTACAGCAGCATCCATGTTGCTGCAAAGGACATGATTTCACTCTTTTTATGGCTGCATAGTATTCCACAGTGTATGTGTACCACATTTTCTCTATCCAAACCACCACTGATTGGCACTTAGATTGATTCTATGTCTTTGCTATTGTGAATAATGGTGTCATAACATCTGATTCCAGGTTTCTTTTTGGTAGAATGATTTACTTTCCCTTTGGGGATATAGACAGTAATGAGATTGCTGGGTTGACTAGAGTTCTATTTTTAGTTCTTGAGAAATCTCCAAATTGCTTTCCACAGTGGTTGAAGTCATTTATGTTCTCACTAACGGTGTGTAAGCATTCCCTTCTACCTTGTGTTAATAATAGCCATTCTGACCGGTATGAGATGGCATCTCATTGTGGTTTGATGTGTATTTCTCAGATGATGAGTGATGTTGAGCACTTTTTCACTCGTTTGTTGAATATTTGTTTGCTCGCTTTTGAAAAGTGCCTGTTCATGTCCTTTGCCCCTTTTTAATGGGGTGATTTATTTTTCTCTTGCTGATTTGTTTAGGTTTACTATACATTATGGATATTAGTCAGTTGTTGGATGCATAGTTTGCAAATATTTTGTTCTAATCTGTAGATTTTCTGTTTAGACTGTTGATAGTTTCTTTTGCTGTGAAGAAGCTCTTTAGTTAATTAGGTTCCAATTGTCAATTTTTGTTTTTGATATAATTGCTTTTAAGGTCTTAGTCATAAATTTTCCCCAAGGCCAGTGTCCAGAATAGTATTTCCTATATTTTCTTTCAAGATTGTTATAGTTTGAGGTCTTGCACTTAAATCTTTAATACATCTTGAATGAATTTTTGTATCTGGATGAGAGACAGGCATCCAGTGTCATTTTTCTGCATGTGGTTAGCCAGGTTTCTCAGTACCATTCATTGAATTGGGAGGCATTTCCCCATTGTTTGTTTTTGTCAACTTCGTTAAACATCAGCTGGTTGCAGCTGTATGGCTTTATTTCTGAGTTCTCTATTCTGTTTGATTGGTCTATGTTTCTGTTTTTGTTCCCAGTACCATGTTGTTTTGGTTAGTATAGCCTTGTAGTATGGCTTGAAATCAGGTAATATGATACCTTCAGCTTTATTCTTTTGCTTAGGATTGCTTTGGCTATTCAGTCTCTTTTTTGCTTCCATATGAAGTTTTTTTTTTCTGATTTTGTGAAAAATGATGCAGGCAGTGTAATATACATGGCATTGAACCTGCAGATTGCTTTGGGCAGTGTGACCGTTTTAATGATATTGATTTTTGTAATCCATGAGCATGAACTGCTTTTCTACTTCTTTGTGTCACATTTGTTTTCTTCAGGAGTGTTTTGCAGTTCTACTTGCAGAGATCTTTCACCTCTTTGGTTAGATGTATTCCTAGGTATTTTATTTTCATGCCCATTATAAATGAGGTTATGTTCTTGATTTGCCTTTCTGTTTGAAAGTTTTTGGTGAATAGACGTGCCACTGATTTTTGTACACTGATTTTATAGCCTGAAACTTCACTGAAGTTGTTCATCAGCTCTGGGAGCTTTCTTTGGCAGAATATTCAGGGTTTTCTAGGTATAAAATCACACATCAAGAAACAGGAATAATTTGACTTCCTCTTTTCCAGTTTGGATTCTTTTTATTTTTTCCCCTTTTCTGATTCCTCTGGCTAGGACTTCTAATACTTTGTTGAATAGGAGTGGTGAGAGTGGACAACCTTGTCTTGCTCCTGTGTTTGAAAGGAATGCTTCAAGCATTTGCCCATTCAGTATGAGGTTGGCTGTTGGTTTGTCATCGATGGCTCTTATTATTCTGAAGCATGGTCCTTCAATGTCTAGTTTGTTGAGGCTTTTTGTCATGAAGATTTGTTTGGATTTTATCAAAAGCCTTTCTTGGCATGTATTGAGATGATAATTTGTTTTTTAAAATTCTGTTAATGTAGTGCATCACATTTATTAATTTGTGTAGGTTGAACCAACTTTGCATCCCAAAAATAAAGACTACTTGATATTGGTGAATTAACCTTTTGATGTGCGCCTGAATTTGGTTTGCTAGTATTTTGTTGAGGATTTTTGTTTGTCTGGGATATTGGCGTGTTGCTGTTGTACGTCTTTGCCAGATTTTTTATCAGGATGATATTGCTTTCATAGAATGAGGTAGAGAGGAATGTCTTCTTGTCAATTTTTTAGAATACTTTCAGCGGGATTGGTACCAGCTCTTCCTTGGTATGACTGGTAGAATTTGGCTATGAATCCTTCTGGCCTTGGGCTTATTTTTGGTTATTGGTAAGTTTTTAAATTACTGATTCAATTTCCATATTTGTTTTTGGTCCATTTAGAATTTTTTTTCTTTATAGTTCGATCTTGGAAGGTTGTATATTTCTAGGAAAGTGTCTGTCAATTTCCTCTAGATTTTCTAGTTTGTGCACATAGAAATGTTCATAATAGCCTCTGAATATCTGTATTTCTGTGGAATCTATTGGAATGGAAATGTTCATAATAGCATCTGAAGATCTATATTTCTGTGGAATCTATTGTAATGCCACCTCCTCATGGTGCTTATTTGGATCATGTATCTTTTCTCTTTGTTAATCTGTCTAGAGGTTCAGCAATCTTGTTTATTCTTTCAAGGAAGCAACTTTTTGTTTCACTGATCCTTTTTCTGTATTTGGTGGTCTTAATTCATTTAGTGTGGCTCTGGTTTTAGTTACTTTTTTCTTTTGAAAGCTTTGGGATTAGTTTGTTTTCGCTTTTCCAGTTCCTTTAGGTGGATGTTAGATTGTTTATTTGAGGTTTTTCTATCTTCTTAATGTAGGGATTTAGTGCTCAACTTTTGTTTTAACATTGTTTTGCTATATTCCATAGATCTTGGTATGTTATGTCTCAGTTTTCATGTTTCTAAGAATTTTTTAAATTCTTCCTTAATTTTGTTTTCCACCAAATGTCTTTTAGGAGCAAGTTGTTTAATTTTCATGTCATTATGTGGCTTTGATAGTTCCTCTTAGTATCGATTTCTGTTTTTAATCCAGAAAGTGTCATATTTTTTAGTTGAATCACATTTCAGCTAGCTTACAACTAGTCAATGAGGTAGAATTAGAAATCCGTTTGCTCAGAAGGGAGATTATATTACAAACCTAAAATATGGATGCTTCATCATAAACCTCATCTCATTACATGATAAGACATTTAAAATTGTGACACTGAAAAAATTCCAGAATACATTATAATACATAAAAGAACATTGTTAAAAATTAATGCTTAGTATAAAAATATTTTTAGATGGATTATACATCTAAACATGAATCTAAAGTTATGAAATCTCTAGATGAAAAGGAGGAAAATGCCTTTCAACTGCAGACTAGGCAATTATTTCTTAACAAAAACACAAAGCACTAGATTTAAAATTTAAATAAGATTATTAATTGGCCTCTATTAAAATTAAAAACCTCAGCTCATCAGAAACATCATTAAGAAAATGAAAAGACAATGCAAAGATGGAAGAAATTTATTCATATGGTAGAGAGGACATGTATCCAATGAACAAAGTCTCCTACAAATCAATAAAGACAAACAACCTAGCAAAAATGGGAAAAAAGCTTGAACAGACAATTCACAAAATATGAGAATGGGCAATAAGCACATGAACAGATGTTCACAATTATGAGGACATGTGAGGAAACGTCTAGGTGTGAAAAAATATATCTTGATTGGAATGGTGCTTACACAGGTATACATATTTATCAAAACTCATCCAGCTATACGTGTAAGGTCTGTGCACTTCACTGTATATAAATTTTAACTCAATAAAAAGTAATGACATTTCTAAACAACAAAAACTATTGAAAACCTATTGATATGTGTTACTTCAACTTTTCCCAAATTACATCTATTAAATTATTAAAAAGATTGAAAACACAATTGATATTTCCTTGAGCTTAGGTTTTATTGAAACAGAAGGTCTCTAAAGCACCCTCAGGAGGGACTGGAAGAAGACTGTCTTAGTTCGTTTTCATGCTGCTAATAAAGACAAACACGGAACTAGGAACAAAAAGAGGTTTAATTGGATTTACAGTTCCTCATGGCTGGGGAGGCCTCAGAATCAGCACTTCTTACATGGCGGCAGCAAGAGAAAAATGAGAAAGATGCAAAAGTGGAAACCCCTGATAAATCAGATCTCATGAGACTTATTTACTAACACAAGAATAGAATGGGAAAGATTGGGCCCGTTATTCAATTACCTCACCCTGGTTCTCTCCCAAAACATTTGGGAATTCTGGGAGATACAATTCAATTTGAGATTTGGAAGGGAGACAACCACATCATATCAAAGACTAATACCCATTAAGCATCTATGCACCAAGCACTGTGGTAGATGTGCAGAAAGCAGAAACTGGACCCGTTCCTGACACCTTAGACTAAAATTAACTCCAGATGGATTAAAGACTTAAACATAAGACCTGGCACCATAAAACCCTAGAAGAAAATCTAGACAAAACCATTCAGGACATAGGAGTAGGCAAGGACTTCATGACCAAAACACCAAAAGCATTGGCAACAAAAGCCAAAATAGACAAATGGGACCTAATCAAACTCCACAGCTTCTGCACGGCAAAAGAAACAGTCCCTAGAGTGAATCGGCAACCAACAGAATGGGAAAAAATTTTTGCAGTTTACCCATCTGACAAAGGGCTGATACCCAGAATTTACAAAGAACTCAAACAGATTTACAGGATAAAAACAAACAAGCCCATTCAAAAATGGGCAAAGGAAATGAACAGACACTTTACAAAAGAAGACATACAAGAGGCCAACAAACATATGAAAAAATGCTCATCATCACTGGTCATTAGAGAAATGTAAATCAAAACCACATTGAGATACCATCTCATGCCAGTTAGGATGGCATTCATTAAAAAATCTAGAAACAGATGCTGGGGAAAAATGCCAAATGTGGGTGAAGGGGAGGAAGGCAGCAAAACACACTGCCATGTGTATACCTATGCAACTATCTTGCAAGTTCTGCACATGTACCCCAAAACCTAAAATGCAGTAAATTAAAAAAAAAAGAAATTTTACAAACATTATTATATGTAGTATCTACAACAACCTAGTGGAGTTTGTTTCATTATCCTCCCTTTGTAGATAAGAAATCTGAGTTATGGAGATGAAGTAAATTGCCAAAGGCTACACAGCAAAAAGGAGGGGAAGCAGAATTCAACCTCAGATTGGCTTGCTTCAGAATCTCTCTTCTTTCTACTATCATGCCCCAACTCATCGATATTTGCAGAAAGTCTGTGTCCCAAAAGAAACTAGTTTATGAAGAAAAAAAGTATGTGCATACATATGTGTACACACACACACACAGACACACACACACACAGACACACATATATGTGGATTTACCCCCGCCTCTGCCACTCTGAGACAGCATGACTAACCCTTCCTCCTCTGTTTCTCCTCAGCCTACTCAGTGTGAAGAAGATAAAGATGAAGACCTTTATGATGATTCACTTCCGTTTAAAGCATAGTAAATATATTTTCTCTTCCTTATGATTTTCTTAATAACATTTTCTTTCTCTAGCTTCTTTATTGTAAGAATACAAGATACAATACATATACAAAATATGGGTTAATTGATTGTGTTAATGGTCAACAATAATATTAGTAGTTAAATTTTGGGGAGTCAAAAGTTGTATGTGAATTTTCGGTTGCTCGGGGGCTGATAGTTCACATTGTTCAAGGGCGAACTCTGTGTGTGAGTGTGTGTGTCTGTGCATGTGTGGGTACGTATACTCTTACAGAGCTTACTTTTCTTTCTTCTCGATCACAATGGGAGGAAATTAAGGATCTAGCCATCTGTTCTTAATACACAGATTTGGAACCAGATTGAAAAATTTGGGAAATACTAAGACAAGGAAATGTGAAACAGCATCATCACTCAAAAGGCATATTTTACACGTGTCAATATATTCTCTTAGCTGTCTCCCTTCTAATTTTCTAGGGCAGGCTCACTTTGCCCAATACAATCTTTAAATTTTTATGTTGGTGCCCTCAAAGCTCTATTTTCTGTGTGTTTTTAACTCTGGCTGAGGCTTCATGATGCTTCAGAAACCTCAAGCTCAATATGTTTGAAACTGAACTCAGAACTTTCCTAAAACGTGCATATTTCTCTGTGTTTTCTACTTAGGGAATGGCACTGTTGTTTCATCCTTGGCTGTGGGTCAGCTGGTTTCTGGGCTCTACAATTTTACTTGGTTAGGTGGTGTTCATTTTAAATTTTCCTCCTGCCCCTCACCTTTGCTGCAGCCTTGGTAAAAGCCCTTACCATGCCTCATTTAGACTTCCCATCAGAGTTGACAACAGTGGCCTCTCCACTGCACGTCAGTGCTTTCCGCATTGAAGCAACTGCAAGGTCCTCTTTCTTGCCCCTTCGTCTCACTCTGCACCTTGGACACCACACTTACAGTAGTTTCTGCTGCTGCACTACCTGCTCAGACCCATTTCCTGTGCTGGCTCTCACTCTTCTGCCTGACTTCTTATTTAGGTTGGTATGCCCTGTTCTCAACCTTCTATGCTCTTTGCTTGTCTCTATGTACTACACCAACAGGCAACTCCATTTAGGCTTTTTGTTTTAATATGATATTACACTGATAATAGCCAGAATTTATGTCTATGAATAGTAAAGTAAAATCTATGAATTATAAGTGCCAGGCCTTGCATCTCCGTCTACAGCTGTGGTCTCTGTACTGAGTCTCGGGTGACTGTTTCATTTCCATTTGATTGTTTACTAAGGCACTTCAAATTTGACTATTCAAAGTAAAAACTTTCATCTACATCCCATGGCATACAAGAAGGATGCGAGATTCAGTTTGCTGTCAGTCTCTCCTTTTCCAGTTGCCCAGGTGGAAAATCCAGGAGTCACTCTTGCTTTTCAAATGTACTTTCCTCCCAATGCTAATAAGGGTATTTCGTCAGTTCTATAGCCAAGTTACAAAACTTGATCCCTACCTCTGCCTTTGTTCAATTTCTTGTTATTGCTGTCAGGGAGAATGGCAATAACTTCCTAATTCTACTTGCTTGCACTTTTGGTAACTTCAGAGTCCTTATTCCACAGAACAGCTAGAAACATCTTTTAACCATGAAAATCAGATTGTCATGATTCTGTTGAAAACTCATATATGGCCTCCCATCACACCCAAAATAAAATCCATTCATATCCCTGCTGTCTGTACAGGTAGGAGCTGCTCTCTACTCATTTCTCTGAGTACATTTTCTGTCAGCCTCTCCCCTCTCTCCGTCTCACTTGCTCAGCTGAATTCTTGGCCTTTTCTTCTGTTTCCAAGCATTTCTGTACCTTACCACACCCATACTTGCTGCTCTTGCTGTTTGGAACTTTCCTCACATTGATTTTATGCTTGAGTTGGCTCCCTTTTGCAGGCTCCGCCCAAATTCACCCTCCTCAGAGATGCTGTTTCTTAGGACAGTATCTAAATTAACAGTCCCCTAACACGCTTTCTCTTTGGTTTATTTTATTTGCAGCATATTTCTTTACTGGAAGTTTTATTATAATGTATTAGTTTGCTTGAGTTCATTAGATCAAAAACTCTCTTGTTAGTCTTACATATTCACATCACAGTAAGCCCTGGTATGTAGTATACACACAAAAAAAGCCTTTGAATGAATGAATGGATGGATGAGTAACTACTGTCTGTTCAGCGAGCATGTCAAGATATCCAGTGGGAATTAAGAGTCTGCAGAGTCTATCGGCTTTCACCCTGCTTGCAGAGCAATGTCCATAAAAACTAATATCTATCAATGATAGACCAGATATAAATTCAAAAATACACTAATCATTTCAATCCCTAACTTTCCATTTTATGATAGATAGAAATGTGACTCTCAGTTATCCTTTGGTATTTTTTAAGTCCACAAAATTCTTGGAAATAAAAATAGCAGTAGTGTGAGATGCACAGTAACCACTCATATAAATAGCTGTTACTTTGAACCACACCTTGCAAAATATTTCATCCTGGTGTGTCAGTTGGTGATGCACAGATACCCCATTTCCAGATTAGAAAATAAACCCCCCAGTATTGTTTCTGGACTTGAAATCACTTGGTGACTATTCTCAAAAACTGGATATAGAAACTTTGTGTTCTTTCCTCAAATTTTTTGAAAGATTGTGGTGTATGTGCAAGTTATTGAGCCCTTAGTACTGTTTCCTAAAATAACAGACTAAAAAAGGCTTAGCAACATATGCATTGTTTTAGCGAAGGCATGTTACTGTGGCTCTTGAGACAATTACAAAGTGTTTCATTTTATGATTTCAGTTTTTGATGAAATATTTATCAACATTTTTTATTAGTCTGAATGAAGCCTCATGAATTTTGGACAATGAGCTACCCTTTATCTTCCTCTTAAAAAACCATAAGCCCTGGGCGCGGTGGCTCATGCCTGTAATCCCAGCACTTTGGGAGGCCAATGGGGGTGGACATAAGGCCAGGAGTTCCAGACCAGCCTGCCACATGGTGAAACCCAGTCTCTACTAAAAATACAAAAATTAGCAGGCATGGTGGTGGGTACCTGTAATCCCAGGTACTCAGGAGGCTGAGGCAAGAGAATCACTTGAACCTGGGAGATGAAGGTTGCAGTGAGCCCAGACAGAGCCACTGCACTCAGCCTGGGCGACAGAGCAAGACTCCGTCTCAAACAAACAAACATAAGCACTATATCTGTCATATGGAAAATTAAATTAATTAAAAGTTAAAATAAACTCTTTCACCATATTCCCGTTAGATATGAAAAAGTGAATTCTGTTATAGTTACTTTAAATGAATTCAAGATTACATTTTACAAAATAACATGAGTGAGTTTGCAGCCTCTATATCAGCTGATAGCATAAAGCATTGCAAAAAGGTGTGCTATTTCCATGAGCAATTCTACATAAAATCTCAGATCAAAGATATTTCAGTGATAACTTCAAAGACACTTCACAAAATCCTACACTCACCAAGAAATGCTGCTACAATGATCAAGGGAGGTTAGTTTTAATGGCATTCACTGAAGGAAGCCCTTCAAGTCCCCTAATAGAATTATATACTCTGATGACTCAACTCCAATAGACATGTCTCCATAGGGTTTTGCTAAAAAAAGCTGAACATAGCTCCTGATCTTTCACAGATGTCTAATGTACAATTCGAGATTAACTGAAAAGTAAAAGGAGAACACTAATTTGGTTAAATTGGTAACAAGAGGTATAATGTATACAATAATTTAAAGCTTCCTACGTTAAAATTTTGAAGAACACTTAAATTGTAATAACTCTTTTTTTTAAAATTATATTTTAGGTTCTGGGGTACATGTGCAGATCATGGGGAATTGCTGCATAGGTACTTATGTGGCAAGGTGTTTGCTACCTCCATTCCCCTGTCCCCTATATCTAGCATTTCTCCCCATTTTATCCCTCCTCAACCTCCCCACCCCCTGCTGTCCCTCCCCAAGTCCCCACGAACAGACCCCAGTGTGTGATGCTCCCCTCCCTGTGTCCACGTGTTCTCACTGTTCAGCATCCGTCTGTGAGTGAGAACATGTGGTGTTTGATTTTCTGTACTTGTGTCAGTTTGCTGAGAATGATGGTTCCCAGATTCATCCATGTCCCTACAAAGGACATGAACTCATTGTTTTTTTATGGCTACGTAGTATTCCATGGTGTATATGTGCCACATTTTCCCTGTCCAGTCTATCATCCATGGGCATTTGGGTTGGTTCCAGGTCTTTGCTATTGTAAATAGTGCCGCAATGAACGTACTTGAATAGCACTATTTTTATAAGAAAAAATGCAGGCATAGGGGAGACAAATGCTATTTTCCTTACCCCAGCACATTCAGACAAAATCCAGACTGGAAGGAGCACCTGCTGTATTTTACTAGCCCTCATCAACAATGTCGGAGAAAATTATCCCTGTGGAATTCAATACAAGGAAATTTGTCTTGGTTTATGTGAATAGCTCAAAGCGAAGTTAGAACCTGTAACTTCTGATTCCCAACTCTCAATCCTAATCTCGAGGTTACATTTCTTCCCCATTCTGTGAAAGAAAACAGCCTTACTAAAAAGATGAACAATTGATAACTAAATGGTATAGTACGCACCATATATTTCAATGTGCAGTTCTGTGATTTGTGTCTGCATTTCTGTGTTTAGGCATTCTGCCACTGCTGGAGGGCCCTCCGTTGGAATATATGAGGCATGAAAGACAGTGAAAGAATCCCAAGCGGGGAACTGAATCAATGCATGTGCCATCTTGGAGACCAAAAAGTGAAAGATCAGCTTGCTGGAGGTATTTAATCAATCTTGCTGTTAATATTAAATGTGCATTCAAAGAAAAGTGTGTTTTAATTACAGCTTAAATGCATTCTGAATGCCAATATGACAGGGATTGAAGCACTTTCTTTTGCTTAGCTCAATATTTTACAGTGAGCACATTGCTTGCAGTGGGGTATTTAAAAAGTTACTTCAGCTAGAAAGTTTTATAGTTTCATCAAGAAAGAAGGCGCCAGATAAGAAAGACAACTGGTTTCTTTATTTAATAAAGAGCCTTAAAGAAATCTTGACCTCAAAATCTCCATTTTCTAGAAATTTGCTTAATTTGCTCAATGCTTGGCTGTTGTCATGCGTCTGCTCAGCGTGCTGAGTGCCACCTCCACCCACTTCAATACCATGCTAAGGTTCTTCTTTCTGTCTGTCTGTTAATAAAATTATCTCCACCAATGGGATATAAACATCCTAATGGCAGGGATATATGCCTCCCCACTAGTGCTTGGGATGGTATATTGCACAGGCAGAGTGGTCTGTGACTGTTGACTGAACAGCCTCTGTTCCGGCTAGCTTTCCTGGAAATGGACACGTTCGGCTGGGTGCAGTGGCTCACGCCTGTAATTTCAGAACTTTGGGAGGCTGTGGTGTGTGGATCCTGAGTCAGGAGTTCAAGACCAGCCTGGCCAACATGGTGAAACCCATCTCTACTGAAAATAAAAAAAATCAAAAATTAGCCAGGCATGGGGGCAGGTGCCTGTAATCCCAGCTACTTGGGATGCTGAGGCAGAGAATTGCTTGAACCTAGGAGGCGGAGGTTGCAGTGAGCCGAGATCACACCACTGCACTGCAGCCTGGATGACAGAGTGAAACTCTGTCTCAAAGAAAGAAAGTAAGTAAGAAAAGACATGTCCCCTGAGAACGGTGTCATCTGTGGCACCCCACTTTAGTTTGAATGGAAACAGTGCAGACAACAGGCTTTATCTCATGTCTGAGCTCTTTGATTCTCACACTTGCTCTGTAATGTTATATGCTAACCGATTTCCAGACCCAGGTCCAGATATATTCTGTGTGGTGTGGTGTGGTGTGGGCTTGGGTGAGGAGGGTAGTGTGTTTACAGAGGTAAAACACAATATCTGAGGCCCTAAATTAAGGCGGGAGAAGGCTAGAGTGATCTTGGCCACGTTAGGGAATGAGGTCGCCAGAGGAATCAGGCTGAGTCTTGGAGTAAGACGTATCTTGAGGCAATTCTGCCTTTGGCAAATGTTTTAGCAATATTTCCTCTAGATGGCAAGCAAACTGTTGTTTTGCAAACACTGACTGTGTAATTACCTAAAATTCCACACCTCTTTGCATGTTTTTGTGATTGAGTATATATGCTTGAATATATATAGTAATAATACTTTAGAAAATTGTCTATGATTAACATAACATTAATTGCGTGTGTCTTCCTCTAGTTAACTATTCATAAATCACCTTCAACTACTGATCTTGGTTACATAAAACTATCTTATTATGTTATAATGTATTTGCAATACCAGTGAGTTTTCCAGTTTCTGGCTTGGGAAGATTTAGCCAAGGTAATGTTTTTATTTGTTGTCTTTTTTATCTTTCTTGGGATGAAACTTATAAAGATATATTGCCCTCTCGGCTGAAGTTCGAAATCCATTTTGAGCTTTGGATCATGTGATAAAAGTTAATACTGTACTTCACCTGAAAGTTTAGCAGTGCTTATTTCCGCAAGAAAGAAAAAGTAGGACGGAAATGAAAGAACACCGTAGCTGAACATTATGTTCTCAGTGAGGCATAGAGTGAAGAGAACAGTGAAATAGATACCACTGCTAAAACTCTTCTTTATTGTATGTGTAGGTCTCAGATTTCAAAATTTTATTTTAAATAAATAATATATAATTTAATGCTTTCAACATGTTAGGTGGATTTGGGCTCTTTGATAATTATCCCTTTGTTATTAAAAATGCATCTCCTGTCTCTACCTCTAAAGCTTTTCATATCTCTGCTTTTTGTTTGTTTTTTCGATGGAGTTTCACTTTTGTTGCCCAGGCTGGCATGCAATGGCGCAGTCTCAGCTCACCACAACCTCTGCCTCCTGGGTTCAAGCGATTCTCCTGCCTCAGCCTCCCAGTAGCTGGGATTAGAGGCGTGTGCCACCACACCTGGCTAATTTTGTGTTTTTAGTAGAGATGAGGTTTCTCCATGTTAGTCAAGCTGGACTCTAACTCCCAACCTTAGATGATACGCCTGCCTCAACCTCCCAAAGAGCTGGGATTACAGACGTGAGCCACCATGTCTGGCCCATCTCTGTTTTTAATTCTGAGTAGGAAATTGTTTTGTATAAGTTTAGCTAAAGGATCAGCAGAAAAAATGACTGGATGTGTGAAATTTCAAGTCAGAAAATATGAATGTTATCTTTAAAAATTGCAATGCATTCATGGGTAAAGTAAAAATAACTCAAAATTGATGTAATGGAAGACATTTTATAAAATGGATAATTCATGTTCAAAAACAAACTTTTTTCCCTTAGTATACATTTTGTGTTTGAAACTTACTTATAACTGGTAAATTGTCTGAGTGGTATCAAGATGTAATTGAGAAGAGAGGTGATTTGAACAAGTGATGCTCAAGGACTCTCTCCCTCATGCCTCAGTAAACTCCCCCTACCTAGAACTCAGGTTGCCCAGTGAGAGATCAAAACTCTCTTAGCAGTAGGGTTGAGCTGTTGGAGCTGATCACCCTTCAGTTGGCTGGGAATGTGGACCCTGTCATGGGCGACAGGTGGGAACCCACAGTCTTTGGCAAGCTCACGCAGGATGGCATGGGCTATATCGTGTTCCCCAAACTCATATCTTGATGTCTTAACCTTATCATAGGACTGGATTTGAAGATAGGGTTTTAAACAGGTATTTAAGGTAAAATGAGGTTATTAGGGTGGGCCCTAATTCAGTGTGACTGGTGTCCTCATAAGAAGAGGGAATTTGGACACAGAGACCCACAGAGAGAAGACTGAGCCCATGAGAGAGGCCGTAGAAGAACCCAACCCTGTGGACACTTGTTCTGGGACTTCTCCCTCCAGAACTGTGGGAAATAAACGTCTCTTGTTTAAGTCCCCCCAGTTGGCCGTGTTTTATTACATTTGCCTTAGCAAACAAATGGAGCAATTACCCAAACGACTGCAGATGGTAACTGGAAGGGTGTGACACTGGAAGGGTGTGACACTGGAAGGGTGTGACACTGGAAGGGTGTGACGGTGGAAGGGTGTGACACTGGAAGGGTGTGATGGTGGAAGGGTGTGACGGTGGAGGGGTGTGACGGTGGAAGGGTGTGACACTGGAAGGGTGTGACGGTGGAAGGGTGTGACACTGGAAGGGTGTGACACTGGAAGGGTGTGATGGTGGAAGGGTGTGACACTGGAAGGGTGTGACACTGGAAGG
>CM052663.1:4261834-4272324 GCA_028533165.1 Leontopithecus rosalia | reverse complement strand
ACACTGGAAGGGTGTGACACTGGAAGGGTGTGACGGTGGAAGAGTGTGACACTGGAAGGGTGTGACACTCAAGGGTGTGACACTGGAAGGGTGTGATGGTGGGAGGCTGCCCCAGTGGTCGCACCATCTCTGGTGTTGCAGAGGGTCTGGGGAAACAGCAATTGTAGGGCTGTGGGACGAGCTGACTGTTGCTGGCTGTTGCCAATTCGCTGGAGAAAATCTGCCAGAGGAGAGTGGGGAGTACTGATGTAAGGAGAAAGTCAGATGGCTCCCTCACAGCAGGTAAAGGGATCTGTGGCTAAATGGCAAAACCAGCTGAGGGGTGAGCCTCAGGCTGAATTGCGAGAAGCTCAGAGTCTGCTTCTTCAAGGGCAGGGCTCCTCTGGAAATAAATCAGACACTGAGATTTGTGATGGGGACATTTCAGCCAATGCACTAACATGTTTGGAATCACAAGATTGTCCCAAATCCTCTATGACTATAGAAATGGCCAACTCCTTTCTTTTAAAATCCGGGCTCTTTCCTTGCTTAAAATGATGCACCACGTGTCCTTACTGGATCAACACTTATGTTCTAACCTGACCCCTGGACACGTAACCTGCTGGAGTTACAACATTAGCTTACTAAGGAGTGCCGGCCTGCTAATGTAGGAAAGGGCATCCACCCTAAAGGAGCTAACATGCACATGGTGAATGCAAACAGAAGGGGCTCCTTAGGGAGCTCAAGGAGTGCCAGACAGAAGGGGTAAAGAAGAATTTTTTGATGTGGGTGATTTTTCCATGATAGGGCATCTAACACCCTGGCAAGCCCAGCATGTGAAATCGCTATGTTGTGAGGATTGTTCTTGGAAGTAGCAATAGCCCATACAAAGTGAAACTGAAATGTCTGAATTGCTGGAGGGGTTTACCCCCAGGGCCAGACGGTGGTTGAGGAAAGGGTCAAAAACCAAAACCTCAGAGCCATGTGCATGCTGGAGCGGGTGTCCTACTTAAGGCCGGAAAACCCAGCTGGCTGAGTTTCATAGGGAACACTGCTTCCCCAAAATGAAAAGGAGCACATCAGAGAGCGGAGTACCAGTTTCACGGAGAAAATCAGTGAGTCTTTTTTTTTCTATTTTTCAGAACTGAGAAAAGGAGGTGCTGTTATAAAGTAGGAACCCCCACTTACAACGAGAATGACAAGATCCCCCAAAAGAGGCTAGACAGTGGCACTTAATCATCAGAAGCTGGTGATGCAATTGTCATGAGTGGTAAGGTCAGGGTAGCAGCACAGGATGCCCCGCACACAGGGAGCTGGCTGAGAGACACGGTGTTCCCAGGGCCAGGAGCCTCAAGAGCATCGCTTCATTCACAGGATGCCCCACACACAGGGAGCTGGCTGAGAGACACGGTGTTCCCAGGGCCAGGAACCTCAAGAGCATCGCTTCATTCACAGGATGCCCCGCACGCAGGGAGCTGGCTGAGAGACACGGTGTTCCCAGGGCCAGGAGCCTCAAGAGCATCGCTTCATTCACAGGATGTCCTGCACACAGGGAGCTGGTTGAGAGACACGGTGTTCCCAGGGCCAGGACGGCCAGCAGCCTCAAGAGCATCGCTTCATTCACAGGATGTCCTGCACACAGGGAGCTGGCTGAGAGACACAGTGTTCCCAGGGCCAGGACGGCCAGCAGCCTCAAGAGCATTGCTTCATTTGGACAATAAAAATATAGTCAGGGATTTTGAGGGCAGCTGCATCAATAAATATTCATGATCTCTGGCCTGGTTTCTGGATCTTAGACACTTCTCAGATCCAGAACTCATAGACTGAAGGAGGGCTGGGTTCCCATGAGTAGAGATCCTGTAACACCACGGGAAACGCATCTGAAAATCTTCACCCTAGTTCTTCCACAGAAGGCTGTAAGGGATGTACGTACACTGTGGAATTGACGTACATGACATCTGAGGACTTCTCAAAAGAACTATGTTGAAATGGATTCTCAGGGGTCAGAAACGTCATCATGACACGCTTGTTAGGGAGGTATGTGTAGGAGCCCTGACTCAGGTCTGGTTTACTCTTACTCTATGCACTGAACCTAACGGCCAGCTCCCTGGTCCGCAAATGTAAAATTCACATGGGCATGATCCGTGGCTGCCAGAACCATCATGTTGGCACTGCCTTGTGGTGAAGGAGTGATGTAGTAGGCAAGGCTTGGTGCCAGCTTCCAGAACTTCTCCTGCCCTTCCTCCTGCCCCATGTCACAGCCAAGACAGGAAATGTTTTGAAAGTTGCGTCTTGGGAAAAATGGCTGATACTGGTGCTACTAAGATACAAAGAATGGGCTGGATGAGGTGGCTTATGCCTGTAGTTCCAGCACTTTGGGAGGCTGTGGCAGGTGGATCTCCTGAACACAGGAGATCGAGACCAGCCTGGGCAACATGATAAAACTCTGTCTCTACGAAAGAATACACAAGTTAGCCATGCATGGTGGCATGTGTCTGTAGTCCCCTACTTGCGGGGCAGAGGCAAGAGGATCCCTGGAACCCAGGAGGTGGAGGTTGCAGTGAGCTGAGATGGCACCACTGCACTCCAGCCTGGGTGTCAGAGGGAGACCCTAGCTCAAAAAATTTTTTAAAAAAAATATATATACAAAGAATGCATGAGTGTTGGTTGCCATTTAATTTAAGTCCCTGGCCTCTGTAAAAACCAGCTGGATCCAATAGATGACGACAGACTTCCAAAGTCTACCTGCTTGGAGGGAGGTTAATCAGGTACCACCAGATTCTAGGTTTCCTTCCTAGTGCTGTCACATGGGACACACCAAACCCTTCCAGCAAAAATGTGTGACATGTACAACATGCTCCCCGTTAGGAAAGTGCACCTGAACCTCAGAGCCCAAGGTCTTCACGGAGGTCAGTCATGCAGGCATAGAGCACTCATAGGACTTACTGTTCCTGAAGCGCCAGATCACCATGGAGCACACGTTGCTGTAAACTACGCAGACAACTGGTACCGTGTGGCTTGACACCTCAGGAATGCAAAAACACTCCTATGGGACAGAAGATTCCAGAGGCTCCCTTCCAGGAGCAGCCAAGGGTGAGCCATAGGAACAGGACTTTCGTGGAACTGCACCTTTCCCACAGACACCCATAGCTTACGAAGGGTGTGGTGACCAGTGGTTCAGAAAGTTCAAGGATGGACATATAGGTCAGTCCTCCAGGTAAATCATTTGTCTCAGAAGAGGTGCTGGTCAGGAAACACAGGCCGGAGAGGGTGGGAGTCACGGTGACCTCAAGTCCTCTGCAGTGGCAGGAATTCAACTTCATCCTACTCACCTTCCTTGTCTGAGTTTTCCCAGAAGAAGAACCGATCTGAGCCCCTGAAGAGATGCTCCCAGACAGATGAACTTACTCTCCAAAGCCAGTGGATTCAAGCGATGTAAGGGCAGGCTGTGGGGCCTGGCAGTGCCACCAGGGTTTCCCTCTAGGGGAAGCCCACTGAGGCCCACTCCCTGCTGTTCAGCATCTCTCACTGCTCAGCCCTGCTTTCCTTACTCTTTTGTCATTTTTTTCCAAGAAAAGTCTTCAATAAAACTGGGCAAATGTGTCTGTCTTCTAGGTCACAGAGTCTGAAGTTCCCACCGTCAGATAATCAGAGGCACACTGTGGTTCATAGACGAGGATCTGAGGCATATCCAAATCAGCAGACTCCTCATATTGAGAATGGGAATTTGTGGGGAAATGGGAATAATATAGATTGGGGGGAAATGGTCTTTAAGGGGTTGCTCTGACATTAAGAACAATCAAAATTTAAACAAAAAGCGTCTGACAATTCTGTGCTCTTATTGATACCATAGAATGTCTGCTAGACAATAAAGTGTGCTCATGTTCACAAACTGTTTTATAGGCAGAAACACAGATGTGGCCTGAGCCAGTTATGTTCATTTAGATGCTTTACCACAGGAAGGAGGAAGTGTAACAGCATTGGGGAAAAAAGCTACAAGTGCAGCTCAGGGAATCCTAAAGGGAGAACATACTGAGGAATGGTCTTTGCACCAGGAAGGGGAACGAGCCTCTCCCCAGTTCATGAGTTAACACTGAGGCTGAGGTGGAAAGATCTTGCCGCTACTCGTAGATTTAACTACCAGAGACATCACTCAGCTGCTCTGTGGCTTTCTAGATGGTGTCATGGATGCCTATGGAGCAAACCTCAAGAATAATTGATCAAAGTTGTTTTTATAGTACAATTACTATTTGGCAGCCGGGCAGGGAGGATGCAGGGCAGCGGAGAGAAGATGAAAACAGATTAATTTGGTTCTTGCTGTTTGTATATTTGTAGCATGGGCAACTGACTCATTATTCCATCCAATAGTAGTACAGATATGAATTGGGAAGTCATTGAACTTAATTCTCTTTTGCTTTAAGGGTTTCAAGAAAAGGGCAGAAGAGAAAGACCTGTAAATTCTGGCATGTGGTGGGAATGAGGCTGCCACATTCAAGTGGAAGGAAATGACTGGGACTGCTTAGCAGAGCAAAAGATGTGTTTTAGGATCAGGGAGAATGCAGCATTCTGGTGACATCAGCCTTCACTCCTTTGCAGCCCAGCATCTGAAGACCTGTTCTGTTTTGGGGGGAGACTAACACTCTGTATCTCTCCCTATTGAAGTCCAACTTGATTTTAATGGCCAGAGTGCAAGCTAATCTCTCATAACCATAAGAACACGATATAGCCTAGAAAGAGAACTGTATTTCATTCTCTGGTACTAGCCCTGAGGTGGGAAGGCTATTCTCACAGAGTGGCTTCTTGTAAGGTGGTTTTAGTTAGTAACATTTTCCAGCTAGTAGGCCAAAAAGAAGTCCACGCCAAGTGGCTTGGTCTCTAAGGAGATGACCTTGAAGATGAACCACACTCTTCTCAAGGTTCACTGGCCCAGACATATGCTCTGCTGCAAGGGAGGCTGAGAAATGGGTTGCCTAATTCAGTAGATAATGCCCAATAAATGTTAAAAATGAAAGAAGAGAATAGATACTGAAAGAACACAATTTTTGCTACAAGGATACATATTTTCTGCATCTCCATGAAGCTAGTTGCAATCGCCTGGCCTAGGGTTAGCTGCTAAGTTCCAGCCCGCTGGGGGCTCTGGTTGGTGGCTTCATTGCAGCTGACAGCAGGACCCTCACCGTCTTCTGCCTGTGGTGTGACTTAAGCAGGTGCTTCTTTGCTTAGCCTGCTTTTTTCCTGAGTGGCTCCCAAAAGTGCAATACCTCTCAGTACAGAGTTTACAATATCACATAGTATGGGTTGAAAAACAGGATTTGTTGGGAAAGCATGTGAGCCAGGGGTCAGTAAGAGAGGGCACTCTGAGCCCCAGTCTCTCATCCCCCAGAAGCAGGAGGGCCAGAATTTTCTGGAGAACACACTTTAATTTTATATTGTCTTGTGCCCCCTTCTGCTAGATAAGAAAACTTTCTCAGTGGATCACTAAACAGCTAGGTGTTCGGAGGCAGATTTGGGGTGCCCACTGGATTTAGGGTGCCGCTTTTTAGAGGCTGTCTGGAAGAGCCAGCAGCCTGGCCCTTGGGATGTGTGGCTGTGGCAATTTCAGCTCCAGTGCCATGGGAAGTGGTTTGGGTGCACCTCCTCCCTTGTCCTGGCTCTGGCGATTCATGGACCGGACGACCCCGTGTAAGCTCTTAGGATCTTTTCTGGAGAATCCTGCTCATGAGAGCACACTGCTCTATGCTTCCCAATGACTGTATGAACTGACCACCATTCTCCCAGTACATTGTTTCCAGATTTTAGATAAGATTGGTTTCTGTTGTGTAAAATTGTGACAACAGATAGACTACAGACAATTCAGAGAAATATAAAATTTAATCAAACAATGGAAATATATATATCGGAACTGAAATGAATTTCAAATAAAGTTAGATATTATTATTTCCTCTGTCATATATCACTTGCGGAGTCCCAGAGACAGTCAATAACTACTTGTTGATAACCTTTTCCACAATAATTATGAAATGGAAGTGTTTTAATGCAGATGGCCATGTCTTCATAGAGCACCCTAAATCTAGTGGGCACCCCAAATCTGCCTCCTAACGCCCTGGCTGTTTAGCGATCTACTGAAAATCACATACTCCTTTGAGCATTAGTTCTTCCGAGTGACTATACTATGCTTAACATAGCACATTTATTGGCCTGACTGTCATGACATGCTTAAAATCTTGGCATCTTGGAGGGACACTCAGATATTTTATAACTGTGCATTGGAATGAGATCTAGACAGTTCAAGTCCTCCAGGAGAGTCAGATACTGATCCTCTCATGCTGCACACTTGGCCAGCCGTCTGTGACCACACAGGGTCATGGTGAATTATCAGCAAGCTTAGTTGTTGTTCTTGTCATGGGTTTCCATGCTCCAGAAAACAGCAATTTGGTATCTACTACTGCATCCAATGTCAATGAAGTCAGAGAGAGCAATTGTTATATCCGAGTGAGTTGTCAGGAAAGCACCACACTCTGAAATCTGACTATGAGTCCTCTATTGCCAGGGACTGAGAATCAGCTCACGCTCAAAATCTCTCAGGCTTGAGGAAGGGGTTTGATTTCCTTTCATATGTTGCTCAAGGTAAGGGGGCAAAGCGGAATTTTACAGAAGCAGAGTAAGCAAGTTAGGGGAAGAGGCTGGTAACTAGGAGGCAGGAGGCTCCCATGATTGTTGATTAAGTAAGGAGGTTATACACAAGTGGTTCCCAAGATTGCTAGTTACCAAGGTGGGGGGTGGCATTCAGTACTTTCCATAAATCAGTCAAGGGGGTATTCACAATAGCAAGTGGGCTTCTCAAGCAGGATATGGTTACAACAGTTATATGTTTCTATAGCTCTAAGTACAACATGACCCAGCACAGAAACGTGACCCAGATATGCACTCAAAGGAGAAATGGCGGGAGGGGTGAGGTAGAGGTTAAGATGGAGTCTGTCTGACTCTCAGCAAGATGGAGTCTGTCTGGCTAACAGGGTAGGTTAGCACAGTAATAGTATCTTCCATGTGATAAGCAGATCATCCTTCAGAACGGTGGCAGATGACTAATTAGAACTTAGTCTTTTTGAACCCTTTCTCAACCCTTTAAGAGGCATCAGTAAGGCACATATTACAACTTGTGTGAACAGGAGTGTGCAGCGGACAGCTCCATCTTCCCTGCTGGTTTTCAGCACGTTATTGGAATTAGACAGTCACTCTCTTCTTGTCATCACCAAATACAAATGTTAGCACCCTCAATTCCAGGACAAAATACTCACTGAGAATGTGATTGTGATTAATTCTAGTACTTGAACATTAAAAAAAACTCATGAATCAGCAATCCAGGTAAAAATTACTCTAATTGTGTCATTTATAGCATTTAAATCTAAGCCCTGTTTTGACATTTTTATTATTAGCCAAGGACATGATCCTTATTACCAGGTAAAGAAGGAATGCATTGGTTTTATTCCATTTTTAGGGCCTAAACTACCATATCTATGAGGTTTTGTGCTGGGCATTGCTGAAGCTGAAATGAATAGGAGTACTTCTGTCTTTTACCTGCTCACAATTCAATACGTGAAAGAAAGAAATAACTTAATAAAATGTGAGTGGTGTTACAATTCAAAGTTACAAATCTCGGGTCAGGTGAGAATGGTACGTGAACACCATGATGCCATTAGCCGGGAGAGATGAGTGGTCTAGTGTGTGGGAGAGTTTAGAGAACACCCGAAATGAGCCTCAAACTAACAGCCAAAACCTACGAAGAAATCTCCTGCTAAGAAAGCCAGCCAACAGAGTCACAGCTGTGACAGAATGCATATGGAATGAAACGAATTTCCTAGAGGATTTCAACCAAGACTTCATAATAACCATGTTAAGGTTGGTCAGAGAAACAAATGAAAGAATTATGAACAGCAGGGCAGAAATAAAGCGATAAAATTCAAATGGGTAAATATATACATACATATGTTCACATGTATGTGTGCATATACATACACACAAGCTAAATTTTAGGTACGACTGGGTAAAAAGAGAAGCACTGTAGTATTCAGTCGGAATGCGGGACAATCATGTTTAAACTACCTAAATTTACAGTTATATTACAGTTTTAAAGTATATACCCGCATGTATGCGACTGACACATAAAAATTACGTAGGAAGATATCAACATCTGAAGTTCAAACGTGAGTAATTCCATTACATGTTAGTGGGCTAAACTCAAATATTTTGAAAACCAGATATGATTAGGAAAAAATACAGTTAAAGGATACTTATAAGTGGTTGTTAAAACAGAGAGAACAGCAAGGTGAAAATTAAGGGATTCAAAAGGATATACTTTCTGATTACTTGGAGGAAAAGCTGGTGCCACAATATCAGTATTAGACAAATTAAACAAACAACACAAAGGCAAAACGTTAGTCATGATAAAAGAAGACAAAGGCAAAGATCCACTCAGATAATATTATAATCAGATCATTGTGTGATTCTATCCCAAAGCTTCAAAATTCATAGAAGAAAAATTGGCATGATCAGATGATGTACTCATACGGGAAACTGGTGGATTGAGCAGTAGCACACTGGTAAGTATAAGAATGATTTGCTTTAAAAAGTTATGTAATGCAATCTGGCAAACATATATAAAATAACAGCAGTATGCAGTAAATAAAGAATATTTATTATTCTCAAGTGCACAGAAAGACACCTCCTCCATAGGCTATTTCAAAAATGAGTAAAAATCAGAAGTCATCTCATAATTTCTGACAAGGCAGAAGATTTGGAAATCATCAATTAAAAGATAGCTTTAAACATCTCACACTTAGTCAAAAGATAATAGGTACTGGCAAGGTTGCAGAGAAAAAGGAATGCTTATACACTGTTGGTGGGAGTGTAAATTAGTTCAACCATTGTGGAAAAGAGTATGAAAGACCTAAAAACAGAACTATCATTTGACTCAGCAATCCCATTCCTGGGTACGTGCCGAAAGGAATATAAATTGTATCATAAAGATACATGCATATGTATGTTCCTTGAAACACTATTCACAATAGCAATGACATGGAATCAACCTAGATGCCCATGGATGGTAGACTAGATAAAGAAAATGTGGTACACAGACACATGGAATACTATGCAGCCCTAAGAAAGAATGAGATCATGTCCTTTGCAGGAACACAAAAGGCCATTATCCTTAGCAAACTAACACAGAAACAGAAAACCAAATACCACACGTTCTCACTTAAAAGTGGGAGCTAAATAATGAGAACACATGGACACACTGAGGAGCACAACAGACACTAAGGTCCATTGGAGGTGGAGGGTGGGAGAAGGAGAGGATCAGGGTCATAACTAATGAGTACTCAGCTTAATACCTGGGTGACGAAATAATCTGTACAGCAAACCCACAACACGTTACCTATATAGCAAACCTGCACATGTACCTTGAATTTAAAAGTTAAAAAATATCGTACACTTTTGGAAAAGAGAAAGCATTCCTAAACACTCAAGAAATGTCATAATGGCAGCTATAAAATATTTTGAAATAAGTGACAAGAAGTGTAATTTTGGAGTAAGTAAAATGAAGAAGAACATAAGCATGACAGAAAATAAAGAAATAAAATCAAGACAGGAGAGGATCAAATATTTCTCTGAAAAAGAGTGGCTTTAATAAAGTAAACTGTAGCAAATCTAATTATTAAAACAGAGAGAGAAAGAAAAGCCTAAGCAATTGACGTTAGCAACATAAAGGAGAGCAAGGTGAAGTAGATATTTACTGCCTGTTTCGTTTTTTATTTAATTGCGTGTATTTAAGATGTACAACATGACATGATATTTAGAAATACCTAAAGTGCTAAAATGATTGCTACACTCAAGCAAATTAACATACCCATATCATATAGTTCTATTTTGTGTGTGTGTGGGGTGTGTATGTGTGTGTGTGTGTGTGTATGTGTGTGTGTGTGTGTGTGTGTGTGTATGTGTGTGTGTGTGTATGTGTGTGTGTGTGTGTGTATGTGTGTGTGTGTGTGTGTGTATGTGTGTGTGTGTGTGTGTGTGTGTTTAAGAGCACCTGAAATCTACTCTCTTGGAAGGTTTCCAGTATGCAGTACAATAGTATTAGCTGCAATACTGCTGTACATTACATCTCTAGATGTATTCGTCCCACACAACACAGCTTTGTATCCTTGGCCAGCACCTCCCGACTCCCCCATCTCCCTGCTTCTGGTAATCACTTTCCTTTTGTAGATTCCACATGTAAATGGGATCATGTAGCTATCTTTTGGTCCCGTGTCTGGAGTAATATTTTAAAAGAACATGATGCCGGGCCGGGCGCAGTGGCTCAATGGAACGAAGAAAAATCCCTGATGAAACCGGGATGGAATTGGAAGGCAGGCCCACTCCCTTTGTACGGTAACATTATAGTAGTTAGAAATCAATTACAGCAGATGCTACTATTGCCATAGAAATGTAAGCACGAGGGCCGGGTGCGGTGG
>CM052663.1:4250520-4261734 GCA_028533165.1 Leontopithecus rosalia | reverse complement strand
AAAAATTGTGTTAAGAATACACAAGCCACACACAACCAATGGACAGCGAACAATTTGAATCAGCAATAGACACTATCACCGCTCAATGTAAAGGGAGCCACAGTTTGATCCATGTCAACTGAGTCTATGAAAGGGCAAAATAATCGATCTGAAAAATGTTACTAAAATCAGACTGAAACTCAGCTTTTGGATCAGGGAATGACATTGGTACAATGTCATAAAAAACCTCTTATTACCCATGATTTCCATCTGTCTCTTGTCACTCCTGCTAGAATTTCTTTCTTTCTTTTTTTTTTTTTGAGACGGAGTTTCGCTCTTGTTACCCAGATTGAAGTGCAATGGCACGATCTCGGCTCACCACAACCTCCGCCTCCTGGGTTCAGGCAATTCTCCTGCCTCAGCATCCTGAGTAGCTGGGATTACAGGCACGTACCACCATGCCCAGCTAATTTTTTTTTTGCATTTTTGCAAAAAAAATGTAGAGATGGGGTTTCACTATGTTGACCAGGATGGTCTCGAGGTCTTGACCTTGTGATCCACCCACCTCGGCCTCCCAAAGTGCTGGGATTACAGACATGAGCCACCACGCCTGGCCCTAGAATTTCTAACTTACTGTCCATCAAGTTCTACTGACTGTGTCCCTCTTCCAGGAAGACTGCAATGTTGCCTCGAGTTCTTTCTTGCTCTCCTTTGACTGTGGGACTCTGCCTTGTCTCCCTGTGTCTGTGGGCGGGTATGTTCAGTCTCTCCAGCCAGAGAACAGGCTGTCCGTGTTTCCCACATGTGCCCAGCGTGGTGCTGCAGGTGGAGTGTGTGACTGTATCTAAGACTGAGGAGACACTTGTAGCGCCTCCGACTCTGCAGTCACCAGCACTTGTAATCTTAAAGAAGTTGAGTCCCAAAGAGCATAGGGCCAAGTCCTGCCCTGCTGACTGCAGCCCAACTTGGCAGGCTGCCGCGTTCTGAGGGCCTTTGGCCGTCTGCAGGGCAGACGTGCAGAGAGTGCTTGCTTGCTGCCTCTGACTGGCTGTGTGCCCACCTCACCCCGAGTCACCCACAGCTCAGGTTCCAGCAAGCCCGGGGCTTCTAAATATAAGGTGTGCTCAGGGGTCCCTGATCACGCACAGTCACTGCAGCCTGCGCCTGGGCCTGTGTGGGTGATGCAGCCTCTCTTCACTCACTAAGAACTGATTCTTTCAAAGTATGTATTTTCTGAAGAAACTTTAGAACCACATTCATTTTAGAAGAACTAAAGAAAACAAATAGGTGAGTGACTACCTTATGGCTGAGTTACCACTTTTTCTCTGACCTCTAGTCTGTTTTAGACGGAATAAGTTCCGTGAATTGTTTATAGTTGGATGCATAGTTCTTACTTTTTCAGCCAAAAGATGCAATTAATTGCATCTTTTAATTGCAATATATTTGGTTGAACTTTTGTGTAAACCTTTAAATTCCTTTGATCAGATACGTATTACATGGTAAATGATAATACTTGTAACTGTCACATGGGAAAAGGAAAAGGAAACCCCCTGTGATTCATATCAACGTCTCTTTTCCCTGTTGCTGTTTCTCAGATTGATGCTCACGGCGTCCTGGGCGCTTTCTCACTGGTGAAGCCATGGCGTCCGTACCTTCCATCGGTTGCCTTCTAGCCAGAAATCAGTATTATCGAAGTAAGTTGCATCATCCTAGAGAACATCGATTTGAGGTGATGTTTGTGGATATTGTTGACCTATGTGTCATGTTACATTCAGAGCTTAAGGAGACAACTAACTATTGGTGACAGTGAGGAAAGCAGGAGGCCGCAGGGACCTCCCTGACCCAGTGCTGACAGGAACTTCTCTTTATTCTAGCTACACTGTATCAATGAAGCCATTGACACTTATAAATCAGTGAACATCAGCTTATGTTTCATAATTGCAATTTATGTGCCTTGCATTCTGTAAGATCCACTAAAAATGAATAATTTTACATAAATAAAGCATTATTAAACTCCTTAGAAAAGAATGGATAGCATGATTTTGCTTCAAAAATTTTCTAATTTCCATCTTCTGTTATGGAGAATTGGCCAACTTCTATCTGGCCAGTTTTGTTTTTATTAATCTATCCATCTGTTCATATTCATAGCCAAATAGAAAATTGTAGCTTCTTAGAGAATGTTGAGAAATTTCCTAAAATGAAATAAGCACTTTAGAACTAACTTAGTAGTTATTAAAAGTATCTATGGCAACAACACATAGAAAACTCCTCTTTCAAGGGTTGCTCATACTGTGTCAGAAACATCTACTAACTTATTCACTGTACAGAAAGTTTAAACTATGCTCAATTATTGGTGCTATTTATCTATAGGCATTATTTTCATATTCTGATCTTATAAGAGACACAGGTTTTAAATACAAGTCTAATAAGACAAAATGCTTGCTCTCTTAAAATAATTCCTTAATTTCTAGATTTTATGACTTTTGTAGACCTTTAAACATATACATCTGTAATATTTCTACTGTAGTACAACAATATTTATTCTTGGTCTGATTCTTTCTAAGTTTTTGAATCTGAAAACATTTACAATACATTTTAAATTCAACATTCATATCCATGGAGAGAGAGAGTTGCCTGCCTTGGAAATGAGTTTATCTTATCAGTAGAACATACAGTATTTTCTTAATGCGGCAGCTTTCTATTGATTGGTAATTTGATCAGTTTTTTAATTCATGAATTCATAAGCCAGGAGTAAATGATTTCACACCATGCTCCTTGAGTGTTTGTATGTAAATGATGCGAATGTGCTTTTCTGGTTGCTAGCTATGTATTTGTCTAATATCATTTGTTTCCCACAGAGTCCAGTATTTCTTCAGTTAGTTCTTTAATGGGCTCTGATTCTGTTAACTTCATAGATGATGACAAATCACAGCAAGGTACTTAGTTATTTCTTTAGTGTCACTCTTATCATTTCTTTTTATTTTTAATCTCTACTTTGTTTAATAAGGAGTAATATGAATTTTATTTGATAGGGTTGCCTGAAGTGGCAGAATCCACCTGGTGGTTTAAATCCTTTTTCCATTCCGAACCTGTGCTTTCAAATGTGACAGTAAAAGATCTGTCTGCTTTGGGTGAGTTTTAGCCTTTTCTGCTAAGGGCATTTCTTACTTGGGGAATGAAACTGTGCATGTGGTACGTGTTATGCTACTGACGCAGGGTACAAACAGCAGTCTCTTGAGGGCAGCGAGCCTTGCCTATGAAGTACACCTGAGGGAGGAGGGTGGCACTACCACAGCTCCCTCCTTGAGGGTCGTTGTCAGAAAGATCATAGCACCCTTTCCTGTTCAATCACTCAAGGGTGGTGGAGAAGTCATCTGCCCACTGGGTCATTGTTTGGCAGGGAATGGATTGGGAATCAGAGGAAAAGGTCTAAATTTGTTTTGCCAATACCTCCAGGAAAAGCATAACCACTGTCTAGTTGTTGTCTTAGATAACCGTAGGATGACACTGCTGATTTTGATCCGCTTCTGTGTGGTGCAGGTTACCGGACAGGCGGGACTGGGGCTGTGTGCGCAGCTGTTTTCAGATGTTTTGAACTCTAACACACTGACCAGCTGTTATTTAATATGTTTAAACTACTTATTTTGGATTTTAGACACTGCATACCTACTAATTAAATGGAATAGAAAGAATTTATCATAAAGGGATTCATAGACGCTAGTGTTGAAATAGTGATTTTGATGAATTTTCCACCTAAGATAAATTTAGAGTAGAACCATTATTTAAAATATTTTAAAAAGCCAATGCAAGGCTAATTGTCAGAAAGATGTCTTCTCGTCTCTCTTCATCAAGTTTATTCATTTGAATTATCTGGAGAGCGTTTCATTGATTTGTGCCCCCTTCACTGACTGCTGTAAAGACAACCCCAGTTGCAGATGAGCACTTTGTAGCTGAGCGTCTTCGCACTGCCATGATGAACATGTGGGTAACGGCTGCCTGTCCTATACAGCACCAGCACTTGATTCCGACAATCAAGATCCTCTGCCTGCTGCAGGCGTCCATACGTGAACGGCTCCCCTTCAGCGCCCCAGCTACTACAGGACACTCCTCCATTGTAAGAAGACAAAAATGTGCCCGAGATCTCATTTATGAGACAAGATCATAGCAGCCACTGATACAGCAAAAGTTTAGGCATTTTTCTCAACACAAAGATTATCACTGCAAATGGTACTTGCCACCTGGTGCATATTTGAAAAGTGTGCCTTTAGAAACAAGACAGCCTTTTAAAGTACTATGTCTTCAAATGTTGTGATTTATAGAAAGTAGCTCTATACCACTTTTATTAGAAAACTGGTTAGATTCTTTTTATGTCTGTTGAGTGACTTAATATGCCTTAAAACTGATGTGTCAGTGTTTCACATACTAGTTTAAAGGGCATTGAATGTGGAAGTTTAGAAAAGAATTGTAAAAATTCCGTTTTTTAAAAAGTAATAAAGGTTGGAAATGGCATATGTGTTCTTAAGTACACTACCTGCTAAATACATTACCACATAGGTAACCATTTGTTCATTGTATAGACTTCAAAATTCATGATTTTAAGTAATATTTAATAACATGGAAAATAATAATATAATATTATATTAAAAATTAGTATAATATACCTCATTTGGTATGATTTTAGTTGTATTTAAAAGTTGCATGGGCATAAAGATAGACTGGAAGGAACTATACCAAAATGCTGAGGGGGCTATTTCTGGAGATGGGATTATGGGTGTTTTTCATTCTCTTTTAATATATTTTTCCATGTCTGCAAATTTTTCTGATATGACAAGTATTGTGCATTATTAGAAAATAATAAATGTTAATATAAAAGGGAACACTACAATAAATTTTCTGAATAAGTATATTCCCTACATTGAGCAGAATAGCTCTCTCCTCTCTGAATATTGGGTAAATAATACTTAATAATTTTCAATTGATAAGTTTCTGTATATTGCTTGCAAGTAGTTTTTAGTGTATGATGTAAGGCTTAGATGCTAGAGATGCTCACTCATTTAGAGGTGGACATCACTGTAGTCCTGGGGCAAATGCTGCCTTAAACACCCAGTGGAGGACACATAACCCTTAGTAGGAATGTCTTCCTACCCAACTACATAACCAGGACAGAGCATCCAGGCTGGCCACTGGCAGTGACAGACATCACAGACACATCATTTACCCTTTCCAATTGGGAAAGGCATTTCTTCAAGCTTGTGTCCCTCTGTCACATATAATATAATATGAGGTGGTTTTTCTTTACATGTGGTGGTTTTTCGCTGGCTGCCTGCATGAACACATTTTCTATATTTCTAGAAGCAGATTCAATTTTAGGAGTATGTATATTTTACTTGATTTGGGTCTAAACTAAATCTTAACGATTAAAGATGGATTTTTTTAAGTGAGAGAAAAATATTGTGAAGCAAAATGATAAAGTGTAGAAAGATTCTGTTTCTACGTTAACATCAGCAAATTCTTTTTTTTCTTAATTACTTGATATATGTATGAACAGATTGGTTGTTTAGGTTACTTGATGAATTTTGCAAAATAGGTTAGCAAGTTGGCATTCATTTTGTTTACTCAGAAAAATACCATTTGTTAGATTATCTTATTTGGGAGGGCTTATGTATTTGTAAAAATTACAACTTTTATATTAGTTTAGACTAGTGTTGCTGTTTCTGAGAGTTATTACTGTTTAAAGTAATGGAATTTCACATAAAGTTTTCAATCAAACATACCATGAACATATATAGTTGTTAAATATTTTAGAGTGGTAACACACACATATGTGAGGCTAGACGGATGAGATCGATTTCTTTAAAAAAATAAAAGAAATCTTTCCGGAAAGTAACATTAAATTGAACTCACAAAATAATTTAAACATGAAAAGAATTTCTGCATACTATCCCAGAGTTTCTACAAAATGAAAATAACAGAAATAAATAAAAAGAACAACATATCTTCTGGTTAATTCTAGGTAATCTTTCTCGATGTATCAGAAGACATTTTTGCACTGTCTTTAAAAAGTACCTCACAGATAGATCTCAGCACAACTGTGTGTTATTTTAGATAAAGTATCTCCTGCCTGGCTCTGTTGCTTGCTGGGTAGACAATCAATACTGAAACCTGAGTACACCGGGGAGGTGATATCAATCCAGAGAACTTGCGATGTGCTGTGAACATTCTAATCTGATCTTGTGAAACGTTATTTGACTGGACTTGGACGTCTGTATTAAATGCAGTTAGATTTTGACAGTTTAGGCTCAGGCTCTATAAAACTATATGCTGGTATTCCACTGTGTTTTTTTGATATATGGTTTTGATCTCAGGTTTCAAGTGACTGATTTTATATTTTTACAGATAAAACCACCAACAGCCAATCCCTCAATTCTCACTACCGTAGAAGTTCTTGAGTTGGTGTTTAGGCCTATTTGCTGCTTCACACAATATGTAGAATTTAAAGTTATAGAAAACAAAACTGCAGGCTTCCATTTAGCTATTAAAGAAGGATGATAACCAAAATTATTGTGACGCTGAATAAATGTCTTTAAAAAAAATGAGAACACATGGACACAGGGAAGGGAGCACCACACACTGAGGTCTATTGGGGGAAATAGGGGAGGGACAGCGGGGTGGGGAGGCGGGGGAGGGATGGCATGGGGAGAAATGCCAAATATGGGTGAAGGGGCAGAAGGCAGCAAAACATACTGCCACGTGTGTACCTATGCAACTATCTTGCATGTTCTGCACATGTACCCCAAAACCTAAAATGCAATAAAAATTTAAAAATAAATAAATAAATAAATAAATAAATAAAAAGAGTGAAGGAAGTCCGCCTGGTTGAATTGAATAGGCTAAAATTGTAACTGATAGAAATTCAGGAAGTGTAGCAAGTTGTAATTTATTCAAGCTCCCCGTAATCTTCTAACTTAACACGTCAGAGCCGGGTCCATGATCTCTATACCTCTCCACATCTCCTTAAAATCTTTGCTTTCACATAATGATGGCAGCTTTAAACAACTCAAGTGAGTAGCAAGTTGTCCTATTTTCTTTCCTACCGAATCCAACATCAAGTCCTTTCAATTTTGTATCTTTTAAGTTTCTGGGGTCTACCTACTTATTTTCTTTCCCGAGAGTACTACCTGCATTCAAATGTCCCTCATTTGGAATACTGCCATAACCTGCTACGTGCTCTGCTTACACTACTTTTCTCTCTCTCCAGTCAACTGTCCTCTACAGAATAACCATAACTGTCTTTAGAATTTACAACCTGATTATCCTCCCCTGTGAACACTCACACACACACACACAAACACACACACTCCCATGTTTGCACACACGGAAGACTCAACGCTCCTAACGCACTAGATGTAAAGTCACAGCTCACCGATCCCTGCTCTGTCCAGCCCCTGGAGACCCCGTGATCCATCCCTGCACCCTGCTCCCCACAGCCTCCTGTGCTCCAGCTGCATCTGCCTCCCACAGTCCCTCACGTACATCATTTTCCCTGTTGCCACAGGGTGTTTTCATTTCCTCCAGCTTAGAATCTCCTCACTTAATGTCTGCTTATCTTTGAAACCTTAGCTCCAAAGTCACTTCCTCTGAGAAACCTTCTCTGACCTCCCTGACTCAATTAGGTTTTCCATTCGGCTAGTGCATGTTTCCCTCCTTCCCAGCACTGATCACAGATGTAATTTTACAATTGTTTCTGTAGTTATTTGCCTAATGTAGGGTTCATCCATTACACTGTAAACTACTACAAGAAGGCAAGGATCTTGTCTGCTTTGCTGAACATTGTGCACCCAGCCTCTGACATGCAGTAAATATTTGCGAAGGAATGACAATGGTTCTTCTTTTTTTTTTCTGAGACAGAGTTTTCCTCTTGTCACCCAGGCTGGAGTGCAATGGTGCGATCTCGGCTCACCGCAACCTCCACCTTCTGGGTTCAGGCAATTCTCCTGCCTCAGCCTCCCGAATAGCTGGGATTACAGGAACGCGCCACCATGCCCAGCTAATTTCTTGTGTTTTTGGTAGAGACGGGGGTTTCACCATGTTGACCAGGATGGTCTTGAACTCTTGACCTTGTTATCCACCTGCCTCGGCCTCCCAAAGTGCTGGGATTACAGGTTTGAGCCACCGCGCCTGGCTGACAGTGATTCTTTAGCCAGGATCGGTCACAACCTCAAGAAGAATTACTTTTCAGTGGGAAGGAGGAAACACTCAATAAAGAAATAAAGAAAATGTTTTCCAGTAGTGATACGTGCTGTAAGGGAAATAAAGTGTTCTGTGGGAGAGTGGTGACATAGGGTGGAGACAGAAGGAGGGCAGCTTTGATTGGTGAAGCTAGGAAAGGACTCGGTGAGAAGCTGGCTTTGGGGTAGAGTCCTGAAAGAGGAGAAGTGACCAGTTTGGTGAGAAATACTCTGGGCAGAGAGAACAGTCAATGCAGCTTGCTATGCTCTGCGTTGTGTATACAGTCTCTCATTGTTACACTGCTGTCAACAGACAATGGCTTTGGAAGAATTTTGCGTTTTCCATGCGGAGGCCAAATTGTCAACAGCTTTTGTTCCCAATTATACCCACACTGAGGAATGGCAGGGTTTGGAGACCATGCCCTTTCTCCTTCAAGTCCCTCAGGGTGATGCATGAATTGTCCGCCATCACCCTGCACAATAGCATGCATACCGAGTAACCCGAGTCCAGTGGGCATGGCCTCGGGAGTGTCCAGTCCTTGAGACAGTTCTCTAAACTGACAAGGTAAGTTCTGCCCTATCATTTCCTTTCTACCCTGCATACCAAGCGCATTGCTATTAAAGATTCTTCTCTAGTTTCTTCTTGACAAACTGTCTTTCTAGAACAATTTTCTCTCTAAGGACTAGAAGAAAAGGGAGTGCTGCACCATCACCTTCCTTACATAATAATGTAGGAAGAATGAAAAGTTTTCTCCACTGTAGTTAAATCATTTCGTTCTCAAAAGGCTAAGAAAAAAGCTTATGATGTGTTTTGAACGCATCTTCAAACAACTTTTATTCAACTTTTAAATACCTTTGAATTAAGTTCATTATAACCAAACATTTATTTTGTTTATTCAAAAAAAATGTATTTCTGTTATAGTTTTATCTAATTAAGAGGGTTAGACCATAAAAGTTCTGCTTCACCATTTTTAGTTAGGTGTATTGGAGTTTGTTTTCCTCCAAATTATAAACTCTAAATATATTAAATCCTTCACACTCTAGTAATTATTTGATTAACAGCCAACTGAAATATAAACTTCATAAATATTTTATCCTTTTCTGATGCTTAGCAGAGGTTTTAGAATTAATGTATGAAGTTACTGGAGTTATGATTTGTATGCCAATTCACTACAAAGGTTAGTGTTTCAAAATTCTTTTTCAAGGAGGAATGACTAACATTTTATTTTCAAATAAACTCCCTTTGAAAATATTCATGCAATCTTAAGAAGCAAATTCAGAGGGCTACTTATCTTCAAATTTCAAGCTAAATTTTACCATGAAAAGGGAAGACAGATAAAACTCATAATGGAAACTCATCATTTTACTTTGTTCTTTCTTATCCTAGATGGATTTCATACATTCACTTATTTTCTCTTACTGCTGATACAGCTTAATATTCTAGAAGGACACTGTATTGTTTTCTCTTTATTGTGCAAAAAACATCTTCTACCTTGATATGTGTGACTGCTATTCATGGCAGTCCCTGAGTTAGGAGCGTGTTTGAATCTGTTTGATGGTGAATGTAAGAATTCAATTGGTACTGAGCTCTGGACGCCACCAGAGTAAGGGTTTTGCATTGAAAGCAAAGTAGGCTTCATTTAAAGGAGCTGTGTAGCACTGGAATCCGAAACTGGGGGTCTCTGGAGGTGAATTAATTCCTCTTACACATATTTAAAGGTTTAATAAATCTGTAACTGACCAATTAATCTCAAATTAATAAACAAGCATTTTCTTTCTCAAAACCATTTTTTAAACACTATTCCATATGCTTTCTTTTTTCAAAATTCTAGAACGTGTTAAATTTCAGAGAGTCAAACTTCTCTTCAGCTAATTACTCTAGTTAGTTATAGCATTTAGGTGACGCATACCTCATATTTCTTCAAATAGCAATGATGATTTCTCTAATGTTAAATAGTTAAAAATGTGGTAGGGCAGAGAGAAGAGCCGGAAGTGTGTTACAACAGTGTAAAATCTCCACAATCACCTTGTTTGCTGTCTAAAGAAGCCAAAATTTATTTTGGCAAACTTGCAGCTTTTAAATTCTCACAATTTGATGTGTCTGAGACTCCTGTGAGGAGTATGAGAAAGTACAGATACCAGGGCACCCTCCCCAGAAATCCTGCACCGATGGTCCTGAGTTGAGGGCTAGGAATCCAATGCTTCAGTGAGGGCTTCTGGAGATTCGATTCTGGTGCAGAGAGTAACACTTCTTTACACTGCCTACGGGCAAAACTGCCAGTGTCTCACTGCCGAGGTCTGGGAACAAGCTGCTTCTGTTAAGCTACAGTGATAATTTTGGTGTGAAAAGCATAATCACCTGAGAGGGCAAGTGAGTGATTCTAGAATCAAAATCATGTAAAATAGAGAGGCTATTTCCCATCAGGAAGGGCTAGAAGTTAAGTATACATAAGCAATCAAGTTCAAACATGGCAGGAAAAGCTGGAGTTCTGAAAGATTGTCAAGTTTTATAGGTAGTTTTCTTTCACATCCTGAAATGTTAGTAATTACAGACAGCTGCTAATTTTAAATTAAAACGTCCTTTTTGTTTTTTAGGTCATAATTCATTCATGACTTACATTAAAGATCAATGCAATCTTAAAAAGGATAATTATTTTCAATTTATCTCCATTTATATAAAATGTGCATTATGTTTATCCTTACCTGATAATAAGGTATATTTTCTTCTGTCATTCTGCAGTGGCACCATGGTTTTGAAGATGAATACAGCCAGCCTAGAAAACACATTCAAAAACAGAATAATATGGGCAATCACATGACTCACATCTGTAGTCCTAGTATGCTGGGAGGTGGAGGTGGGAGGATCACTGTAGCTGAGGAGTTTGACATGAGACCAACCTGGGCAACATAGAAAAATGTCATTTCTGTGAAAAATACAGAAAAGAAATTAACCAGGTTTGGTGGCACCTGTGGTCCCAACTACTTGGGAGGGCAAGGCCAGGCATAG
>CM052663.1:4200531-4242061 GCA_028533165.1 Leontopithecus rosalia | reverse complement strand
CTGGAGTGCAATGGCGCGATCTCGGCTCACTGCAACCTCCGCCTCCTGGGTTCAGGCAATTCTCCCACCTCAGCCTCCCAAGTAGCTGGGATTACAGGCACACGCCACCATGCCCAGCTAAGTTTTTGTATCTTTAGTAGAGACGGGGTTTCACCATTTTGACCAGAATGGTCTCGATCTCATGACCTCATGATCCACCCGCCTCAGCCTCCCAAAGTGCTGGGATTACAGGCTTGAGCCACCGTGCCCGGCCTGCACCTCACCTCTTACCCAACAACAGAAATGCTATTGATTTGAGACGGTTTTGAACAATTTCAACCTGATATTAACTTATTCCTTATGTAGAAGATAATGAGGCTAGCCATCCCAGAATAACAAAATAACAGGTTAATCAGAGGAGGAGCTGAAGTGTAGGCCACCAAAAGTGAGTTCCTACTCGGTGTTAAGGAGGCCCACGAAGATATTGTCAATGTTGCTTGCAAATGTGTTTAATGGTTACTTAAAGAATGACCCTGGCTTGACTCACAAGAGCAGAGAAAAATTCTGTGAGAATGCTCATTTCTAGCCAATAATGTTCATCCTATTCAAGTTGTTTCTTTGACTGGGGATAAAATTGCATATCCTTATGGTTTTTACTTGTGTTTCCAAGAGAGAAAAAAGGAAAAAACTTGTCAGGCAGTTAGGGTGGGTCCTTGGCTGAATTCTTTCAAACAAAAGAATAGCCTGAAAAATCAAGCTGCAGGCACAGTTAAGGGAACTTGCACAGAGGGGCTTACCTAAGACATGCCCAGAGCTGCAAAGGTAAGAAAGGCTAAGCTCCGGGTGGCTCGTACCAGGTGACTTGGGCAGACATGCCTGCAATGGAAAGTTTCATCCCCTAGCACATGTGGAGTAAAGAGAACAAAGCAATATGGAGTAACTCAAGCTAAGGGTCCTCATAAGCACTAGGAGGATGGGAGGAGCTACCAGAAATTCACACCTTATGTAAATGAGACACCCAGCCCTCATTGGTTTCTTATTAAACCCTTTGCATTCAATTGTATAAATGGCAAACCATTCAGGCCCCCTCTATGCTGCAGGCAGCTTCCTTCTTTCGATTATTAAACTTTTGCTCTGAACTCATCCTTTTGTGTTCATGCTCCTTAATTCTCTTGGTTGTGAGACAAAGAACTCTGGGTAACACTCACAACATTATGCTGCTACACTGTGGTACCTTGGTGAGACTGTAACATTTCCTTACTCAATAGCAATGCAGAGCACCTTTCTGTGCTTGTCTCCTGTATTCTTAGTCTGTACATACATATGCAACATCAACAAATAATTATTCACATCTCATTTTTACTTCACAACATGCTATTGAATGTCATATTTTTGAACCAACTCCTTGCTGTTGGAAATTAATATTTATCCAATATTTCACTCTCTAAGCAGAGCTGAAACAAATGTAATTTTACAAACTTTTCAACAATGAATATATTTCTAGGAGTGAAACTACTGGGGCAAAAGTTATGAATATTTTAGAGCCTTTTGATTTATGTTACCACAGCTTTTGAGAAAATCTACATCAAATTGTACTTGCGTCAGGAGTGATGCATTTTACTTAAAAAGTCTTAAATTTTTCAAAACATTTATATTATTATATATGGCACTATTCAACAGACCTAAATTTCCGTTAGCTAGGACTTATTCTCAACTCTTTCAGCAGATGAATTATTTAACTATGAACATCTAAATTTATAAAAATATAATTTGCTTCAATTTATAGATATATCAGTCTGTTAACAATGCCTGTCCCCAGTACTGTCCCTACAATAGGACTTTAAAAATTCTTTATTAATTTGTTTTCTTTAAGATTTAGATATTAGTCTATTTTGTATTTTATTTCATCAGTTTAAGATAACTTTTTCCTCTACAAAGATATTTACTTTTCTTTATTCTTTCCCAAGGATAATTATGAATAGAATTGTGTTTTAAACATCTATTTCCTCATGCAATATGTGTATTCCTCCTGCAGTCTAGACGATTATTGATATATTCTCCATCTGTACTTAGCTATTCCATGTTCGGATAGCTCTAATTATTTATCTATGGTAATATAAACATCCCTTCTATGTCCTTTTTTACCCTTTTCCCTAGTCTTATCTTCATGAGGAATACTTTCCTATGCAGCTTTTTACAATTTTAATTTTGCTTAAATTGTGTAGCCATTCTAAATATCTCTAATTCCTTTTGATATTTCCCATATAAAGAAATTGAACCCATTTACGTAACTGGTCACCCACCCAAGGAACACTCCAATTTGCCTTTTAAAATCACAGTAGGAAATAAACTCACATTATCTGTGGCTTAATAAGGAGAGAATATATTGGATAATCACCTTCTTCATTTCACTTTTCAAGACAGCCAGCGTCTTCTACAGCAATCCTTAAACAGATAAATAATTAATCAACAGCAACACATAAGCGTTCAATAGTATGGGGCTTAAAATCAAATCTTTTTCTCTATTCACTTTTTTGAGTCATGTAAAGTTGAGATTCTTCAACTCTGTGGAGATTTGAAACGGGTTTATAACGTCGGGAAAAATCCACAGTGAGACAATGGATCACTCAGTAAGTCTAGTTTTACTTCCTGCAGGAAAGGTGCAACTCGCCAGCACTCTTGCCATAAAAGCACCCCTGAACAAGGGAGACAGGGACCTTTATAACTTTCAGAACCTGACACAATCGCCCCACTGCTGTGTCCAGTTTCCATTGGCCAGAACGGGACCTCACATTCTATTGGCTAAAAACTTGGACATTTTCTAAAGAAGTAAAGGAGAGGAGAACAAAGGAAAAGAGGAAGTAACTTGACAAATGCTTAGAGAAGTGATAACATTTCCAAATAAGGAAAGAGAATAAGCTATAACCCGAGACCTCTCTGGCTTGTGCAGGCATGTCAGAGCAAACATCTAGTTAAGGTGTAGGAACTAAGAACGCGGGATGCACTTACTTCTTTATTGTGATGAAGAGCTATTAGCAAAAGCTTTAAAGTAAATTAACCTTTGAAGAAACTGTTGTTTATTTGTAATGAACTAAGAGGAAAGCTTTGAAGAGGAACCTTTTATTTATTCTTATTTCCTACATTTGATTACGTGCAGGAATTTAGCTATAAATCTTAAATTTTATTTAGTTACATTCAATATATTTATGAAGTGACCGACATCAGTAAGTAAACAGACCCCGTGGACCCAGTGTGGCAGAGACAATGCTAAGAGAAAGCTGGGAATAGCTTCTTTTCTCCATGCATTTGTGTGGATTTGCTGAGGCTAGTTTGCTATAAATAATTCCTGTTAAAAGCATAGACATGTGGGTGGCTATTTCCCTAATATTAATAGTAACGTGTGCTTTAATTATAGGAAGGACAAGAGAGAAAATACTATTTTGAGTAACAGTACTTTTAGCAGTGAGCCAATATGTCCTCTAGAACTAGGAAGAAATTTGGATTAATTTCAAAATCATATAGCAAATGCATCAGAACGCTACAGAAACAATGCTGCAGAATGCTACAGAAATGCTACAGAATCATATAGTAAATGCATCAGAAATGCTACAGAAATACGCTATTGTATTAATGGCCTGAATACAGCAAAAACGGAAGAAGGGCCAGTTTGCTCTCAGTTCTTGGGTGAGGACCTTCATTTTCTCCTGCCTTGTGACATCGGTGCTCCTGTCTCTACGGCCTTTGGACTTGAACCAGGACTTGCATCTTTGAATTTCCTGGTTTTCAAGGCTTTGTGAACCAGGTACCAGCTTTCCTGGGTCTCCATCTTGAAAATGACAGATCACGGGACTTTTCAGCTTCCATAATCATGAGAGCCAATTCCTATAATAAATCACTTTCCATATGTATATACATCCCACTGATTCTGTTTCTCTGGAGAACTCTAATACATACGATAAACCGAAAAAGTGGAAGGATATATTTGCAATAAATATGTCCGTCAAATGACTAATAGCCATACTATATAAAGAGGTCATACAAACGGATAAAGAGAAAACAATGCAGGAAGAACAGGGAGGGACACTTCACAATAGACACATCTCGATAGCCAATGAATATTTTTAAAAAGCACTCAGTGTCCTTAGCAGAGTATCCAACTAAGACCACATTTAATACTACTGCATACCCGCCAGAAAGTTAAAATTTAAAAGGATGGAAAATACTGCGTTAGAAGAATATGTTAAGTAAGTGGAGCATTCAAACACTGCTGTGAGGACTGTTAGGACACTTTGAATGACTATTTGACAGCGTTTGCTTAAGCTGGACATAGTCATACACTGTGGCTCTGTACTGGTGTAATAGTCTGGAACTTAATATGCAACTTAAAATAGATAAATTAAAGTATTTATACTGTAATACTAAACAGCAATAAAAATGAACCTACTATAAGAATGTGGTATGTTGTTGGTGAATCTTTTAAACATAATGTGAAACAAAAAATGATACAAAAAGAGACACATACTATTAATGTAAGTATGATTCCATTTATATACAAAATAAAATGAGTAAAGGTAATTTATGAAGACAGAGGTCAACAGTGGTTACCCTTGCAAGGGCAAGTGTTCAGGACTAGGAAGGTACATACTTTGGGCTCGTGAGATAATGTTTTTATTCTGTTTCTGAAGCTGGGCAATAGACGTATTGAATTTGGAAATTAATTAAGCTGTACACTTATAATTTTTGCACTTTATTGTGTTTATGCTATAAATCAGTAAAATGTATTAGTTTCTACTGCACAAGGAAAAGAGAAAAAAAAAGAAATGGTGGTTCAAACTTAAACTTCTTAGCCTCAGCATGACCATGCTTGACGGGCAAAGTCGCTGTATATTGGAAGCTCCTATTAGCAACTTTCAGAGCTCTGAAAAGCTGTATTGGGTTATGTGCTCCTAGTCCTGTGACCACCTCCGTTCTTTGAAGATTCTGTGCTCATTTCTAAATGATTGGAAACTTAGTCTAACTTTCAATGTATATGTAAAAGATGTGTTCTATTGTCAATTCTCAGAGCATCTGAAATGTTGCAGCAACTGTTTTGATGCTGTCATCCAGTGAATTAGCAAGCTCAGGTTTGCTTCCCCTGCAGAAGTGTTGAGCATTAGGTCTATGTACATATCTCAGGCAAATACTAATCTGTAAGTCAGTGAGGGCCAAAGACAGGCACATGTAGCTCTTCACTAGTGACCTCAGGAGTAATATAAATCCAATAATTTACTCTTGCAAGTGTCTGTGCAACCAGTAACTAATTTATTCAGTAGCCGTAAGATAAAATAGACTTTTAATAGATTTAACATTAGCTTCCCTATTCTGTTTATATGCAGTCTCATTATGGAACAAAGACTGAGCAGCATGGCACTAAGTGTTTAATTTTTAGGACGTATGATTTCCAGAATGTAAATTATAATACTTTGTATTATCTTTCTTATGGCATGTAAAAGTTAGATAAAATACTTCCTAAGAACAGAATGTAGTGTTTTTATTACTCAATCTAAGGAATCTAGCACATAATATGTCCTTGTGGAGATGACAAATAAGGTGCCATCTTCGTTAATGATTTACGCAGGACAGTTTCCAGCTGGCTCTGGACTGACCTAGCTCTCCCTTCTGCCTCCTTTGTTGTTCTCATGAATAACTTTATAATATGCTGGAAATGCAATGTCCTGAGATAAGGGGGAGCCAGAACACCTGGGTTCCATTACAGTCACCCCCTGAAAAAGGATATCTTTCAATACTTTAGCCAAGCAGGCCATTTCATCCTGGGGTATCAAATCCAGGGCAATTGCCTTTTTGGGTTCCTCAGCTGTGAGGCAAATGTGGCTGGCGTGTGCAGTCAAGACTTCAGCACCTTGGGCAGCTTTCCTGGGGTGGGGGACCAGCTTGCCATGGGTTCTAGGATTCCACTGCCCCTCACTGCCGATCTGTAAGTAATAAACCCGCTGCATGTAACTTGTATGAGGAGGTGTTTTTCGTCACTGGACAAGTTGGTAACCAGTGACCATGGTTCACAATTTACAATGATGTATTTTAAAAAAGGTTTAAAAAAGCCATGATTTCTAGGTGGTTGGTTAGGTGGATCCACCACAAAAGCTCACAGTGGAGTAAAGACATATTACTATTCACTAAGATGGGACATCGATTACTTCAGTGAGTCAGATACTGAGTATAATTCTGGTTTTGTTATTTTTTTAACTTATAAGATATTTTTGCATTTCTTTGCTCTTAAATTGGATTTTTAAAGCTGAAAGAAAAAAACTGTGAATCACAGATGAACTGACTTCTCAAGACTGTACTGTCCAGTAAGTCAAAGTAGGCCCAGAATCCAGATGTCCGTGTGTTTGCACGTTGCACCATATTCTACCCTCAGCAAGAGAGCAATTCTGTTAAAATGGATCTGAATGAACCATGTACAGCACATGTGTCATGCCTGAATCTGTGCTCAAACACTCACAAACCCTGAAGAAGACATGTCTCCATAGTAAATGAAACAGAGAGATTAGGCACAACTTCTCAGAATGTCTATTAAGGAGCAAGCACTATCTGAAATGTGATGAGGAAAATAAAAAATCCACCAAAAATCCTTTTCCACTGCACACTGTTGACGCGCCTGGGTACACACAGATGGCAGCGTAGTATCATTGCTTGAAAAGTGTAGGTGGACGCTGGAGCCACACTGCTTGTCTTTAAATTCTAGCTCTTCCTATTGATAGCTCTTGAGAATATAACGCTATCTTTCTGTTCTCAGTATCTTTATCAATAAAAACGTACTAACTTCATAGGATCATTGGTAGGACAAGTCATCACATGAAAGTTATTAGTACAGTACCTGGCATGTGTTTTTAGCACATCCTTGGGAAGAAAACTGTTTTTTCTTTTTATTGAGATGGAGTCTCAATGTTTTTTTTCTTTTTTTTTGAGACGGAGTTTCGCTCTTGTTACCCAGGCTGGAGTGCAATGGCACGGGCTCACCGCAACCTCTGCTTCCTGGGTTCAGGCAATTCTCCTGCCTCAGCCTCCTGAGTAGCTGGGACTACAGGCACGCGCCACCATGCCCAGCTAATTTTTTGTATTTTGAGTAGGGACTGGGTTTCACCATGTTGACCAGGATGGTCTCCATCTCTTGACCTCGTGATCCACCCGCCTCAGCCTCCCAAAGTGCTGGGATTACAGGCTTGAGCCACCGCGCCCGGCCGAGTCTCAATGTTTTGCGTAGGCTATAGTGCAGTGGTGCAATCTCAGTTTACTGCAGCCTCTGCCTCCCGGGTTCAAGCAATTCTCCTGCCTCAACCTCTCAAGAAGCTGGGGTTACAGGTGCACACCACCATGCCTGGCTAATTTTTTTAGTTTTAGTTAAGATGAGGATTTACGGCCAGGCGCGGTGGCTCAAACCTGTAATCCCAGCACTTTGGGAGGCCGAGGCAGGTGGATCACGAGGTCAAGAGATCGAGACCATCCTGGTCAAATGGTGAAACCCCGTCTCTACTCAAAATACAAAAAATTAGCTGGGCATGGTGGTGCGTGCCTGTAATCCCAGCTACTCAGGAGGCTGAGGCAAGAGAATTGCTTGAACCCAGGAGGCGGAGGTTGCAGTGAGCGGAGATCGCGCCATTGCACTCCAGCCTGGGTAACAAGAGCGAAACTCCGTCTCAAAAAAAAAAAAAAAAAAGATGAAGATTTACTAAATTGTCCAGGCTGCTCTCAAACTCCTGACCTGAACTGACCCACCCACCTCAGTCCCCATAAAGTGCTGGGATTACAGGTGTGAGCCACCACACCCAGCCTGTTTTTTGTTTGTTTGTTTAATTAAGGGAAGATTACCACTCAATTAAATGAACCCCTATTCACTGAAGTTTAGATGATTGAACACAACCACGTAACCACCTCCCAAAGTAGAAAGCAGACCACCATGCCATGGAAACTTACACGTACCCCTTCCCAATTCCCCCCCCAAGTCTAGTAATATGTTTTTTTTAATTTCTATCACATAGATTATTTGCATTCCTTCTTTTATATTTTCATGTATAACAACATTACTGAGCTATAATTTATATAACATAGAATTTACAGAAAGTATATAATTCAGTGGTTTTTAGTATGTTTATAAAATTATTAAACAATCACCCATTTTAGAACATTTTTATCACCCCCCCCAAAGAACACTGACCCCATTAGCAGTCAGTGCTTATTTCCAGCTAGCCACCCTCCCCGGCTGTAGAGAGCCACTAATCTGCATTCTACATCAATCTGCATTTTTGAGATAGATAGATTGAACAGATAATTACTAATGCATAACTAATACCTGTTGGATTCAGGTATTCCTGATATACCTGATATATCATATATATATAAATATAGGATTTCTGCCTATATTTTGTTTAGTACATTTGTATTTATATTAATAAATAACATTTTCCGGAAACAATTTATTATTTGTGAATCTGATTTTGATATGAAGCTTTTGCTAGTTTCTTAGAATTGGGGATCTTTTTCTTTTTTATCTGAAAAAGTCTGCAATGATTGAATCATATGTTACTTATACATTTAATTGAAATTTTTCATAATGCAGCCTAGCTTGCTGTCTTATTTTGGGGATGATTTCTTAATGATTAATTCACTTTTTAAAGTAGTTGTGGTTATTTCTTAACTTTTTTCTTGATCTAATTTTAAAATATATTTGAGAATCTATTATATAAAACTTTTTCACACAGATTTAACTAATTTATTCATAATACTCTATTTTCTTTTTAATGTCATTTGTATCTGTGTTAGCCTTCTAGGGCTGTGTATTAGTCTGTTTTCATGCTGCTGATAAAAAAAAATACCTGACACTGGGCAATTTACAAAAGAAAGAGGTATAATAGACTCACAGTTTCATATGGTTGTGGAGACTTCACAATCACGGTGGAAGGCAAAAAGCAAGAGAGAATCAGAGAACCAAGTGAAAGAGGTTTCCCCTTATGTAACCACAAAATTTCATGAGACTTATTCACTACCATGGGAACAATATGGGGGAAACCCGTCCTGTTCAATTACCTCCCACTGGGTCCCTCCCACAGCCTGTGGGAATTATGGGAGCTACAATTCAAGATGAGATGTGGGTGGGGACACAGCCAAACCATATTAGGTTGCCATAAGAAAATACCACAAACTGGGTGGCTTAAACAATAGAAATGTATTTCTCATAGTTCTAGAGGCTAGAAGATCAAAAACAAGGTGTCTGCAGGTTTGGTTTCTCCTGAGACCTCCCTCTTTGGCTTTCAGATGGGCCTTCTTGCTCTGTCCTCACATGGCCGTTTCTCTGTGTTTGTCTTCTCTTGGGGTTTCTTCTTCCTCTTCTAGGAACACCACCCTTAGGACCTCGTTTAACCTTAACGCCTCTTTAAAGAATCTATCTGCAAATGCAGTCAGTTTGGAGTTTAGGCTTCAATGTATGAATTTTGGGGGAACACAATTTAATTCATAGCACCACCTATGGTAGCATCCTCTTGTCATTCCCAAGACTGTTATTTGTGACCTTGTTTTAGATTTTCTGTTTTAGACATTTTTATTTCGAGATAATTTTACCTTTACATGCAATTGTAGGAAATAATATAGCTGTCTCATGTATGGTTTACTCAATTTCCTCAATGGTATTATCTTAATTGTATAGTATATTTACATAAAAATGAATATGCTTTGCAAATAAGTTATGGTATGTGTATATTTATATAGCTGGCTATGCACACATATGCAATAATACTATAATGCAATATCAAAGTACAATATTGGCATTGATAAAATTTTTAAAGATTTCTTCAGATGTACTCATTTGTGTGTGTGTGTGTGTGTGCATTTAATTCTATGAAATTTTATCAGATGTGCAATTAATGTATCTGCAACTGCAGTCGAGGTACTAAGTATTCCCCAAAGCCACATAGATTCCTCATGTTATTCTTTTAAAATCACATCTCTTTCCTCCCAGCCCTCTCTTACTTAACCTTTGGCAATCAAAAATCTTTTCATTTCTATAATTTTGTCATTCCAAGAGTGTTATATAAATGAAATGATATATTACTAAAGTTTTGGACTTTTTTCACCCAGCATGATTTTCCAAAAAGTCATTTAAGTTTTTGCCTATATCAATGTTTGATACTTTTACTTGCTGATAGTATTTTATGATATGAATATACCAGTTTGTAAAACCATTCACCCATAGAAGGACATCCAAATTGTTATTGGTTTTTGACCATTGTGAATAAAGCTGCTATAAACCATTGTGTGTAGAATTTTGAATGGACAGAATAAATGATCAAGGGTCAAGAATAAAACTGCTGGATAGGATGGTAATTATGTGTTTAGATCACAAGCAAACTGTGGAACTGAGAGTCAGTGTAATATTTTACATTCCTATGAGCAATATATAAATGATTCAGTTTCTCCACCTTCTCATAAGCATTTATTGCTGTCTCTGTTTTTTTCACTTCAGTCATTCTGATAAAATGTCTTGTATTATTTTGCATTTCCCTAGTGGCTAATGAAGTTGAACTTTGTTCACATACCGTTCAGGTCTTTTGTCAATTTTCTAATTGGATCATTTGCTTTTTGACTGATGGGTTTTCAGAGTTTTAAAAAAATACATTTTGGATATAATTCCCTTGGCAGATATGTAGTTTGCAAATATTTTCTCCTGGTCTGTAGCTTTTCTTTTCACCTTTTTAACATAAAAATTCACAAAGAAAATTTTAAAATTTTGATGAAGTTGAATTTATCAGGTTTTCTTTTTAGAATCATACTTTGAGTATTAAGTCCTGTATCTTAAAGACTTTCTCATATTTTTAAAGTTTTATAGTAGAATGTTTTATATTTAATGTTATCAGTTTGAGTTAATGTTTAGCATAAGATGTGAGCTTTAAGTCAAGATTCACTTCTTAAATACGGATGTTTGATTATTTTGGTACCATTTGTTGAAAAACCCATCTTTCTTCCATTGCATTGTTTTTGCTTCTTCGTTAAAAATCAGTTGAACATATTGTGTTGGTCTACTTCTACTTGTGGGTTCTGTATTCTGTTCTGTTGATTATTCATAGATCCCACCACCAATGCCACATTTTTTTTTTCTGAGACAGAGTCTGGCTCTGTTGCCCAGGCTGGAGTGCAGTTAGCGTGATCTCGGCTCACTGCAACCTCTGCCTCCCAAGTTCGAGCAATTTTCCTGCCTCAGTCTCCCCGGTAGCTGTGGCCACATGGGCCTGCCACCATGCCTGGCTAATGTTTGTCTTTTACGAAAGACAGGGTTTCACTATGTTTGCCAGGTTGGTCTCGAACTCCTGACCACGGGTGATACGGCTACCTTGGTCTCCCAAAGTGCTAGGATTACAGATGTGAGCCACCGCACCTGGCTGCACTGTCTTAATTATAATAATGGTTGTAGTAATTCCTTCCACTTTGTTCTTTTAAGATTGTTTTAACTCCTAGCAGGACTGTGGCTTTCTATACATCTTTTAGAGGAAGCTTCTCTATCTGTGCAAAAATATTTTTCTGGGGTTTCTTTTTTTGTCTAGAAATTTCATTAATCCTATAAATCTATTGTAGATATAGAATAGATATTACTATCTGAGGTTTCTTTTCTATTTATTAGTTTGCCTAAGTTTTTGTAAAAATCAGCTTTATGCCTTCTATAAAATAACCCACTTCCGGCATCTGTCTACTCCATTATCCGTATCTCACAGTTGTTTCCTGCATTGTATGCACTTTTTATCCTTATCTTCCAATTCTGTGGTTATTTCTTCAGCTCTGTGTGCTCACTAACCCATCAAATGAGTTTTACATGTAAATGATTGTATCTTTACAGTTCTATGCATTATTTGTTATCCTCTTTCAAACACTTTTGGTCTTTGCTTTCTACTTCTTTAAATACATATAGTTTGTGTTTAGTGTTAAATAATTCCATTATCCAAATATTTTGGATCTATTTTCTTCTATCCATTATTGCTATTGATTCTTATATGCATTTTTCTTTTGTGTATTTTGTGATTTTTGTCTTTAAACGAGTCATTTTATTTAGAACATCTTTAAATGAAATTACCTGAAGCCTTTGTTTAAATTGGATTTTTCTACAAAAGATTTGAAGTTTTTTCTGCCAATTTTCTGGTAATACTGCCTCCTGGGTGTCTATTTAAATTATCTGTTTGATATTTTTTTGAACTACGTAGTGTGACTTTGAAATGGCAAAATTGTGTGGATATTGCCTGAGATTTTCTTGTTTTTATTTTTGTCCTGTCTACTTCAATTATCAACACCAAGATTAAGACAGTTAATATATTTTACATTAATATTTCTGACTGGCTTGATTTTCATATATTCTTAAAATTAGTGTATAATTTTTTGGTCATACAGCTTTTTAAGAGGAATAGAATATTTTAATTTCTTCAGTTTGCACAGATTTGGAAGTTTATGTACACATATCTCTATCAGTAAACATTAATATTTTATACTGTTCCAGTTATATAAATATACTATCACTGGATAACATTTCAAGAAATAATTTGTACATTCATAATCAATTAAAATTATGTACATTTCCATTACAAATTATATTGGTTATTACAAATATTTTGGGTCTGAATCTTATTATGTCATAAAAATTCTTAATTTGAAGAATACCAGATCTAATATTTTCTAGTTTGTACACTTGTATTATTAAAATTATCTTTGACCCATAGTTTTTTTTTTTTTTGTAGGGCACTTTTTGATACTTGTCTATTTTTTGAGGTTAATTGAACCTACATTAGAAAAGTAATCCGTCTATAAGCCTATATAATTAGGCATATGTGAACTATAATTTCACATGACATGCTGGAAAAGAATAAATCAGTGAAAGTGACCCAGTCAACACTCAGGATTGTGAGCCCCTGCTCTCCTTCTGACTTACTATACATGGCACAGAACCATTGGGATCATATGAAGAAACCAGTGTCAATATACACATTAAATATTAGAAAAACGGACTTAATTTTTACATAGAACTAAATATAAATTGGGTACTTTTATTTATTTATTTTTTGGACACCAACAGCTTACTTGTGAATTCATTGAGGTTTGTGGACCATACTTAGAGATAAGATGACTAGATTCCCTGCAGTTAAGCAGGTTGCTTTTTAAAAATATTACTGTCAGACGTTACAGGATAACGTGACCTTACAGGCTGGAAAAGTTTGGGAAAATTAACATAAAAGCCCTGGTTTTGTAGTTTACTCTCATTTATTATTTTAATATGCTCAATATTTTTAAAATTTAAATTAATTTTCTGGAATTTGCTAATTATTGTCACATTTCTAAGTAATATGATTGCATTGCTTCCTTGAAATACAGAGATATATTTAAGATGTTGAGATTAAAAGGAAAGGAATAATTTGATTAGTAGCCAGAGGGAGAAATCTGGTCAAATGAGATTTGTTTGTGGAATTGCTTTAAAAAGGACAAGATGGGAATATATGAAAATCATGAAGAAAAAGGTTTCTAATTCAAAGAAACATTTTAAAAGCCTTCAAGATATTTTCTGTTGTATAGCTTGAACTTTTCTTTCTTAAATTCCATTTGAAATAAAAATAATAGACAATAAGCAGTAAAATAAAATATACACTTTCTCTAAATTGAGGCTGGATCAGGCCCACCCCCATTCTTTCCTGAAGGTTTGTAGAACGGAATACACATATTGTATGATATTTTCCATACACGTTTTCTAGTAAACATAGGTTAACCTAGGAGAACAATGTAAAAACTATTTGAAAAAGAGATTGGAACAGAAATCTAAGTCTACGTAACTCCTGTAGGTATAAAGTATGTCACGGAAACATCAGAAGGGGAATGAGAGAAACAATTGTTTGAAGTAGTGTATAAAAGAGAAGTAAAATGTTTCTATTGTGGCAGTCTCAGAACCAAGCTTGCATTCAAATTCTAACAAAAAATGAGGGTTTCTTATAAGGTGTTCTAGACTCCATTTGTAGAGTTTTCTACATTGTATAAGGCATTAATAACAAATTATTCACTGAAACCTGAATGATGGCAGAATGTGCACATTACAAAGTTGATGATTACTTAGCGGCTACACATGAGAAAAGTACGTTTGAAATTGTTAACCAAGAAAATGTATGACATACCTGAAAAATTCAAATAGAAAAAACAACAGAAAAGGCACCAATCGCTTTAATCATATGGCATAACAAGGAATTGAATATTTTACTTTCCTCAGCTATTATTAATAAATGATAAGAAAATTAAAGTGTTTCAGTTGTCTATGAAGCAAACTTGCTTACAAATCACTTCTCTTACAATGCTGTTGGGAGTTTCAATAATAAATCTCTTCAGTTTTGAACACTGCTTCTTATACTTATCTATGCCTAAACTTTGTTATTTATGTTTAACTAGTGAAAAGTGTCCACATTTATTTAAACCTCCTAAATAAATACCAAGTTTTTCAGAAGAAGAAATCTTTTCTAGAATTTGATTATTGTGGACACACACTATTTAAAAAGGAAGACTTGAAGTCACATGAATGAATATAGATTACTGTTATAAATACCCCTGGAGATGAGTAAATAACATTAATACCATTTAAATGTTTTCTAAACATCCAGTTGATTTTTCTCCCCCAAGAGGCATAGAGATGAGAAAGCCAATACATTAGATTTCTCTGGAAAGGATGTTTTCTTTATGTGAGTGTAGCACCAGAAATAATAATGATTTTTAAAGGAGGACATAGTTGCTTAGTAGTCAGCTAGACACAGAATTCTAACACATGTTCTCATTACTCTAAATGAAATTAAATGTATTATTCATTTTAGAAGAATTTTTAAGGGAAACATTGATTTAATATTGATAAGAAAGCTTAAAAACTAACAGTAATATCTGAGCCATTGCCTACGTCTCTTGTCTTGTTTATTAAATAGTCTGTTGTTCATTGTTACATGTTCATTTTCATGCTGAACTCTGGGCATACAGAGTTGGATAAAACACTATGTCTACATAGAAGAGTTTTGTATTTTTGCGGGTATTTAAGGGGTATAAGTGCAGTTTTTTATGTTAATATATTGCATATTGGTGAAGCCTGGGCTTTTTGTATAACCATTAACTAAAAAGTGGACTTTGCATCTATTAATATTAAGTAATTTCTCATCCCTTACAACCTCCCACCCTCCCACTCTGTGAAGCCTCCCATATCTATCAACCATGTTTACATATTATTTAGCTCCACTTACAAGTGAGAACATGTGGTGTAAGTGAGAAAACGGGGTTATTTTTGTGGTGGTTGTTGAGTTCCTTGCTAATTCTGAATATTAGTCCTCTGTGAAATGCATAGTTTGCAAATATTTTCTCCCATTCTACAGGTGGTCTGTTGACTCTGTTCTTTGCCATATGGAAGCTTTTTAGCTGAATTAAGTTTCATTTGTCTATTTTTGTTGCTTGTGCTTTTGAAGTCTTAGTCATGAATTCTTTGCGTAGACTGACGTCTGAGAAGCCTTTCTCTAGGTTTTCTTGTAGTGTTGTTATAGTTCCACGTATTACATTTAAGTCTTTAATACATTTGAGTTGATTTTTGTATATGGTGAGAGATAGGCATCCAGTTTCATTCTTCTGCATATGGATATCCAATTTCCCTGGCATCATTTGTTGGATGGTGTATATATGTTTCTTTTAGGTATGTTTTTGTACACGTATTCGAAGATCAGTTGCCTGTAAATACATGGATTCATTTCTGTGTTGTCTATTCTGTTCCATTGATTTTGTGTAAAAGAGTTTAAAGTTGAATGAGAGATAAATGCACAAATAACTGAATGATATACTAATGTAGCAACACATAATAAATCCTGTGAATGGGCATTGGAGGATATCACCATTTCCAAATTGATCAAAGTTATTTTTCTTCATGAAATTTCACTGTATCATTTCCTTCAACATGGATATGACTTGGGTTATAACAGATATAATCAGGACAAAGTCTGTAATCATGAAAATATTTGTCTACCATCTTTACTTTGTGCATTACTATAGCATTTACAACCCCGGTTTTTCTTTGGCATTTTCTACTTATAACGTGTTTCATTTGCATCATCTATAAACAATACCTGTCTTCTAAATATTCTGATTTTGCTTTTGTACTTTATTTTCATGCTTCGTGTCCAAATGGCACACAGACAAGAATACTCAGTTAGTATACAGTATGAGTTAGTCTACTTCCACATACATACCACCCACATTCTGTTATGCTTCTAGAAAATATGCCAGCTTCATCTCTAAATTCCTTTCAGTTTTTGAAGCACCAGAATCAATATTCTTTTCTGAGTTTGTGATTTTATGTGAACTTTTCAAAATAAATTACCAGTGCTGCATATCACTCACTAAAAAAAAAAAAGAAAAAAAAACCCCAATAAATGAACTTCAAATGCAAGCACATTTCTTGGGATTTAGCAGCTTTAGAAATAATAAGAACTATTTTTTAGCTGTTTTTTGTTTCAAATCTCTGTACCATAATTTTACATATTATATGGAAATCCTTTGTTTGTAAGAAAAACTTGGAATTTATCACAGTAGTTGTGTAATTATGGTGGCTTGACCCAGACACTCCAAGGGTGCTATGCATTGCATTGTTTTATTCAAAATTGTGAAGTTGTTCCCAGAACTGCCTTTAACATCATGGTGTTTCTAATGTTAGCACACAGAGCATGACTGAATGAAAAGAAAAGAAATGAATGAATATGAGAGTGAAAATGTTTGCTCAATCAAATAGTGACAGAGTTTCTTATGCATGGGAATAGGTTAACTTAATCACTGCAGTCCTGAAAACTTCCCTGCATCAGTGGTGTGACTCTATATCTGTGTTTGTAGCTTTGGTATTGCCTGCTTCAATCTCCCTTAGGAGACGTTCTGCCGCTAGACATGTCACACAGCTGACAGTCACCAGCTACTGTCACTGTGGACCCTGCCATGGATTTTGATGAGGCCGTGTTCTTCTAGGATGTGCCCTGTTAATGACTGAGCACAGTGGGGCAGAGAGCTGTTCTACTTCCACCTAATATGGGGCTCCTGTAACAGACAAGCAAGGTTCTGGGGCTCCCATTTGACTGGCCTAGGCTGTCTCAGAGCTGCACTGTACTACCCAATCTCCTTCTGCTTCTCCTCTTCCTTGGGCTCCCAAGGGCCTCTCTCCTTGTTCCTGCTCCCCATACATACTTTAGACGCTGAATCCCAACTTGGCATCTTAATTCTCTTGTTTGCCAAATGGATAATGTATCTGGAAATTGAATGCATGGAAAGCTGTGTCATCATAACAATAATTTACTTTTTGTGGTACTTTGTAATTCTCAAACTGAGTTTAATTCAGAAGTGAGCTATCATTATATCTCAGGCCATTTCTTCTTAATTTGAACAGTAACATTTCAATCATTGCTGATTCACAGAACTTTAGTAGTGTACGGTGTCTAAGGACCATTTATTTTAACTCTCCCTGTGTTACAGATGATGAAATTAGAAAGCTTAGAAGTGATTTGCTCAAGGGCAAATAACAAATTAGAGACAAAATCTAACTAAACGAGAGCCCAGGAACTCTTCCAGATATGATGCTGCCTATACAAAAATTTTAACCTCAGTTTAAGTCAAGTAATTATTAAAACAATTATGCAGTAAAGATCTAGATGATACATTTGTTGAGTCATGCATTAAGCATTATAACAAAGATACTCTGATTCTCTTCAACTCCAGTGATGCAGTCCTTATTCATAATAATTTTGAATGTAATAAATTAATATATATTAATTCAGAGAAGTTTTAGGTGCACCAAAAAAATTGGGCAGAAAGTAAAGAGTTTTTATGTTACTTCGCTAGAGCTGCTCCCACAGCCTGGGTAGCTTAAACAGTGGAAACTTATTCTCTCACAACTCTAGCAGCTAAAGTTCAAGATCATGGTGTCAGCAGAGACGGAGACATTCTCTAATGGCCGTGAGAACCTCTCTTCTAGTTTCTGGTGGTTTGCCCATCATCTTTGATGTTCCTTGGCCTGTAACAGAGTAACTCTAATCTTTACATTACACTCTCCATGTGAATCTGTGGATTGAGTTGGGAAGAACTGACATCTTGGCAGCAGTGAGTCTTCTTGTACTCCTGGATAAAGAAAGAAAACATGGAGTGTTTCTCCAGTTATCAAATCTTTGACTTCTGTCATCAGAGTTTTGTAGTTTTACTTATATAGAAGTGCCTCATCAAATGATGTGTCTTTAAATTTAAATTCAATATTCTCATTATTTGCATATTGGAAATCAATTGACTTTTGTTTATTAACTTTTTGTCCTTTAACCTTCATGTAATCACTTATTAGTTCCAGAAATTTTTCTTGATTCTTTAGGATTTTCTACATAGAATTCAAATCATCTATAAACTAAGGTAGTGCATTTCTTCCTTCCCAGTTTGTGTGTGTTTCATTATCTTTTCTGGTCTCATTGTATTATGTAGAACTTCCAGTAAACTACTGAATACCAGTGTTCTGAGGGGACATCCTTGTCTTGCTCCCTGAGCTGAGAGGGGAAGCATATAGCTTCTCATCACTAAGTGCAATGTCAGCTGTACAGCTTTTGTTGGTGTTAAGTTGAGGATGTTTCCCTTGTTCCTAGTTTGCTGAGAGTTTTTATCAGGAGTCCATGTTAAACTTTGTCAAATGCTTTTTCTGCATCTATGGATAGGATCATTTGAATTTTCTCATTTATCCTGTTGATGAGCTGAATTATTTAATTTCACTTCGTCATGATATATGATCCTTTTGATTCATCGTTGGATTTAGTTTGCTGATATTCGGTTGAGTAATTTTTCATCTATGTTCGTGAGAGTTGTTGGTCCATAGTTTTCCTTTTTCATAACGTCTTTGTCTGGTTTTGGGCTTAGAGTACTGCCAGTCTCATAGAATGAATTAAGATATGTTCTCTCTGCTTCTATTTCCAGAGAAGATTGTAAACTGAGACACTGATCATCACCTGCGGTGGTCTGTCCTGCAAACCCTGACTCTGCAATGGATGAATGAAATACAATCACACATCAAGTACAGTGAACACTGGGCTAGGGAGGTTGTCAGCTGCTCTCAGAGGGTGATTGCAGTTACCTGATGACTCACTAGCTGTTCCTTCTAGTATTTATTCGGTATAGATTTAATAACAGAGGTCCTAAGTCAACATGCTTGTAGATAATTAACATGGTTAGAGTGGTTTTCCAAGTGATAAAAGCTTTTGTACCAGGGCCCAGAAAAAAACGCCATTAATGGGTAATCCCCTTTCAACCTCCCACCAAGAGGGCCATCTCTCACAAAGTTTGCATGAGTAAACAAAGTAGCAGAGACAAAGGAATGTGAGGCAAACAGACTTAACTGGGGAAGTTTATATTATCCCTATCTTCACCCTGTGACCTAATTCTCTAAGGTAAAAACCAGCTGCCTTCAGCCCACCCTATTATTACAAGGTAATAAGAAACCTTTCAGCCTTCCAAAAGGTTTGAGACTATACCTTATAACTTTCCCTAATATTTCCTTTAATATTTTGCTAACCACCCTGAGTGAACCCCAGCAGTAAATAATTGGTGTACTTTCTTCAGCTATTCAGTTGAATCCACCAGTGAACCCATCTGGACCTAAGGCTTCCTGTTTCGGAAGGTTGTTAGTATTTATTTAATATTGACTGGCCTATGTGGAATAACTACTTCTGATATTGTCTTTCAGCAACTACATAATTTCCTTTAAAGTACTCAATCTTGAACATAATAATGTGTTCATAATATTCACTTATTATCTGTTTAAAGTTCATAGGACCTGTCTTGATGGTTCCTCTTTCATTTCTGATATTAATAATTTGTGTCTTCTTTCTGTTTCTCTTAGTTAGCCTGACTAGACATTTCTCAATTTTACTGTTCTTTTCACAAAACGAGCTTTTGCTTATATTTAGAGGTAAACAGTTATCCCTATAGCAGGATCAGGACCCATTTGATTAGATTTTTATCCTCACATATAAACATAGGATAAGCTTTTCTATGGTAAAAATTAACCAGTAGAAACCTAAGACCTGAAATATAGACCCATGGAAATAGCTGTTGAATTCCAGGCAAACATGGCGTGCCATCGGGAGGTCAATCTGAAAAGATATTCAGCACTGTCTGAATTAGGGAGCTAATTTTTTATGATAATCCAGTGAAAATGAACCGTTCAGATTACAGAAATCCCCATATTCCTGGTTCTATTATTTGCCTCTGTTATTTTTATATCTCAAATATTTCTATATGGTTCTCTTTTGGGCCAAATATTGAACAATGGCCGAGATAAATGTGGTTTTTAAGGGTTTAAAGACTAATGGGGGCTTATAAACACTTTTTAGGATTAAACCTAAAATAATGTGATCCTCTGGGTTGATTCTAGATTGAAACATTATTGAGACAAAAGCATAAGGAATGTGTCCTTGGAACTGCTTTCAGGAGTAACAACTTATTAGTAAAAAATTAATCATATAAAAAGGTAAAATATGAGACACACAAAAAACTTGAGAAATCAAACATACAAAGTTAAAGTAAATTAGGCTCAGTACTGAGAATGGTAGTAAAATTAGCTAAAATATATCACATTTTACTGGTTGACATCATAAGCAGACAAACGCATTTTTTAAAAATTCCGTTTAATCAAGAGGACCTCTTTGTTAAAGAGAGAACGTAGAAAAGTCACTAATCTTATAGCCTGGGGTGGAATACATAACTTATTTTGGATGTTAAAAAAAGAACGCATTCCAATTTCCTTCCACATGGGCTGCTGCCTGCCTGTGCAAGCCTCCTTCCCTGGGATTGCAAGAACTTCCCAACAGGCTTCTGCTCTCTGATCATGACTCTTTTCTAGATAAATCTTAAAAGATAGGGTCATCTTTTAAAATGCATGAAAGGCCTCGTCCTCTCACTGCTTATTAAAATCTTCTGCGGCTCCCCACTGCCTGTAGAGGAAAACCTGACCTGCTGTGCCTTGTCGGCCAAGCCCTTTGTTACTGGTCCCTTCCTGCCTGGTTATCACCCAAACCTCTCTCCCTTGTTAACTTTCCCATATGAAGTACAAAAGTGAGATCATCTGATACATTTTTCCCGAACAAAATACGAATTAAAGCTACAGAAATAAACCAGAGACATTACAGATTTAAAGGGGGGAGACTGTTACCTGAGAAGGCACATCGCAACCAAGTAACCGTTTTTGGAAAGGGAAAGACGGAGCAACTTTTTTTCCCTAAAACTAGGTTGCATTTACATTGACTAAGGCTTGGAAAATGGTATTGCATATATTAATATATGCAATATTAATATATGCAATAATATATAATAATATAATAATATTTAAAAATATAATAATATATAATAATATAATATATAATAGTATATATAATATATAATACATTGCATATATTAATATATGCAATGTTTCTTTTGGGAATCATGATATTTAGTATTTTTAATAGCGTTCTATGCCTATTTAACATTGTTTTGGACTGGCTGTTTTGGAAGCCTGTCTCATGAGTTGGTGGATTTTATGGATATTTGCTTACAATTTGAGAAGTTTAATAAGCCAGAATAATCCAAATGGCAGTTATAAGGCAATTATATTTCTTAATGTAAATGAAAGTGGGCAGTTTCATTTTCTGAAAAGTCATTCTAAACTGGTTGAGTTTTTTTAAGAGGTATATAATACTCTCATTCTCTTGCTGACAAATTCAGTTTCTCGACCGGCAAGTTTAAGAACCAGACCCGAGGCTTTTAATGAATACACAGAGATAAAAGTCATGCCATGAAACCCTTTTGGAAACAGCACCTAAAAATTTTCAAGCTATGGTTGTGTGTGTGTGTGTGTGTGAGAGAGAGAGAGAGAGAGAGAGAGAGAGAGAAGAAGAAGAAGAAGAAGAAGAAGAAGAAGAAGAAGAAGAAGAAGAAGAAGAAGAAGAAGAGGAGGAGGAGGAGGAGGAGGAGAAGACAAAGCCAGGCTGGTGTCACTCCGTGCTCACGAATCAGGCATTTTTGGAAGAAACACAGGTAAAAATAGAGATGACGGTGTCATCAGAGTGTAGTCATATGACATAACTATGTCACTGGGAACTTCTAGATTTCAACACTGTTGAGAAATTGAACATTATCAGTAGCTATTAAATACAATGATGGACTGAAACTGCATTGGGTTGTTAAACCGGTAACATATTATATGTTTATATACTCGATAAATTGTTTATTTCCTCTACTGGTGTTCTAGATTCCATGGTCAGTACTGGGGATATAGTTATTGAGAGAACGTGCTCAGAACCCCTCTGCCCTTGCAAAAACTCCAACACAGTTTGAAGTTTTCTTTGAAAGTTTTCAACTCCTTTAGCTAGTCTGCTCCTTGTAGCCCAGCCAGGCCTGTTTTTCTTTGAAAATACCCTTGAAAGTGCCATGCTCTTTCATCAGAATTCTCATAAATTATCTTTCCTCTTTCTTTCCTTTTTTTCTACTTCCATTACCTTCTTCTTCCATGACTTCTGATTTTTAGTAATGATCTATTATATGATATATATTGATTCTGCAATAGAGAAAATGAGGAGACAGTCTTTGCCTTCCAGGAGCTCCTATTCCAAATACCAATTACCAAGGTTAATAAAAGAATCCATGTGAGTATTCGAAAGACAGATTCTAGCTGATTTTGTAAATTCTTCTCCATGCAGTTTTGCTTAAAGACAATGTAGAATGAGGAGTCAAGCAGTTCTGTATCAATGTGCTAAGAAGCTACATGAGGCCAGGCATGGTGGCTCAAGCCTGTAATCCCAGCACTTTGGGAGGCTGAGGTGGGTGGATCACGAGGTCGAGGTCTAGACCATCCTGGTCAACATGGTGAAACCCCGTCTCTACTAAAAATACAAAAAATTAGCTGGGCACAGTGGCGCATGCCCGTAATCCCAGCTACTCAGGATGCTGAGGCAGGAGAATTGCCTGAACCTAGGAGGCGGAGGTTGCAGTGAGCCGAGATCGTGCCATTGTACTCCAGCCTGGGTAACAAGAACGAAACTCCGTCTCAAAAACAAAAAAACAAAAAAACAACAAAAAAAAAGAAGCTACATGAGAAAATGCTGTGTCATAAAGGCCATGGGAAAGAGTGGGTGTATTTGCCGTCCGACCATCTAGTCCCTCTGATCTCGGTGTAATGGGATTCTGCTGCTAATAAAACTGAGAGCAAGTGTCTTCAAAAAGTGTAACACTAAGCTGCATATTTAATTATTCATTAACAAAGCTTTTAATTTAGGAATCTAATATGAGTCTGTGAGCTATAGCAACGTTTCTCTTCCAACAGCCTGCTCAACCTTTTATCCTTCATGCCCAGGCATGCCACAGCACCAGCTCACATTCCTTTTCTTCTTTGGGAAAGGCCTGGCTTGCTAGTCCACCGCAGAAGACCCCTTCCTCCTCTCCCTTCCCTCCCATCACACATCCACCTTACCTAAAAACGTTTAAATGTTTAGCCAATTGGGTCTAGTTTAGATTGTGCAGTCGGACTCCAGCCAATGGGGAGAGGACACAGAGGCAGGAGTCACGTGTTAGGAATAAAAGCTTCTACTCTCCTTTGTTTGGGTGCTCTTGTGGCAACCAGCCCTAGGGGAGGCACCCTTCTGCACAACAGTAAATTTGCTTTACTGAGAAATCCTTTATGTAAGTGCTGATTTTTCCTTACAGCTCTGAGCTTTATCTCTAACAGAGGCTGATATTCTTCTTCGCTGGAAACCCTCCCTATTGTGAAAATGATCTACGTAAAAATAATCAAATAACATATATTTGGCTAGTAGATAAGTGAGAAATTCAGGAAGTCCTTTGCGAAGGAATAGTAAAGAAGAAACAGCCCCAAACCCAAAACTTGATTTACATCTTAGGTCAGTTTCCCTAGAAGTAGAGTTGGATTGGAAAAATATTTTCAAATTCTTTATTGGACAAGTGTTCTCAAGAAAAGGGAAGCCAGACAGAACAGAAGAAAAAGTCTAGCAACAATATGGGTGTGGAGAGAATGCCACCTAGCTTAAATAAACACGATAGAAAGTCAGGCAGCCACGCTCCAGAGGGTCTCTGAAAAGGTGAGCTTTGAAAATGGGAGTTCCCAACTCTCCACTGAGTTGTAAATCTCATACTATCCTAAAAATATAGATTTCTCGCATGAACAGAGTTTTGTCATGTCTGGGATTTGTATCCCTTTGGATTCTATACTTTATATATGATTTGTAAAAGCATACCTGCCTTCTAATCTAACTCATGCTCACTACCTTCCTCACTTACTTACCATCATTTTCTGTTTCTCTACTCCAGCTTCTTGGTCACCTGCCCACATTCTGCCTTTGTTTAGGGGTGACAGAGAAAATCATAACTCTTTACCACCTCTTTCTTTAACCTTCCCACTGCCATTAATGTAAAAGCCGTGTAAGGCTAATTTTCACTGGGCTCTTGGAGAGAATAGATAAATAAACAAAATAAAAACAAAGCTAAAAACTGGATTTTAATAATAAATATTCCCGTGTTCCAAAGTTAAAGGAAAAAAAGTTAAAACTTTCATTTTAGAGCCCATGTTGTCTCTCAATTTCAATCTTCCTTGCCCATTTAAAGGCTAGTCCTTCTTTCTCCTCTTCTGAGAGAAGCCATTCTTTAAATTATCCCCTTGTCCTCATTCCTCATTAGCTCTTATCATAGGTTCCATCCCTCTGCTTGCACAGAGAACTTCCCAGATTAGATACTCTGCACAGGCAGATTTTCAAAATTTGTGGAAGCAGTACAGTTGAACATGGACTTGGCATCCCAAGCAAGGTCACCTGGGGGTCTCTCCACACTCAGGGAGAGGGACAAGTTACCTGGCTTCTAGCAAATAACTCTTGGAGGAAATAAATCTATGCACACACCATTGCAGGTCTTATTGCTAGTTCTCAGGCACAGGCTGGTTTAGACCCATAATAAAGGAAAACATTTTTCTTGAATGGATAGTCTGCTGAGATTCCACCTCAAAATGTGAAAAATCAAGATAATTCAGGACAGCTTTTGTTAGTCTCTGGTTCCCAGCGAAGGGCCTGAACCATTTGCATGTGTAAGAGACAGGACTTGTAACTTCGCTTTGCGAGCTATTAAAGCTGTCTTTGCCTGCTTGGAATGCTTGATTTTACAAAGATCTGGTAGAAGCTAAGAAAGTCAGGTTTTTCTCCCCTTAATTATAAAGCAGTCTAACTTCTTTTGTGGGTTATTCTATGTCCTCTTCTTCCTTAGTCACTGTCTCTCATCTCTCTTCCTCGAATCTGGAGGCCAGATACTACCAGCTCCAGCATCTAAGCAGAAGGACAGGGTGGGGTGAAATTTGGCTTTTCGACTTTACTATAATTGAATACATTTTATGTTAACTGGCTTGTAAGAACTTTTCCAACAGTTTACACACAAGTAACTTTCTTTGGTAACAGATCTTGGAATAATTATGAATTTGATCAGTGGCTCCTGCTATGTTTATGCATGGCACACATAGAATCACTTATTTAAAAGCAAGCCTGAAGTTAAAATGAACATTTAAACGAAATATGTGCCACTGGCAAAATTCTTCAAGATATTGGTTTGGCAAGAACATTTAATAGTCTTCAGGGTTTTAAGATTTTGTTGTTTTTTCTGAATTGTTTTCTAAAATTCCAGGTATTTTATTAAATATTGATAATGGCCTCTATTTTAGCTGTTTTCAATCTTTTAAAAATGACTGACAGAACGTTCTCAAGCTAAAAAGCTGCGTTGGCATCTGGAGTTTGTGTCCCACCAAAGACGCAGCAGACATATCTTCTGGGTTGGGGCAGTGCTGGAGAAGATCACAGCCGCATGGGCAGATCACAGCCCAAGACCGCGTGACTGCACGTGTTCGCGCCTGGAGTATCTGGCAGAAGTCATGTTCTATTAATTTTTATTGGGATCTTGCAACCCCAAAAAGACCAGGGACTTTTCTGGTCTACTTTCTTCGTGTGGTAAAACGCAGAGGTCACTTTGTAACCTGCAGTCTCTGTGTTATCCCTCACTATCTCCATGGCACGCGGCTGCTCTAGGGTAGAACAATTCCCTAAGGCGTCACGGCAGCAGGGACTTGCAGCAGAAGCCAGCAGCAGAGAGGAGCTCAGGGCGGCAGAGGAGCCCTTGGTTTTGGAAGGAGTAGAATGAAAGAGGGGGATAAGGAGGGAGGATTGTGGACTCAAAGAAATGGGGTACGTTATAAAAAATCAGGATTCACTAGATACGGGGGGCATAACGTTATGTGAAGAGAATGGATCCAGTAAATGAAAAATAAAATAGGGTTCTCAGGGAGGAGTTAAATAAGAAGCATGAAGGAACCAGCATACAAGGTTGAAATTAACAAATTCTAGAGCAAATTTGGAGTTGAGCCCCTAACTCACTTATCTCCCCCCCGCCCGCCGAGGGAGTTTCACTCTTGTTGCCCAGGCTGGAATGCAATGGCATGATCTCGGCTCACTGCAACCTTCTCCTGCCTCAGCCTCCCAAGCAGCTGGGATTACAGTCACCCACCACCACGCCCAGCTCGTTTTTGTATTTGTAGTAGAGACGGGGTTTTGCCATAATGGGCTGGTCTCCAACTCCTGACCTCGGTGATCCACCCATGTCAGCCTCCCAAAGTGCTGGGATTTCAGGCAGGAGCCACCACGCCCGGCCCCTAACTCACTATCTTACAATGATTCCTAGTGCAAAAGTGATTCCTAGAGGTGGAGCACACACACCCCAAAGTCCTTCAGATTCCACACAGGACCACTTGTTAATAGAGGGCATTCCAGGATCTGGGAGCCGCAGATTCCGACCAGCACATCTAGGGTTAGGCTCAGGAATCTTCTTTTATGACACTGCATAAAGCCATATGTTGACACTAGAGAGGAAATAGCTACCAACAACGTCCGTCACTGTGGGACTATACAATGACACGTGGCCTAAGCTGCTGAATGTGACTCATCATCATCATCTTCCTTTCTAGTTTTTAATGATACTCGTGAAATACTCTATGTATATGCAGACTTCTGTGATAGGCTTGGTACTTCTTAAAAAGATGTTAACATTGGCCGGGCGCGGTGGCTCACGCCTGTAATCCCAGCACTTTCGGAGGCCGAGGCGGGTGGATCACAAGGTCAAGAGATCGAGGCCATCCTGGTCAACATGGTGAAATCCCGTCTCTACTAAAAATACAAAAAATTAAACTGGGCATGGTGGCGCGTGCCTGTAGTCCCAGCTACTCAGGAGACTGAGGCAGGAGAATTGCCTGAACCCAGGAGGCGGAGGTTGCGGTGAGCCGAGATCCCACCATTGCACTCCAGCCTGGGTAACAAGAGCGAAACTCCATCTCAAAAAAAAAAAAAAAAGATGTTAACATTATTCAAAGTAAGTTAGAATAAGAGGACATGTTGTAAAGGCAAAGATCAAATAATGATTTTAACACTCTTTGAAGATTTGTTTCATAGATCAAAATAACATTACTCTGTCAAACTTGATAATTAAATTATCAAGGATCACTTTTGCTGAGACACCTATAAATAAACCCCACTGTTTCAATGACATTCTTGATCCTGCTCTTAAAATGCATTTCTTTTAAGCCATCCATTAAATTTATGTGTATATTTGCAGTGTGTTTATTTGTGTTAGTGAGGCAGTTATCTGTCAAATTAAAATTACGTGAAATTAAATAAGAAATAATTCCAAATGGCTATGGAATTTAATTGGTACATTTTAGCAAACATGAATTAATTTTCTTTCTTTCTTTTTAAAACAAAATCTCACTCTGTTCCCTAGGTTGGAGTGCAAGTGGCACAATCGCAGCTCACTGCAACCTCCACCTCCCAGATGCAAGTGATTTCCAGCTAATTCTTGTGTTTTCAGTAGAGCCAGGTTTTCACCAGGCTGGTCTCGAACTCCTGACCTTAAGCGATTTGCCCACCTTAGGCTCCTAAACTTCTAGGATTACAGGCATGAGCCACCATGCCCAGCCAAATTAATTTTCTTAACAGTATGGATAAAAGATGTTTTAAAAAGTATTCTGGGCTCAAGTCCTCTCCTTCTTGTCCACAGAAAATTGTAAATCATAAAAATATCACTACCATCATGGACTTGAAGATGCAAAGTTGGTGGTCTCCATCATACCTCATTCTATCTGCTGTATGTCTCCTGCGGAAACTAGATGGGTCCTGATGGATGACTGATCGGCTGCCTCTACTGCAGCAACTAGAAGTGTGCCATCTTTGTGGCAACAGATCGACACAGCCTTGGCTACTTGCTTTACGGTACTGATATGGCTATCTTCTCAGTACTCATCACGGAGAGTAATGTTGATCAAACTTCATTTTTACATGAGAAAGGCAAAACATCCCATTACAACAGGCTGAACTGAATATGAATTTAAGTCAACATGACATGATTCAAAATATCATTCAAACGTGAATCGATATGAATGAATCCTATTGATATTCCAGAGGAAATCGTGGTGGTGCACTATCATGATGACATCCTGCTAAGTTGATACGTAGAGCAGGAAGTGTCATGTTCTGTGAATACTGTGGAAAGATTGCATGGCAATGGTGAGACACATATCCCACTAAGATTCAGGCTCTTTAACATTAGTGAAGACTTTAAAAGTCCAAAGGTCTGGGGCATTTAAAATAAACTGAGGCAGGAGATGGCAAATTACAGCGCACTGGCAGCAGTCTTAGTTTTGTAAATAAAGTTTTCTTACGACACAGCCATGTTCATCCATTAATGTACTGTTTTTTTAAAAAAACTAGTTTTTTTCCTATTACACGTCTTTTCAACTTTTATTTTAGATTCGAGGACACATGTGCAGGATTGTTACATGGGTATATTGTGTGATGCTATTAATCCTGCCACCCAGGTACTGAGCATAGTCCCGAGCATATAACCATTACCCTTACCCCTTTCCTCCCTCTCCCCTCTGGTAGTCCCCAGTGTCTAGTATTGCCATCGGTACCCAATAGTCTAGTATGTCCATATGTACCCAATATTTAGATCTGACTTATAAGTGAGAACATGCATCATTTGGCTTTCTGTTCCTGTGTTAATTCATCTAGCTGTATCCACGTTGCTGCAGAGAAACATAACTTCATTCTTTTTTATGGCTGCATAGTATTCCATGGTGTATATGTGCCACATTTTCTTTATCTAATACACCTTTGATGGGCTCTTAGGCAGATCTCATGCCTTTGCTATTGTGAATAATGCCCTGATGAACATATAAGTGCATGTGTCTTTTTGGTAAAACAATTTATTATCTTTTGGATATATACCTGGTGATGGGACTGCTGGGTCAAATGATAGGTCTGTTTTATGTTCTTTAAAAATCTCCAAATTGTTTTCCACAGGGGTTGGACTAATCTACAGTCTTACCAACATTGTATAAGCATTCTCTTTGTGCCACAGTCTCACTAGCATCTGTTGTTTCTTTGACTTATTAGTAATAGCCATACTGACTGGTGTGACATGGTGTCTCATTGTGACTTTGGTTTGCATTTCTCTGATGATTAGTGATGTGGAACATTTTTTCATGTTCGTTGGCCACTAGTATGTCTTCTTTTGAGAAATGCTAATGTCTTTTGTCAATTTTTTTTGATGAAGGGGGACAGAGTCCTGCTCTGTCACCCAGGTTGAAGTGCAATGTGCAATCTTGGCTCACAGGAACCTCTGCTTTCCTAGTTCAAGCGATTCTCCTGTCTCAGCCTCCTGAGTAGCTGCAATGACAGAAACCTGCCACTATGCTTGTCTAATTTTTGTATTTTTAGTAGAAATGGAGTTTTACCACATTGGCCAGGCTGATCTGGAACTCCTGATCTCAAGTGATCTGCCTGCCTCAGCCTCTCGAAGTGTTGGGATTACAGGCATGAGCAACTGCACCTGGCCTTTTAATCACGTTTTTTTTTTTGTGGGGTTGTTTTTTTGCTTGTTGAATTGTTTAAGTTCCTTATTTAGATCTTTGTTGGATGCATAGTTTGTGGCTGGGATACTTTCCTCTATTCTAGAGGTTGTTTATTCTATTTACAGTTTTTTTCTCTTCCTTTCTCACTGTATAGAAGCTCTTTAGTTTAATCAGGTCCCACTTGTCAATTTTTGTTTTTGTTGCAATTGGTTTTTAAGACTTAGTCATAAATTATTTACAGAGGTCAATATCCAGAATGTGTTTTGTAGACTTTCTTCTAGGATTATTATAATTTGAGGTTTTACATTTAAGTCTTTAGTCCACCTTGAGTTGACTTTCGTATTGGTTAAAGGTGAGGGTGCAGTTTCTTCTGCATATGGCTAGCCAGCTGTCTCAGCACTGTTTATTGACTGGGAATCCTTTCCCTATTGCTTATTTTTGTTGAGTTTTTCAAAGATCAGATAGCTGTAGGCATTATTTCTGGGTTCTCTATTCTGTTTCATTGGTCTATGTGTTTTTGTACCAGTACCATGCTGTTTTGGTTACTGTAGCCTTATAGTATAGTTTGAAATCAGGTAATGTGATGTCTCCAGCTTTGTTCTTTTTGCTTAGGATTTCTTTTTTTTATTTGGGCTTTTTTCAGTTCCACGTGCAGTTTGGAATTTTTTTCTAATTCTGTGAAAAAGGACACTGAAAATTTGGTAAGAACAGCATTTAATCTTTAAATTGCATTAGGCAGTATAGCATTTTAACAATAGTGATTATCCCAGTCCATGAGCATTAGAATGTTTGTCCATTTTTTTGTGCCATCCATAATTTCTTTCCTCAGTGTTTTGTATATTTCTTTGTAGACATCTTTACCTGTTTCGTTAGATACATCTCTAGGTATTATATTTTATTTGGTTTTGTGGCTTTTGTAACTGGCATTGTGTTGTTGATTTAATTCCCAGCCTGAATGTTTCTGGTGTACAGAAATGCCACTGATTTTTGTACATTGCTTTTGTATCCTGAAGTTTTATTGAAGTCACTTATCAGTTCCGGGAGCCTTTTAGCAGAATCTTTAGAGTTCTCTAAGTGTAGACTCATATCATTTGTGAAGAGAGAGCGTTTGACTTCTCTTTTTCCTATGTGTGTGCCTTTTATTTGTTTCTCTGGACTGGTTGCTTTGGTTAGGAGCTCCAGCACTATGTTGAATAGGATCAGTGAGAGTAGAATTTCCTGTCTTGTGCCAGTTCTCAAAGGAAATGCTTCAAGCTTTTGCCTGTTCAGTATGATGTTAGTGGTGGGTTTGTCATAGATGGCTCTTATTATTATTTTGAGGTATGCTCCTTTAATGCTTAGTTTTTTGAAGGTTTTTATCATGGAGGGGTGTTAGATTATACTGAAAGCTTTTTCTGTATCTAGAGAGGAGATGTATGGTGACTTTCAAGCTACAGTAACAGTTGAGTAGTTGTGATAGAAATTATGGACTCAAAATAAAATATTTAATATATGGTCCTTTAAGACAAACTCTATGGACCTAGCTGTAAGAGAAAGGACAGCTAGCTGCACCTGACATCTCCTGCCTCCGTGGATAACCCAAAGCATTTAGAGAACATCTTCAGAATTTAGAAGGAGCATATACTTGGAAATACAGCTATGATCTAGTTGTCAGATGATAAAACAAGATTCAGGTTTTAGTTAGGGCTCAAAACAAGGTGGGCCCTACAGCAGATCAAGGCTGCAATGCAAACTGTCCCCCCACTTGGGAGATAAGACTCAGTGAAGACACAAAGTCAATTCAGAAATATGTCTTCCATGGATAAGGATGTTTTGCATAGTTTCCACCAAGTTCTTCAATCAAAACTGCCTGCAGCCATGCTACCAAGACAAGCAGAGACTACAATATGACTGCAGTGAACCAAGGGAATATGGAGATGGAGCTGTCCGTGATGAACTGGATTCAAATCCACTGAATCACAAAAAGGAGCAGGTAAAGCAGCATCGGGTATATGATAGAATCAGAATATTTGGTATCAGGCCCAAGCAGATCCAAAATACCAGGTTTCCTGTAAAAGATTTCATGTCACATCCACGGCCACAGTGGTTTTCTGAAATGAGCTGATGGAGGGGAGAGGACTTTTTGTGCTGGTTTAGAGACAGCAGGATATGGAGATTGTAGGTTGCTACCAGTTAGTTAGCGCCTCATATTTCTCATCCTCCTTAATCCTGTAGTACAACCAGCTCATAAACTTGAGGTGAAAATGGAAACTCCAAAAAGCTTGTCTCACTATATAAGAAAATGTCAACTTTTGGCAATCATCTCATGCACTTATTTGATTGACTGAAATATTATGTTAATTTAGATGAACATCATGAAGCAGGATGGAGTGCTTCCCCCAGCATATGATGTATGAGCTGAGGACCAATATATAGGGTGAGGTTCCTAATATGGATGTAGTAACCTGGGTATAGAAATAGTTTATTTCTGTCATATTAATCAAATACCATTTTTTTGGTATGTTTTCCATCCCCATAGCCCTAGATTCTGTCAGATTGGAAATTCTGGCTTCCAGGGGAGAACTCTCTGACTATGGACACAGTATGGCTTCCACTTACCTTGAAATATGAATACTGCCTGGGTACTCAGAGCTTCTTGGCCAGCGTGGCAGCAAATTATATATATATATAGTTCTAATGCTGTTAAGAAAAAAAAAATTACCCACTAGCAGAATGGAAGAGTAAAAATCTCCAAAATCCATTTCCCAATAGAAGCAAGGGGGAAATAGTCACTAAAATTGTCAAAATCTACTTTCTTAGTACTCTGGAAATTCACCAAAGGCTTGCAACAATCTGAGGACCAAAAATGCAAGAAAAACAGCTGAGTGTCAGTGGGAAGAGAAGCCACTGAAGTGTTTTAAACTTGCTCTATTTTGATCTCCCTCTCAGCTCCATGGCAGCCTTGAAAACCAGTTGCCTCAGAAGGATGGTGATGTGCAGACCAGCAGCCTAGTGGCCACTGGAAAGGATAGAATAGTTTCTGATAAAGTCCCATCCCCAGAAAGCTGTATCTATTTGTTCTGAGAGCTTTCCAGAAAAGTCCCATTCACAAACTGTCTGCAGATCACGTGACACAAAGCTCACTCAATGAAAAAGTCTTTTTTTTGGAGACAAAAATGTCACTCTTGTCACCCAGGCAGGAGTACAATTGCACGATCTTGGCTCACTGCAACCTTCGCCTCCTAGGTTCAACCAATTCTCATGTCTCAGCCTCCCTAGTAGCTGAGATTACAGGTGCATGCCACCATGCCCGGGTAAATTTTTTTAAATTGCATTTTAGTAAATTTTGTTTTTTTTAATAGAGACAGAATTTCATCATGTTGGCCAGACTAGTCTCAAACTCCCAACTTCAGGTGATCCACTTACCTAGGCCTCCCAAAGTTCTGGGATTATAAGTGTGAGCTACCACACCTGGGTGAAAAAGTGTTATCCTCTGAGTATTTGTTGAAAATGATCGATGAGTCAGGCACAGTGGCTCATGCCTGTAATCCTGTCACTTTGGGAGGCAGAGGCAGGCCAATCAGCCCTGTGGTGGTGCTGCTACCAGTTGGGTAAAACAAAAGTCTTGGAAAAAAACTTACTTCAAAAATAAGTTAAATGAGATATACTTAGGGTTTTTGAAAAGTTCTGATCTGATCTAATTCCGGGGATCTCTAAGACCATGCATATGTGCATATTAGCAGGCACAAGAAATACCTTAATCTCTCACCAATGAGTGACCTTGAGGCTCCATGAAGGCAGAAAGTGAATGTCCAGGAAGAATTGTGGCCGGGTGCGGTGGCTCACGCCTACAATCCCAGCACTTTGGGAGGCCCAGGTGGGTGGAACACGAGGTCAAGGGATCGAGAGCATCTTGGTCAACAAGGTGAAACCCCATCTCTACTAAAAATACAAAAATTAGCTGGGCATGGTGGCGCGTGCCTGTAATCCCAGCTACTCGGGAGGCTGAGGCAGGAGAATTGCTTGAACCCAGGAGGCGGAGGTTGCGGTGAGCCGAGATCGCGCCATTGCACTCCAGCCTGGGTAACAAGAGCGAAACTCCATCTCAAAAAAAAAAAAAAAAAAAAAAAAAGAATTGTAAACTGCTGAAATATTGAAGATGTGACCCGACAGATATACAGAGCCCATTGGCAGAGAATGAGGAATTGCTGGAAGGCATTTAACAAAATGCTGACTAGTAAGCTAACCGAGAAGAGACGTCAGAGGCAGCAGCTGAAAAAAGAGAAGTACTTTGTAGAATGAGTCTTCAGAAGTCGTTAGAACCCAAATAGGAATGAAACCAATTCCTAGGAATGAGGGAGATCGGATTTCCGGAATTGCCACGTTACATTTTTTACAATGTTCAGTTTTCAGGAAAAGAATATAACACATGCAAATAAACAGAAGAGTATTGTCCATGCACCCGAGTGAAAGGGGTCGACACAGACCGTTTTTGAGGACAGTGGTACTCACTTAGATAAAGCCCCTAAATCAGCTATTATAAATCCACTAGTGAAAAGCCGTGTACAAAATATTCAATGAAAATATTAGTGCAATCTCTCAACAAATAGATGTTATAAATAAAGAAATAGAGATTATGAAAAAATAACTAAATAGAAATTCTGGGATTACAACGTACAATAACTGAAATTTTTTAAAAAGTTCTCTAGATGTGCTCAAAAGCAGATTAAGTAGAATGAAAAAAATCAGTGAATCTGGAGATTGGACAATGAGATTCTTCATTCTAAGGCAGAGAAAGAAGAAAGAATTAAAAAAAATAGACTAAAGAAATGCCAGGCATAAGCACATGTACCAACAAACATGTAATGGGGGCATTAAAAGGAAAAAAAATGTGACAGAGGGGAAGAAAGAATATTTCAAGAAATGATAGCCAGAAACTTCCCATATTTGGCCAAAGCATTACACCTCCAAGACACAATGAATTTCAAGTATAATAATCCCCCCTCTAGATTTAGCATAAACTCATAGAGTCACACTCAGGAAATTCACATAAGCCACTAATTTAGGTTAGATTTGGGTTTTTTAACTAGGTTTTTGCTGTTACTAATGTAAAGTTTACCCTTGAATTATTAGTGGTTATTTAAGTAATGTACCATTCTGAGATAATATATTTTTTATCACACAACATGGAATTTAAATCTGGGAGACTTGCAATTGGCAAGCATTCCCATCACTCATTACCCACACACACACACACACACCCACACACACACCCACACACAAAGAATAGTGCACACAGCTTTTTGTGGCAACACTGCATTCACAGCTAAGTAGCAGCATTCTCTAATAGTGGTGACATTCCACTGACTGTATAAAAATTTTTGTAAAAAAGGATTGTAATCAACACTAAAAAATATGAAATAAACTAATTTGATAACCAAGGTGAAATTCACAAATTTCTAGGAATATAAACACTACCAAAACTGACTCAGTATAAAAGGAGAAAATCCGACTAGATTTATAACATGTAGCGTTGTTGAAGGGGAGGAAGGCAGCAAACCACACTGCCACGTGTGTACCTATGCAACTATCTTACATGTTCTGCACATGTACCCCAAAACCTAAAACGCAATAAAAAATTTTAAAAAAAGAGGTTAAACTAAAAATAAATAAATAAATAAATAAAATAAATTGGTAGTTACAAAAATTTCTCAGACACACAAAATCCAACAGGTTCTATTGTGAATCCCACCAAACAAATAACGAACTATTAACTCCAATTCTTCACAAACACTTCCAACAAACAAAAGACTGCAGTAACCAAAACAGCATGGTACTGGCTCCAAAGTGGACATGTAGACCAATAGAACAGGAGAGACCTCAGAAATACCACTGTACATCTACATCCATCTGATCTTTGACAAACTTGACCGAAAAAAAAAAAAAAAGCAATGGGGAAAGGATCTCCTGTTTAATAAATGGTGCTGGGAAAACTGGCTAGCCATATGCAGAAAACTGAAACTGAACCCCTTCATTACACTTTATACAAAAATTAACTCAAGACGGATTAAAACCCCAAACCATAAAAACCTTAGAAGAAAACCTAGGCAATACCATTCGGGACATAGGCATGGGCAAAGATGTCATAAAGAAAATGCCAAAAGCAGCAGGGTGCGGTGGCTCAAGCCTGTAATCCCAGCACTTTGGGAGGCCGAGGCAGGCGGATCACGAGGTCAAGAGATCAAGACCATCCTGGCCAACATGGTGAAACCCCGTCTCTACTAAAAATACAAAAAAATTATCTGGGCATGGTGGTGGGTGCCTGTAGTCCCAGCTACTTGGGAGGCTGAGGCAGGAGAATTGCTTAAACCTGGGAGGCGGAGGTTGCAGTGGGCTGAGATCACACCACTACACTCCAGACTGGCGACTGGTGATGGAGTGAGACTCTGTCTCAAAAAAAAATGCCAAAAGCAATTACAACAAAAGCCAAAATTGACAAATGGGATCTAATTAAACTAAAGAACTCTGCATGGCAAAAGAAACTATCATCAGAGCAAACAGGCCACCTACAGAATGGGAGAATAGTTTTGCAATGTACCCACCTGACAAAGATCTAATATCTAGAATTTACGTGGAACTTAAAAAAAATTTAAAAGAAAAAACAAGTAACTGCATCAAAAGTTGGGCAAAGGATATAAATGGACACTTCTCAAAAGAACATTTTAATAAACCTGTTAAAAAAGTTAGTAGAACTAAAAAGTGAGTTTTGCAAGGTCCCAGGTTATAAGGTCCATATACAAAGTCAATTATATCAATCAACTACATTAGACAAATAAAATCAAAACAAATATCTCAAACATAGCATCTCTGGGAATAAAACATCTATATGTAAATGTATAAAAATATGTGCAAGACCTGTACACTGAAAACTACCAAACTGTTTTGTAAAAACATTTAAAAGCCTATGTGAATTGAGAAAAGTATTCATAAATTGAAACATGCACCATTTTAGAGATGTTGATTCATTCTAAATTCATCAACAGATAAAACAAAGGTTTTCTTAAATATAGGTTTTAAACCGACAAGCTGATTTTCAAATATATGTGGAAGTGTGAATGGCTCATAACTATCAGTAAAATATTAAAGTGAAAAAGCAAAATTAAATAATTTATATAATCTAGTTTTAGTCCTGAGTATAAAGCATTTATATATTAAAACAGTGTGGTGAGGGATACACACATAAGTAAATAAGACGGAATAAAGCTTCAAAAAATAGACCTATCCATATACGGTCAGTTTATTTTCTATTAAGCTTTGAAATCATTTCAATGAGAAAAGGAGTGTCTTTTCAATCCATTGTGCTGGAATAACTGAATAGTCACATAAAGAAAATAAGAATTTACCTCATATCAGTTCATCTCAAACCTTCACACACTTAAATGTAAATGCTAAGCTTATATAACTAGCAGAATAAATATTTGTGAACTTGGGTTAAACAAAGACTGGGTAAGACCCAAAAAGTGAAATCTACAAAAGACAAAAGATAAGTCAAGCTTTATCAAAATTGATGACTTCTGTTCCTTCAAAGACATAATAAAAATAAAGCTGCAAATACGTGCATACATAAATTTGTGTACTGAATTAAAAAATAAAAAGACAAACTTCTATAACTCAGTAAGGCAAAAAAATGAATAAAAATGGACAAAAGCATTTTTCACAAACACTTCACTAGAGGAGATGTGTGAATGACCATTAAGCACACAAAATGGATGCCCATCATTGTACATTGGATGCCACTGCACACACTGTAGTAGCTAAAATAAAAATACTGGCATACTAAGTGGTGGTGAAGGAAACAGGGAGCAACTGGAACTCTCATACCCTTCTGGTGAGTGGGAAAGTGTTGGGTAGTTTCTAAAAAAGTTAAATATATACTTAACACATAATCAAGTCATTCATGTCATAGGTTTGTCCCCAAAGGAAATAAAAATATATGTTCATACATAAAGTTGTGTTCACATTTTTGTAGCTATTTTATTCATAAAATTACCAAACTAGAAATAAGTCAAATGTCGATGACTTTGGAAAGGATAAACAAAACCTAATATAGCTGTACAGTTGAATACTACTCAGCAATAAAATGAAACAAATTACTGACTCCCACTACAACATAGATAAACCTTAAGATAATTAACAGAAAGTATCCAGGCCCAGAAGTTTATACAATGTATTATACCACTTATATAAATTCTAGAAATTTGGATTAATAATCATGGCAACAACAGATCGTTGTTCACTTGAGGAGGGCAGTGGAGGGATGCATGGACTAAGTGGCACAGGAAATTGGGGATGAAGGAAATGTGTCTCTTAATTGTTGCGGTGGTTTAGGAATTGAGTGTCTATACTTGTCAAAACTCATGAAATTGTATACTTTAAATGGATGCTGTTTCTTGTGCAAAAATGATACCCTAATAGAGTTAATTAAAGCAGTACAAGAAACCCAATATGTGCCTCACTCAATTTCAGAGTTGCTGTGAACCTCGTTTGCTGCATGCGTTGCTGTTTTTTCCTCTGTCACTGGAAGGTTCTACTGGGATACTCGTATGTCTCCGATTCAGAGACAGGGTGTTTGAGGAGTTTCACCTCAGGAACAAATCCAAAGAGCCTCATCTGCAGCTCTTTTGTTCTTCTCCTGGCATAATTAATATTTCTAATAAAAAGCAATGAAGAAATGTTAATAAGGAATCAATCAGTGATACAACATCTCGATTTAAGGCTGAGAGGCCCTGGCCTCTCAGGAAGAATGGAAGTCATTCTTCCTGGAGCAGAGAACATTGAGCCTGAGACTTGAGGGTGGATATGATTTGAAAAGTCGAAGGACACGGAAAGATGTAAGCTATGCTGACAAAGGGGAGGAGCAGAGCTCAACCTAACGTGTTGGGAAGTAAATAGCAGATGGCTTGCGGAAGAATAACTGATCAGCTCATCTGCATCTCAACCTAAGTTTGATGAGAAGATCCTTGGCTTTGGCCTCAGCCTCGGCCTGCTGATGCTGTAGGCAGTGGAGAGACGCAAAGCGCTAGCCCTCAGAACCAGGGGAAAGCATAAAGGATTTGCACCGTTCCAAGCCCCTCAATGTTCCCGAGTGCATTGACATGCACCGGCAGATAACTGGAAGACACTCTTCTGCAGAGACTGCTCTATGTCTCTCCTCCCCTTTACCATGACAGTTTAATGAAAGAAACATTTCTATGTTTTCTGTTTTAATTTTCTCCTATTTCTTTTCTTTTCTTTCTTTTTTTTTTTTGAGATGGTGTCTTGCTCTGTCACCAGGGTGGAGTATAGTGGCACAATCTCGGCTCACTGCAACCTCAGCCTCCTGGGTTCAAGCTATTCTTCCACCTCAGCCTCCCAGGTACCTGGGACCACAGGCACGTGTCACCACGCCCAGCTAATTTTTGTATTTTTAGTAGAGAGGGGTTTCACCATGTTGGCCAGGATGACCTCGATCTCTTGACCTTGTGATCCACCCACCTTGGCCTCCCAAAGTTCTGGGATTACAGACTTCTATTTCTTTACTCTCAACTCTTCTCAAATGTGTTTCCTTCCCATCATTGCACTGAAACCCACTTAACTGGGATCAAAAATCACTTTTTATCAAGTAAGACATATTTTAAATTTTGTTAGTATTCTGGCTTTCCGTAACGTTAAGCAATATAGACATTTTGTTCCTTACTGAGATACTCTTCCCTTGGCCTCTATGTTGGTAATCTGTCACAATTTTTAAATTTGTTGTAGCTGCTCCTTTTTATATGACCCTGCTATGTCTTCCTTTCCTACAGGACATTTAGATATCAGTTTTTCAATTTCAGCTTCAAGCCCTCTTCTCTTCTTGCACTATATCCATCCACAATGTGCTTTCAATTACCATGCATACCTGACATTTAGGTCTATCAATCAGACCATTCCACTGCGGTCCAGATCTGTTTAGCAGCTGTGTTTCCAATACCTATACGATCTGTCCCAAATGTCATGATCAGCAAGCTCAAGAATGAAGTCGTGCTTTGTCTTCTCAATAATTACTTTTACTTGTGATCCCTGATTTCATAGTTGCACCTATTAGGTTTTGCTGGCCGGAAATTTAGAAGTCATTTTAAAACATTTATTTGGCCTCCTTTTTCACATTTTACCAGCACCAAGTTTCACGAGGGTTTTTCTGTTTCTGTCTCCATCACCCTGCTCCCGTTTTTCTCCGTGGGAGCACTATCAGCATTTTGAGAGAAGATTCATTTGTTGTGGGGGACTGTCTTCTGCAGTGCAGCACATTGAGTGTCTTGGCTCTCAGTTAATAAATGCTGTTAGCCTCTGAATCCACTGTGACATCCAGAATTCCCACACTCATTTGGAAACGTCCCTGGAGGAGTGAGTGTCTTTCCTCTGGTTGAGAGCCGTTGTCTTGTCCAGGCTGCTGCCGTTTCCTGCCTGCGCTTACATTTGGGTCTTCCCTTGGTCATCTCCCCAACTCTGGGCTGGCTTTCTTGCTACACTGCAGCATGATCATAGAGGTTAAAACTGATAATATCACCTATAAAATTCTACCTACTTAAAAATTCTTCCACGGTTGCCAATTGTCATTAGGATAAAGCTCTCTGGCCCTGGATGGCTGGTGCCCCTCAGTGCCCATCAGTGCCTTCACTGAGGCAGCACACTGAACAATTTCCCTTCCTTGACACACTGTGCTCCATTTTCCATGGAACTTTCACATGTGGATATGTTTCTTCTCCCTGAAACATACATCCTCCCCCTGTGACTAGTTACCTCTAAATATTTTATATCTCAGCTTATTACCTCCTCAAGAAGGCTTTTCTAATACTTCCATAAAGCCATGCTTTTTCTTTAGAGCAATTATGTCAGTTAATTATTTTCTAGTCACTGCAATTACTAAATTATTAAATTTTCATTTACACAGGAATCATGTCTATTTTTCTTCACCAATTTTATTCTTAGCCCCATCTCATTGCCTCTTAGTCCCTACCTCATTGATGTTGACCAAATGTTTATGGAAAGAAATGAATATATATTTGTAGGAAAGGTGGACCACCTCAAGTCCTTTTCATGATTGTTATTATACATAGTAGGCAATTGAGAAATAGAAGATTGGTTGAAACATCTCTGAAAGGAATCTCACAATGTAAATATCATTAAAATGTATGAAATAGTATTAAAATAGTAATAATAGTAATACTACATAGTAATTTAATACTATGTAGTAAATAGTATTAAAATGTATGAAAAGTAGATGAAAGGAGAAAAACCAGTGCGTGTATCAAGAAAAGCTTTTGAAAATTATACTTGTTCTGATTTGATTGAGTAGCAGCTAAGAAAAGGGACATATCACACACAAGTCACCAAAACCAGTAACTCGTGCTCCGTGAATTTAAGTCAAACTGAATAGAAACTTGTTTCTACTGTGTGTCTATGTTAGTATATTTAATCAGTAGTTGGAGATATGCTTTTTTTTTTTTTTTTTTTTTTTTTTTTTTTTTTTTT